>CM068953.1:13213052-13231450 GCA_035128595.1 Eptatretus atami | reverse complement strand
AAGAGAGAAATTCGCAAAAGAACATGTGTGTAAGTGTCTGTCGTAAAGAAAAAAGTTTCCATGAGAGAGATCTATTCTTTACCCCTCTCATGCATCACGATTTAACATCCCATTATACATGGGATGGGCTAATCTGAACATGGCATTTAAGAATAACTGTCTAAGGACCTGGGATGTGTAGATGCATTCACAGACCGGATTCGAATCTGGAAAAAACTATATTTCCAATGAATCCGAGAACATACTTGTGAAGTTTCAGTCGATGACGAAGCGTTCAACAGGAAGAGATTTTTTAAAAATATTTTGGTTCAATGCCAATATGGCTGCCAGAAATGTGCCCTATTCATTATTTGTGAACATGCTGGCAATCCCGAGGGCTTGGGGAAATGTGGATGAAGATTCCCGGTATGTCACATGCGTTCTGGAGAAGAAGATTTTAAAAATGTGTATTCTTCAAAAAAAATCATAACTGTTGAAGCCATGTGATGTACGTGTCAAGGTGGACAACTTTGTGTTCCTTTGATCGGCGATTACACCTGTAAAGTTGAGACCTCGATTTTTGAAGGCTTTTATGGTAAAAAATAAATAAATACATAAGTGGCTTCTGAACCACGTGACGGCGATTGACATGCAATTGTTTACTCCCATACAATGTTAACTCAAAACGACCCTCAAAAATTTTTCCATAACTGATCGGATCAAGCGTCGACAATACGCAATTATGACATCATAACCAAAGCCTATGAGATCGTCAAAAATTACTTATTTCCCCAATGGGGAGTATTGACAGTTGACATGTGCCAAATTAAAAAACAATTCTCTCTGGAGTGGTTTCAGAGAATGGAGGTTCAAATAGTTTCCTTTTTCGCAAACCGGATGCCATACCCACATGAGGGCTATGACATCATAATTATCATTAAAACATTTTACACGAGTAGTTCCGCACCTATGGTGAAAAATTAGCGGTTGCAGAGAAAACAGCGAAAATTAGCAATGGACGGAGGGACGGACTGAAGGTCCTGAAAATATAATGCCGCGCGGGTACTTCGTCAGCGGAGGGCAAAAAAGTGTAATGTGGAGAGCCCGCCACACATCCTCAAAGATCAAAATATCCACAGGTGGCCAACCTGATCTTCGCTGTAACATCCGAGAAAAACTTTCACTGCAATAGGGTGGTAGCCAGATTGGGAAGAAAACTGCTGTTCGAGCGAGAAGTTGCAGAGTTTTGAAGATCACTGGTGGAAATGGCTGGATGTAAAAGCAACATGTGTTTTTGCCACTCGGATACGATGCCTGGTGTAAAGAAGAATCACACGTCATCTGTTTGTGAATGACAGTAAAAACACACGCGGAAACCTACCCAATCAGTCTCAACATGCACCCAGATGAACTTCGATAGTCCCTCAACGAGAAAATGTAGGCTATAAACCCACAAATGTAAATCCATCATGGCAAGCAGCTGGAGGAATGTACGTCCATCAAGTGGTACCGCATCCATACATCCAGCCCATCCATCGGACCATACTTAGTGCAGAGCATTGGTTCTGCTAAAGCAATCTCCTTGGAATATTGTGGATCCCAGTGCCCCCGTTTGTTGAATCGTGTTTAAAATGGCTCTGTCCATTCAGTTGCGGTGTTTGGTTTTTACATGCCATGTTTTTTGGCCCAATGGTTTCCCCAAACGCTTAACAGCACACCATCAGAGGCTATCGCTCTGCTTGTACTTTTGAATAATTTCACATCGATCCACACAGGGCTCAACATAAATGGTTGTTGGTGACTCAGGGAAGAGGGGAATAGAGGTGGTGGTCAGACAAAGGAAAACCATCCCGATCGATCATTTGAATTTTACTGAAAGTACCCTCTAGTCTGCATTAGCTGTTAGAAAAACTCCAAATGATCATTGCGATGAATGGGACAAAGCATCCCTCGGTTAACAATAACCCAAGAATCATGCGTACAGTACGAATGAGGTGTGTTCTGAAAACGGAGAATTCGTAACTCCTGATGTTGTGAGATTCTGAAGATTGGACCAAGGCAGTCAGTCTCTTGATGTGAACCACCATGGCGTTAAATTCGCAAGGACGAGCAATGGAAATGCATACCGATCAGATTTATTTATTGTTCCATTAGCTCCCAAGACGTCGTTTCAATATGTCCAAAATAATGTTGGAGGATTGTCAAAATGATCGTAAAACTCTTCAACAAAGTACACAAAATTGTTGCAGTTTGAGATTTGGTGCATGGAAAAAATAAAAAATTAAAAAAAACAAAAACAGAAGATAAGGCTCACGCTATGCAAAAAAACCCAGAAGCTAATTGTGAAAGGGAAGAACTTGGAGAATTTAAATTATTGTGGGCTGAAAGGAAATGATCTTGGGTGAAATCGAGCTCAAGTGAGGAGATGGCAACGGAAGGGTTGTATGTGAGGTGCAAAGTGGTGCTCATTGAGATGCTCCACTAACTAAATTGTACTGTTAAGACAATTCATTATTATCCTATAGTTACTCCAGCATTCTTTTATACGTTCTCGACATTATGCAACACAAGCGTATTGAATCTTGAAGGAATAGTGGGAGAGGTGAGTGGAAGAGTGAGGGCATGGCAGGAAGTGAGAAACTTCGTAATTCTGGTTGAAAGTATTTACGCACACACTGCACAGACTTCTTGTTTAAGATTCAAATCCAACAAAACGCGCTTTTAAAACGGGTTAGATATACTAACTCAGACTGCCGCTATAGGGAATACTGTATAGGGGAGCAATTTCCTCAGCACAGGACTGGGGAGGGCAATTGAACGAGAGGTACACGTCAAGCCCTTTGGGTATATTCCTGAGTATCTGCGGACTACTCAGCTGCTTCGGGATTAGGAATGGTACATCACTGTTGTTATTTAAAGCTCGAATAAATTTCCAAAACAAAGTGAAACATCTAATTAAATTGATGTCATATTACAAACTCACTGAAGTTTATTAGAAATCGCCGGTAAAATGTACATGTTACACTTAATGGGACACACGAACGCAGACGGGGGACACAGCAGACACAGACACACACAGTTTTTTTTCTGTTCAGCATTCCTGGGAGTCACACTGATATCATCGGTAGGGACGTATTCATATGAATTATAATCACAATGATAATTATACATACCAGCAGCTTGTTTCCAAACTTCGACTTCTGTACGTTTCATGTCAAGTAATTTCGTTCGTTTTGACCAACAGAACTTCTCCATCTTAATCCAACAAAGGTTTTAATGATGAATGAAAATTACTCAAGATTACGATTGCTTTGACTCCAGCAGATGCATTTATATTGATCAGTTATGAAAGTATCACACCATGATTTCAAGACCCAAGATAATTTAATATTTTTTATTACCTGGGAATTTTTTGTCTTTGCATCTTCTGACATTAAATCACCACTATAAGGAAAATGAGATGCAAACGTGCAAGTGGAAATTTAAGAACAACAGTGAAAATAATAAGAATAATGCAACTGCTCGTCAAATTACAAGATGCAGGTATCCCAGATAAACCTGAACCATTTATATTTAAAACGAGCAAAGTACTGTGCCTTCTGGGTAACTTCTCCACAATGCTGGGTGCCTTCTCCAACCCCCTCCCTCCTGGACTCCCACCCCAACCCTTCCACTCCCTCCTCCCGGCCCACCAACCCTTCCACTCCCTCCTCCGCCCCCCCTGGACTAAAAATACGCACACCACCCCCCCCTCACCAGACTCCCATCCTATCCCCACACCCATCGCCTGACTCGCACCTCTTTCCCCCTCCTTCCTCGCCGACAAAGGATTTTTTGCAGGGTGGTAATATTGAAGTGTATGCATCATCATAACTTCCTTAAAATAAAATACTAAATAATTAAAACAAAGAGTAACCCACCCTATGGGTGTGTGAGTTTATGCATTACTTGCTGGAAAAAAAACAAAAAACGTATTGTCTGTGTTTTTAAAGATTAGATATTTGTCGGTGTTGCTCTTAAGGTTCGTCCAGATGGTCTAAAGGGTACGGTCCGTTCAATAGTAGTTAGTGTCGAAGGGGTTCGAAAGGGTCTAAACTCTCAAGATGTAAAAAGGGTCAAAAAAGGTCCAAGTGGTCTAAAGCTTCTAAAGTCTAAATGTGCAGGATCCAAAGTTGTCCAATCAGTCTGAAGGTGCAACAGGTTAAGGGTCCTTCGAGTTGAAAGGGTCGAAAGGGTCTTGAGGGGTTTTACAGGTTTGTGGGGTCACCAGGGTATTAGGGATCTTTAAAGGTTATGGGGCTAAGGATCTTGAAGTCTCATACGTCCTTAGGCGGTGTTAAAGGTCTTAAGTGTCTCAGTAATCTCAGGGTCTTTAAAAAGGTTTATTGGGTTCTTCAGGGTCTGAAAGGGTGTTAGGGGTCTTTAAAGGCTGAGGTGATGGATGAAAATACCCGAAGGACAATCCCTGGGTCAGACTTGGTACAAACATGATGGTTGTAGCCGAGCAGTCCTGTGAACCGTACACACAGACAAGGCCAAACGCCAAATTATTACAAGTAATTAGATAATAATTTATAATGAAAGATCTTAAATTCCAATAAAACTTCACATATATTTAATCAATACACCATTTTCTGGACTTCTCGTTGTTATCTCATCCTTGCTTGCTTAATTATTATTTTTCTACACGGTAGATAAAAGCACCAAGCAAAAGTGGTGCTTTAAAAAGTGCAGCCACGGGTTGAACGTCCAGTCGGTATTGGTTTATTAGTTCAGCGTGGTTGAAAAAAAAATAATGAATTTAGCGTAACGAGTCATACCAGGAAAACACTGCCAATCATGATGACATTAAATTACAGATTTGACCATTTCCACTACCCAAGGCCTCCAAATATGACGGCATACATTGAAGAGGCCTGTTACAGAAACCTTTGATCTTTTGGAACTTCGACAAAATTAAAATAAAGCGGGAGCGAGTCTCTCTGGCGTGTCATCGCAAATCCCCACCCTCACATATATATATATATATATATATATATATATATATATATATATATATACACACATAAATAGATATTCAATGTCAAGGCTCATAGAGGCTAACATACGAATGGCATAACAAGGGGAGGCAGGAACAAGAGGGATGGGAAAGGGAAGCACAAGAGGGGGGCAATAAACCGAGGAAGATCTGTGGAAGGGAGAGGGACGGGGCGGGAGACACAGGGTAACAAGATGGACACGACAGGGACTTTCAGGAAGCAAGCAGGATATGAAGGAGATGGGTTTTGAGGTGGATTAACAGGGGTGGAAAGGATCGTTGATTTATATGGGGAAGATAAGGAGAGGGTGGTGAACAGCTATTTTGAAGACCTGGAAGGGAAGAGCGGATGAGAGTGCATGCAGTTGTTCAAAGGTGGGGAAAAAAGGGAATGAAAGAGTGAAGGTAGTTAACCAGAAGGAAGGTTGCTGTGACGCTTGAGCGCCATGCAGAATGTTGGTGGGAAAGATAGCAGACAGAGCAACGGGAGGGGGGGGGAGGGATGAGCAAGGCCAGAGAGGAAGACTGGCAGAAGACAAAGACCACCGACGTGCCTGCGGTGAGAGAGTGAGAAACCCAAAGACCTCAGCCTCATCGCGGGAGACACCAATGATCATAAATGCCTTGGTTTTCCACAAGTAAATGAAGCCGAGAAAAGGTGAGAGCCGTGCCACCAGCCCAGAGGGGGAGAGCAATACTGATCAGGCCGCTGATGAAAGCTTTGTAACGTGGTCAGGAGCTCAGTGTGCCAAGGAAGGACTTTGCACGACGGAGGATCCCATCGCAACGATAGCTTTCGTGTCCCCCACCCCCCCCCGCCAGCTTGGGGATGTGGCTTTCCCAGGAAGATCATGACAGATAGTCGAGGTCCAACAGTTTGAATAAAAGGACTTCTTCACAGAGGATTGTTGAGAAGTAGATGGGGTTGGGGGGGGGGTTCCTAGATAGTCCTTTCAGGGAGAGATGGTGAGAGTGTGAGATTTGTCAGGATTCAAAGACATTTTCACTTTGACCAGCTTGTGATTTTATCCAGATCTGCAGAGAGTGAGAGGTTGCTACTTCCGTCCTAAGGGATGACAGATGGTACGGCAGAGGGTGGAGTCGTCAGCAAAAAGATAAAGAGGATTTTCAAGTCGAGATGTCATTGACGAAAACCGAAAAAGCACAGGGCCCCAAAACGCTGTCTTGAGCCACTCCAGCCTGGCCAGGAGGAGGGGATGAGAAAATTCCATGAAGGGTCACACGTGGAATGTGACAGGAGGGAAGTCTGCGAGCCAAGAGTGGAGATTTGCCTTGGATATACCAAGTAAGAAGAGTTGGGTGAGCAGGTAGGGTGCCAGAAGTATAGAAGCACATGATACGACTCTGAAAAAAAAAATTTTGAAGCGAAAGCAAGTTGAAATAAATCGGCACCGGGAAGAGCGCAAACTTCCGCGGCAGGTGAAACAGTTTTAAGTTTTGTACCCAATGAACGGCTGGATCGCATATGTAACCATTAGTCCCTTGTTTACAAACCAAAATCGAAATTGTCCTGTTTCTTGTCAGCTGACAAAACTGCATCCACCAAGTTTTGTTCAATAATCCATCAGCCAACTTTTTGAAGCATCATGCTATATATCGTTTTTGGACCCATTCTCAAATGTGAAGAATCACTTAAAAAAATTACCCCGTGGTGGGGGTGACGGTCATCATCTATAATGTTTTTTTAACTCCCATATCGATGAAAGCCGTTGCCAGATATCCTCCTTAAACAAATGACAGACTAGATCGGTTTTGAAATGGCGACCTTCACAACTTTCGGGCCTCGTGACCTTGACCTGACCTCGAATCCGGGAAAAAATGTCGTTGGGCGTTTATCACTCATCGACCTCTACCCACATACCAAATTTCATCGATCGGAAGTAAAAAGTTTTCTTTGTACGCGGAGGTGTTTTTGACCATCTTCCAGGTTACGTGGCGGCCCAACGGGACGGAAATTCAAAATCTGGTCCGGATAGATACAAGATAATTATTTTTTTACTATCAATAATCATAAACAGTTGCCGAATATCTTGTAGAATGGAGACCAGATAGGTTTTTTGAAAATGGCGATTTTTGATAATTCACGTGACGCTCGTGACCTTGACCCTGACTTTGAAACCGGACAAAAGTTATATTCGTTGCAACACTTCAACGACTCTACCGACATACTAAGTTCATCAAGAATCGGAAAGAAAAAATTGTTGACGGACGGAACGGACGGACATTTGGTCCGGCTTATTAGGTCATGCTTCAGAGATGACCTAAAAATATTAAAATTTTCAATCGTTCTGGATCCAGCCTCTTACAAAATCGAATCAATTTGTCTCGTCACACACCCAACCTGTTTTTTTTCCAAACCCCAAGCTTCGTCTGAATCCTTCCGCACAACTTTTTTGAGATATCCTGTTCGCAGACACACAAGACCAACGGTTGAAAACACTCCGTGAATAGAGGTACAGAGTTACCCCTGTAACCCCAAGTCCCCACTTCCTGGCAAGCGTGAACCGTAACTCAACCCAAAAGGTATTTCATATATAGCTGTATCTCCAATGTTGATTGCATATTGAAAGTTTCATAAAAAGGTGTTTTGCAATGAGCCCGTCATTGCATATTTTAATGTTTGACATTTTGACCCACCGCTAAAGGGCAGGGCAAAAATGAGACTGCTCTCTACACCTTCTTGCCAATGTGTGATATCTATCTATAATTCCAGCATCTGTGTCGTGTGTGTGTGTGTGTCTGTGTGTGTGTGTCTGTGTTGTGTGTGTGTGTGTGTGTGTGTGTGTGTGTGTGTGTGTGTGTGTGTGACCGATGTTTCTCGACAACCTCTGGTCGCGATCTAATTGAAACTTGCAGGTATATGTGGCTGGGGCCCTGAGGATGTGCCTTTTTCAAAGGTTTGATATTAATCGGACAAGTGCTTTCCCAAGTTATGGCCATTTATTTCAACCATGGAAACACGTTGTTGCGTGGGCGTGGCGATGGGAAGGGAACGCACAGGCCGCGTTCCCCAATTACGGGTTACACAAATACGGGCTTCCGGAGAGTGATGACTTCGTGTAATTCTTAATAATTATCGATTTCTTATGCGCATTTTAAGAATAAACACAATGGCCCAAGTTATGATCCGTTTCATATTTAAGACGGTGTATGAAATTTCGGTAACATCAGAGTGCTGGTATGCTCCGAACCAGGAAGTAAATTTTTTCTCTCTCTTCTCTTCTCTTTTTTTTGTTTTTTCCTTGCCACGACATTGCGAAAAGGTAAAATACGTTGAGCGCTAATTGGAATAATTGGGTATTTAAAATCTAAATTGCGATAATCGTAACTGCGAATAATATCGAACTTCCGGGTCACGCATGTACGGGCACGTGAGAGCGAAAGAACGGCCGTGTGGTTATTTATTTTGTTATTATTATTATTATTATTTATTTATTTATTTTTAAGGGCAGGTAACTAATAACTACTAAAATTGGTAAATTTCCTCACAACCATTCAAAGAGAACAGTGTGATGGATAGTGGACAGCAGAGCAGATTACAAATCCCCCCCCCACCCATATTCTTATAATAGAATGGAACTCTTCAACCCTTGCTGTCACTTTTAAGGCATCCTTTTGGAATTAACTGGGGTGATGGTATTATTGACCCTTAACGGAAACAAGGAGAAACAATTCGAGCCAAATGTCCAATGTCTTATTGTTTAAACTGTGATTTCATATCATTGGAATGTTGTGTGTTAAAGTCATTTTAATGAATATATCAAATGGTTCAGTCTTATGTGGGACACGATATAATCCAGTTTTAAATACTGAATGTTAAATCAATCGATTTGAAAACAAATTATATCGACGCTGCCAGAAGAGATGAGACTTGTGAACACTCTCTGTTAAACTCTGTCTGCTCCACAACGTTTCCCTTCATCCATGACCTAAAGTGTTTCAAAACAAGGCTCATTTGAAACGATCGTCTATGAGCCATCACTATCATTCAGAAAAATGTAGACATTTATACGGTCCATCACGAAACTAGTTCAACACATTTTCATGTCAAGGTTCGTTCAGAATGTTCTCACCTTATTATGCACAGAACTGAACCGGAAATGTTTTTTCGATCCCGCGCTGTGTGAAGGAGGACATCGTATCCAAAACAAACAACATGTGGTTATATTTAAATTCAACACATAAAATACAAAAACACATCGAACGAGAAAAGGCACTCAAGTGGAGCGCATACCTACCGCCACACAATGCCTGATTCCAGTGGAACATATCGAGTTATATCCATTTTTGAGATATCGTGCTACTATGTATCGTTTTTGGCGCGTCTCTCATGGTGAAGAATTCATGTGAAAATAAATTAATTATGCGTATCTGGATCCGGATTGGGATCTTCACCAAAATCGAACTAAAGTCGTCCTTGTCACACCTCCAACCTGTCCACCAGTTGCACATGAATCAGTCCACAATTTTTGAGATTTCGTGATATATATATATATACACACATATATCGGTTTAGCCCTATTCCTCAAGGTGTAAGGCACATTACTTTTTTAAAATTCGGATCCAAATCTTCACACAAAATTGAATCGATTCTTTCCCAGTCAAGCACCCCAAAGTGTCCACAAAGTTTCGTCCGAATCTGTACATACAACGTTTTGAGAACCCTGCACACAAACAAGACAGAGAAAGTGTGAAAACATGACCTCCTTCCAGCCTTCGGTGGTGGAGGATACAGATGTTACAAAGCATGATCCGCAGCAAACACGTCTTGCACTTAAACCTCGGTGAATTAGAACAAAAAGGGGGGTGAGGTAAAGGAGGAAAGATCATGGCCATTTCACAAGGTACACTAACAAATATAGAAATAAATGAGACGGACGTGGAACCGCGTACTTTGTTCAAAAGTAGATTTACAGCCTGCTCACGATGTGAAATTTCCATGTTCAGAAAACATCTATGAACTCTGGTACTTTTCATTTAAACTACGCATATTTGCTGAAAAGCAGCAGCCAATAAATAAGTAATGATGAAAGAAAACAAATTATACCTCGAGCTTGTGCTTCACTCCCATTTGGCAATTCAGATGTGCCCTATGGAAGAGGGCTGAAAACATCATCTGGGGATACAATGTGACAACATACAATATTTCACTGGGAGCAAGTCAAATGGCACACCATTGCCAAATCCCCACGCTCCTCACTCAACAAGAAGTTAGAAAGATAGGACAAAAAGTTCACAAGAATGATCATCATCAATTTTGAGTTTAAATCCCCGTCCCCCACTCCCGTTTTCCCACACTGGGGATAGAACCAGGGTCTTCACAAGAAAATCGTTAATTATTTTCATGTGGTCCCCGATGTTGATTGTATATTACAAAGTTTCATTTTGAATGCTTAAAAACGTGCCCGTAATTGCATTTTTGGAATTTGGACCTTTGCTGACCTTGCGCAGGGGGCTTGGCCAAAGATGACATTACCTCTTGCACCTTCTTGGCCATGCTGGTGCTCAACAACTCCCAAGTTTGGTGGATTTCTGCCCAAACGTTTATGAGGAGATTGGGTGTACAAGACAGAGGGACGCACATACAATAACCTCCCCGCCCTTCCCCCCCCCCCGCGTTTTTTTTCATAAAGCCTGGGATAACCAGAAACAGCACTCAATAGCATACACTCTCTGCCAGCTGAACTGCTTAACTTTCATGTTCCCTGATAGGCCTGGTCGCATCCGGACTTAACCGAAATATTGCAATGGGGTTGTTCTCGTCACCTACTCCAACTCATTCCAAGTTTTGCACTTCTTCATTCACAAAAACTTATTATCCAAAACGTAAGTTTTGTAAGCAACCCGTCCACTTTTGTTGCATTTTTTGTGCCATCTCTAAGGTGAGAATCCCTTCAAGAAATGCTGGTATCCCAGATCGACTTCACCAAAATCTAATAAATTTGGCTTGCTCCACAAACCAACATGTCCCGAGTTTTGTCAACTCCATCCATAACTTTTTCAGATATCCTGCCACGACAGACAGACAGACAAACAGGGGTGAAAACATAACATCCCGTTCAACAAGCTTGTTGTCTCACACTTCCGTGGTAACAATTCTCAAACATGAGACAACCAAACCTAGTGTCACGTCAGGGATCCAGAATGCAGACCCTCTGCAGCCGAATGTCTAGTATCCTCAGACACTGGAGAAACGATCTTCGCAAGTCATGCGGTGGACAGCGCTTCCATTTCCCTATCCATCTCGCAAATAACGGGGGTCTCCGGTTACAAATTTAATACCTCCTCCAAGGGCATTCCAATATGGCTGAACCGGGCAGTCTTTTTGGTGTGTCAGAAAGTAAAGGGTGGAGATACACGAATTTTTTTTTTTTTTTTTTTTTTTTTTTTTATGTATTCACATATACAGAATACCTAAAAAGGAGCAATATCCACGAGAACTCACCTGGTAGAATAATGATACTGAGGAGGAAGTCAACATGGGACGGGAATTCAGGCAAAATGTACCAATGAAGCAATGTTCTGCGCAATATATTTGGGGGCCAAACTCCCCACCACCCACGTAAATCCCCTTCGACCCCGATTTTAAAATAGCGTGAACAGACTTGTTTACAAGGCACGGCGATGAGGTTGTGGTCAGTTTTCATTGAAATTGTGTCATTTCTGAGCAGAAAAGCAAATACCTCATTTGGGGGGGCAACCCCTTGAAGAAATGAACTGTGGATCTGGTCCGGCGGGGTCCCGTGTAACTGCCAACAGGTGGCATGGCTCTCATGCGCCTCTGCGCAGGGCACACGTTGAGCGCAGGGCCCTTGGGCAGTTGGCCCTGTGGTGCCCATGTGTTAATCAGCCTCTGTCATCTCGGCATTCTGTCAGCCCTATCAAATAATCTCGAACGCTTCTGTGGTGATTTGTCCACCAGAGCATAATGCATGTCAGTTGTGACTCACTAGGGTACTGTTCTTTGGATTTAAAACAATTGATGTTCCAAATCATGTGCAGCTGCGATGACGTTTTGTTAACGATCACAGCCCGTTGCATTGCTCTTGGAAGCATTGTTGTTCAAGAGTGCGTTCCCTCAGCCTAGGGCCTTGTGCATTGTTTGCGCCAGCAAGGCAACAGGATCAACTCTTTCTTTGAAGGTTCTATGCAACACATCAAGAGGAAGTGATAATAATAAAAATATAATAATAGTTAATAATAAAACTAGAACTGCCACTTTATAACTGATGAAGTGATGACGCGGTACCCAGACGTCGCCTTGATAGCAGACATGAGACTTAAATGAGAATTGCGAAGTTTCCTTCAATAGTGGATAAGTGGTTCAGAGAAAAACATTATTTAATAGTGATACAAATACACGCCGCTGCTTCGAGACCAGCAGGGACTGACGAGTTACGAACTGGGTATGCACAAAGTTGTTCAATCTATTTATTAATGGATGCAGTCAGCCTTTTTCCTGGGACATCTCGGCTTTAAATTGAAATTGTATTCCTGTACGCTCAAACGCATGCAGGTGCACGCCAAGTGAGCCTTCTGGAAAAAACAACAAAAATCTAAAAGTTCTCAGATTCAATTTAAATAATTCTGGCCTGTCAAACCGTGTGGCCTGATCGGTTGAAATTTTATAAACCGATGTGCACATGTCGGCTACGATTACAATTGTGAAGTTTCGCCATATAATTGGAGCGGCGTTGCAGAGTAATTTACTTTTAATATTTTTCCTTCAATCTCCACATGGCTGCCAAACCATGGCCGATGAGTTGAAATTTGTCGAACTCGTCATCCACCAATGACTGCTTCATCAATAATGTGAGTTTTCATATTTAGAGATTCAGGCAGTTCCAAAGTAAACATTAATTAATCATTTTTCCTTCAATCCAAGATGGCTGCCAAAACGACGTGTCGTACATGCAAAAGTTGGGGAGGACTTTTTGTTTCGTAACATGAGAGGCGGTCATCTGTGGAGTTTTTGCCTCATCTGTTGCAGCCGTTTCAGAGAAGAAGACTTTTAAAGTTATTAATTTTCAATCCAACATGGCTACCATACCATGTTGACCTAATTAACACATAAATTTAAAATTCTCCCTCTAACTGGGTAGTGATCATGCTTGTTAAGTTTAGTGTTGATCCCAAAGTGCGTCTCCTTTTTTAATACCAATATGGAGGCCAAAAGCATGTAACTGTGACATCATAATTTTTACCATATATGCAGACATTGTTGTGTATGATATTGCCCAAGTTTCTCTTAATAGGATATGTGGTTCCAGAGAAAACATTATTTAATTATAATTCTTGAATCGCAACAATGGCTGCCAAACCATGTGACCTATCAATTAGAAATTAAGCAAACTTATATTCACTGCTCGTGTGGCCCATACGTATGTGAAGTTTCCCCTTGAGATCTGACCAGTGCCGTTCTGGAGAAGATGTTTGAAGGTTTTAGGGTGAATTTCAATATGGCAGCAAACATATGACCTAATCAATAAGAAATTAAACAAACTTGTAAAAAGGATGTCATGGGGAAGTGGTTGTAAAGTTTCGCCTCAATCTGTTCGCCGTTCTGGAGAAGATGTTTTTAATTTTTTTTTCAAAAACAAGATGGCTGCCGAACCAAGTCAGCTGTGGAGTCATAATAAAATTTTTTCCTCCGAATGTAAATAAAGAATTGTTGTGTAGAACGCTGCTCCACGAAATTTTCAGATTTTTTCCCATGCAGCGTTCTATTAAACGGATTTTCACCGGATACCAGCTTGCACGCGATGCGTCACGAAAAAATCACTCGCGTGTTCCCCATGGGGTACTCATTAAAATGATGAAGGCAAATTTTTTTCAATTGCACGTTTTCAGAGATAGAGGTCCAAAGTTTATCGTTTTTTTTTCAAGATGGGCGGCCCGTACCACGTTGACCTTGCGTCACAATATAAACTAAGTTATGCTATCAAAAAGATACTACGATGGTGAAAATTTCGTGTCGGATGCGGACTTACCGTCCTGAGAAAATGATTTTTAAAGGGAAAAAACCCAAAAATTGCCAGTGGAAAAAGAATAAATAAGAAATAAACAGAAGAAAAACAAAGTTACCCCAGTCCATTTGACTGGGTACCCTAATTATAGGTTTGTTAAATTTTTGTTTATATTTCTTGAGCTTCAGGTGGAACTTTTTCTCGGGTTGTTTTCAAACTGTTGATTTTAGATTTCTTCTGTTGCTTGGCCCATCATAGTTTTTTTTTCCCAATCTGTTGTATTTGGAGTATATTTATGGGCAGCTAATGTTTAAGTCCATTGTTTTCAAACTAGTACGTGCCCGTTATATATTAAAAAAAAAAATTAATAAAATAAATATTCAAACCGCGAGAAGAAAACATACAACCAGCGCAGGCCATTTTCTTCGCTCTCGGTGCCGTAGCGTGGTTGCCGGAAGTTCGCATATCGCAGTTATGATTATTCGCATTAGTTTTAATGGCCAATTTTCAATTAGCGCCACGTATTTTGCTTTGCGCAATGTCGTCGCAAGGAAAAACAAAAAAGAGAAGAGAGAGAGGAACAAAAAAAATTTTACTTCCTGGTTCGGAGGCACACCAGCTCACTTAGATGTTGACCGGAATTTCTGCACCGTCTAAGATGAAACTATCATAACTTGGGGCATAGTGTTTATCTATAAATGCGCTTTAAGAAATCCGAGAATTATTAGAATACACGAAGTCATCACTCCCTCGCGGAAGCCCGTAGCGTTTGTCAACCCGTCAATGGGGAACAGCGGCTGAGGCTTCCCTTTCCCCATCCACGCCACCGCCATAGCAACAACGTGTCTTGTCATTGGTTTTGGAAAATAATGGCATAATTGGGAACCACTTGTCCGATTATATCAAACCTTGAAAAGGCAACATCCTCAGTCCCCAGCAATATATCTTGGCAAGTTTCAATCAGGATCGGACCAAGTGGTTGTCGAGAAACAGCGGTCCACAGACACACACCACACACATCACGCACACAACTAGACAACAGACATTGCTTGAATTATAGATAGATGTTTGCTCCCTAGTGTGTGCCGCCGGTTAGAAATAGGTACAACACGTATCCCTGTGGTGTCGTAAGAGGCGTACTAAAAGGGTTGGCGTCAGGAAGGCATCCCGGCCATCATAAAATCGCCTCAAAAGGAAACCCATGATGAGTACAAACTTATGGGAGGGTACAGCCCGAACGTGACCCCGTGGGGGTCCTCACCCCTCTCGTTAAACACTCAAGGTGGGGAACCCCATCTAAGCAAGGGAGGAAATTTTTCGCATTTATGATGACCATGCGCTCTGATGCCTCCACGTGGAGATCGATTGTGAGGTTTGTACATGGAATGTAGGGACAATGACAGGGAGATATGGAGAAGTGATTGAAACATTGGTCGAAGAAGAGTGGACCATTAATGTTGTGTGCAGGAGACACGATGGAAGGGAAAGTGGTGCAAAGAAATGGTGAAGGGGAGGCCAGGACAGAAGTAATAAGTTTACGTTGGGCAAAGGGTGCCCAGGAAGGCGGCATGGTGTTGTGTCAATGTTTTCTGAGGATTTGTAGAGACAGTGTAGTGAGTGGACTAGAGTGAGTGGGAAAGTTTATGATGGTGAGAAATCGTGATTGGAAAGCTCTTGGTGAACGTCCATCTCGGATAATGCCCCGTTAGGTCGGTCGAAGGCGATGAAGAGAAGACACGTTTGGTGTGCGATAGAGAAGTTGAGGAAAATGTGAAACATGATGAAATGTTGTGGTAGGAGGAGACTTGAAATGGACATGTGGAAGGAGTCCAGCGGTTTTTAGGGAGTCCATGGGTGTTATGGATATGGTGTGAGAAATGGAGAAGGTGAAAGATCTTTGGAGTTTGTCTAATGAGCTTGATTTGTTGATTGTGTAATAACTCAATTTCAGAAAAGCGGATAAAAGTTATTACATACACGTCAGGTGGGTCGACGACCAACCAATTGACTAACCTGATGGTGCGCGGCGAGATCGGGGAAAACTCTTGGGACACAAGGGTGATCCCAGGGGAGGAGACTGTTTCACAGCAAGCACCTGGTTGTCTGCGATTATCCAGGGCGAAGGTGTTCGAGGAGAATTCAGCGGGTGAAGTACCAACGCGAGGATGAAGGTGTGGAGGTTGAAAGAGGCGACAGTGAAGGAAGCATTAAGAGAAGGCTGAAGTATGGTGAGGATGAATGTTGGTTGAGCTTGAAAGTGGTTGGATGTCAATGAAAGATTAGTCTCATATGAGCGTTGAATGAGGTATGTGGCATGACATAGAGGACCACGAGGCACTCAGACAACATGGTGGTGGGGTGATGAAGTTGGAAAGACGATTGAAGAGAAGAGAGATAGTTCAAGGAATGGCAAAAGGTCAAAGGTACAGTGGAGAAGAGGCAGCGCATCGAAAGTTATAAGGTAGCCAAGAAGGGCTGCAAAGAAAAGAGGTAGCAAAGGTACAGGAGGCCTATAGGAAATGTTCAGAGAACGCTTGGATTCGGAAGAGGGTAAGAGAGCGGTATCAGACCATTGGCAAGCAATAGGAGAGAGAGGTTTGATGTGACGGGGGTGAGTTGCTTGAAGGCTATGAAGTGGGACAAATTGTTTGTGGGCTCAGATGGAATTAAAGGAAGATGGCAGAGATTGGAAAGGCTGTTGAATGTAGAAAATGACTGGATGCAACATCGAGAGTAACCCAGTTTTAGGACCAGCAGAGAAGATAATTGAGAAGGAAGTTGAGGAAAGCTTAAGAGCAATGAAGAGTAGAAAAGCAGGAGGGCAACGGGAGTTGTTGGGAGATATGTGAGGCAGCGGGAAGTTGGGGTTTTGAGAGAATGACAGAGATCTGTAATCTGGTGTGAAAGAAGGCCACATTCCAGTGGATTGGGAACTGAGTACCCTCGTCCCTCTGTACAAGGGGAAAGGTGACCCCCTGGACTGGTGGCTCCATAGAGCAATAAAGTTATTGGGCATGGAATGAAGTATTGGAAGGGTGTTGGACGAAGAGGAATAAAGGAGAAGGTAAAGATTGGACGAAATGCAGTTTTGGATTTATGCCAGGAAGAGGAACGCACAGAATGCAATTTTTATTGTAAGGCTGTTGCAGGAGAAGTACATGGAGAAGAGAAGAAGTTGTTTTGGGTTTGTTGATCTGGAGAAGCTTTGATAAGGGTTCCCACGCGAAGTAATGAACATGGGCATTGAGGAAGTTAAGGAGTGGAGGAATGGTTGGATCAGCAGAGTCGTGATGGCAATGTCGAGAGAGCGCGCACAGCGTAAGGAACGAGGATGGGAACAGTGGTGAGTTTGAAGTGAAGGTGGGAGAGGCACCGACGGGTCGGTACCTAAGTCCACTTCTATTTGTAGTTGTGATGGAGGTGCTGGCTCAGAGGATAAAGGAGGGTTATACCGTGGAGTGCTGTATGCAGATGAATCTGGTGTTGATTGCAGAGAGTATGGATGACGGAAGGACGAAGATACACAAGTGGAAGGAAGTATGGAGGCAATAAGGTTTTGAAGGAGAAATAGTCGGAAAGAACGAAGGTTGATGGCAAAGTTGGTTAAAGCATGTTGGTGAGGTGGAAAGACTGGGAAGTGGCCGTGTGCTGTGTGGCAGGAAGGGTGTCGGAGTGAACTCCATTCAGTGTACAATGTGTGCTGATGGTTCATCGAAAATGTAGTGGTGTGAGCAGGTCCATTAACCAGTGTGGCAGCTACATTCAAGTGTAAGGTGTGCAAGAGGGAAGCTGCAGAATGAGGAATTGTTGAGTTGGATCTTGGAGATCGGTGTGAAGCTGAAAGGTTGAAAAATTTTGCTAATCTGGAGACATGCTGAATGGAGAAGTGGACGACTCTTCGACGGTTGCTTGAGTGAGATGTGCATGGATAAAGTTTCGGGACTGATTGGCGTGCTGAACGAGAGGGGAGTGTCGTTGAAGCTGAAGGGAAAGGTGTATGCTACATGGTGGAAGGAGTACGATGATTTATGGATGTGAGACATGGGTGCTGAACATGGAGAGCAACAAAGGCTGGAAAGGGTTGGAAATGCAAAATGGTTGGTGGATGTGTGGAGTATCGTTGAGAGAGAGGAAGACAAATGATGACTTGTGGAAGATGATGGGAATAGAGTCTGTGATGGATGTTGTGAAGAGAAACAGGTTGAGATGGTTGTGTCATGTGTTGAGGAAGAATGAAAGTGACTGGGTGAGAGCAGTGTTGGAAATGAGTGTAGTCGGAAGTGGAGGACGGGGAAGACCGAGAAAAACTTGGCTGAAGGTGGTAGAAGAAGAAATGTGGGCAAGGGGATTAAGAAGGGGAGATGCAGAAAACAGGGTAAAGTGGAGAAGATTGT
>CM068953.1:13194540-13213027 GCA_035128595.1 Eptatretus atami | reverse complement strand
AAGAGAGAAATTCGCAAAAGAACATGTGTGTAAGTGTCTGTCGTAAAGAAAAAAGTTTCCATGAGAGAGATCTATTCTTTACCCCTCTCATGCATCACGATTTAACATCCCATTATACATGGGATGGGCTAATCTGAACATGGCATTTAAGAATAACTGTCTAAGGACCTGGGATGTGTAGATGCATTCACAGACCGGATTCGAATCTGGAAAAAACTATATTTCCAATGAATCCGAGAACATACTTGTGAAGTTTCAGTCGATGACGAAGCGTTCAACAGGAAGAGATTTTTTAAAAATATTTTGGTTCAATGCCAATATGGCTGCCAGAAATGTGCCCTATTCATTATTTGTGAACATGCTGGCAATCCCGAGGGCTTGGGGAAATGTGGATGAAGATTCCCGGTATGTCACATGCGTTCTGGAGAAGAAGATTTTAAAAATGTGTATTCTTCAAAAAAAATCATAACTGTTGAAGCCATGTGATGTACGTGTCAAGGTGGACAACTTTGTGTTCCTTTGATCGGCGATTACACCTGTAAAGTTGAGACCTCGATTTTTGAAGGCTTTTATGGTAAAAAATAAATAAATACATAAGTGGCTTCTGAACCACGTGACGGCGATTGACATGCAATTGTTTACTCCCATACAATGTTAACTCAAAACGACCCTCAAAAATTTTTCCATAACTGATCGGATCAAGCGTCGACAATACGCAATTATGACATCATAACCAAAGCCTATGAGATCGTCAAAAATTACTTATTTCCCCAATGGGGAGTATTGACAGTTGACATGTGCCAAATTAAAAAACAATTCTCTCTGGAGTGGTTTCAGAGAATGGAGGTTCAAATAGTTTCCTTTTTCGCAAACCGGATGCCATACCCACATGAGGGCTATGACATCATAATTATCATTAAAACATTTTACACGAGTAGTTCCGCACCTATGGTGAAAAATTAGCGGTTGCAGAGAAAACAGCGAAAATTAGCAATGGACGGAGGGACGGACTGAAGGTCCTGAAAATATAATGCCGCGCGGGTACTTCGTCAGCGGAGGGCAAAAAAGTGTAATGTGGAGAGCCCGCCACACATCCTCAAAGATCAAAATATCCACAGGTGGCCAACCTGATCTTCGCTGTAACATCCGAGAAAAACTTTCACTGCAATAGGGTGGTAGCCAGATTGGGAAGAAAACTGCTGTTCGAGCGAGAAGTTGCAGAGTTTTGAAGATCACTGGTGGAAATGGCTGGATGTAAAAGCAACATGTGTTTTTGCCACTCGGATACGATGCCTGGTGTAAAGAAGAATCACACGTCATCTGTTTGTGAATGACAGTAAAAACACACGCGGAAACCTACCCAATCAGTCTCAACATGCACCCAGATGAACTTCGATAGTCCCTCAACGAGAAAATGTAGGCTATAAACCCACAAATGTAAATCCATCATGGCAAGCAGCTGGAGGAATGTACGTCCATCAAGTGGTACCGCATCCATACATCCAGCCCATCCATCGGACCATACTTAGTGCAGAGCATTGGTTCTGCTAAAGCAATCTCCTTGGAATATTGTGGATCCCAGTGCCCCCGTTTGTTGAATCGTGTTTAAAATGGCTCTGTCCATTCAGTTGCGGTGTTTGGTTTTTACATGCCATGTTTTTTGGCCCAATGGTTTCCCCAAACGCTTAACAGCACACCATCAGAGGCTATCGCTCTGCTTGTACTTTTGAATAATTTCACATCGATCCACACAGGGCTCAACATAAATGGTTGTTGGTGACTCAGGGACAGAGGGAATAGAGGGGTGGTCAGACAAAGGAAACCTCCCCGATCGATCAATTTGAATTTTACTGAAACGTACCCTCTAGTCTGCATTAGCTTTAGTAAAACTCCAAATGATCATTGCGATGAATGGGAAAAGCATCCCTCCGGTTAACAATAACCCAAGAATCATCGTACAGTAGAAGAGGTGTGTTCTGAAAACGGAGAATTGTAATCCGAGTTGTGAGATTCTGAAAGATTGGACCAGGGCAGTGCAGTCTCTTGATGTGAACCACCATGGCGTTCAAATTCCAAGGAACGAGCAATGGAAATGCACGATCAGATTTATTTATTGTTCCATTATGTCCCAAGACGTCGTTTCATATGTCCAAAATAATGTTGGGAGATTGTCAAAAATGATTCGTAAAACTCTTCAACAAAGTACACAAAATTGTTGCAGTTTGAGATTTGGTCATGGAAAAAAAAAAAATTAAAAAAACAAAAAAGAAGATAAGGCTCACGCTTGCAAAAAACCCTAGAAGCTAATTGTGAAAGAGGAAGAACTTGGAGAATTTAAATTAATTGTTGGCTGAAGGAATGATCTTGGGTGATCGAGCCAAGTGAGGAGATGGCAACGGAAGGTCGTATGTGAGGTGCAAAGTGGTGCACCATTGAGGCTCCACTAACAAATTGTACTGTTAACACAATTCATTAATTAATTCCTATACGTTTACTCCAGCATTCTTTATACTTCTCGACATTATGCAACACAACGTATGAATCTTTGAAGGAAAGTGGGAGAGGTGGTGAAGAGTGAGGGCATGGCAGGAACGTGAGAAACTTCGTAAATCTGGTATGAAAGTATTTACACACCTCACATAGACTTCTTGTTTAAGATTCAATCAACAAAACGCGCTTTTAAACGGGTAGAATATAACTCAGAGCCGCCATAGGGAATCTGTATAGGGAGCAAATTTCCTCAGCACAGACTGGGAGGGCAATTGAAAGAGGTTAACGTCAAGCCCTTTGGGATATTCCTGAGTTCTGCGGACTACTCACTGCTTCGGGATTAGGAATGGTACATCACTGTTGGTTATATTAAAGCTCGAATAATTTCCAAAACAAAGTGAAACATCTAATTAACATTGATGTCATATTACACAAACTCACTGAAGTTTATAGAAATCGCCGTGTAAAATGTACATGTTACACTTAATGGGACACACGAACGACGGGGGACACAGCAGACACAGACACACACAGTTTTTTTCTGTTCAGCATTCTGGGAGTCACACTGATATCATGGTAGGGACGTATTCATATGATTAAATCAAAATGATAATTATACATACCAGCGCTTGTTTCCAAACTTCGACTTCTGTACGTTTCATGTCAAGTATTTCGTTCGTTTTGACCAACAAGAACTTCTCCATCTAATCCATACAAAAAAGGTTTTAATGACGAAGTGAAAATTACTCAAGATTACGATTGGCTTTGACTCCAGCAGATGCATTTATATCTGATCAGTTATGAAAGTATCACACCATGATTTCAAGACAAGATAATTTAATATTTTTATTACCTGGAATTTTTTGTCTTGCACTTCTGACTTCAAACACACACTATAAGGAAATGAGATGCAAACGTGCAAGTGGAAATTTAAGAACACAGTGAAATAATAAGAATAATGCAACTGCTCGTCAAATTACAAGATGCAGGTATCCCAGATAAACTGAAACCATTTATACTTTAAAACGAGCAAAGTTACTGTGCCTTCTGGGTAACTTCTCCAACAATGCTGGGTGCCTTCTCCAACCCCCTCCCTCCTGGACTCCCACCCCAACCCTTCCACTCCCTCCTCCGCCCACCACCCTTCCACTCCCTCCTCCGCGCCACCCCTGGACTAAAAATACCACACCACCCCCCCCTCACCAGACTCCCATCCTACCCCACCCTCGCCTGACTCGCCACCTCTTCCCCCTCCTTCCTCGCCGACAAAGGATTTTTTCTGCAGGGTGGTAATATTGAAGTGTATGGCATCATCATAACTTCCTTAAAATAAAATAATAAATAATTAAAAAACAGAGTACACCCACCCAATGGGTGTGTTGAGTGTTATGCATTACTTGCCTGGAAAAAGACAAAACGTATTGTCTGGTGTTTTAAGATTAGATATTTGTCGGTGTGCCTTAAAAAGGTTCGTCAGACTGGTCTAAGGGTACGGTCACGTTCAAATAGTAGTTAGTGTCGAAGGGTTCGAAAGGTCTAAAACTCTCAAGCATGTCAAAAAGGGTCAAAAAAGGTCCAGTGGTCTAAAGCTTCTAAAGGTCTAAATGTGTCAAGGATCCAAAGTGTCCAATCAGTCTGAAGGTTGCAACAGGTTAAGGGTCTTCGGAGTTGAAAGGGTCGAAAGGGTCTTGAAGGGGTTTTACAGGTTTTGTGGGGTCACCAGGGTATTAGGGATCTTAAAGGTTATGGGGCTAAAGGATCTTGAGTCTCATACGTCCTTAGGGGTGTTAAAGGTCTTCAAGTGTCTCAGTAATCTTCAGGGTCCTTAAAAAGGTATTGGGTTCTTTCAGGGTCCTGAAAGGGCTGTTAGGGGTCTTTAAAGGCTGAGGTGATGATGAAAATACCCGAAGGACAATCACCTGGGGCAGACTTGGTACCAAACATGATAGGTTGTCAAGCCGAGCGTCTGTGAACCGTACACAAGACAGCCAAACGCAAATTTTATTTACAGTATTAGATAATAATTTATAATGAAGATCATTTAAATCCAATAAAACTTCAAATATTTAACAATACACACCATTTTCTGGACTCTCGTTGTTTCTCATCCTTGCTTGCTTAATTATTTTTTTCTAACGAGTAGATAAAGCACCAAGCAAAAGTGGTGCTTAAAAAGTGGCAGCACGGGTTGAACGGTCCCAGTCGGTATTGGTTACATTAGTTCAGCGTGGTTGAAAAATAATGAATTTAGCGTAACGAGTCATACAGGACAAAACTCAATGATGACAATTAAATTACAGATTGCCATTTCCACTACACCAAGCCTCAAATATGACGGCATACATTGAAGAGGCTGTTACAGAAACCTTTTGGAATCTTTTGGAACTTCGACATAAATTAAAATAAGCGGGAGCGAGTCTCTCGAAGCGTGTCATCGCAAATCCGCCACCCTTCACACATATATATATATAGCTAACATTAATTATTTATGTTGTATCGATGTATATATATATATAAATATATATACATACATAAATAAACTGATATTCAAATGTGTCAAGGCTCATAGAGGAACTACATACGAATGCATAACAGGGGAGGCAGGAGACAAGAGGGATGGGAGAGGGAAGCAACAAGGGGGGGCGAATAAACCGAGGAGAGATCTGTGGAAGGGAGAGGGACGGGGCGGGTAGACACAGGGTAAAAGATGGACGACAGGGACTTTCAGGAAGCCAAAGCAGGATATATAAGGAAGATGGGTTTTGAGGTGGATTACGGGGTGGAAAGGAATCGTTGATTTTATATGGGGAAGATAAGGAGAGGGTGGGTGAACAGTATTTGAGACCTGGAAGGGAAGAGCGGATGAAGTGCATGGCAGTTGTTCCAAAGGTGGGGAAAAAAGAGGAATGAAAGAGTGAAGGTAGTTAACCAGAAGGAGGGTTGCTGGTGACCTTGAGCGCCCCATGCATGAATGTTGGTGGGAAGAAGCAGACGAGCAAGGGAGGGGGGGAGGGGATGAGCAAGGCCAGAGGGAGAACTGCGAAGCAAAGACACCGACGTTGCCTGCGGGTGGAAGAGTTGAGAAACCCAAAGACTCGCCTCACATCGCGGGAGACAACCAATGAGTATAAATGCCCTTGGTTTTCCACAAGTAATGAAGCCGAGAAAAGGTGAAGAGCCGTGCCGCCAGCCCAAGGGAGAAGCAATACTATCAGGCCGCTGATGAAAGCTTTGTACGTGGTCAGGGTCAGTGTTGCCAAGGAAGGCTACGATGGAAAGTAGAGCCGGGCATAGGATAAGCATCCTAGCTGTGATGGAGCTGGTTACGGGGAGCACTCGTGTGCCAAACTTGCACGACGAGATGCCTCGATAGCTTTCGTGCCCCACCCCCGCACTTGGGGATGTGGCTTTCCCAGAAGATCATGACAGATAGTCGAGGTCCAAAAGTTTGTAATAAAAGGACTTCTTCAAGAGGATTGTTGAGAAGTAGATGGGGTTGGGGGGGGGGGTTCCTAGATAGTCCTTTTTCAGGGAGAGATGGTGAAGAGTTGTGAGATTTGTCAGGATT
Organism: Eptatretus atami; assembly: GCA_035128595.1. Classification (NCBI taxonomy): domain Eukaryota; kingdom Metazoa; phylum Chordata; class Myxini; order Myxiniformes; family Myxinidae; genus Eptatretus; species Eptatretus atami. The sequence continues at coordinate 13,206,969 of CM068953.1, read as the reverse complement.
CAAAGACATTTACATGTTGACCAGCTTGTGATTTTATCCAGATCTGCAGAGAGTGAGAGGTTGCTACTTCCGGTCCTAGGGATGACCAAGATGGTACGGCAGAGGGTGGAGTCGTCAGCAAAGAGATAAAGAGGATTTTCAGAGTCGAGATGTCATTGGACGAAAACCAGAAAAAGCACAGGGCCCCAAAACGCTGGTTTGAGCCACTTCAGCCTGGCACAGGAGGAGGGGATGAGAAAAATTCCATGAAGGGTCACACGTGGCTGTGACAGGGAGAGGAAGTCGCGAGGCCAAGAGTGGAGATTGCCTTGGATATACCAAGTAAGAGAGTTGTGGTGAGCAGGTGGGGCCAGAGTATAGAAGCACAATGAATAGACGTCTGAAAAAATTTGAAGCAAACAAAGTTGAAACTAAATCGGCACGGGAAGAGCGCATACTTCGCGCAGGTCGAAAACAGTTACGTTTTGTCCAATGAAGGCTGGATTCTGCATATGTAACCATTAGTCCTTGTTTACAAACCAAAATCGAAATTGTCTGTTTCTTGTCAGTGACAAAACGCATCCACCAAGTTTTTGTCAATAATCCATCATCCAACTTTTTGAAGCATCATGCTATATATCGTTTTTGGAGCCCATCTCTCAAATGTGAAGAATCACTTAAAAAAATTACCCCGTGGTGGGGGTGACGGTCATCTCTATAATGTTTTTTAACTCATATCGATGAAGCCGTTGCCAGATATCCTCCTTAAACAATGACAGACTAGATAGGTTTTTGAAATCGACCTTCACAACTTTCGGGCCTCGTGACCTTGACCTGACTCGATCCGGGAAAAATGTCGTTGGGCGTTATCACTTCATCGACCTCTACCCACATACCAAATTTCATCAGATCGAAGTAAAAAGTTTTCTTTGTACGGGAGGTGTTTTTGACGCATCTTCCAGGTTACGTGCGGCAAGGGGACGGAAATTCAAATTATCTGGCCGGATAGATACAAGATAATATTTTTTACTATCAATAATCAAAACAGTTGCCCGAATATCTTGTGAATGGAACCTAGATAGGTTTTTTGAAAAATGGCGATTTTTGATTAACTTCACGTGACGTTCGTGACCTTGGACCTGACTTTGAACCGGACAAAAGTTATATTCGTGTGCAACACTTCAATCGACTCTCCGACATACTAAGTTCCATCAAGAATCGGAAAGAAAACATTGTTGACGGACCGGAACGGACCGGACATTTGGTCCGGCTTTATTAGGTCATGCCTTCCGAGATGACCTAAAAATATTAAAATTTTCAATCGTTCTGGTCCGCTCTCCATACAAACCATCGAATCAATTTGTCCTCGTCACACACCAACCTGTTTTTTCAAACCCCAAGCTTCGTCTGAATCCTTCCGACACAACTTTTTGAGATATCCTGTTCGCAGACGACACAAGACCAACGGTTGAAAACACTCCGTGATAGAGGTAAGAGTTACCCTGTACCAAAAGTCCCCACTTCCTGGCAGCGTGAACCGTAACCTCAACCCAAAAGGTAATTTCATATATACTGTAGTCTTCCAATGTTGATTGCTATTGAAAGTTTCATAAAAAGGTGTTTTGCAATGAGCCCGTCATTGCATATTTTAATGTTTGACATTTTTGACCCACCTAAGGGCAGGGCAAAATGAGACTGCTCTCTCACACCTTCTTGCCAGTGGTGATCATCTATCTATAATTCCAGACTTCATGTGTGTGTGTGTGTCTGTGGTGTGTGTCTGTGTGTGTGTGTGTGGTGTGTGTGTGTGTGTGTGTTGTTGTGGACCGCTGTTTTCGACACCTCTGGTTCGCGATCTAATGAAACTTGGCAGGTATATTGGCTGGGGCCCTGAGGGATGTGCCTTTTCACAAGGTTTGAATATTAAATCGGACAAGTGCTTCAAGTTATGGCCCTATTATTTACCAAACCAATGGCAAAACACGTTGTTGCGTGGGCGTGGCGATGGGAGGCGAAGCACAGGCCGCGTTCCCCATTACGGGTTACAAATACGGGCTTTCCGGAGATGATGACTTCGTGTAATTCTTAATAATTTATCGATTTCTTATGCCGCATTTTATAGAATAAACACAATGGCCCAAGTTATGATCCGTTTCAATTTAAGACGGTGTATGAAATTTCGGTACATCAGAGTGCTGGTAATGCTCCGAACCAGGAAGTAAATTTTTTCTCTCTCTTCTCTTCTCTTTTTTGTTTTTCCTTGCCACGACATTGGCGAAAAGGTAAAATACGTTGAGCGCTAATTGGAATAATTGGGTATTAAAAACAAATTGCGATAATCGTAACTGCGAATATATATCGACTTCCGGGGTCACGCATGTACGGGCACGTGAGAGCGAAAGAAACCCGTGTGGTTTATTTATTTGTATTATTATTATATTATTTATTTATTTATTTTTAAGGGCAGTACTAATAACAGTACTAAATTGGTAAATTTCCTCACAACCATTCAAGAGAGAACAAGTGTAGATGGATAGTGGGACTAGCAGAGCAGATTACAAATCCCCCCCCCACCCAATATTCTTATAATAGCAATGGAATCTTCACCCTTGCTGTCACTTTTAAGGCATCCTTTTGGAATTGAACTGGGTGATGGTATTACTTGACTATAACGGAAACAAGGAGAAACAATTCGGCAATGTCCATAGTCTATTTGTTAAACTTGTGATTCATTAGGCTATTGGAATGTTGTGTGTTTATAGTCATTTTAATATACAAATGGTTCAGTCTTATGTGGACAACCGATATATCCAGTTTAATAACTGAATGTTAAACTCAATCGATTTGAAAACAAATTATATCGACCTGCCAGAAGAGATGAGACTTGTGAACACTCTCTGTTAAAACTCTGTCTGCTCCCACAAGCGTTTCCCTCATCCATGACCTAAAGTGTTTCAACAAGGCTCAATTTGAAACGATCGTCTATGACCATCACTATCATTTCAGAAAAATGTAGAAATTTAACGTCCATTACGAAACTAGTTCCAAACACATTTTCATGTCAAGGTCGTTCAGTATGTTCTCACCTTATTATGCACCAACTGAACCGGCAAATGTTTTTTCGATTCCCGCTGTGTGAAGGAGCACATCTGTATCCAAAACAACAACATGTGGTTATATTCTAATTTCAACACAAAAATATCAAAACACATCGAACGAGAAAGGCACTCAGTGGAGCGCATACCTCGCCACACAATGCCTGATCCAGTGGAACATATCGAGTTATATCCATTTTTGAGATATCGTGCTATGTATCGTTTTTGGCCGATCTCTCATGGTGAAGAATCATGTGAAAATAAATAATTATCGTATCTGGATCCGGATTGGGATCTTCACCAAAATCGAATAAAGTCGTCCTTGTCACACCCCAACCTGTCCACCAAGTTGCACATGAATCAGTCCACAACTTTTTGAGATTTCGTGATATATATATATATAACACATATATCGGTTATAGCCCTATTCCTCAAAGGTGAAGAATCACTTTTTAAAAATTTCGGATCCAAATCTTCACCAAAATTGAATCGATTCTTCCAGTCAAGCACCCAAAGTGTCCCAAAGTTTCGTCCGAATCTGTACACAACGTTTTGAGATACCCTGCACACAAACAGACAGAGAAGTGTGAAAAATGACCTCCTTCCACACTTCGTGGTGGAGGATACAATGCTTACAAACAATGATCCCAGCAAACACGTCCTTGCACTTAAACTCCGTGATTAGAACAAAAAGGTGGGGTGAGGTAAAGGAGGAAAGATCATGGCCATTCACAAATGGTAACATAACAAATAGAAATAAATGAGACGGGACGTGGAACACGTACTTTGTTCAAAGTAGATTACGCCTGCTCACGATGTGAAATTTCCATGTTCAGAACATCTATGACTCTGGTACTCCATTTAAACTACCATTTTGCTGAAAAGCAGCAGCCAAAGTAAATAAGTAAATGAATGAAAGAAAACAAATATTACCTCGAGCTTGTGCTTCACTCCCATTTGGCAAATTCAGATGTGCCCTATGAAGAGTAAACATCATTGGGGATACAATGTGACAACATACATATTTCAACTGGAGGCAAAGTCAATGGCACACCATTGCAAATCCCACGCTTCTCACCCAAAGAAAGTTGAAAGATGGAAAAAGTTCACAAGAATGACTCATCATCAAATTTGAGTTTAAATTCCCCCCCCCACTCCGTTTTCCCCACACCTTGGGATGAACCAGGGGTCAATTCAAAAAATCGTTAATTATTTCATGTGTCCCCGATGTTGATTGTATATACAAAGTTTCATTTTGAAATGCTTAAACACGTGCCCGTAATTGCATTTTTTGAATTTGACCTTTCTGACCTTGCGCAGGGGGCTTGGCCAAAGATGACATTACTCTTGCACTTCTTGCCATGTGGTGCTCACAACTCCCAAGTTTGGTGGATTTCTGCCCAAACGTTTATGAAGGAGATTGGTGACAGACAGAGGGACGCACTACAATACCCTCCCCGCCTTCCCCCCCGCGTTTTTTTTCAAAAAGCCTGGGATAACCAGAACAGCACTCAATAGCATACAACTCTGCAGCTGAACTGCTTAACTTTCATTCCCATGATAGGCTGGATCGCATCCGACCTTAACCGAAATATTGAATGGGGTTGTTCTCGTCACCTACTCAACTCATCACAAAGTTTTGCACTTCTCATTCACAAACTTATTACAAAAAGTAAGTTTTGTAAGACCCGTCCACAAGTTTTGATCTGTCATTTTTTGGCCCTCTCTAGGTGAAGAATCCCTTCAGAAATGCTGGTATCCAGATCGGACCTTCACCAAAATCTAATAAATTTGGCTTGCTCCACAAACCAACATGTCCACCAGGTTTTGTCAATCCATCCATAACTTTTTCAGATATCCTGCTCAGACAGACAGACAGACAACAGGGGTGAAAACATAACATCCGTTCAACAACTTGTGTCCACCTTCGGTGGTAACAATTCTCAAACATGGAACTAACAAACTAGTGTCACGTCAGGGGATCCACGAATGCAGACCCCTGAGCCGGATGTCTAGTATCTCGACGACTGGAGAAACGATCTTTACAAGTCACTGCGAGTGGACAGCGCTTCCATTCCTATCCATGCTCCAATAACGGGGGTCTCCGTTACAATTTAATACCTCTCCAAGGGCATTCCATATGGCTGAACCGGGCAGTCTTGGTGTGTCAGAAGTAAAAGGGTGGAAGACAAGATAAGACTACAGAGGGCAATATCCACAGAGCACTCACTGGTAGAATAATGATACTGAGGAGGAAGTCAACATGGGACGGAATCAGCAAAATGTACCAATGAACAATGTTCTCGCAATACCTATTTTGGGGGCCAAACTCCCCACCCCCCACGTAATCCCCTTCGACCCCGTTTTAAAATAGCGTGAACAGACCTTGTTTACAAGGCAGGCGATGAAGGTTGTGGTCAAGTTTCATTGAAATTGTGTCATTTCTGAGAAGAAAAGCAAATACCTCATTTGGGGGGCAACCCTTGAAAGAATGAACTGTGATCGGTCGTGCGGGGTCCCGTGTAACTGCACAGGTGGCATGGCTCTCATGCCGCCTCTGCGCAGGGCACACGTTGAGCGCAGGGCCCTTGGGCATTGGCCCTGTGTGCCCATGTGTTAATCAGCCTCTGTCATCTCGGCCATTCTGTCAGCCCTATCAAATAATCTCGAACCTTCTGTGGTGATTGTACCACCAGAGCATCAGATGCAATGTCAAGTTGTGACTCACTTACATGTACCTGTTCTTTGGATTTAAACAATTGATGTTCAAATCATTGCAGCTGCGATGACGTTTGTTAACGATCACACCCGTTGCATTGCTCTTGGAAGCATTGTTGTTCAAAGTCGTTCCCCAGCTCAGGGCCTTGTGCATTGTTGCGCCAGCAGGCAACAGGATCAACTCTTTCTTTGAAGGTCTACTGAACACATCAAGAGGAAGTGATAATAATAATAATAATAATAATAGTAATAATAATAACTAGAACTGCCACTTTATAACTGATGGCAGTGATGACCGGTACCCAGACGTCCGCCTTTGATACAACATGAGACTTAAATGAGAATTGCGAAGTTTCCCTTCAATAGGATAAGTGGTTCCAGAGAAAAACATTATTTAATAGTGATACAAATACAGCCCTGCTTCGAGACAGCACGGGACTGACGAGTTACGAACTGGGTAGCACAAAGTGTTCAATCTATTTATTAATGATGCAGTCAGCCCTTTTTCCTGGGGACATCGTCGGCTTAATTGAATTGCTATTCCTGTACCCTCAAACGCATGCAGGTGCAGCCAAGTGAGCCTTCTGGAAAAACAACAAAAATCTAAAAGTTCTCAGATTCAAATAATTAAATAATTCTGGCTGTCAAACCGTGTGGCTGATCGGGTTGAAATTTTAAAACGCGATGTTGCACATGTCGGCTCGATTACAATTGTGAAGTTTCGCATATATTGGAGCGGTTGCAGAGTAAATATTACTTAATATTTTTCCTTCAATCCAACATGGCTGCCAAACCATGGGCCGATTGAGTTGAAATTTCGACTCGTCATTCCACATGACTGCTTCATCATAACTGTGAAGTTTCATATTTAGAGATTCAGCAGTTCCAGAGTAAACATTAATTAATATTTTTCCTTCAATCCAATATGGCTGCAAACGACGTGTCGTACATCAAAAGTGGGGGAGGACTTTTTGTTCGTCATGGAGAGGCGGTCATACATGTGGAGTTTTGCCTCAATCTGTTCAGCCGTTTCAGAGAAGAAGACTTTTAAAGTTATTAATTTTCAATCCAACATGGCTACCATACCATGTGACCTATTACAACATAAATTTAAATTCTCCTCTAACTGGGTAGTGGATCATGCTTGTTAAGTTTAGTGTTGATCAGCCAAAGTGCGTTTTTTCTATCCAATATGGAGGCCAAAGCATGTAACTTGTGACATCATAATTTTTACCATATATGCAGACATTGTTGTGTATGATAGTTGCCAAGTTTCACTTCAATAGGATATGTGGTTCAGAGAAAACATTATTTAATATAATTCTTGAATCCAACATGGCTGCCAAACCATGTGACCTATCAATTAGAAATTAACAAACTTATATTCACTGCTCGTGTGCAATACGTATGTGAAGTTTCCCTTGATCTGACCAGCCGTTTCTGGAGAAGATGTTTGAAGGTTTTAGGGTAATTTCAATATGGCAGCCAACATATGACCTATCAATAAGAAATTAACAAACTTGTAAAAGGATGTCATGGGGAATGTGGTTGTAAAGTTTCGCCTCAATCTGTTCAGCCGTTCTGGAGAAGATGTTTTTAATTATTTTTTTCAAAACAAGATGGCTGCCGAACCAAGTCAGCTGTGACGTCATAATAAATTTTTTCTCCGAATTGTAAATAAAGAATTGTTGTGTAGACGCTGCTCACGAAATTTCAGATTTTTCCCATGCAGCGTTCTACTTAACGAATTTTCACCGGCATACCGCTTCACCGATGACGTCACGAAAAATCACCCGTGTTCCCCATGGGGAGCTCATTAAAATGTATGAAGCAAATTTTTTTTCCATTGCACGGTTTCAGAGATAGAGGTCCAAAGTTTATCGTTTTTTTTTCAAGATGGCGCCCGTACCACGTGACCTATGACGTCACAATTATAAACTAAGTATGCTATCAAAAAAGATACATACGATGGTGAAATTTCGTGTCGATCGGACTTACCGTTCCTGAGAAAATGATTTTTAAAGGGAAAAAACCCAAAAATTGCCAGTGGAAAAGAATAAATAAGAAATAAACAGAAGAAAACAATAGGTTACCCAGTCCATTTGACTGGTACCCTAATTATAGTTGTTAAATTTTGTTTATATTTCTTGAGCTCTCGGTGGAACTTTTCGGTTGTTTTCAAACTGTTGATTTTGATTTCTTCTGTTGCTGGCCTCATCATAGTTTTTTATTTCCCAATCTTGTTGTATTTGGAGTATATTATGGGCAGCTAATGTTTAAGTCCATTGTTTTCAACTAGTAACGTGCCCGTTATATATTAAAAAAAAATTAATAAATAAATATTCAAACCGCGAGCAAGAAACACAACCACGCAGGCCATTTCTTCGCTCTCGCGTGCCGTACGTGCGTTGCCGGAAGTTCGCATATGCAGTTATGATTATTCGCAATTAGTTTTAATGGCCAATTATTCAATTAGCGCCAACGTATTTTGCCTTTGCGCAATGTCGTCGCAAGGAAAAACAAAAAAGAGAAGAGAAGAGAGGAACAAAAAAATTTACTTCCTGGTTCGGAGCACACCAGCTCACTCTGATGTTACCGAAATTTTGCACCGTCTAATATGAAAACTATCATAACTTGGGGCATAGTGTTTATCTATAAATGCGCTTAAGAAATCGAGAAATTATTAGAATACACGAAGTCATCACTCTCCGGAAGCCCGTACGTTGTAACCCGTAATGGGGAACCGGCTGAGCTCCCTTCCCCCATCCACGCCACGCCATGCAACAACGTGTCTTGTCATTGGTTTGGAAAATAATGGCCATAACTTGGGAACCACTTGTCCGATTAATATCAAACCTTGAAAAGGCACATCCTCAGGTCCCAGCAATATATCTGGCAAGTTTCAATCAGATCGGACCAGTGGTTGTCGAGAAACAGCGGTCACAGACACACACCACACACACACACACACACAGACACAGACATGCTGAATTATAGATAGATGTTGCTCCTGGTGTGTGCCCGGTTAGAATAGGTACACCGTATCCCTGTGTGTCGTAAGAGGCGACTAAAGGGTTGGCGTCAGGAAGGGCATCCGGCCATATAAACATCGCCTCAAAAGGAAACCATGATGAGTACAACTTATGGGCAGGGTACAGCCCGAAGTACCCGTGGGGGTCCTCAACCCCTCTCGTTAAAACTCAAGGTGGGGAACCCCATCTAAGCAAGGGAGGAAATTTTTCCATTTATGATGACCAATCGTCTGATGCCCACGTGGAGATCGATTGCTGAGGTTTGGTACATGGAATGTAGGGACAATGACAGGGAGATCTGGAGAAGTGATTGAAACATTGGTCGAAGAAGAGTGGACATATGTTGTGTGCAGGAGACACGATGGAAGGAAGTGGTGCAAGAATGGTGAAGGGGAGGCAGGGACAGAAGTATAAGTTTACGTGGCAAGGGTGCCCGGAAGGCGGCATGGTGTTGGTGTCATGTTTTCTGAGGAGTTTGTAGAGACAGTGTAGTGAGTGTGACTAGAGTGAGTGAAAGGTTTATGATGGTGAGAATCGTGATTGGAAAGCTCTTGGTGAACGTCATCTCGGATATGCCCCGTAGGTCGGTCGAAGCGATGAAGAGAAGAACACGTTCTGGTGTGCGATAGAGAAGTTGATGGAAAATGTGAAACATGATGAAATTGTTGTGGTAGGAGGAGACTTGAATGGACATGTGGGAAGGAGTCCAGACGGTTTTTAGGGAGTCCATGGGGGTTATGGATATGGTGTGAGAAATGGAGAAGGTGAAAGATCTTGGAGTTTGCTAATGGAGCTGATTTGTTGATTTGTAAAACTCAATTTCAGAAAGCGGATAATAAGCTTATTACATACACGTCAGGTGGGTCGACGACAACCATTGACTACCTGATGGTGCGCGGCGAGATCGGGGAAACCTCTGGGACACAAGGTGATCCCAGGGGAGGAGACTGTTTCACAGCAGCACCTGGTTGTCTGCGATATAAGGGCGAAAGGTGCGAGGAGAATTCAGCGGGTGAAGTACCAACCGAGGATGAAGGTGTGGAGGTTGAAAGAGGCGACAGTGAAGGAAGCATTAAGAGAGAGGCTGAGTATGGTTGAGGATGATGTGGTTGAGCTTGAAAGTGGTTGGATGTCAATGAAAGATAGTCTATTATGAGCCGTTGATGAGGTATGTGGATGGACAAGAGGACCACGAGGCACTCAGAAACATGGTGGTGGGGTGATGAAGTTGGAAAGACGATTGAAGAAGAAGGAAGAAGTTCAAGGAATGGCAAAAGGCAAAGGGTACAGTGAAGAAGAGGCAGCGCATGAAGTTATAAGGTAGCCAAGAAGGCTGCAAAGAAAGAGGTAGCAAAGGTACAGGAGGCCTATAGGAAAATGTTCAGAGAACGCTTGGATTCGGAAGAGGGTAAGAGAGCGGTATTCAGATTGCAAAGCAGATAGCGAGAGAGAGGTTTGATGTGACGGGGGGTGAGTTGCTTGAAGGATGAAGTGGGACAAATTGTTTGGGCTCAGATGGAATTAAAGGAAGATGGAAGAGATGTGGAAAGGCTGTTGAATGTAGAAAATGAATGGGATAGCAACATCGAGAGTAACCCAGTTTTAGGACCAGCAGAGAAGATAATTGAGAAGGAAGTTGAGGAAGCTATAAAGAGCAATGAAGAGTAGAAAAGCAGGAGGGGCAACGGGAGTTGTGGGAGATATGTTGAAGGCAGCGGGAAGTTGGGGTTTGAAGAGAATGACAGAGATCTGTAATCTGGTGGTGAAAGAAGGCCACATTCCAGTGGATTGGGAATGAGTACCCTCGTCCCTCTGTACAAGGGGAAAGGTGACCCTCTGGACTGTGGCTCCGATAGAGCAATAAAGTTATTGGAGCATGGAATGAAGGTATTGGAAAGGGTGTTGGAGAAGAGGATAAGGAAGAAGGTAAAGATTGACGAAATGCAGTTTGGATTTATGCCAGGAAGAGGAACGACAGATGCAATTTTTATTGTAAGGCTGTTGCAGGAGAAGTACATGGAGAAGAAGAAGAAGTTGTTTTTTGGTTTGTTGATCTGGAGAAGCATTTGATAGGGTTCCACGCGAAGTAATGACATGGGCATTGAGGAAGTTAGGAGTGGAGGAATGGTTGATCAGAGTCGTGATGGCAATGTACGAGAGAGCGCGCACAGCTGTAAGGACGAAGGATGGGAACAGTGGTGAGTTTGAAGTGAAGGTGGGAGGGCACCAGGGTCGGTACTAAGTCCACTTCTATTTGTAGTTGTGATGGAGGTGCTGCTCAGAGGATAAAGGAGGGTTTACCGTGGGAGCTGCTGTATGCAGATGATCTGGTGTTGATTGCAGAGAGTATGGATGGACGGAAGGAGAAGATGAACAAGTGGAAGGAATGTATGGAGGCAAAAGGTTTTGAAGGAGAATATCGGAAGACGAAGGTGATGGCAAGTGGTAAAGCATGTGGTGAGGTGGAAAGGACTGGGAAGTGGCCGTGTGCTGTGTGGCAGGAAGGGTGTCGGAGTGAACTCCATTCAGTGTACAATGTGTGCTGAATGGTTCATCGAAAATGTAGTGGTGTGAGAGGGTCATTAACCAGTGTGGCAGCTACATTCAAGTGTAAGGTGTGCATAGAGGGAGCTGCAGATGAAGGAATTGTTGAGTTGGATCTTGGAGATGGTGTGAAGCTGGAAGGTGTGAAAACATTTTGCTATCTCGGAGACATGCTGAATGGAGAAGGTGGATCAGACTCTTCGACGGTTGCTTGAGTGAGATGTGCATGGATAAAGTTTCGGGACCTGATTGGCGTGCTGACGAAGAGGGGAGTGTCGTTGAAGCTGAAGGGAAAGGTGTATGCTACATGTGTGAGGAGTAGATGATTTATGGGAGGAGACATGGTGCTGAACATGGAGCAGCAACAAAGGCTGGAAAGGGTGGAAATGCAAATGGTTCGGTGGATGTGTGGAGTATCGTTGAGAGAGAGGAAGACAAATGATGACTTGTGGAAGATGATGGGAATAGAGTCTGTGATGGATGTTGTGAAGAGAAACAGGTTGAGATGGTTGTGTCATGTTTGAGGAAGAATGAAAGTGACTGGGTGAGAGCAGTGTTGGAAATGAGTGTAGTCGGAAGTGGAGGACGGGGAAGACGCGAGAAAAACTTGGCTGAAGGTGGTTAGAAGAGAAATGTGGGCAAGGGGATTAAGAGGGGAGATGCAGAAAACAGGGTAAAGTGGAGAAGATTGTCATGGGGCCCGCAAGGCTAACCCCGCTTTAGCAGGGAAAATGGCCTTTAAATGCTGTGTGTTGTGTGTGTGTGTTGTTGGTGTGTGTGTGTTTTCAACGTTGTATTTCATTTTTATTTGTCTGATTCTCATGAGCTTTGACTTCTGTTTTGACTTTGGACTTCCGTTTCCCATATTGAATTGTTCTGTTCGTCCCGTTTCCAACCTCAGTCAATCTTCTGCTTCTTTCTGCTTCTCAAGCCTCTGTTTCCATGGTGGTATTTTGTTTCTGGTCAGATTATCAATTTTGAGATTATCTGGTCAGCAGGCCCCCCTAACAAACGGACGCCAACGTTGTCAGACGGAATGAAAACCCGTCATTCTTGTTACA
>CM068953.1:13089960-13091802 GCA_035128595.1 Eptatretus atami | reverse complement strand
CTAAGTTAGATATTATTTTAGGTTGATTTAAATATACCAGAGAACTTCATCACAAACATAAAGACCTACCTATGCCCCTAATAAAGAAGTCCAAGAAAAGAATGGTTAAGTGATTACAAAAGCATTCAATATAAAGGTAAATCTCAGAAAAAACTACTACTCATTAACATATAAAGAAGGTCATGTTTTGCATCAAAGACTGGAACTATATTTATCTGGCTGGTGAGAGTGAGGAAAATCATCGGATTTGAAATTTAAACAGTATGGTTAAAGAAGTATATTGATTTTTAATACAAAAAATACCCCGTCGTGCGTGATGTCATCTCTATAATGTTTTTTCTACATCATAACGATGAAACGTTCCAGATATCTCCTAAAAATGACAACTAGATAGGTTTTGAAAATGGCGACCTTTCAACAAACTCTCGTGACCTCGGACCTTGACCCTACTCGAATCCGGCGAAAAAAAATTACTGTGCGTGCGGTATCACTCATCGACCTCATACCCACATTACCAAATTTCATTTCAAGATCGAAGTAAAAAGTTTTTGTACGGGAGGTGTTTTTGACCATTCTTCCAGTACGTGGCGGCAAACGGACGGAAATTCAAAATCTGTCCGGTTAATACAAGATAATACTTGTTATATCATAATCCAATAAACAGTTGCCAAAATCTTTGTAGAATGATGACTAGATAGGTTTAAAATGCGTTTTTTATAAACTTACGTGACCTCGTGACCTTGATCCCAGACAAAAGTTAAATCTTTGTGCAACACTCATCGACCATCTAGCCACATACTAAGTTTCATCAGATCGGAAAGAAAATGTTGCGGACGACGACATTTGTCCGCTTTATTAGGTCATTCAGCAATGACCTAAAAAGGAGAACAGAACAAAAACAGATTTTGAGAAGACTTCTTCTTAAATAATATAATAATGCTGTATTTGGAAGACTGGAAAAGTAGGAATCGACAAAAATAAACTTTCTACACTGGAAACAGGCTTAAAAGTAAATTAATATTTGAGCCAAGTTTTTGATATGAAGCAGAGGTGTTTTCAGAAACTTTTGTCTAACTTCATCTGAAGAAGAGTTTAAATGGATAAACCATAAGTGAAACATCAATTCCTTGACTTGTCAAATCGTAAGTAGACTATTACTATAATAATTTAAATCAAAGGTATAAGGATATTGGCATTTTATATTAGACATTAAGAAAGTAATTATATGAAATATGATTGAAAATATTGATATATATGAGACAATAATTATATAATTCAGGTGAATGTGTGTTTTCATTCAAAGAATAAAAAGGTATGGTAAGCTTTAAAGATGAATTGGGTGGAAGTCAGAGTGGAATTTATAGTATCGAGATCAAATCTTATGTTTTATGAATTGAATATACACATTGACAACTGTATAAGAGTAACTAAAGGGAATAAAGAAAACTATATCAAGAAACAATCAACTTTAAACATTATTACAATCGTTTAACCATAAAGAAGAAGAGTACAAAAAAATGAAGTACAAAAAGTTATAAACATCAAATTATTATACAGAAGAATAAAATAAGAAAGCATTAAAAACTTTGATGATTAAGAAAAATATTTTAAAATATTGATTCCATTTTGTTTGATACCTTGTCGAGCTCATATGAGAGCTAACACACAATGCACATCAAGAGATAGGCAAGAGGGCGAGGAAGTTGAAACAAAACAGTGGGAACAGAGTACATTAGGAGATCTCTGGAAGGGAGAGGGAGGACGGAGACATGGGAATAAAGATGACATTACAAGGACTTTCAGAAGAAGCAGGGAATTGAAGGAGTGGCTTGGGGGGATTAT
>CM068953.1:13074960-13082460 GCA_035128595.1 Eptatretus atami | reverse complement strand
AATCATGTTCCTGGAGGCTTTCTCGCTGGGAGTGTGCATTTTCACAGCAAGGACTCAACCATGACAACCAAGAGCTTTCCAAAAGACTCTGGGATAGAGTGTGAAAGGCAACAGATAGGGGTGTTATGAAATATACAAGGCCTTTGGATATCCCTTTGAAGCACAGTCAATACAAGAAGTGGGAAGGGTATGGTACACAAGCCCTGCCTAGCTCAGGTCACCCCTCAAAGCTGGATGAGGAGAATGATCAGGAGAGGCACTGGCTACTTTGAGAGCTACATGCCTCAAGGCAAACACTGGTCACTGTGTGCATTAAAGTTATTTCCCGCCACACCAGAGTTCGCTTTGAACCGGTTAAGCGGCAAGAAGGAGCATTACTCAAAAAGCCCACCTCGAGACTCCCGTTTGATATTACTCTGGATTATTCTGAGTGAAAAAGTACTCTGGAGATCTGGAAAGCCTTATGGCAAAAAGCTATGGTCTGACGAAAACCAAAGATGAACTTTGGTTATGTTTGGTTTGCAACCCCAACACAGCACATCACCCAAATTACACCTCCCCACTGTCGTCTGGTGGTCGGCAGCATAATGTTCATGGGATGTTCTCATCAGCAGGGGATGGGGCACTTGCAGGATAGAAGGGAAAATGGATGAAGCAACTTTGGTGAAACCTTTCCAACAGACTCACAGCTGAATTGCTGTCAAAGGTGCTTCCACAAATGAGTAACGCATGGGGTGTGGGACACCTATCAACCAAGGATACGTATCTGGTTTTGTATCTTTAATTAATTTCTGAAATTGTAGAATTTTTTTCAACTGAAGTTGTGGGTTACTGGTAAATAAAGTTGGGAAAAAATCTTGATTTTTGTGCAATTTATATTCCCAAGCTGTCAGGTAAGAAAACATGAAAATTTGAAAAGGGTCTGTAGACTTTCTATCGGCAGTGTTAACATACTACGGCATACATACATTGTTACGCCCGGCGAGGTTGCCACGAGGGAAAGCACTGATTTCCCCGAACTCCAATCTGAGGCAGCAATCATGTATAATCCTGCCTGTGGGTGCTTAAGAACCACAAACGCGATTCACTACCAATCCTGCAGGGTGCACTACTTCGAGTGGACATTACCTTTGCATGGCTGCAAAGCGAGTTTCGTGCCCTCAACCACACCCGGTAGTGCAAGCGAAACAGAGTGTGCATTGGCTAAGAAGAGCAAATCCACGTGGGGTACAACTTCCTGGCTAACACCACATGGGACTATGCTGGATTCAATGGAGGATCTAGGACGTGACAAACTGGGTAAATTCACTATTAATAACCAGTTTATTTACAGCAAGGTGAGAAAGATATGTGGAACAAGAACCAAAGTTTTAATGTCACAGCAACATTTGTACAGCAGGGAAAGCAAGGATTGTGTGGGGTGTGGCAAAAGAAAGCAATTTATTTTCAAAAGAGACACCATGCAGAGCTAACCCGTTCTGATCTTATACATCTTACTTCGCCACGAACATTGAAGTGCCATCAGGAATCACTCCCCGAGGAAAGTTAGAATAGCAAAGAAGACAAGAAAAAGTACAGTGTTTGCAACCTCTTATATGAGGCGAAGCGACGACCTCTCAAACCGGCAGTAGGAAGGGAAAGGAAAGAAAACTGATTCACGTATTGTGGTCGGGAAGTGCGGTTGAAGGGTGTGGATGTGCAGAGAGGAATGTGTTAAGATGTAGATAGGGAGTAAATTAAAGCAAAGAATGTGTGAGAAGGAATAGTTCAAAATGAAGTGTGAAAAGGTCTGTTTCGTTATGTAAATGCCCAGTTGTTTAATACTGCGCTCGGTCTGGCGACTAGTTCTTAGCCGTGCTTGCATCTCTCCGTGGGCTCCATTCCACAACAAACCGATCGAGCAGACTGAGCCAGAGAACTGAGGAGCGAAATAACGCTTCCCAGAAAACAACACTGGCGCTCGTATGCAATAGTTGCCGGCTATCGTCTGCATCTGCGAAAACAAGAGAGTCGTGTGTGCAGCGAAGTAAAATAGATAAGAATGGGAGGAAAGACCTACCATAAGCCCACACAACAACTGGTGTGAACCAGGGTTCGGTGAATAAAGACACTAGGTGAGCAGTGGAGTCGTCTCCCACGACACCCGAATTAGGGCGTGACTTCTCGGATAGTCCGAAAGCACGGTCCTTCGCGAACCGTGGTCGCCAATATTTTGACGGCCGTGGGTAGGTTAATTGCCTAATTCAATATATACCTAAGTCCCCACTTGTCCAACTACCGGGAAAAACACACCTCGACGGACCTCGGGCGGAACGGACGTTACAGAGCCCGATCTGGCGTGTTAAACCGAGCGAGGGATTACCCAGTCCGTCGGTCAAATTAACAATTTACGGCCCCAAACGGTCCTCACTAATTCTCATATGCACCGTGCTGGACAAATTGAAAAAGAAAAAACACCGGGGAAACCAATACGGAAAAAAAACTTGACATTTAACAGGGGAATTTATAAATGGGGAGGGCACAGGACAGATTATCACGAATAAAAGAAAAACAATTTACAGGAACGGAAAAGCACTTAACAGTTTCTACTTACGGAGGCGACGCACGCACGCACACCCACACTGACCCGTGGTCTATTTTCGGTCCTCCACCAGGAAAGGAAAGCGAGCTGGGGACCAGAGCCTTGGCCGGGTACCTTCCCCTCGTGCTGGTCACACAGACTCCAAACCACCATGGTGGGCCTTCGAACCACGACCCAAGTCCACGGCCCACGATCGATACCAAGCCCCACGGACCGCAGACCGCTGAACCACGACCACACTGTGCGTGTCACACCACATGTGAGCCACCGGCAAAGGACGCAGAGCCGCTCGAACCACGACCACACTTGTCTGCCCCCCTTCGTCTTTTCTCACACTCTTAGGTCGAGCGATCTTCTTTCTTCCCACGCCTCCTGATTGACGTACTCGTGCGATTCGCTGGCCGTCCCTCATTGGACAGCCCACGTAGTGGGACTTCCCACCTTTCTGGGGCGAGCGGCCTGAGCGATGGAGGGACTCCGCCCACCCTTCGTGAAGCCAAAAACACATGGCAATGGCGACCCAGGTGAGTGAGGGACTGTGCGTGTTGTTGAGAGATGTATAAAAACTAACTATAAAATAACTCGTAAGCCAACACAAATTCCATTAGAACAGAAGGAACGCGGACCGACTTAACACATACTTATCGAGAAACTGAACTGAGCGGGCCTCTGTGCTTCGTTTCGTTGTGCAATGTGCATGGCTTCCAGTATTCGTAACAATATGACCATAAACCCATTACACATGAGAGGAAAAACCATCAAGAAGATTGCCAATTAAATTAATATCTCAAGAACTGCATATTTCGTGTCCATTTGCTGGGGTGCCGTTTCGCAAAACCGTAACTATATATTGAACAGTCCCCGTCCCAATGCGGGAAAAGCTAGAAAGTATCCCTTCCATGAGTGGGAAAAGTTGAAGTTAATCCGATGAAACTAATAATATTTCATGGACTTCAAAAGGTTGTGTGGCACTCTTGTTTTGCACAGACCAAAGCTCTGAACTACTGTACCACCACCACAAAATGTTGTTGAAACAGGTGCAGAGGTGGACTTGTCTAAAAGAGGGAAAATTTCCTGTTGGCGAAAATAAATTTGGCATCACATTACTCCATGCCTGTTTTACCTTCATTTCAAAGTGGAATGCGAGCTTTGCAAATTGCAGCAGGGAGAAACGGCTGCGTAAACGCGAGACAGACAAACACCCATGGCTCACAATATAAAATACTAACTTCCCATCCACTTGACGCTTCATGGAGATTGGTGTGAAATGCGAGCCAGATGGTTGGCACTTCATGCGGATGTGGAAGGAATGAAAGACAGCAGATGGTTGAGGGAGCAAGAGAAGGAAAAAAGAGATTAGACTGCAGTTGAGATGGAGGATTGTTTGAAGAGGGGTATCAGTAAGTGGCAGTGTTTGGAGGTGGAAAGGTTGAGTGGTATCATTCAAGGCAGAGCAGAAAGCTTGGTGATGAGAGACGATGATGCAAGAAGAATGTGTTAGTGTGGTGTGTTTGTGTGGTGTGTTGTGTGTGTGTGCTTATGTGTGCTTGTGTGTAAAAAACAACATATATTATATATATTTAAATTAATATTATAAAAGCAGGAAACTGTAAGCATAAAAAGCCATGCTTCCCATAGTCTAGGGCAACTCACCTGCATTTGATTGTTTTTTCACATTTATTTATATTTCATTTACAGATGTTCGACGTTGTTATTTTTTCCGTGCTATCGGCTTCGATGTCATAACACCAGAGTTGGTATTATCTCGACATACCCATGATATCGACATCATTTCATATCGAAAACGTATCGAATTTTGAATATACTGGGAAAAAAAAAATAAGCAACCGTACATCACACAAATCGAGGAAAGTGGTTTACAATCTTAATACCGCAGATGATGAAAAAGCTTTGGCATCGCAGTCGTTGGCTAAACATGGAACAGTAACCAGTTAAGTTGAGTCAAGACATACCAGAAGTAAGTGTTAACTTTTTAATCCTCAGCATTCGAGCACGTACAACTAAGGGGAGCCAACTCCGTGATGCAAAATCGCACATATGCTGGTCATTATGAACTGATATCCTAGTTATTGAGGTCAAAACGATCAGACTTCTACTGAACCATTGATTGAATTAAACTAAACTAATCAACGTGCATGTAAAATGCAAAAAAATCTAATCAAATTTTTTTGAAAAAAAAAAAGTTGCAAAATTTTTTTTTCACCTAACAAATTTTTTTGGGGGTGAAATCACTTAAAACATGTAGAAATGCAAAAAAAAATTCAAATATTTTCAAATAAAATGAAATGTTTTATTGAAAGAAAAGTTGCAAAATTTTCTAAGGGGGTTTTTTTTTTTGGACCAAGTCCAAACTAATGCATATCCTTGGACCATTCCTAATCCCCCCACCAATTTCGTCGAAATCCGTCCAGGAAGTTTTTCCCATAATACTTTCACAAACAAACAAACAAAGGTAAAACAGTAACCCCATCACTTTTTTCCGATTGGATGGATGTTAATAATCGCGTTTTGTGTCCTCTAGGGATGTTTAAAACAAACGCCAATGGTCATTATTTATATGAATCGGGTGTGCTTAGAAATCCCTGCAGTGTCATATCTGATGTCGATACCAGTATGAAAGAGATACAACTTTTTGTTATTTTGTTCGAACAATCCCTCTTTAATCCCTCGTCTATCAATCCATCTTTAACCCATACTACCATCCATCGCCAATCCCTCCCCTTTAACCTTCCAAAAATTAAACTCACAAACTTCCCTCAGCCTCATATCCTGTCCTTTTTATTATCTCTTCGAGCATGACCTAATAATATGGTGTAATGTCCTTTTCGGTTCGTCCTCCGTGCGAAAATGACGATTTTCACAAATTTCTATCTCCTCACCATTTCTCAGCGATCTGAATTTGATATGGATGTGAATCTAGGCGACAATATCAAAAATTTTTGATCGGGCCGGATTTTCATATTCGCTTTCGTTTTCGTTGTCACTGACTTTCAAAGATGCAAAAATTGCGAAAATGACGATTTTCAAAATCTATCTCCTCGCTACATTTCTCAGCGATCTTGATTGATTTGGCATTAGGAATCTATAGACAATATCTTAAATTTGGTCGGCCAGATTTTCGATATCGCTTCGTGTCACGTGACTTTCAAAGTTGGCAAAAAAATGCGAAATGACATTTCAAAATCATTCCTCCACATTTCTCAACAATCTTGAATTTGATTGTGCATATGAATCTATGGACAATATCTAATATTTGGTCGGGCCGATTTTCGATATCGCTTTTCGTTTCGTGTCACGCGACTTCCAAGTGGAAAAAAAGCGAAAATGACGATTTTCAAAATCTATCTCCTCCTACATTTCCAAACGATCTGAATTTTGATTGTGGCATATTAAATCTATGGACAATATCAAATTGTCGGGCCCGGATTTTCGATATTCCTTTCGTTTCGCGTTCAGTGACTTCAAAGTTGCAAAAACGCCTACTTCAGGAGGCTTATAATTTTCGCCGGCAGAGATGACTCAACTCCGCACGGTAATTTGTTTTCACCCGCTGCCCTTCTTTGGCTTCTGTCCATCCCAGATTTCTGAAGGGCACACAGCGGTCATGTATCAGTAGACCCCTTCTTGTTAAATCCCCAAATTCAGGCTCACTGCTCACCTCCACTCATTAGTCATCTCTTCGAGCAGGCACCTAATAATATGGGCTGTAGATGTCCTTCCGCCCGTCGCCCGGAAAAAAAAAAAAAAAAAGGAAAATGACGATTTCAAATTCTATCTCCTCCGCCATTCTCAGCATCTTTGAATATTGTTGGCATATGAATCTATGGACAATATCTAAATTCTGTCGGCCGGATTTCATATTCGCTTTCTTTGGTCCGTGACTCAAATTGGCAAAAAATGCGAAAATTGACGATTTTCAAAATCCTATCTCCATCCTACATTCTCAAGCGATCTTGAATTTGATTGTGCATAATAAATCTATGGGAAATATCTAAATTTTGATCGGGCCATATGCGATCCTTTCGTTGTTTTACGTGACTTCAAAGTTCGCAAAAAAAGCCGGAATGAACATTCAAAATCAATCTACTCCACATTTCTCAGCAAGCTGAATTTATTGTGATATGAATTATGGACATATTCTAAAATTGTCGGGCGGATTTTCGATATTCGCTTATCGGTCACGTACTTCAATTTGGCCAAAAAATGGGAAATGACGATTTTTCAAAGCTATTCCTCAAATCCAAAGAATCCTTGAATTTTTATTGTGCATAATGATCTAGCATATCTAAAATTGCTCGAGGATTTATATTCGTTTGTTCCTTGACTTTCAATTTGGCAAAAAAATCCCGAAAAATGACGATTTTTCGATGCGAAAATGACGATGTTCAAATTATCTCCTTCCTACATTTCCAAGCATTCTTGAATTTGTGCATTATAAATCTTATGCGACAAGATCTAAATTATGTTCGGCGCCGGAATTTTCGATATCGCTTTCACTACGTGACTTTCAAAGTTTGAAAAAACTGCCCTACCTTCAGGAGCTATAATTTTCTCCCAGAATGACCGTCCATCCCCGCCACGGTAATTTTTTTTACTTTCAAACCCTCTAATTCCCATGGAACTTCCCCTTAAATGACCCATTTCCCCATTCTCCTACATTTGCTGCGCACCGTCGGGCTGTGGAGGTGAGCAGAAGAAAAGACCCCACTTTCTTTTCTCCCAAAATCTCTCTCTTGTGAAGACCTACCTTATGCCCCTAATAAAGAAAGTCCAAGAAAAGAATGGTTAAGTGATTACCAACAGTCATTCAATATAAAGGTAAATCTCGAGAAAAACTACTTACTACATTAAATGATAAAGAAAGTTATGTTTTGCATCAAAGGAACTTGAGACAATAT
>CM068953.1:13073325-13074935 GCA_035128595.1 Eptatretus atami | reverse complement strand
GACACCTATTATTTATCTGGCTGGGTTGAGAGTGAGGAAAATTCATCGATTTGAAATTAAACATTGGTTAAAGAATTATGATTGATTATTTAATACAAAGAAATACCCCGTTGTGCGTGATGTCATCTCTATAAGTTTTTTTACTATCATAACGTAAACGTTTCCAGATATCTCCTAAAATGACAACTAGATATGGTTTTGAAAATGGCGACCTTCACAACTTCGTGACCTCGTGACGCTTTGACCCTGACCTCGAATCGGGAAAAAAAATTACTGTTCGTGCGGTATCACTCATCGACCTCTACCCACATTACCAAATTTCATTAAGATCAGAAGTAAAAAGTTTTTGTACCGGGAGGTGTTTTTGGACCATCTTCCAGGTACGTTTGGCGGCAAACGACGGAAATTCAAAAATCTGTCCGGTTAATACAATGATAATACTTTTACTATCATAATCCAATAAAACAGTTGCCGAAATCTTTGTAGAATGGCATGACTAATAGGTTTTAAAATGCTGTTTTTATAAACTTACGTGACCTCTGACCTTGATCCCAGACAAAAGTTAATCGTTGTGCAACACTCATCGACCTCTAGCCACATACTAAGTTCATCAATCGGAAAGAAAATGTTGACGGACGGACGACATTGTCGCGCTTTATAGGTATTGCAGAGAATGACCTAAAAGGAGAACAGAACAAAAACAGATTTTGAGAAGAGCTTTTCTTAAATATATGAATAATGCTGTATTTGAAGACTGGAAAAGTAGGATCACAAAATAAACTTTCTACACTGGAAACAGGCTTAAAAGTAAATAAATTTGAGCCAATTTTTGATATGAGCAGAGTGTTTTCAGAAACTTTTTGCTAACTTCATTGAAAGAAGCAGTATTAAATGGAGTAAACCTATTTAGTGAACATCAATTCCTTGACTTGTCAAATTCGTAATGTAGACTATTACTATAATAATTTAAAATCAAAGGTATAAGATATGGTCATTTGTATATAGACATTAAGACAAGTAACTGTATATAAATATTGATTGAAATATTGATATATATGAGACAATAATTATAAACTCAGGTGAATGTGTGTTTTCATCAAAGAATAAAAAGGTTATGGTAAGCTTTAAAGTATGAATTGCGGTTGGAAGAATCATGAGTGGAATTTATAGTATCAGATCAAATCTTATGCTTTTATGAAATTGATAATATAACATTGACAACTGTATAAGAGTACTAAAGGGAATAAAGAAAACTATATCAAGAAACAATCAACTTTAAACATTATTACAATCGTTTAACCATAAAGAAGAAGAGTACAAAAAAATGAAGTACAAAAAGTTATAAACATCAAATTATTATACAGAAGAATAAAATAAGAAAGCATTAAAAACTTTGATGATTAAGAAAAATATTTTAAAATATTGATTCCATTTTGTTTGATACCTTGTCGAGCTCATATGAGAGCTAACACACAATGCACATCAAGAGATAGGCAAGAGGGCGAGGAAGTTGAAACAAAACAGTGGGAACAGAGTACATTAGGAGATCTCTGGAAGGGAGAGGGAGGACGGAGACATGGGAATAAAGATGACATTACAAGGACTTTCAG
>CM068953.1:13058325-13065825 GCA_035128595.1 Eptatretus atami | reverse complement strand
CTTGTTAAATTGTGGTGATTCTGATTATTTTAGAATAAAAATCATGTTCCTGGAGGCTTTCTCGCTGGGAGTGTGCATTTTCACAGCAAGGACTCAACCATGACAACCAAGAGCTTTCCAAAAGACTCTGGGATAGAGTGTGAAAGGCAACAGATAGGGGTGTTATGAAATATACAAGGCCTTTGGATATCCCTTTGAAGCACAGTCAATACAAGAAGTGGGAAGGGTATGGTACACAAGCCCTGCCTAGCTCAGGTCACCCCTCAAAGCTGGATGAGGAGAATGATCAGGAGAGGCACTGGCTACTTTGAGAGCTACATGCCTCAAGGCAAACACTGGTCACTGTGTGCATTAAAGTTATTTCCCGCCACACCAGAGTTCGCTTTGAACCGGTTAAGCGGCAAGAAGGAGCATTACTCAAAAAGCCCACCTCGAGACTCCCGTTTGATATTACTCTGGATTATTCTGAGTGAAAAAGTACTCTGGAGATCTGGAAAGCCTTATGGCAAAAAGCTATGGTCTGACGAAAACCAAAGATGAACTTTGGTTATGTTTGGTTTGCAACCCCAACACAGCACATCACCCAAATTACACCTCCCCACTGTCGTCTGGTGGTCGGCAGCATAATGTTCATGGGATGTTCTCATCAGCAGGGGATGGGGCACTTGCAGGATAGAAGGGAAAATGGATGAAGCAACTTTGGTGAAACCTTTCCAACAGACTCACAGCTGAATTGCTGTCAAAGGTGCTTCCACAAATGAGTAACGCATGGGGTGTGGGACACCTATCAACCAAGGATACGTATCTGGTTTTGTATCTTTAATTAATTTCTGAAATTGTAGAATTTTTTTCAACTGAAGTTGTGGGTTACTGGTAAATAAAGTTGGGAAAAAATCTTGATTTTTGTGCAATTTATATTCCCAAGCTGTCAGGTAAGAAAACATGAAAATTTGAAAAGGGTCTGTAGACTTTCTATCGGCAGTGTTAACATACTACGGCATACATACATTGTTACGCCCGGCGAGGTTGCCACGAGGGAAAGCACTGATTTCCCCGAACTCCAATCTGAGGCAGCAATCATGTATAATCCTGCCTGTGGGTGCTTAAGAACCACAAACGCGATTCACTACCAATCCTGCAGGGTGCACTACTTCGAGTGGACATTACCTTTGCATGGCTGCAAAGCGAGTTTCGTGCCCTCAACCACACCCGGTAGTGCAAGCGAAACAGAGTGTGCATTGGCTAAGAAGAGCAAATCCACGTGGGGTACAACTTCCTGGCTAACACCACATGGGACTATGCTGGATTCAATGGAGGATCTAGGACGTGACAAACTGGGTAAATTCACTATTAATAACCAGTTTATTTACAGCAAGGTGAGAAAGATATGTGGAACAAGAACCAAAGTTTTAATGTCACAGCAACATTTGTACAGCAGGGAAAGCAAGGATTGTGTGGGGTGTGGCAAAAGAAAGCAATTTATTTTCAAAAGAGACACCATGCAGAGCTAACCCGTTCTGATCTTATACATCTTACTTCGCCACGAACATTGAAGTGCCATCAGGAATCACTCCCCGAGGAAAGTTAGAATAGCAAAGAAGACAAGAAAAAGTACAGTGTTTGCAACCTCTTATATGAGGCGAAGCGACGACCTCTCAAACCGGCAGTAGGAAGGGAAAGGAAAGAAAACTGATTCACGTATTGTGGTCGGGAAGTGCGGTTGAAGGGTGTGGATGTGCAGAGAGGAATGTGTTAAGATGTAGATAGGGAGTAAATTAAAGCAAAGAATGTGTGAGAAGGAATAGTTCAAAATGAAGTGTGAAAAGGTCTGTTTCGTTATGTAAATGCCCAGTTGTTTAATACTGCGCTCGGTCTGGCGACTAGTTCTTAGCCGTGCTTGCATCTCTCCGTGGGCTCCATTCCACAACAAACCGATCGAGCAGACTGAGCCAGAGAACTGAGGAGCGAAATAACGCTTCCCAGAAAACAACACTGGCGCTCGTATGCAATAGTTGCCGGCTATCGTCTGCATCTGCGAAAACAAGAGAGTCGTGTGTGCAGCGAAGTAAAATAGATAAGAATGGGAGGAAAGACCTACCATAAGCCCACACAACAACTGGTGTGAACCAGGGTTCGGTGAATAAAGACACTAGGTGAGCAGTGGAGTCGTCTCCCACGACACCCGAATTAGGGCGTGACTTCTCGGATAGTCCGAAAGCACGGTCCTTCGCGAACCGTGGTCGCCAATATTTTGACGGCCGTGGGTAGGTTAATTGCCTAATTCAATATATACCTAAGTCCCCACTTGTCCAACTACCGGGAAAAACACACCTCGACGGACCTCGGGCGGAACGGACGTTACAGAGCCCGATCTGGCGTGTTAAACCGAGCGAGGGATTACCCAGTCCGTCGGTCAAATTAACAATTTACGGCCCCAAACGGTCCTCACTAATTCTCATATGCACCGTGCTGGACAAATTGAAAAAGAAAAAACACCGGGGAAACCAATACGGAAAAAAAACTTGACATTTAACAGGGGAATTTATAAATGGGGAGGGCACAGGACAGATTATCACGAATAAAAGAAAAACAATTTACAGGAACGGAAAAGCACTTAACAGTTTCTACTTACGGAGGCGACGCACGCACGCACACCCACACTGACCCGTGGTCTATTTTCGGTCCTCCACCAGGAAAGGAAAGCGAGCTGGGGACCAGAGCCTTGGCCGGGTACCTTCCCCTCGTGCTGGTCACACAGACTCCAAACCACCATGGTGGGCCTTCGAACCACGACCCAAGTCCACGGCCCACGATCGATACCAAGCCCCACGGACCGCAGACCGCTGAACCACGACCACACTGTGCGTGTCACACCACATGTGAGCCACCGGCAAAGGACGCAGAGCCGCTCGAACCACGACCACACTTGTCTGCCCCCCTTCGTCTTTTCTCACACTCTTAGGTCGAGCGATCTTCTTTCTTCCCACGCCTCCTGATTGACGTACTCGTGCGATTCGCTGGCCGTCCCTCATTGGACAGCCCACGTAGTGGGACTTCCCACCTTTCTGGGGCGAGCGGCCTGAGCGATGGAGGGACTCCGCCCACCCTTCGTGAAGCCAAAAACACATGGCAATGGCGACCCAGGTGAGTGAGGGACTGTGCGTGTTGTTGAGAGATGTATAAAAACTAACTATAAAATAACTCACAGCGCAACACAAAATCCCATTAGAACAGAAGGAACGGACCGACTTAACACATACTTATCGAAAAAACTGAACTGCGGGACTCTGTCTGTTTGTGTGAAGCTGCTTCCAGTATTCGTAACAATATGACCATAAACCCATTACACATGAGAGGAAAAACCATCAAGAAGATTGCCAATTAAATTAATATCTCAAGAACTGCATATTTCGTGTCCATTTGCTGGGGTGCCGTTTCGCAAAACCGTAACTATATATTGAACAGTCCCCGTCCCAATGCGGGAAAAGCTAGAAAGTATCCCTTCCATGAGTGGGAAAAGTTGAAGTTAATCCGATGAAACTAATAATATTTCATGGACTTCAAAAGGTTGTGTGGCACTCTTGTTTTGCACAGACCAAAGCTCTGAACTACTGTACCACCACCACAAAATGTTGTTGAAACAGGTGCAGAGGTGGACTTGTCTAAAAGAGGGAAAATTTCCTGTTGGCGAAAATAAATTTGGCATCACATTACTCCATGCCTGTTTTACCTTCATTTCAAAGTGGAATGCGAGCTTTGCAAATTGCAGCAGGGAGAAACGGCTGCGTAAACGCGAGACAGACAAACACCCATGGCTCACAATATAAAATACTAACTTCCCATCCACTTGACGCTTCATGGAGATTGGTGTGAAATGCGAGCCAGATGGTTGGCACTTCATGCGGATGTGGAAGGAATGAAAGACAGCAGATGGTTGAGGGAGCAAGAGAAGGAAAAAAGAGATTAGACTGCAGTTGAGATGGAGGATTGTTTGAAGAGGGGTATCAGTAAGTGGCAGTGTTTGGAGGTGGAAAGGTTGAGTGGTATCATTCAAGGCAGAGCAGAAAGCTTGGTGATGAGAGACGATGATGCAAGAAGAATGTGTTAGTGTGGTGTGTTTGTGTGGTGTGTTGTGTGTGTGTGCTTATGTGTGCTTGTGTGTAAAAAACAACATATATTATATATATTTAAATTAATATTATAAAAGCAGGAAACTGTAAGCATAAAAAGCCATGCTTCCCATAGTCTAGGGCAACTCACCTGCATTTGATTGTTTTTTCACATTTATTTATATTTCATTTACAGATGTTCGACGTTGTTATTTTTTCCGTGCTATCGGCTTCGATGTCATAACACCAGAGTTGGTATTATCTCGACATACCCATGATATCGACATCATTTCATATCGAAAACGTATCGAATTTTGAATATACTGGGAAAAAAAAAATAAGCAACCGTACATCACACAAATCGAGGAAAGTGGTTTACAATCTTAATACCGCAGATGATGAAAAAGCTTTGGCATCGCAGTCGTTGGCTAAACATGGAACAGTAACCAGTTAAGTTGAGTCAAGACATACCAGAAGTAAGTGTTAACTTTTTAATCCTCAGCATTCGAGCACGTACAACTAAGGGGAGCCAACTCCGTGATGCAAAATCGCACATATGCTGGTCATTATGAACTGATATCCTAGTTATTGAGGTCAAAACGATCAGACTTCTACTGAACCATTGATTGAATTAAACTAAACTAATCAACGTGCATGTAAAATGCAAAAAAATCTAATCAAATTTTTTTGAAAAAAAAAAAGTTGCAAAATTTTTTTTTCACCTAACAAATTTTTTTGGGGGTGAAATCACTTAAAACATGTAGAAATGCAAAAAAAAATTCAAATATTTTCAAATAAAATGAAATGTTTTATTGAAAGAAAAGTTGCAAAATTTTCTAAGGGGGTTTTTTTTTTTGGACCAAGTCCAAACTAATGCATATCCTTGGACCATTCCTAATCCCCCCACCAATTTCGTCGAAATCCGTCCAGGAAGTTTTTCCCATAATACTTTCACAAACAAACAAACAAAGGTAAAACAGTAACCCCATCACTTTTTTCCGATTGGATGGATGTTAATAATCGCGTTTTGTGTCCTCTAGGGATGTTTAAAACAAACGCCAATGGTCATTATTTATATGAATCGGGTGTGCTTAGAAATCCCTGCAGTGTCATATCTGATGTCGATACCAGTATGAAAGAGATACAACTTTTTGTTATTTTGTTCGAACAATCCCTCTTTAATCCCTCGTCTATCAATCCATCTTTAACCCATACTACCATCCATCGCCAATCCCTCCCCTTTAACCTTCCAAAAATTAAACTCACAAACTTCCCTCAGCCTCATATCCTGTCCTTTTTATTATCTCTTCGAGCATGACCTAATAATATGGTGTAATGTCCTTTTCGGTTCGTCCTCCGTGCGAAAATGACGATTTTCACAAATTTCTATCTCCTCACCATTTCTCAGCGATCTGAATTTGATATGGATGTGAATCTAGGCGACAATATCAAAAATTTTTGATCGGGCCGGATTTTCATATTCGCTTTCGTTTTCGTTGTCACTGACTTTCAAAGATGCAAAAATTGCGAAAATGACGATTTTCAAAATCTATCTCCTCGCTACATTTCTCAGCGATCTTGATTGATTTGGCATTAGGAATCTATAGACAATATCTTAAATTTGGTCGGCCAGATTTTCGATATCGCTTCGTGTCACGTGACTTTCAAAGTTGGCAAAAAAATGCGAAATGACATTTCAAAATCATTCCTCCACATTTCTCAACAATCTTGAATTTGATTGTGCATATGAATCTATGGACAATATCTAATATTTGGTCGGGCCGATTTTCGATATCGCTTTTCGTTTCGTGTCACGCGACTTCCAAGTGGAAAAAAAGCGAAAATGACGATTTTCAAAATCTATCTCCTCCTACATTTCCAAACGATCTGAATTTTGATTGTGGCATATTAAATCTATGGACAATATCAAATTGTCGGGCCCGGATTTTCGATATTCCTTTCGTTTCGCGTTCAGTGACTTCAAAGTTGCAAAAACGCCTACTTCAGGAGGCTTATAATTTTCGCCGGCAGAGATGACTCAACTCCGCACGGTAATTTGTTTTCACCCGCTGCCCTTCTTTGGCTTCTGTCCATCCCAGATTTCTGAAGGGCACACAGCGGTCATGTATCAGTAGACCCCTTCTTGTTAAATCCCCAAATTCAGGCTCACTGCTCACCTCCACTCATTAGTCATCTCTTCGAGCAGGCACCTAATAATATGGGCTGTAGATGTCCTTCCGCCCGTCGCCCGGAAAAAAAAAAAAAAAAAGGAAAATGACGATTTCAAATTCTATCTCCTCCGCCATTCTCAGCATCTTTGAATATTGTTGGCATATGAATCTATGGACAATATCTAAATTCTGTCGGCCGGATTTCATATTCGCTTTCTTTGGTCCGTGACTCAAATTGGCAAAAAATGCGAAAATTGACGATTTTCAAAATCCTATCTCCATCCTACATTCTCAAGCGATCTTGAATTTGATTGTGCATAATAAATCTATGGGAAATATCTAAATTTTGATCGGGCCATATGCGATCCTTTCGTTGTTTTACGTGACTTCAAAGTTCGCAAAAAAAGCCGGAATGAACATTCAAAATCAATCTACTCCACATTTCTCAGCAAGCTGAATTTATTGTGATATGAATTATGGACATATTCTAAAATTGTCGGGCGGATTTTCGATATTCGCTTATCGGTCACGTACTTCAATTTGGCCAAAAAATGGGAAATGACGATTTTTCAAAGCTATTCCTCAAATCCAAAGAATCCTTGAATTTTTATTGTGCATAATGATCTAGCATATCTAAAATTGCTCGAGGATTTATATTCGTTTGTTCCTTGACTTTCAATTTGGCAAAAAAATCCCGAAAAATGACGATTTTTCGATGCGAAAATGACGATGTTCAAATTATCTCCTTCCTACATTTCCAAGCATTCTTGAATTTGTGCATTATAAATCTTATGCGACAAGATCTAAATTATGTTCGGCGCCGGAATTTTCGATATCGCTTTCACTACGTGACTTTCAAAGTTTGAAAAAACTGCCCTACCTTCAGGAGCTATAATTTTCTCCCAGAATGACCGTCCATCCCCGCCACGGTAATTTTTTTTACTTTCAAACCCTCTAATTCCCATGGAACTTCCCCTTAAATGACCCATTTCCCCATTCTCCTACATTTGCTGCGCACCGTCGGGCTGTGGAGGTGAGCAGAAGAAAAGACCCCACTTTCTTTTCTCCCAAAATCTCTCTCTTGTGAAATTGTTGACGGACGGACGGACATTTGGTCCGGCTTTATTAGGTCATCTCGGCAGAGATGACCTAAAAAGGAGAACAGAAGCAAAAACAGATTTTGAGAAGGACTTTTCTAAATTAATGAATAATGCTGTATT
>CM068953.1:13016362-13026857 GCA_035128595.1 Eptatretus atami | reverse complement strand
ATCCTTCAAGTCCTGTAAGTTGCGAGGTGGAGCCGCCGTGGATCGGACTTGTCGGTCCAGCACAACCCACAGATGCTCAATCGGATTGAGATCTGGAGAATTTGTAGGCCAGGGCAACACCGTGAACACTTCATCATGTTCCTCAAACCATTCCTGAACAATGTGTGCAGTGTGGCAGGGCACATTATCCTGCTGAAAGAGGTCATTGCCATTGTCATGAAGGGGTGTACCTGGTCTGCAACGATGTTTAGGTAGGTGACACGTGTCAAATTGACTGTTCCAGCAGGAATGGCCGGACCCAGGGTTTCCCAGAAGGGAAATTGCCCAGAGCATCACACTCCTTCCACTGCTTGTCGTCTTCCCACAGTGCATCCTTGGTGCCATCACTTCCCCAGGAAATGGCGCACACGTACATGGCCATCCACGTGATATAAAAGAAAACGGGACTCATCGGACCAGGCGACCTTCTTCCACTGCTCCAAGGTCTAGTTCTGACACTCGCGTGCCCATTGTAGGCGCTTTCGGCGGACAGGGGTCATCATGGGCACTCTGACTGGTCTGCAGCTACGAAGCCCCAGACACAGCAGGGTGTGATGCATTGTGGATTGTGACACATTCCTCCTGTGACCACCATTAAAATTTTCTGTGACTTGTGCCACAGTAGACCCTCTGTCGGTTCAGACCAGACGGGATAGCCTTTGTTTCCCTCGCACATCGATGAGCCTTGGGCGCCCAATACCCTGTCGCCGGTTTGCCCCTCCTCGGACCACTGTCGGCAAGTACTCACCAATGCTGACCGGGAGCACCCCACAAGCCTTGCCGTTTCAGAGATGCTCTGACCGTCATCTGGCCATAACAATTTGGCCCTTGTCAAAGTCACTAAGGCCTTAGTTATTTTATAACTTGGTTTACGCAGTTCTTCAGCGCCTCCTTGTCTGGCTGTATCAAGCCCCGTCTCCTTCAGCTTCTCATAGCTGAGTCTTAGCGAGGCCCGGAATCAATCTAGTCGCCCTGCGCTGAACCCTCTCTTTGGCATCTATGTCCTTCCTGAATTGTGTGACCAGAACTGCACACAATATCTAATGTGGCCCTCACTAAATTCCTGTTCAATGTGAACACCACCTTTGATTATAAATGATCCCCTCCTAATACAACCTAAACTTCCTAATACAACCTAAACTTCCTAATACAACCTAAACTTTCCTGAATCTGATCACCACCCCCTCTTGCTATCCATCTCACCTCCAAGCTTTGTGTGTCATCTGCAAATTTGGAAAGCTTACTTTTTACCCCATATACCAAATCATTGATGTAAATAATGTTATATATATATATCATATATCATATATATATAAATTGATTTGTATATATGTTGTATGTATATATTCCAGCAATCGTGTGTGTGTGTTGGTGTGTGTGTTGTGTGTGTGTGTGTCTGCATCTCTTCGACAACCATCTCGATCTAATTTAAACTTGCCAGCGTATATTGCTGGGGCCCTGAGGATGTGCTCTTTGATATTAATCGGACGAAGTGGTTCCCAAGTTATGGCCATTTATTTACCAAACCAATAACAGGACACGGTGCTGCTGCGTAGGCGTGGGCCGATGGGGAAGAGATCCTCAGCCGCGTTCCCATTACGTTTACAACGTACGGCCACACATATAAGGAATCGGCCTGTGTGGTTGTTTGAAAGTTTTTTTTTTTGTTTTTTTTTGCACGTTACGGCCACACGAGGCGAAAGGAACGGCCTGTGTGGTTGTTTGAAAGTTTTTTTTTTATGTACGGCCACACGAGGCGAAGAACGGCCTGTGTGGTTGTTGTTTTTGATACCCGGTTTGAAATGTTTTTTGCACGTACGGCACGTAACTACTACTAGTATGAATAATGGAGTAAACGTATGTGGTTATTTGTGTTGTATTTGTGACCAAAATGTTTCTTCTTCAAATTTCTTGATAAATCTATATGTGTAAAGATTATTATATATAAATATAACTCGGAAACAATTCGTGACTTATTTGTATTCTCAGCGCTAATATTTTTGTTACTTTGACTTGATTAATGGAGATCAGATGCGGACAAAAGGAAATATCGGAGGTAATAAAAAACCCGGCCGGAAGTCCGAGGGAGGCGGTGTGTTGGGGGCACGTCTGTTCTTAGGGCTTGTAGTTCGACACCCCGTGCAGTTTTTATAAATTTATGTTCAACCTTCCGTTTTCCAGCGAAAAACGATAATTTTAAATAAAAATAAATGTCTTTTCAGTTCCTGTTTTATTATACGTTGTGGGTTCTCACTCTGATTTAGAGGAAAAATTCAGTCAACATATATTATATTATCATTATTCATTCCCCCACAGCCCATTCAACCCCCCCCCCTAAACACCATTCCACAACCCCAATCCACCATCACCTCCACTAATGCAGATTTATATTAAACATATAGATAGTCATCAATAAAAATTTGAACTGCACGTTTCAACATTGTCCTCTGTAAGAGTAAATTTGAAAAAGTCACCGATCGTTTTTTTCATCCGACCACGGCGCCATTTTGTTAATGTCAGTGGCGTGTTCCGTTTGGCAAGCGGCTTACAAACGTGGGTGCTACGGAACGGCTGGCTTTGGGAAGCGATTAGCGACCCTTGCTAAGGGAACACACGCCGATGTCTCATGTACGGTGAGACTGTGCAAGTGCATCAAGCTACTCATGCTATCAGCTACGGTCATGCTGAGGTAAAACCGGACAAATCCCGTATTGTGACGAGACGGTGTTTGTGACTGCTGAGGAATCTTGAGCGGTATTATGAACACGGCCGTTTATAATATTAGTATTTTTTTTTGAATTATGTATATGTATTTAATTTCGTCTATTATATAGTATTCGATGGTTAATATCATATATAAGGCTAGAAACGTAAAAAAAAAAAATAACTAGGTTAAATTTAGTTAATGAAGAAGATTATCGCGCGTGCTCGATGCTTCACGTCTCGAGCGGAAGGCGGAAGGCCGGAGGTGGTGTTTGTGGTGGTGAATGTTGAGTTCGTCGCTCTGCTATTTGAGCTTCACGAATGAGTGATTCTTGTTCATTGACCTTGATATATTCATATAAACAACGGATTCTTGGTAAGTTACACGTTGAAACGTATTCCGTTGTGTTTTGAACGTTATGGGGTTTTTTTTCCGTAACCACAGCTGCCTCAGATGTTCGGCGCAAGGCCGCTGCAGGTGAGTCATAAGTCCCAGACACGTTTTACCTGTTCGAAATTACCTCGAACCTGAACTTGGCGTCGATTACTCCTGAGATTTAATTTTAGCAGGATGGGGGTATTCGCCAACACCAAGATCCTGGGCAAATGGCGGGAATCTGGATCCTGGGGCGAAATGGCGGGAATGTGGATCTTGGGCGAAATGGCGGGAATGTGGATCCTGGGGCAAATGGTGGGAATTCTGGATCCTGGGGCGACTGGCGAATGTGATCCTGGGGCGAAATGCGGGAATCTGGATCCTGGGGCGGACTGGCGGGAATCTGTAATCGGGCTGACTGGCGGGAATCCTGTATCCCGGGGCGACTGCTGGAATCTGGATCCCGGGCGAAATGGCGGGAATCTGGATCCTGGGGCGGAACTGGCGGAATCTGGATCCTGGGGCGAAATGGCGGGAATCTGGATCCCGGGGCGGACTGGCGGGAATCTGACTCGGGGCGAATGCTGGAATCAGATCCTGGGGCGGACTGGCGGAATCTTGATCCTGGGCGGACTGGCGGGAATGTGGATCCTGGCGGCAAATGGCGGGAATCTGGATCCTGGGGCGGACTGGCGGATCTGTATCCTGGCGAGCGGGCGGGAATGTGGATCCGGGGCGAAATGGCGGAATCTGGATCCTGGGGCGAAATGGCGGGAATCTGGATCCTGGGCGGACTGGCGGGAATCTGTACCCGGGCGGACTGGCGGGAATGTGAGTCCTGGGGCAATGCAGGAATCTGGACCTGGGCGAATGCGGAATCTGGATCCTGGGGCGAACTGGCGGGAATCTGGACCTGGGGCGAGACTGGCGGAATGTGATTCTGGGGCCGAACTGGCGGGAATTGTGGATCTGGGGCGAAATGGCGGAATCTGATCCTGGGTGAACTGGCGAGAATCTGGATCCTGGGGTGAACTGGCGGGAATGTGGATCCTGCGGCAAAATGGCGGGAATCTGGATCCTGGGGTGAACTGGCGGAATGTGGATCCTGGGGCGAAATGGCGGAATGTGGATCCTGGGGCGAAAATGGCGGAATGTGGATCTGGGGCGAAATGCGGGAATGTGGACCTGGGCAAATGCGGAATGTGGATCCGTGGGGCGAAATGGCGGGATGTGGATTCGATGCGGAATCTGATCCTGGCGGGGACTGGCGGGAATCTGGATCCTGGGCGCGGAATGACTGGCGGAATCTGATCCTGGGCGGACTGCGGGAATCTGGATCCTGGGCGGACTGGCGGGAATCTGGATCCTGGTTGGACTGGGGGAATGTGGATCCTGGGGCGCGAACTGGCAGGAATATGGATCCTGGGTGAACTGTGGGAATCTGATCCTGGGGTGAACTGGTGGAAATCTGGATCCTGGGTGAAATGGCTGGAATCTGGGGCGAAATGGCGGGAAATCTGGATCCTGGGTGGGACTGGCGGGATCTGGCGACTCCTCCTCTGGGCGGGACTGGCGGCGCGGGAATCTGGATCCTGGGCGGACTGGCGGGGAATCTGGATCCTGGGCGAGAACTGGCGGGAATCTGGAATCCTGGGGTGAACTGGCGGAATCCGGATCCTGGAGCGAATGGCGTCTTTGGGCCTCCTCGATAACATTTTTGATTGGAGATTTCGGGTTGAAATGCAAGTTTTTCTAAAAACAAACATTGTTGCATAAATATGCAGAATAATAACGAGACGGTGAATTTAAATGAAATGCACAATGTACCAATCAGAAACTGGTGCACCTCTGTTACAGAGAACAAGTACGGACATGCATAACAGTCAAGCGTCGCGAAATGGTAAGTAGTAAAACATGGAAAACGGTATTTAACGAGAAGTAGCTCGGTTAGAGCGCGACCTTCGCCACACAATACCTGATCCACGAGATCATGTGAGCCAATACATTTTTTGAGATGAGCCCAATCTCTCAATGTTAAAAATCACTTTAAAAATTAAACAATTCTTTGTATCCGGATCCGGATTCGGATCTTCACAAAATCGAATCACTTCTTCCTTTTCACACCACCCAACATGTCCACCATCTTCATGCGAATCCGTCCACACTTTTTGAGATATTTTTATTTTTATTTTCATAAATATATATTGTTACGGGCTCTGGAACTCGCAACACCATAAAGGTCCCGTAGGTGAGATATCAATTGGCTTAATACATGGAAGTTGCCCAAACCCATTGTTTAGGAGGGGATTAATGTATTCATTCGGGCTGCGATCCTTTGAGTTAAGCGTTTTCTGTTTACCTTTGTTTTTGATACAACAACACAACAACCCAGCAGCCAACACCTACCTTCACCACTCGGCTACCGCAAACCTCACATCACCGCCATTTCCAACAGCGCCATGGCCATCGGACACGCCGAAACCCTCACCACCTTCTCCTGACGGCCATCCCGCACCACCTTGGGACGCGAGCGGTCGGGCTGTCTTCAGCGATACACGCGAGAGCGAGTGCACGATGGCGGTTTTTCTGAGGAGAATTCGGATTCAGGAATGCTACACGCCCACATCTTGATCACCCAATCAGGAAGGCGGGGCGGCTGGCCCCGCTCCAGACCGCTGACGAAAATCGGCATATGCAAATTTGAGGATCAGGAATGATACACGCCCCTTCTCTCGTCATCGGCGAGCGTGGCTCCCCCTGAGGTCGTTTGGGATCCTGAGAATTGATATGGTGTGTTTCCTGAGTCGATAAAAAGCAGATCGGCTGAGGGCAGATCGGGAGACGGAGCTCGGGAAGTGTCGGTGAGGGCGGAGTCGGGAGAGGAGCTCGAAGCGAGGTGGGGCACGACGGCTACGGAGGCGATCGGCTGAAGGAGGACCTGGAGGCTCGTGGTCCGGACCGAGGTCGCGTTGAGTCGCGCGTCGCGGGACTCAAGCAAGCCAGCCATACTCTCCCAGAGCAATCAACAATTCCCCCTTTCCCCCGCGCTGAGAAGTGCCGACAAGGCCCCGTTCCCACTTCACCAGCAGGTGCCCACGAAACCGCCGTGCAGCGCATTCTGCGGCTCGCCACGATGGGCGCGGGAGGACCTTCGGTCTCGTGGCCTGGACCGCTTACCAGGTTCCACGCGCTTAGGCCAGGGCCCAGTCTGACTCCTTGCCTTTTGAGGGGTCTTTTCTTTGCGTTTCGGTGGTGAATGCGTGTCGTTGGCGCGCCTTCTTGTAATGGTAGTAACTGTATAAGTGTCCGTGTGTCGTGTAGTCGGTTTTAATCCTCCTTTTATGCGCATTTTCTTTTGTTCTATGTAATATATGTGCATTCGCTAATTGTGGTGTAAATACGTGCTTATGTGTGCTCCGTGTGCCACGGAATAAATGTCATTGTGTGAAGCTGTTTTCCCGTTCGCTTGTCTTTTCTTTAATTGAACCTCCATCCTGCTTCACGTAAAGGGTTCGTTAGTGGGGTGAAACGCCCGGTAATAATCTGAACTCGCGAGGTCGCGATAACACCGGCTCGGTTTATCCCGATAGTACGGAACGGCCCGCCCAAGCGCTCGTCCGGAGTGTCACCTGCGGCGAGGTACGATCGCCCGGTTTACCATCCGCTGGGTACTTGTTAGGTCGGTTTGGCGAACAACCCTATCCTACGCGGGTGGCCGATTGGCACGATTGGTTGTAGGTCGAAAGCCCACCGTGACTGGATCCCGGCGTTAGCCGGGAGGTCACGACTGAATTGTCCTCCGGTGCGGCGAGGCCGTCGCGAGTCGAGTCGCGTGGCCGATCG
Organism: Eptatretus atami; assembly: GCA_035128595.1. NCBI lineage: Eukaryota > Metazoa > Chordata > Myxini > Myxiniformes > Myxinidae > Eptatretus > Eptatretus atami. The sequence goes on along the minus strand of CM068953.1, from coordinate 13,019,896 downwards.
GCACGCCGACGGGCGCGAATTCGCAACAATATATATAGAAGGCTAGGCGTAAGTCGGCAGCGTGTAACTTGTCACTTCGGCCTAAGTCGCAGCGTTCAAAAGTCCCAAATTTATCTAATGTTAAATCGACTTACAGACTTTGAATAAAGTCTGTAAGTAGTCATCTCTAAGTCGTCACTTTGTCTAAGTCGTCAGATGTTGTCCGTTCCCGTGTAATGGAAACTCAAGTAAAATTACCACGCCTAACTCGTCACACGGAACTGCGCCTGTGAGAAGCCCGATTTCATGGAATCGTTATGCGCGGATATTTATAACTGCGCTGCGTTCAGCTCAGTCAGCACGCCGTCGCACATGCATCTGAAGAGTGTAGACAGGCTGCGCATGCAGTCTCTGGCGAAGGAGATAAAGGATCGATCGAGCTTAGTGTTGAAGTCCGATCATGTTTTATATTGGCTTGTTTTGTACATCACCACACTCACTTTCACATCGGTATTGATGGTAGTCATCACGATGATTGGTGTGTCATGTAATTTGTCGATGTGTATATGAGTTTTCATTCCATATGAAAACTCATTCTACATTCATTCCAATGAATGAATTCTAACAGCCATTCATTCCACATTTGTCGATGGTATATGAGTTTTCATCCCATATGAAAACTCATTCTACATTCATTCCAATGAATGAATTCTAACAGCCATTCATTCCACATTTGTCGATGGTCATATACCATCACCGATGGTATACGAGTTGTCTTACAGTTGTTCATTATCTTACTTTGATAAAGTGATTCATGAATTCCATCTTCGCTTGATCACTTTCCACTAACCAAATGAACCCCACCTATGCCCCGAGGATTGTGTTTCCCTTTTGGTACAATAGCCGGCTTAGAGATTGTTGCGCCCTCTCACACGTACGTGTCAGGCCACACGCGACTTCACCCTTCACCCCACAGTCATCATGAATGTTCGCATACGCGTAAGTCGTCACATGTCTAAGTCGTCACTTTTTTCTCGGTCCCGATGGTCGACTTACGCCTAGTCGACTGTATATATATATATATATACTGATGAGCCAAAACATTATGACCACTGACAGGTGAAGTGAATGACATTGATTATCTTGTTACAATGGCACCTGTCAAGGGGTGGGATATTAGGCAGCAAGTGAACAGTCAGTTCTTGAAGTTCATGTTGGATGCAGGAGAAATGGCAGGAGTAAAGACCTAAGCCTAGTTATTTTATAACTTGGTTTATGGATCCGCCGATGGAATATTTGCCGAAATGAAATGTAATATAAAAACACATTTTTAGCCTATTTTATACATTTTCCGCCGAAGGTGCAAAAGTTTCAAAACCCGAAATGTAAACGTCAGCATTTATTTTCAAAATATAATTTCGTGCGGCACGTGCCAAAATGCCGAGTCACCTTTAACGCACTGCGCAGTAGAGCTCCAGTCGTCTCGGTCATGGCGTCTGAGCAGTGGCCAGCGTGTGTTCAGATTGACTGTTGTTTCGGGGCGAAATGTATTGTTTTTTTTGTTTGTTTTTTTTGTTTTGTTTTTTTTTGTATACCTTGTCGACTGCCGTTGAGAGCTAACACACAACGCACATCATGGGGGACATGAACAAGAGAGGAGGAGTGGGAAGGACAAAACGGTGGGGAACAGAGACAGGAGATCTGGGAAGGAGAGGATGGACGGGGAACATGGGGATAGAAGATGGACATTACAGGGACTTCAGGAAGGAAAGCAGGGTTTGAAGGAGGTGGGCTTGGGTGGATTATCGGGGTAGAAAAGATCGAGGATTTGGATGGGGGGATGATAAGAGGTGGTTGTGAACAGCTGTTTTGAAGCCTGGAGGAAGAATGGAATGAATAGAGTAGGAGTTTATTCCAAAGGCGGGAAAAAAGAAGAATGAAAAGTGAAGGTGAGCAGTGATTCGTGATTTTGGTAGTTTTACCAGAAGGGGGTTGTTGGCGGACTTGAGCGCCCTGCGGAAATGTGGTGGGGACAAATCGCAGAGAGCAGGGGGAGGGGGGTCGAGGCTGAGAGAGAGGACGGTAGAAGACAGAAAGACCCACGACCAACCTGCGGTGAATGAGTGAGAGGCCCAATGACTCAGCCTCATTGCGGGAGATGCCAATGATCCGAAATGCCTTGGTTCTACAGCGTGAAGCCGAGAAAGGTGGAGGCAGGAGGCACCAGCCAGAGAGAGAGCAGTACTTCCATGCGGAACAAAGCTTGTAAGTGTCAGGAGCTCAGGTGGCCGAGGAAGACTTTGCACGACGGAGAATTCCCAGTCGGCGACTGGCTTTGGAGGCGAGGTTTGAAATGTGCTTTCCCAGGAAGGTCATGGCAGATAGTGAGACCCAGAAGCTTGAAGAAAGTACTTCTCCAGAGGATTGTTGATGAAAGTGGATGGGGGGATTGTCTAAACGTCCTTTCAAAAGACATAGTGAGAGTGTGAGATTGGCTGATTGAAAGACATGTTCCACATGTTGGACCAGTTTGTGATTTTATCCAGATCTGCAGTGAGCTAAGAAGCTGCTGTTGCCGTCTGAGGGATGACCGATGGTATGGCAGAGGGTGGAGTCATCAGCAAATAGATAAGAGGATTTTCAGAGAGTCGGAGAGATCATTGATTAAAACAGAAAAAGAACAGGCCAGAACGACCTTGAGGAATCCAGCCTGGACAGAGAGGGGATGAAAGAACTCCATTTAGGCCACACGGTGACTTGTGACATGAAGGAAGTCTGCGAGCATGAGTTGTTAAGAAGTACAGTATGTCAGCGGTATAAATTCGAGTGACTGTATTGGTGATTTAATCATGCAACATCTTGACGACGAATATTCTGGCCGAACTATTGTATCAATTCAGTGCAGCAGCAGGGATGATTCGCACGCTACTCTCGATCGTGCCGATTTTGTTTCCATCGAAAGGTGTACACCACTGTTCGTATTGAAAGATTTCGGTGCCAAGTACGTCAAAGTTTCCCTGCGAGTGCTATATCAGCCTATCCAAAATCAGCCTTTGATGTGCTCATGGGGATGGGGAGACGGTACGATCAGATGCCCACTGAAAAGTAAGCTGGTTATGGCTCTGATTGACCGTTTTGAGCGTGTTGACTCCGAGTAGACACCTTTTTTTAATCATATCCAGCACTATGCACGTGTGTGCACACACACATCTACGACTTGGACAATAATTTTCTCAGCATTGTTTCCATTTGTTTGATGATCCAACAGGTTCCTATAAGAAAAACATGCCAGACTATATTGTAAAAACTACTTTTAATCCTTCTTTATTGTTTTCACATCAGATGATACAGTGAACATGGCATCCTGCATTTGAATGGTCTTCCATCTTCAATGTTTTCTTAGATCCTCCTGGTCTGGGATTTTATTTATCCCCCCCCCCACCTTCCTTGTCTTTTCCATGGAACATCCGAAAAAAAATCATAAAAATATATAATTTCTAAAAATTGAAATTATATTATATTTATATTTTCGACCCTACCGACCCTACAGTTTGG
>CM068953.1:12989268-13004464 GCA_035128595.1 Eptatretus atami | reverse complement strand
ATTGTTTGTGTTGAAAACAATAAACTGGTTATGAACTAACAATGAACTAACTATAAACTATTATGAACAATGAAATATTATATTTTCTTAAAACAATAATTTGCATAAAACTGTGACCCTTAAAGGTCAGTAATGCGCCCCTCTAAGGTCTGCGCCCTAGGCAGCTGCCTAGTTGGCCTTATGGTAGCGCCGGCCGCCGGCCCTGGCTACGAGAGTTCTTTATTCCCTAACTCCAAGAAAATCGTGATTTGTTGCAATTGAAGACCTGAGTGCAAGAAGTACTTTAGTCACAAAATAACACTTTTGAGATATTGAGGATCAAAGTTTTCAAAACATTCTGCAGATACTTTTTTTTTTTAAGGTGGCATACTATGGAGCCTGTTGCTGGTTCCAGGGGCAAAACAGAGCAGACAAACCCTTTTTTGTGGAAAAATAATCCTTTATTACGAAAAAAACAAGAAAATTCGTTTTGGAGTTAAGTACTTTTTGTGACTAAATACCTGGACTTAGGTACTTTTTGTGACAAAATGGCTGGACTTGGGTGCTTTTAACACACAAAGCCCTTTATTGCTCATTTTTGATTGCCAAACTCGTTTTACTATGTCTCATGGGGCTGTACAGTGCACATACATCCAATACATGGGGAATCTGGGTCAGCACAGCATTGCACTGCACTGCCACATGCACAGTTTTATGAGGCTCAAAAGCTGATGACGAATGTAGTGCCTTTTCAGTACCAGCAAAGTATAATGCATAGAAACTTCATACCTGATGCTTTGCATCTTCATTCTTTTTCTAGCCCAGTCTCCAGGGTTCTTTTACGTTTTTTGCCCCTGTCATGCCTGTTATCAGGGTTATCCTCATTCACACCATGCTGTCCAGTCTCCATGGTCGCCATTTTCACAGCTTGTCACGTGACACATCCTTGCATTTTGATTGGACAGTCATGGACTTAGGAACTTCTTGCTCAAACATTATGGACTTGGGTATTTCTTGCACTACATTTTAGTGAATTCAACAATGACCATACACCAATATACAGGACTCGAGTACTTATTTTCGGAATTTTTTGGTATCAAATGATGCTCTGGCCATTATAAATTATAGTACTGGTGCCAGGTCATTTTTTTCAAAAATGTGACTTAAGTACTTCTTGTACCCAGGTCTTCAATTGCTATCTTTCAACAAGATGGAGCACCACCTCACATTGCTCAAATTGTTGAAGCGTTTTCAAATTAAACTTTGCCAGACCATTGCATTGGTCGAAGAGGACTGACCAAATGGCCCACTCGGTTATCTGACTTAACACCTTCAGAGTTTTATCTCTGGGTTTTTTTTTTAAAGTCAAGTCAACACAAGCAAACCAAGGGACCTTGAATAACTTCAACATCATATCGTTACCTCTGCCACCGAAGGTGGAAGGAGGTTATGTTTTCACCACTGTCTGTTTGTTACTTGTGAAGACCGAAGAGTTTTGAAGTATTTTGGTTGGTCTGTCTGTTTGTCTGTTTCCTTGTTTGTATGTCAATCACCTCCAGGTCACAATTTTAAACCGATCTTCACAAAGCTTCACCACATGGTATAGTTCGTCATAAGCAAGTAGCCTTTTGTTTTTGATGTCAAAAGGTCAACGTAGGCCAAAGGTCAACAACCTTGTCAAATTGCTAAAATCCTCAATTTTCATCCAATTGACTAGAAAGTTGAACAGGATTTGCACATCAGGTCACTGAATTCAACCACCAATTATTTTTGAGGTCAACATCGACCAAAAGGTCAACATAGGCCGAATTTCTAAAATTGTCAATTTTCATCTGGTTGACTTGAAATTTGATTGGTCATTGAATTCAACTACTAATTTTTTTTAAGGTCAACATAGGCCAAAAGGTCAACATAGGCAAAAAATCAACAACTTAGGTGGGGTTTCTAAAATCCTCAGTTTTTATCCGTTTGACTTCAAATTTGAAGTGGATTTATATTTCAGGTCACTGAATTCAATCAGCCAATTATTTTTGAGGTCAACATAGGCCAAAAGGTCAACATATGCTAAAAATTTGACATTGGCAAAATTTCTAAAATTGTCAATTTTCATCTGATCGACTTGAAATTTGAAGAGGATTTGCATATTTTGTCATTAAATTCAACCACGACCGATTTTTAAGGTCAAATTTCTTTTATGGACCTCGCACGTATCGTGCTATGCATGACATCTTTCTTGTTTGTTTGTGTGCAGGATATCTCAAAAAGTTGTGGACGTATTCCAATGAAATTTGATGGGCAGGTTGGTCGTGTGACAAGGATGAACTGATCAGATTTTGGTGAAGATTTGGATCTGCATCTGGGTCAGGCTACGATAATTTTTTAAGCGATTCTTCACCATTAAGCGATAGGGCCAAAAACGATAAATAGCACAATATCTCAAAGAGTTGTGGATGGATTCGGACAAAACTTAACAGACACATTGCGTGTGTGACAATGACGAATTGATTCCATTTTGGTGATGTCCAAAACTGGATCCGGATCCGATAATTAGGGTACCCAGTCAAATGGACTGGGTAACCCATTGTTTTTCTTCTGTTTATTTCTTATTTCTTATTTTTCTTTTTCCGCCGGAAATTTGCGGGCTTTTTCGCTTTAAAAATCATTTTCTCTGGAACGGTAAAAGTCTGATCGCACACGAAATTTTCACCGTGTGTATCTTTTTTGACGGCAAACGTAAATGATAATTATGACGTCATAGGTCCGTGTACGGGCGCCATCTTGAAAAAACCGATAATATTTGGACTCTGTATCTCTGAAACGTGTGCAATGGAATTTTTTGCTTCATACATTTTAATAAACTCCCCGTGGGGAACATGGGTGATTTTTCGTGACGTCATCGGTGAAGCGGTATGCCAGTGAAAATTCGTCAAATGGAACGCTGCATGGGAAAAATCTGAAATTTGAGCGTCATCGACACAACAAATCACCGTAGAAAAAATTGATGATGACGTCATAGGTGACTTAATTCGGCAGCCATCTTGTTTTGAAAAAAAATAATTAAAAACATCTTCTCCAGAACGGCTGAACAGATTGAGGGGTTTCACACCATATTAGATTACATCTTAATGGTGGACAGGAATTAAAGTGGAAACGTAAAAGTCCACCATATCCTGGGATCGTAAACAATCCAATTGGCAGAAAGTTCTCCCAGCATTTGGTGCCGATGGTATACGAGGGCCCATTATCTATTTTAACCTCATCACCGACATCAATCAAACACTGTCATATCACAAGCAGTTTGAATCGCATTATTGTTCAAAAGGTTAAAGGTCACCGTTGGGTCCGCACTTTACTTCATAGGCTACAAAGGTCACCTTGGTCTCCACACACTGTTAACCACTTCCTGCACCATTTGCGAGCACACGTTTTCCGACTTTCCATGATTACTTCAAGAACTTGAACAACGAGCTTTAAAAACAGACACCAAAACTGGATCGATTGTTGCAACAGCACAAACTGCATTCATTTAACAATAATATAAACTGTATATGCTTGTGCTTGGATCCATAATTATTCATGAATAATTAGAACTGAGTGTGCATTGATTGACCGAGCATGAATGGTTGTGAGTTCATAATGAAATGCTTGTGCTGATGAAGTTTCAGACAAACAACAAGAAGACATCAAGATAACAAAAATGATTGTCCATGTTTAAACGCTTAGTTTATAATTCGTCTTGAGTTTTATGTTCATGGATTCTGATTGGAACTGGAAAGAAAGCAATTCAAAATGTTCTGGACACCAAATACTTCTCTGTGTTTGATTAATCTTCGTTCACTTACCGTATTATCGGATTGAACCACCCCATAGACTTAAACGTGCTGGAGAAGCTGCATCCTTGGAGTATTTGCGTTTGAGAATTTACTGCAACCAGTGAGAAAATTGGATCAGTTATATTGGACTCGTTTTGATCCTTCCTATCCCCAACTTTCTCCATTTCTCTCTACAGATTCCACCCAAACATTTCAATTTCATACGAATACTCACCAGCCACACACACTTCGCAACTTCTGGCTCTGTTTTGCCCTTCTTTTCCTCATTTTTACTTCTTTCTCATCACAACTATACCGAGCCTATCCTTAAACAAGCTAAATTCATTCATTTGTGTGGAGCACGCAACTGCTGCTTTGCATAATGGTGGGAGTGTGGCGGTGCACTGATGCAGTGCGCCCTGTCTTATCAGGGCACTTACATGGCAGGGTGACTCGTGCTTTCGGCGGTTTACGACCCGTTTTTCCTTTCTTTTACCCGCGGACCCGTTTAAGTAATCGTTAAACCCATATTGGATTGAATGATACGAAAACAATCGTCATAAACGCAATGTTTATCTTCCATTCACTCGCATAGGATGTCACACACAGAGTGACACAGTCTGTAGCGATGGTTTATATTCGAGTATGAACGGTAGACCACTCTAGTCTGATCTATTGGATGAGTGACGTCATGAGCCTTTACCCAACCGACCAATTTCCTTCAAGTCCTCAGTCCGTATGCATCACTTTCCTCTCTGTCTACATTGTGACTCATGTCTGAATCAGTCAGATGGAGTTCAATTTGATATTGCTCCTAATTCATGCCTTCGACTTCTTATCTGTGATATTTGTTGTTGTTATCGAGGATTTTTTGAGATGGTTAAGGATTCGATATTGGATTGTTTTCATTCGTAACATGGTGGTCCACAAATTACCGTTCCAAATATTCAACACGTAATAATAAAATAATAAAAAATAAATGAAATAGATTACAACTGATCATGATGTGCGTTTGATGGTGAAAATGGAAACGAACCAGTTCTCAGTTTTTTGTCCAACATTTGTCAAAATCATCAATCGCAGTTCATCACCATTGATCATCACTTGTGCTCTAAACCAGCAAGCACTCCTCTCTTTATTGTGGGGTTGCTATTTGCATTGTAAATGTGACGTCACGTCGGTCAGCAGGTGACAACTAGGAAACGAAAAGCAAGTAAATAAAACTTTGAGAAATGTCTTTGTTTGAAGAAATGTAGTTGGTATGTATGTATGATGTATGTATGTTTGTTTACTTTAGACCTCCTTATCATTAGTGATTAGTTAGCATAATCGAATGCGTTTTTACCACGTTTGGATTAACCCTTTGCGTGCTGCAGTGTTTACGAACCGCATTGGTCCGCTTGTTTGCTTGATTATTTTTTTTTCATGGGGCTGTGAATTTCAAGTGGTATTACAAGAACACAACTTGGGTGTCGAGTTAAACGAAAATAAGATAATTAATAATAATAAAAAAAATTGGTTTTAGCTTGTCACAAATCTGTTGAGCGCAGCACACAAAGAGGTTAAAAAAAAACAACCCCACTTTCGCATTCCTATCAACCCCTTTTTTGTCCGCCTTCAACTTGCCATGTGTTAATGGCATGATTTCGAAATTTGTTTAAACCATGCCGCAATTACATGCTTCCCTCTTCATGCGAAAGACAATGTGCGATGTTTAACTCCAGCAATAATCCTGGCAGACTCGTTACCTAGGCTTCATGTCCATCGGGTCACGCACAATTTTGTGATGGCAATGGCAATGCTCTGCCTAATGAAGTACAATCCAGCAGTTTTATGTTGTGAGTTGGTCACCGTCAGGTGATCAAAACCAACTTACCATAGGTCAAACTTAAGAGTGATGTTCTGGTTACCTTCTGTCGGAGATTTGTCAAAACCATTATTTTCTATTTTTAAGATTTAAAAAAAAACTGCAGATATTAATATATGAATATATATATAATATAAATTATATATATAAAATAGTTTTATAATAGAAGAGAAGAAGATGCATATATAAGGAAGAAAGATCCCTAAACCTTGCCAATGTATAGGTCTGTTTGTGTGAGTGTGCACACTCCATGGGACGCTGGCCGCCTGAGCGTTCCCACCTCGAGATTGTGGCGCGTATCCTCCTGCTTAATCATTTGCCCTGGGTTGTGCAACGAGTCGCTCCCAAACTGGGTCTTTTCTTTCTTGGACAGGGTGGTAGAACTTACCAGCCGGCCAAGGAGTCTCGGCATGTCACCCCAGAGGTCAGGCTTCTCAATAAGAAGCATGTCCGGGCTGGCAATCACAACCAATAACCGAGACAGTGGTGTGAAGAGCCAGCGAAGGGGAGGCAACAAAGTGAAGAGAGAAGCTAACAGCTCCACAGCTTCCCCTTGATGTAGCCCTGGGCGAAGGGTGGGGTGATGACCCAAAAGCACGTGCTGTGGCCCGAAATCACTGCTTCTCCATTGGGACCACAGCGGCCCTAGCCCATGCCCTGCCAGGCTCCGGGACCGGAAATAGGTCTCAGGTATGCCCATCACATATCGGGCACGGGTCGAAGCTCCAGCCCTCAACATAGGGTATGCTCCCTGAGGCCGGCAAACCCCGCCCTGAACGTGTCTGAGTAACGTCTTTAGCAACAGGATTTTCCCCGCCACTCACGGGCGCCCTCTCATGAGCCACATGCACACCCGGGCCCCGTACCAATACTCCAGATCTGCCCTTCTTTGCGACCCCTCCTTCCGCTGCCCCTGTCTTGCCCATGGTCTGGCGATGACGAGGGTTGTATCAATTCCGCGTGCTCACGCAGGAAACGTCCCGGCGAGATTGCGGTCAAGTATTCATGTCTGTTGCTTGGCCCAGCATGCGCAACGGTGCCGAGGACAACCCGAGTCGTGCAGTACTTCTATGAGTGGGCAATTGTAAGCGATGCAGAGTTCGAGGAGGTGTTGGAGATATCTTTTCCCATGTTGGGGCGTTTTTGGGGTTGAAGTGGTGAGGTTTGGTGGCGAGGTGCGAAGCGACGGTGAGATGCTGGTTGGAATTGGCACGCAGATTGAACAAAATAATGGCGCGCAATATGCCCGTGCGTGCGTTGTGTAGTGTGTAGTGCGAGGGAGTGTGGTGTGGCTTATTATCAATCGCACATTGAATGGCGTGTGTGCTTGCTCGCTTGTTTTTGTACCATGGCTAAAGGAAAGGTTGGAGTAAAATCAAAATATGAGACAGAGATAGTTAATAGACCTAACTACGAGACCCACGCAACGCACTTCGTCCCGTTAACCCACTAGACATGAGGGGAGGTCTAACTGTGCACGAAGATAGTAAAAAACTGCCTGTGGATCACTGTATGTTGGGTGCTATTGCCTGAGAGGCATACGGTTTTGCAGAACCGTAACAATATGTTACACACACATGCCACGTGTGTGTGTGTTGTTGTGTGTGGTGTGTGTGTTGGTGTGTGTGTGTGTCTCACCACAATGGTATGAACAGGCTGTCATGCATTTATAATCAATAATCAGGCTTCAAAAGCCTCTGCCGCGGTGAGCACCAAAGCCACCAGGGGGGGGGGGGGGGGGGAGAACGACAAAGCTTGAATGCGTTTTACATATTGGCTTCAAAAGAATTGATTTGAATAAAAAATAATTTTGATATTTTACCATAATAGCTTTTTTTGTTTTTAAAATTACTGTAATTAAACAATTAAGGATTTATTAAATAATTAGCAGACTGATTTGAATTACTATTTTCCAACTGCCTTTGCAATTAACCCTTTTGGCTGCTTGTGTTGCCACGTGTTCTGTTAAAATTGGTGAATAAATGTCTGCAATGGACTCTCCAAATATAGAACTGGTTTGTCTCACTCCAACGAGAATGGCACTCGGAAGAGCGCACACCTCCACCAGGCTGAACAGCTTACGTTTTGGATCACCACTAATAGGCCGGATCTGGATCCAGACCTCAACCAAATCAAACAGCTTGTTCTTGTCACACTAACCAACTCATCCACCATGGTTTTTTTGCACAACTTTGAAATATCATGCTCTGCATCGTTTTTTCGCCCCATAGCTCATTGCTGAAGATCACTTTAAAATTCTCGGTATCCTGAACGATCTTCACCAATAACCGAATCAATTCGTCCTTGTGAAAACACCAACCTGTCCACCAAACGATTTGTTCCAAATCCGTCCATGACTTTTTGAGATACCCTTCTCAAAAGCATCGGACAACCGGGGGCGAAAACAGCTTCATCGCGGAGATACCAATAATTACCAACAGGTTTTCCTGGTTTCCGCAGCGTGAATCCGAGCTAGGTCGTGATCTAATAATTTTTTAAAAAATAAATAAACATCGGTTTGTCTTTGACTAATGGTGATCACCTCGTCCGGAGACCATTTATGGAGCTCCCCTCATACGTGTATACATCTGGGCCTGGTCATGGTGAATGTGTCGGATTTCATGCAGGTGTTTTTTTGCCAAAAAACTGAAAACGTAGTCTGAAGCAATTCATTCTGAATTCTTCTCTTTCCTGGAACAAAACATCTGTAGATTATGAATTGCATGTTGAAGATGTCAAATAATAGTCTTACACAGTACTCGCATACTGAATACTCTCTCTGGGCCTGTTATGCCAATATGTTTGTTCGTGAAAAACTACATTATCACAATGTTGCTTTGAGGATATTCACTGTGCCATAGTGCCCTCCCTTCTGGTAATTCACTCTAATATGTGGGAGTCTCACCTTACTAGTATTAAAAGAAAACCTGTACTCTGACATTGCATTCAATCGCGTGATGTTGATCATAAGAGGACACCTGTTTCAATCTGACATTGAAAATGTGTTTCCCTGGTGATGTTTGGACTATCTTCAAAAGCAAAGTGAGACGGATCTCAAGGCATTCTTCTTCTCCAACACTCTCATCTCTCGTCATCAGTTGGAGTTTTAAAGTGAACCTGATACCAAACGTCGTGTGCAATTCTAATTTTATCATCAATACCTGTGTTACAATGCTGATTTATATTAACAATTACGTTGTGTACAATACTGAGTATTTTGTTATGATTGTGGGGTAGATGGAAGAATCTAATAGGAAGGAGCATTGTGTAGAGTTGCATTGTGGACGAGTAGAAAGCATCTCGATGTTGTAAATAGGGACTCTGTGAGCTTAAGTGTTACGTGTCGCCACACGAGGCGGTGGTGCGGTGTTAATTAGCTTAGGAGTTAGAATAAGTTCCCCAGTATGTGATTGCCCTCTGTGATTTTTTTCCCACGTTTTTATATTTCAAGATTGGCAATAAAGGTTGGAAACCACAACAAATGGGCAGAAAGCCCCGCCTTCAAAAGTTGACAGCAAGCCGAGTTACGCCCCCAAAGGACAATTGATGGGCGTCACATCAGAAGCTAGCCGAGCAGGCAAGAGCGCCTTCCCGGGTTTCGTGGGAGCCAAGAAAGAGGATATAAAATAGGAGAGAGGAAAGTGGAGTGAAAAGGGCAGGTTGCGAATTTTAAGAGGATAAAGTGGTGCATTTTGAGAGGTGAAAGAAAGGGAGCACACAGGAGAGGTGCGCATTTTATAGAACAAGGAGTTGTGACATTTTGGAAAGCCGTGATCAGAGTGGAGGCACAAGGGGCAGTTTTGGAGAGGCGAGAGCGGAGATGAGCGCACACCGAAGAGGCGACACAGCCATTGAATCTGTGTTGAGGTTGGGTTGGCTTGCGTGGGCGAAGTAAGACGCCAGCCTTTTGCTTCTGGTCGGGTCGATGAGGACGATCGGAGCACCTGAAAACCGTTACACTGGGCTTGAGCCTTTATGTGGAATGCTGCTCACGGATTGCCGTGGCGTGCATTCATCGCTACGAGAGAAGCGCCTCAATTCTAGTTCACAAAGGATCAGCTCCAGGCCCAAGCTAAATGCAGCAATAGTTGAAAGGAGGGTTTTTCTTTTTTTTGTTTGCCCTCTTTTGTCTGTATTGAGTCTGTGTCGAGGCTTCGACTGTAGGATTTATTTATTTCATATCATTATCATTTCCTTTTGAATTATCATTCTTTGTGATATTTGTTTTATTTTTCATTCAATGTATTCTTTTAAAGCACTGTAGCATTGTGCTGTCCTGATGCAGTGACCCTGTGCTGTTCCTCCTGGGTGGATCATCCCTCTGCCATTACGCCCCATTAACGCGCACGCATTAATCTCGAGTTCTCAGTTGTGCCTTCAAGGGAGAAGCTTTGCCATCCATCCAGGTAGTGTTTTAACCCCCTGGACACGAACATATTAACATACATTGTGTACCAATGCTTATTTACATGAACAATACATTGTGTATAATGCTTATTTACAAAACAATACATTGTGTACATTGCTTATTTATATTAACAATACATTGTCTACATTGCTTACTTATTTAACAATACATTGTGTACATTGCGTATTTTATCAGCAATACATTGTGTACATTTGACATTGTCCATTTTATATAACAATACATTGTGTACATTGGCTTATTTATATTAACCAATACATTGTGTACATTGCTTATTTATTTAACATACATTGTGTTACATTGCTTATTTAATTAACAACTTGTTACATTGCTTATTTATATTAACAATACATTGTGTACATTGCATTATTACATACATTTGTATTCGATCTAGCAATACATTGTGTACATTTCTCTCTTTCTTTCGAGTGCAGCCTTCTGGCTGCTGGTTGCATCATTGGTTAGGGACATGCTATGCCACTGATGCAGTTGTCCCTATTACCAGTACGCTGGTACTCATTTTGCCCACCTCAGAAGAGTGACAGGCTGAAGTTAATCCCACACTGGTATTACAACGCCAGCCAACAGCCGGTGCTCGAACTCAGCCCGAATGACTCAGTCAGCCACAGACCACTAAGCAACACCAGCACTGTACTTGCTTAGTTATATTTATACACATTGTATACAATGCTTATTATATGAACAATTAATTGTGTACATTACTGATTGATATCAGGCGCAATACTTGTGAACATTACATATTTATATTAACAATACCGTCATGCACATTATTATTTATATTACATAACATTGTGTACAATGCATATTTATATTAACAATACATTGTGCCATTGCTTATTTTTCAGCAATACATTGTGTACAATGCTTATTTATGACTCCAAAACTCCAAACTAAGTGAATAATACATTGTGAACAATGCTTATATTTATATCAGCCATACATTGTTTACAATGCTTTTTCTATTCAGCAATACATTGTGTACAATGTTTATTTTTCAGCAACACATTGTGCCCATTACTTATTTATGTTAACAAACACATATTGTGTATAATGCCTTATTTATATTAAACAATACATTGTGTACAATGCTATTTATAGAACAATACATTGTTTATATTGCCTTATTATATGAAACAATACATTGTGTACAATGCTTACTTTCAGCAATACATTGTGCCATTGCTTATTTATGTTAACATACATTGTGTATATGCTTTTATTATATTCAGCAAATCATTGTGTGCATTGCTTATTTATGTAACATACATTGTGTACAATGTTTATTATATTCAGCAATACATTGTATACCTTGATTATTTATATTAAAAATACATTTGCACATTGCCTCTTTTCTATTAATAATATATTGTGTTACAATGCTTATTTATATCAGCAATACATTGTGTACATTGCTTATTATATTAATAATATATTGTGTAAATTGCTTATTTTTATGAACAATACATTTGGTACAATGCTTACTTTTCAGCAATACATTGTGCCCATTGCTTATTTATGTTAACAAAACATTGTGGATAAGGCTTATTTATATCAGCAAATTCATTGTGCCCATTGCTGATTTATGTTAACAATAACATTGTGTTTTATGCTTATTCATATTAACAATACATTGTGCACATTGCTATATTTATGTTAACAATAACATTTGCACAATGCTTATTTATATCAGCAAACATTGCGTCCGTTGCTATATTATAATTAACATAACATTGTGCATATTGCTCTTTTCTATTAATAATATATGTGTACAATGCTTATTATTATCAGCAATACATTGTGTACATTGCTTATTTATATTAATAATATATTGTGTACAATGCTAATATATATATATATAATATAATATTATATATATATATATATATATATATATAATATATTATATAGAGCAATTCATTGTGTTACATTTCTTATTTAATATAATATATATTGTGTACAATGCTTATTTCTATCAGCAATACATTGTTGGTCCAACTGTAATTTATATTAATAAATATATTGTGTTCAATGCGTATTTATGTTAACAATACATTGTGTATAATGCTTATTTATATCAGCAAAGCATTGTGTACAATGCTTATTTATATTAACAATACATTGTGCACATTTGCTTTTCTATTAATATATATTGTGTCCAATGCTTATTTATATCAGCAATTCATTGTGTACATTGCTTATTTATGTAATAATATATTGTGTACAATGGTTATTTATATCAGCAATTAATTGTGTACATTGCTTATTTAAATTAATAATATTGTGTGCAATGACTTATTTATATCAGCAATTCAATGTGTACATTGTATTTATAATAATATTATATTGTGTCCAATACATATTTTATCAGCAATTCATTGTGTACATTGCTTATTTATATTATAATATATTGTGTCCAATGGCATATTTGTATCAGCATTCACTTGTGTACATTGCTTATTTATATGAATAAATATATTGTGTGCAATGCTTTATTTATATCAGCAATACATTGTGCACATTGCTTATTTATATAATTAAATTATGTGTCCAATGCTTATTTATTTTATCAGCCATATGTGTACATTGCTTTATTTATATGAATAATACATTGTGTACAAAGCTTATTTATATCAGCAATACATTGTGCACAATTGCTTATTATATAATTAAATATATTGTTCCAATGCTTATTTTATCAGCAATTATCATGTGCACATTGCTTATTTATATTAACATACATAATATTACATTGTTCTCTCTTACACTAGGATGTCGATTAATTAATGGTATATAGCAAAAATAACGTTGAACAGTTTTATTGTATTTATGAGATATTATGATAAATTTGATATGAATACATTACATTAGATGTGTAAGTTTAGATTCTTTAATGATTATTTATGGTATTGTTTAGATATTCTCAAATATATTATATAATATACTTCTACATGTCATCCATCATTCACTATAATCAATCGAATTCGCGCATTCAATTCTGAGAAAACATTTTCCAACACAGCGGAGGGAGGGATGACACAGCATTTAAATAGAAAGAGGCATTCGGTAGAGGCATACCTCCACCTCACAGCGCTTGATCGAGTGAAACATATCAGGGCAAAGGAATTTTTGAAATATAATGCTATATCTAGTTTTTGCCCCATCTGTCAATGTGGGAGAATCACTTGAAATTAAAAAAATTCTCATAATCTGGACCTGGATTTTGATCGTCACCAAAATCAAATTAATTTGGCTTGTTACGTACTCAAACCTGTCCACCAAGTTTCGGCTGAATCCTTCCACAACTTTTTGAGATATCGTGTATAGTATCGGTTTAGCCCTATCTCTGAATGGTGAAGAATCACATAAAAACTAGAACTGCCACTTTATAACTGCTGGCAGTGATGAACGGGTACCCACATGTCCGCCTTTGATACAACATGAGACTTAAATGAAAGTCGCAAAGTTCGCTTCGATAGTATAAGTGGTTCCAGAGAAAAACATTATTTAATAGTGATACAAATACATGCCCTGCTTCAACACAGCGCGGGACTGACGCGTTAGACGGGGGTAGCACAAAGTGTTTCAATCTAATGTATTCCGTATGCAGTCAGCCCTTTTTCCTGGGGACATTAGGTGGCGGTATCAATTGAATTGCTATTCCTGTACCCTCAAACACATGCAGGTGCACCAAGTGAGTCTTCTGGAAAAAAACAAATCTAAAGTTCTCAGATTCAAATAATTAAATATTCTGGCTGCCAAACCGCGTTGGCCGATCTGTTGAAATTTATAACCTATGTTTCACATGTCGGCTAGATAATAATTTTGAAGTTTCACATTTCTAGATGCAGTAGTTCACGAGTAAGCATTAATTAATATTCTCTTCAATCCAATATGGCTGCAAATGATGTGTCCTACAATCAAAAAGGGGGGGGGGAGAACTTTTTGTTCAAGATGGAAGAGGCGGTCAATATGTGGAGTTTCGCCTCAATCTGTTCAGCCATATTCAGCGAAGAAGACTTTTAAAGTTATTAATTTTCAAATCCATATGCTGCCGTACCATGTGGACCTATTACAACATAAATTTCAATTCTCCCTCTAATGGGAAGTAGAATATGCTTGTTAACGTCGTGTGATTGGACAAGGTGCGATTTTTCTATCCAAAATGCGCTCCAAACCATGTGACTTGTGACATCATAATTTTTACCGTATATGCAGGCATGGTGGAGTAGATAAAAGTTGCCAAGTTTGCTTCGATAGGTTATGTGTTCCAGAGAAAACATTATTTAATATAATCTTGAATCCAACATGGCTGCCAAACAATGTGACCAATCAATTAGAAATTAACAAACTTATACTTTCACTACTCCTGTGCAATACGTATGTGAAGTTTCCCTTGATCTGACCAGATGTTCTGAGAAGATGTTTTGAAGGTTATGGTAAATTCAATATGGCCACCAAACCATGTGACCTATCAATTAGAAATTAACAAACTTGTGAAAGGATGTCTTGGGGAAATGTGTGTGAATTTTTGCCTCAATCTGTCCAGCTGTTCTGGAGAGAAAAATTTTTTAAACTTTATCTAATTTTCAATCCAAGATGGCTGACGAACCATGTGATCTATGACATCATAAAATTTACATTCTGCTTCCAATCGTGTAGTGGAACACTGTGTGAAGTTTCATGTTAATCGGATGAGGTGCGTTTTTCTATCCAAGATGGCCACCAAACCATGTGATTGTGACATCATTAAATTTTTACCGTATAGCAGTTATGGAGGGTTGATTATAGTGCCAGTTTCGCTTCGATAGGTTAGTGGTTCCAGAGAAACATTATTTAATATTTTTCTTAAATCCAACATGGCTTTCAAACCAGTGTGACCTATCAATTCATTAACAAACTTATACCCCTACACATGTGCAATACGTATGTGAAGTTTCCCCTTGATCTGACCAGCCATTCTGGCAGGAAGAAGATTGCTTGAAGGTTTAGGGTAAATTCAAGATGGCACCAAACCATGTGATCATCAATAAGAAATTAGCAAACTTGTTAAAAGGATTGTCTGGGAATGTGGGTGTAAAGTTTCGCCTCAAG
>CM068953.1:12967048-12988979 GCA_035128595.1 Eptatretus atami | reverse complement strand
CAAGGGAAAACTTCACATACGTATTGCACAGGAGTAGTGAATATAAGTTTGTTAATTTCTAATTGATTGGTCACATTGTTTGGCAGCCATGTTGGATTCAAGAATTATATTAAATAATGTTTTCTCTGGAACCACATAACCTATCGACGACGCAAACTGGTCATTTTATCTACCCCAAGCCTGCATATACGCGGAAAAATTATGATCGTCACAAGTCACGATGGTTGAGGGCATTTTGGATAGAAAACGACTTGTCCAATCAACACGAAACTTAACAGAAGCACTATTCTACTTCCCCATTAGAGGGAGAACTTGAAACTTTGTTGTAATAGGTCACAATGGTACGGCAGCCATATTGGATGAAAATATAAACTTTAAAAGTCCTTCTTCGCTGAAATGCTGAACAGATTGAGGCGAAACTCCACATATATGACGCCTCTCCATCTTGAACAACAAAGTTTCTCCCACCCCCTTTTTGATGTAGGACACATCATTTGGCAGCCATATGGATTGAAGAAGAAAATATTAATTAATGTTACTCTGACTACTGCATCTAGAAATGCTGGAAACTTCAAAATTATTATCTAGCCGACATGTGAACATAGGTTTAAAATTCAACCAGATCGGCCAGCGTTTGGCAGCACGATTTATTTTAATTATTTGAATCTGAGAACTTTTAGATTTGTTTTTTTCAAGAAGACTCACTTGGCTGACGTGCATGTGTTTGAGGGTACAGGAAAAGCATTCAAATTGATACGCAATTGTCCCAGGAAGAAAGGGCTGACTGCATACGGAATACATAGATTGAAACATTTGTGCTACCTCCGTTACGCGTCAGTCCCGCGCCTGTGTTGAAAGCAGGGCCTGCTATTGTATCACTTAAATAATGTTTTTCTCTGGAACCACTTATACTATCGAAGTCGACACTTTGCGCCTTTCATTTAAGTTCATGTTGTATCAAACGGCGACATGTGGTACGTCTATCACTGCCAGCATTATAAAGTGGCAGTTCTAGTTTTTATGTGATTCCGTTCACATTCAGAGATAGGGCTAAACGATACATATCACGATATCTCAAAAAGTTGTGGAAGGATTCAGTCCGAAAACTTGGTGGAACAGGTCTGAGTAGTAACAAGCAATTAATTTGATTTTGGTGACGATCAAAAATCCAGGTCCAGATATAGAAAATTTTTTTAATTTTCAAGTGATTCCTCACCATTGACAGATGGGCAAAACTAGATATAGCATTATATTTCAAAAATTCCTTTGCCCTGATATGTTCTACTCGATAAGGCGCTTGAGGTGGAGGTTATGCCTCCTACGAATGCTCTTCTATTGATGCTGTGTCATCCCTCCCTCCAGCTGTGTTGGAAAATGTTTTCTCAGAATTTGAATGCCGAATTCGATTGATTATAGTGAATGATGGATGACATGTAGAAGTATATTAATAATAATTTGAGAATTATCTAAACAATACGATAAATCATTTAAAGAATCTAACTTACACATCTAATGTAGTCTTTATATCAAATTTATCAGTAT
Source organism: Eptatretus atami (assembly GCA_035128595.1). NCBI lineage: Eukaryota > Metazoa > Chordata > Myxini > Myxiniformes > Myxinidae > Eptatretus > Eptatretus atami. The sequence goes on along the minus strand of CM068953.1, from coordinate 12,987,437 downwards.
CTCAAATACAATAAACTGTTCAACGTTTATTTTTGGTATATCCATTATATCGGACATCCTGTGTAAAGAAACAATGTACATTATGTATTGTTTTAAAATAATAAGCAATGTCGACAATGTATTGCTGATAAAAATAAAGATTGGACACAATATATTTATTATATAAATAAGCAATGTGCACAATGTATTGCTGATTATAAATAGAGCTTTTGGTACACAATGTATTATTATGAATAAATAAGCAATGTTCACAAATGTAATTGCTGATAAAAATATGCATTGGACAAACAATATATTAATTATATAAATAAGCCAATGTGCACAATGTATTGCATTGATATAAATAGAGCATTGCACACAATATATTATTCATATAAATAAGCATGTACATCAATGAACTTGCTGATACAAGAATTGCCATTGGACACAATATCATTATCTCAATAATTAAAGCAATGTACAACAATGAATTGCTGATATAAAATATGTTATGGACACAATATATTATTATTATATAATAAGCAATGTACACATTTGAAATCTGCTGATATAAATAAGGCATTGCACACAATATATTATTAATTAAATAAGCAATGTACACAACTGAATGCTGATATCAATAACGCCATTGTACACCACATATATTATTCACGAAATATAAGCAATGTAGCACAGATGAATTGGCTGATATAAATAAGCATTGGACCCACAATCATAGTTAATTAAATAAAAGCAATGTGGCACAATGTAATTGTGTTGATATAAATAATCAATGTACACAATGCTTTGCTGATAAATAGCATTATACACAAATGTATTGTTAACATAATAAGCATGAACCAATATATTATTAATATAAATAAGCAATTGACAAATGTAATTGCTGATAGAATAAAAAACAATATTAATTATATATTTTTTATTATAATTAATTATATAATCTATTAAATATAAAATTTTAATAATTTTTATAATATTTATTAATTATTAATAAATATAAAATAAATAATATTTAATAATTATTTATATTTAATTTAATTAATAATAATAAAATTAAAATTTAATAAAATATTAAACAATTCTAATATATAAATTTATATTTAATATATATTTAAATTAAATAAATTAAAATAAAAATTATTATATAAAATATTATATAAATATTTAAATAAAATATAATTAAAAAATATTTAATAAAAATTTTAATTTTATATAATAATATATTAATAAGGATATATATATTTAATAATAAAAAAAAATATAATTATATAATTATAAAAATTTTTAAATATATTTTATAAATTTTAAATTTTTTTTTTTTTATATAAATATAATATAAATAATTATTTAATAATATTATTACTTTAATAAATAAAAATATTAATTTATTAATAATAAGAAAAAAAAATAAAATAATAATAATAATTATATTATATTTAAAAATAAATACATATTAATTAATATATAATAATTATATTATAATAATAAAAATTAAATAATATAAATTAAATTTTATTTTAAATTAATTTTAAAAAATTAATTTTATTTAAATTATTAAATATTAATTTTATAATTAAATTATAATAAATGATTTTATATTTATAAAAAATAAATTAAATATTATAATATATAAAAAATAAAATCTATAAATTAAATATAATTAAAAAATATTAAATAATAAATTAATTATTATAATTATAAAATTAATTAATTATATAATATTATAATAGTTATATAAAAAATAAAAATAAATTTTATTTTTATAATTAATAAAATATTAATTTTTAAATTAAGGAATTAAAAATATTTAAAATTAAAATAAAATAATTAATATAATATATTATAATTTAAAAATATTTTTAATTAAAAAATTAAATTCTATTTTTATTATTTAAATTTATATTAATTAAATAATATATATATTTATTAATAAAATTAAATATATAATATATAAATTTTATATTATAAAATATAAAATAGAAATTAAAAATATTTATTAATAAAATTATTTTTAATCTTATATTATTATTATTAATATATTTAATAAAACCATGACACCAATGTATTCTATAAAGCATTGTACACAAACTATTTATTAATATAAATAAGCAATGTTACACAATGAATTGCTCATAAATATATATATATAATATATATATAATAATAATATAATATATATATATATATATATATTATATATTAGCATTGTACACAATATATTATTAATATAAATAAGCAATGTACACACATGTATTGCTGATATAAATAAGCATTGTACACAATATATTTATAATAGAAAAGAGCAATATGCACAATGTATTGTTAATATAAATAAGCAACGGACGCAATGTATTGCTGATATAAATAAGCATTGTGCACAATGTATTGTTAACATAAATAAGCAATGTGCACAATGTATTGTTATAATGAATAAGCATAAAACACAATGTATTGTTAACATAAATCAGCAATGGGCAACAATGATTTGCTGATATAATAAGCCTTATCCACAATGTTTTGTTAACATAAATAAGCAATGGGCACAATGTATTGCTGAAAAGTAAGCATTGTACACAATGTATTGTTCATAAAAATAAGCAATTTACACAATATATTATTATATAAATAAGCAATGTACACAATGTTATTGCTGATTATAAATAAGCATTGTACACAATATATTATTAATAGAAAAGAGCAATGTGCACAATGTATTTTTAATATAAATAATCAATGTATACAATGTATTGCTGATATAATAAACATTGTACACAATGTATTGTTAATATAATAAGCAATGCACACAATGATTTGCTGTATAAATAAGCATTATACACAATGTATTGTTAACATAAATAAGCAATGGCACAATGTATTGCTGAAAAGTAAGCATTGTACACATGTATTGTTCATTATAAATAAGCAATATAAACAATGTATTGTTCATATAAATAAGCATTGTACACAATGTTGTTAATATAAATAAGCATTATACACAATGTGTTGTTACATAAATAAGTAATGGGCACAATGTGTTGCTGAAAAATAAACATTGTACACAATGTATTGCTGATATGAAAAAGCATTGTAAACAATGTATTGCTGATATAAATAAGCATTGTTCACAATGTATTATTCACTTAGTTTTGGAGTTTTGGAGTCATAAATAAGCATTGTACACAATGTATTGCTGAAAAATAAGCAATGGCCCAATGTATTGTTATATAAATATGCATTGTACACAATGTATTGTTAATATAAATAATAATGTGATGACGGTATTTTATATATAAATATGTAATGTTCACAATGTATTGCTGATATCAATCAGTAATCCAAATAATTGTTCATATATAATAAGCATTGTATACAATGTGTTATAAATATAAATAAGCAATGTACAGTGCTTGGTGTTGGCTTAGTGGTTCGGGTGGCTGACTTGGGATCTTCGGGTCCTGAGTTCGAGCCCTGTTGGCTGCTGCGTTAATACCAGGTGGGATTAACTCAGCCTGTCATCCTTCTGAGGTGGGCAAAATGAGTACCAGCGTACGGGTAATAGGGACACTGCATCAGTGGCATAGCCATGTCCCTAACAATGATGCAACCAGCAGCACGAAGGCTGCACTCGAAGAGAAAGAGAGCAATTGTACACAATGTATTGCTGACAATAATAACGCATGTAACATTATGTTAATATAATAAGCAATGTACACAATGTATTGTTAATATAAAAACAATGTCACAATGTATGTTTATAATAAGAATGTACACAATGTATTGTTAATATAAATAAGCAATGTACACCAATGTATTGTTAATATATAAAATAAGCAATGTACACAATGTATTGTTAATATAAATAAGCAATGTACACAATGTATTGCTGATATAAATACGCAATGTACACAATGTATTGTATATAAGTAAGCAATGTAGACAATGTATTGTTAATATAAATAAGCAATGTACACAATGTATTGTTTATGTAAATAAGCATTATACACAATGTATTGTTCATGTAAATAAGCATTGTACACAATGTATTGTTATATTGTCGTGTCCAGGGGGTTAAAACACTACCTGGATGGATGGCAAAGCTTCTCCCTTGAAGGCCACAACTGAGACTCGGAGATTAATGCGTGCGCGTTAATGGGGCGTAATGGCAGAGGGATGATCCACCCAGGAGGAGCACAGCACAGGGTCACTGATCAGGAACAGCACAATGCTACAGTGTCTTAAAGGAATACATTGAATGAAAAATAACAAATATTCACAAAGAATGATAATTCAAAAGGAAATGATAATGAATATGAAATAAATAAATCCTACAGTCGAAGCCATCGCACAGACTCAAATACAGACAAAGAGGGAAACAAAAAAAAAAGAAAAACCTCCTTTCAACTATTGCTGCATTTAGCTTGGCCTGGACTGATCCTTGTGGAACTAGAATTGAGGCGCTTCTCTCGTAGCAGGATGAATGCACGCCAGGCAATCCGTGAGCAGCATTCCACATAAAGGCTCAAAGCCCAGTGTAACGGTTTCAGGTGCTCCGATCGTCCTCATCGACCCGACCAGAAGCAAAAGGCTGGCGTCTTACTTCGCCACGCAAGCCAACCACCTCACCAGATTCAATGGCTGTGTCGTCCTCTCGGTGTGCGCTAATCTCCGCTCTCGCCTCTCCAAAACTGCACCTTGTGCCTCCACTCTGATCACGGCTTTCCCAAAATGTCAAGCCAATCCTTGTTTATAAAATGGCGCAACCTCTCCTGTGTGCTCCCTTTCTTTCACCTCTCAAAATGCACCACTTTATTCCTCTTAAAATTCGCAACTGCCCTTTTCACTCCACTTTCCTCTCTCCTATTTTATCCTCTTTCTTGTCCCACGAAACCGGGAAGGCGTGCTTCTGCCTGCTCGGCTAGCTTCTGATGTGACGCCCATCAATTGTTCCTTTGGGGGCGTAACTTCGCTTGCTGTCAACTTTTGAAGGCGGGGCTTTCTGCCATTTGTTGTGGTTTCCCAACCTTTATTGCAATCTTGAAATATAAACGTGGGAAAAAAATCACAGAGGGCAATCACATACTGGGGAACATTATTCTTACTCCTAAGCTAATTAACACGCACCACCTCGTGTGTGGCGACACGTAACACTTAAGCTCACAGAGTCCCTATTTACTACATCGAGATGCTTTCTACTTCGTCACAATGCAAACTCTACACAATGCCTCTTCCCTATTAGATTCTTCATTACCCCCACAATCATAACAAAATACATCAGTATTGTACCAAACGTATTGTTAATATAAATCAGATTGTAACAAGGTATTGATGATATAAATTAGAATTGCACACGACGTTTGGTATCAGGTTCACTTAAACACTCCAACTGATGACGAGAGATGAGAGTGTTGGAGAAGAAAGAATGCTTTGAGAATCGTTCATCACTTTGCTTTTGAAGATAGTCAAACATCACCAGGGAAACACATTTTCAATGTCAGATTGCAACAGGTTCTCTTATGATCAACATACACCGATTGAATGCAATGTCAGAGTACAGGTTTTCTTTAATACTAGTAAGGTGAGACTCCCATATTAGAGTGGAATCACCAGAAGGGGGCACTATGGACACGTGATATCCTCAAAGCAACATTGTTGATAATGTAGTTTCACGAAAATATTGCATACAGCCACAGAGGTATTCAGTATGCGAGTACTGTGTAAGACTATTTATTTGACATCTTCAACATGCAATTCATAATCTACAGATGTTTTTGTTCCAGGAAAAGAGAAGAATAAGAATGTCAATTGCTCAGACGTTTTCAGTTTTTTGGCAAAAAAGACACACCTGCATGAAATCCGACCATTCACTATGACCAGGCCCAGATGTATACACGTATGAGGGGAGTCCATAAAGGTCTCCGGACGAGGTGTCACATTAGTCAAGACAAACCGATGTTTATTTATTTTTAAAAATTAATTAGTCCACCTAGCTCGATTCACGCTGCGGAAACCAGGAAACCTGTTGGTATTATTGTATTCCCGCGATGAAGCTGTTTTCGCCCCCGTTTGTCCGTATGCTTTTGAGAAGGGTATCTCAAAAAGTTATGGACGGATTTGGAAAAAAATCTTGTGGACAGGTTGGGTGTTTCACAAGGACGAATTGATTCGGTTTTGGTGAAGATCTGTTCGGATACGAGAATTTTAAAGTGATTCTTCAGCAATGAGCTATGGGGCGAAAAAACGATGCAGAGCATGATATTTCAAAAAGTTGTGCAAAAAAACCATGGTGGATGAGTTGGGTTAGGTGACAAGAACAAGCTGGTTTTGATTTTGGTTGAGGTCTGGATCCAGATCCGGCCTATTAGTGTGATCCAAAACGTAAGCTGTTCAGCCTGGTGGAGGTGTGCGCTCTTCGAGTGCCATTCTCGTTTGGAGTGAGACAAACCATTCTAGATTTGGAGAGTCCCATTGCAGACATTTATTCACCAATTTTAACAACACGTGGCAACACAGCAGCCAAAGGTTAATTGCAAAGCAGTGGAAATAGTAATTCAAATCAGTCTGACTATTATTTATAAATCCTTTATTGTTTAATTACAGTAATCTTTAAAAAAAAAAGCTATTAGGGAAAATTATAAAATTATTTTAATTCAAATCAAGTTCTTTGAAGCAATTATGTAAAAGCATTCAAGCTTTGTCGTTTCTCCCCCCCCCGCTGGTGGCCTTGGTGCTCAGCGGCAGAGGCTGTTTGAAGCCTGATTATTGATGTTATAATGCATGACAGCCTGTTCCATTGGGTGAACCACACACACACACACACACACACACACACAACACACACACACACGTGGCATGTGTGTGTAAACATATTGTTACGGTTCTGCAAAACGTATGCCTCTCAGGCAATAGCACCCAAATACAGTGATCCACAGGCAGTTATATTTCACTATCTTCGTGCAGTTAGACCTCCCTCATGTCTAGTGGGTTAACGGGACGAAGTGCGTTGCGTGGGTTCGTAGTTAGGTCTATTAACTATCTCTTCTCATATTTTGATTTCTACTCCAACCTTTTCCTTTTAGCCATGGTACAAAACAAGCGAGCAAGCACACACGCCATTCAATGTGCGATTGATAATAAGCACACCACCATCCCTCCACTACACACTACACAACGCACGCACGGGCATTGCGCGCCATTATTTTTGTTCAAATCTGCGTGCCAATTTCCAACCAGCATCTCACCTCGCTTCGCACCTCGCCCACCAAACCTCACCACTCAACCACAAACGCCTCCAACATGGGAAAAGTATTCCAACACCTCCTCGAACTTCTGCATCGCTACAATTTGCCACTCAATAGAAGTATCTGCACGACTCGGGTTGTCCTCGCACCGTGGCGATGCTGGGCCAAGCAACAGACATGATAGCTTGACGCCATCTCGCCGGGACGTCCTGGGTGAGCACGCGGAATTGATACAACCCTCGTCCAGTCGCCAGACCATGGCAAGACAGGGGCAGCGAAGAGGGGTCGCAAGAAGGGCGATCTGGGAGTTTGGTACGGGGCCCGGGTGGTGCATTGTGCTCATGAGAGGGGCCCGTGAGTGGGGGAAAATCTGTTGCTAAAGACTGTATCGAGCACGTTCAGGGCGGGTGCCGGCTCAGGGAGCATACCCTATGTTGAGTTGGAGCTTCGACCCGTGCCGAAGTGGATGGGCAACTGAGACATTTCCGGTCCGGAGCCTGGGCAGGGCTGGCTAGGGCCGTGTGGCCAATGGAGAAGCAGGATTCGGGCCACAGCACGTGCCTTTGGGTCATCCCCCACCCTTCGCCCGGGGCTTACACAAGGGGAAGCGTTGGAGCTGTTAGCTCTCTCTCACTTTGTTGCCTCCCTTCGCTGGCTCTTCACACACTGTCTCGTTATTGGTGTGTGATTGCCAGGACATGCTTCTTTATTGAGAGCCTGATCTGGGGTGACTGCCGAGACTCCTTGCCGTGCTGGTAATGTTCTAACACCCGTGCAGAAAGAAAGACCAGTTTGGAGCGTGCGTTGCCAAAGCCCAGGAAAGTGATTAAGCAGGAGGATAGCGCACATCTCGAGGTGGGAACGCTCAGGCGGAGCGTCCCATGGAGGTGCACACTACACAAACAGACTTATACATGGCAAGGTTAGGGATCTTTCTCCTTATATATGCATCTTCTTCTTCTATATAAAACTATTTTATATATATATATATATATATATATATATTCTGCAGTTTTTTTTAATTTTAAATAGAAAATAATGGTTTGACAAATCTCCGACAGAATGGTAACAGAACTATCACTCTTACGTTTGACCTATGTAGTGTGGTTTTGATACCTGACGGCTGACCCACTATAAACTGCTGGATTGGTACTTCATAGGCAGAGCATTGCCATTGCATCACAAATTGTGCTGTGACCTCGATGGACATGAAGCCATGGTACGAGTCTGCCAGGATTATTTGCTGGAGGTTAAACATGCACATTGTCTTTCGATGAAGAGGAAGCATGTAATTGCCGGCATGTTTAAACAAATTCGAAATTCATGCCATTACACATGGCAAGTTGAAGGCGACAAAAAAGGGGTTGATAGGAATCGAAAGTGGGGTTTTTTTTTAACTTTGTGTGCTGCGCTCACAGATTTGTGACAGATAAAAACCAATTTTTTTATTATTATTAATTATTGTTATTCGTTTAACTCGACACCCAAGTTGTGTTTTCTTGTAAATACCACTTGAAATTCACAGCCCCATGAAAAAAAAATAATCAAGCACAAGCGGACCATGCGGTCGTAAACACTGCAGCACGCAAAGGGTTAACCAAACGTGGTAAAAACGCAATTCGATATGCTAACTAATCACTAATGATAAGGAGGTTCCAAGTAGACAACATACATACATACATACATACACATACATCATTTCTCAAACAAAGACATTTCTCAAAGTTTTATTTACTTTTTTCGTTTCTAGTTGTCACCTGTGACACGTGACGTCACATTTACTGCAAATAGATCCCACAATAAAGAGAAGTGTTGCCTGTTTTAGAGACAAGTGATGATCAATGGTGATGAATGCGATGATGATTTTGACAAATGTTGACAATAAAACTGAGAAATGTTCGTTCATTTTCAACCATCAAACCACATCATGATCATTGTATCCTATTTCATTTATTTTTTATTTATTTATTATTACGGTTTGAATTTGGAACGGTAATTTGTGGACACCATGTGTACGAATGAAAACAATCCAAATCGAATCCTACCATTCAAAATACTCGATAACAACAACAAATATCACAGTAAGAAGTCGAAGCATGAATTGGAAATCAAATTGACCCACTGACTGATTCAGAATGAGGTCAATGTAGACGAAGGAAAGTGATGCATACGGATGAGGATTGAAGGAATTGGTCGGTTTGGGTAAAGCTCATGACGTCACTCATCCAATAGAGTCAGACTAGAGTGGTACCTTGCATATCGGATAAACATCGCTACAGATGTGTCCACTCTGTGTGTGAATCTGCGAGTGGAATGGAAGATAAACATTGCGTTTTTGACATTGTTCGTACATTCATCCAATATGGGGTTTAACGATACTTAAACGGGTCCGCGGGTTAAAAGAAAGAAAACGGGTCACACCCGCAAAGCACGAGTCACCTGCCATGTAAGTGCCCTATAGACAGGGCGCACTGCATCAGTGGCACGCCACATCCCCCACATAATGCAAAGCAGCAGTTGCGTGCTCCACACAAATGAATGAATTTAGCTTGTTTAAGGATAGGCTCGAGTAGTTGTGATTGAGAAGAGTAAAATTGAGGAAAAGAAGGGCAAACAGAGCAGAAATTGGAAGTGTGTGTGGGCTGGTGAGTAATTCGTGGAAATTGAAATGTTGGGTGGAAATTGTAGAAGAGAAATGGGAAAGTTGGGGATAGGAAGGATCAAAACGAGTCCAATTAACGTGTCCAATTTCTCACTGTTTCAGTAAATCTCAAACGACATACTCCAAGTGCAGCTCTCCAGCCACGTTTAAGTCTTGGAGGGTGGTTAATCCGAATATACGGTAAGTGACGAAGAATCAAACACAGAGATGAGTATTTGGTGTCAGACATTTGAATTGCTTTCTTTCCAGTCCAATCAGAATCCATGAATAAAACTCAGACGAAATTATAAACTAAGCGTTTAAACATGGACAATCATTTTGTTATCTTGTGCTTTCGTTGTTGTCTGAACACTCATCAGCACAGCATTTTCATTATGACGTCACAACCAATCATGCTCGGTCATCAATGCACACTCAGTTCTAATTATTCATCGAATAATTATGGATCAAGCACAAGCATATATCATTTTATATTATTGTAAATGATGCAGTTTGTGCTGTTGCAACAAGTCGATCAGTTTGTGTCTGTTTTTAAAGGCTGTGTTCAATCGTTTGAAAGTAATCATGGAAGGTCGAAAACTGTGCTCGCAAATGGTGCCAGGAAGTGGTTAACGTGGTGGCAGACCAAAGGTGACCTTTGTAGCCTATGAAGTAAATGCGACCCAACGGTGACCTTTTTAACCTTTTGAACCAATATGCGATTCAAACTGCTTGTTGATATTGACAGGTTTGATTGATGTCGGTGATGAGGTTAAATAGATAATGGGCTCGTATTACCAGGCACCAAATGCTGGAGAACTTGCTGCCAATTGGTGTTTACGATCCAGATGGTGGACTTTTAGTTCCACTTTAATTCCTGTGCACCATTAAGATGTATCTAAAGATGTGTGAAAACCACAGTCATGGTACGGATATAATGTGCATCACTTGAATCTTAATTTGGGCACATTACATCATAGCCAATCTTTCAAGTGACAGGTGACAACGAATATTAAGATAAAAATGTGAGAGCTTTTTAAAATGAGGCCTTTTAGTGTTCATGGCCCAGAGTTGAAATATAATTCCATAGCAAGTAGTGCAATTAATTTTATCACGAAAATGTGAAAACCTGACTACATATGCTTCTTGTTCTGAAAATGGGGCAGGAAGCCACCCTGCCAGTCCATAATGTATCTATTGAACGAATGTTCTTTTCTGATGAGTTTCATGAAAGAAAATGAGATTTCACATAATTTCCATGAATAATTAGTCGGTGATCCCAACGTGTCAATCCAAATTAGCAAAGCACATAGAGAAATCAAATTTATTAGGTAAACCACTCAAGTCTACCTTGCGCATGGCGATGACAGCTTATTATGGCTGCCACATCACGCGTACAAGCTTAACCTATTTCGTACAAAATAATCATTTTTGGTGACAGTGTATGGGATCAGGTGTTTTGTCATGTTTTTTTACACCACGGAGATTAAGGATTTGTGAAAATTCTCCTCATCATCGACCAAGCTTTTTCTGCAAGCATTCAAGTAAGCATGCAGGCAACACTTACCACTTTGGCAACACCAGGGCTCCAAGGAAGCAGACTGCTGACAGAACAGTCCTTGTTGTCCTTGAGTCATAAATTTGGTTACTGCAGCCATGAAGTGGTTTATAGCAAGCCGAAACTTGCCTCGGGCTGTGTAGACTTCAACAACTGTCCAAGGGTTAAAGCTTCAGTGGGCAACTTCCTCCCAAATCTCTCCTCCTCAAAATCCTGGGGCGTTTAATCAAATCTGTTTCTGGTGTATGTTCCCCCTCCTCCCCTCCCTTACCTCAAATGCCGCACTGCTGCTACGCACGTGATAAAGCTGAATGTCTAAACTCGGTGTTTGCAGCTAAATCTTGTGTCCTAAACCATCTCTTTCTCAACCCACCTTCCCAGTTGCGCACCAACTGTCCCTGGACTCTGTGTCCTTTTTCTTCAACAAGGTGAGAGCTTGCTTTCAAACCTCGACTCAGATTCTGCAACGGTCCAGCGGCATCAGCCACGTGTCTCAAAAGCCTGCTCTCTGCCCTTCGCTCACTTCCTCTGTTTTATTCCCCTCTCATTTGCTCAAGGTCATCTGCCATCTGCTTGGAAATCTGCTAACATACTGCCCTGCAAAAAAAAGGTGCAAAAACAGATCCTGTAACTCACAGACAATCAGCCTTCCAATCATCAGCAAGGTTATGGAATCCATCATGCTTTCAGACATGAAATCCTTCTCTTCTCCAATGGCTTGAATTTCCGATCATCAATTTGGTTTCAGACCAGGTCACTCTACCCTGATATGCTGCTTCTGCTCCCCATCATGGATGGAGGTCCTCAATGGCAGACAGGAAATCCGAGCCGTATCCTGGACATATCCGTGCTTTTGACACAGTCTGGCAACCCTGCACTACTCACCAAACTCTCTTCCCATGGTAAATCCAAGGCCACTTCCACTCATGGCTCGCAGACTTCCTCTCTGTCGCAGTCAAACGTGTGGCCTAAATGGAGTTCTTTCATCCCCTCTTCCTTGTGCAGGCTGGAGTTCCTCAAGGTAGCGTTCTGGGCCCTGTTTTCTTTTCTGGTTTTTCATCAATGATCTCTCCGACTCTCTGGAAAATCCTCTATATTCTTTGCCGATGACTCCACCTCTGCCACCATTCTGTCATCCTCAGACCGGCAAGCAGCAGCTTCTTGCTCACTGCAGATCTGGATAAAATCACAAAACTGGTCCAACACATGGAACATGTCTTTCATCCAGACAAATCTCACACTCTCACTATGTCTTCTTCGAAAGAGACCGTTTAGAAACCCCCCATCCACTTTCTCAACAATCCTCTGGAAGAAGTCTTTTCTTTCAAGCTTCTGGGTCTCACTATCTGCCATGACCTTTCCTGGGAAAGTCACATTTCAACCTCGCCTCAAAAGCCAGTCCGCCGACTGGGAATCCTCCGTCTGCAAAGTTCTTCCTCGGCCTCTTGAGCTCCTGACACTTACAATCTTTTTGTCCGTAGCCTGATGGAGTACTGCTCTCCCCTCTGGGCTGGTGCTCCTGCCTCCCACCTTTCTCGGCTTCACGTGTCGACAACGGGCATTTAGGATCATTCGCATCTCCCGCAATGAAGCTGAGTCTTTGGGCCTCTCACTCAATCACCGCAGGTTGGTCGGTGGTCTTTCTGTCTTTATACCGTCTCCTCTCCACAGCCTTGCCCCCCTGCTCTCTCTGCATTTGTCCCACCACATTTGCACAGGGCGCTCAAGGTCGCCAACAACCCCTTCTGGTAAAACTACCAAAATCACGAACCATGCTCACTTCACTCCTTCATTCTCTTTTTTTCCCATTTGGAATAACACCCTCACTCTATTCTTCCATTCTTCCCTCAGGCCCTTCAAAACACTGTTCACCACCACCTCTTATCATCCCCATCCAAATCCTTGATCTTTTCTACCCCCGATAATCCACCCAGCCCACTTCCTTCAATTCCCTGCTTTCCTTCCTGAAAGTCCCTGTAAATGTCCATCTTCTCTTCCCCCATGTTCCCCGTCCCATCCCCATCCTCCCCTTCACAGATCACCTAATGTGTCTGTTCCGCACTGTTTTGTCCCTTCCAACTCCCGCCCTCTTGTCTCATGCCCCCTTGCTGTGCGTTGTGTGTTAGCTCTCATACGAGCCTCGACATGGTATACAAAAAAAAAAAAAAAAAAAAACTTAAGGTTGGGGCAAGCTTCCCCAACACCCTACTTTGTACAACTGTCGTCCTCATTAATGTTCAGTGTCTTGAATGTCTCAACACCGAGTCACTGTCTGATGATATTCACAATGGAAAATGTTCCAGATATTCTTTCCCTCTCCTTCCAAATTAACCAGTTTTTCCTTCCTGAGAGTTTGCTACTGTATCATCTTATCACCCCATGTGTCCTCCCCTGCCTCATTCTTTCCCACCCATTGTTTGTCCAAGTCTCCTCTATTGGTTCCTTCACCCTGTTTGTTGGTGTTTTCACCCTCTCTCTCTACTGTTCCTTTTATTCTGTTGTGTCCTTTCGTTCAGTGTTCTAGCTCTTCCACAACCTTAACTGAATACATAAAAAAAGGCACCGAGGAGGTTGCTCCAAGGGGCATCTTGCCCCACCTTGCTCTACAACATATTTCTTTGTTGAAAGATTTTATATAATGCCTGGCTTTCGAAGAAATTCGAATCTCATTCATGAGCGATTTCTTCTTACTAAATCTTTTGCTCTTACTGTGTTATTAGTAAAAATTAATGGAGCGTTCTACATCGTAATGTGGTGTACTTTTAAATTTTAATAGTTTAGGCCTCATTGATAAAACTTAATTAGATTAATCATACATACATGATATAGCCAGTCAAAAACGTGTTCCAAAAAACCTTCTTGGGAACATGAGTTTCTCTTCACACCCTCTTGTAGTAAACAACCTGCTAAATGATGTAGTCCTCACTCAATCAATTGATGGAAAACCAGTTCACCTTGTGACTGAGTGACAATGAGAGACTATATTGTCCCCTAACCGTTCTCACTGAAGGGATGGATAGCTTTACTCTTTCGTCTGTCCATCCGTCATTTCCGTCGCAACCTTGGTTTTTCAAGACTTTTCCCCTACCAATCCCTTTAACATATTCAAATGGAACTTGTTACATGGCTTTTATTATGATTGAATTTTAACAGAAAGTTCGAGTTTCAGGGCGTTTGTCATTTTTTACAGATACTATACCCTTTGGACTTTGAAAATATCACCTTGGTAGGGGACATGTATGCAAAAAATTCTGTGCTCTTGTTAACAATTGGTATAGCACCATTACAGTCTAACTAGAGTTGATAGAAACATCTAACCCATCAGTGTTCAAGGTGTTATATTCAAATTGAAATCATAAAAGACATAAAATGTCAAGCCCCCTTGTTGTAATAATTTTTGCTGTATGTAGTTAAAGGGCTAGCCCAATTTATGTACAACTAAATGGCTTGCCAGATAGATCGCACAATAAAGTAAGGTGCACTGGGTATACATCATGTACTGTGCTTGTGCAAAATCTGAATAAAATCGGGCCTGCAATGTCTGAGAAATGGTTGTGGACCAACCTTTAAGTAACAAATATGGCACCAGTCGCCATCTGGATCTGACTCAAACAA
Source organism: Eptatretus atami (assembly GCA_035128595.1). Classification (NCBI taxonomy): domain Eukaryota; kingdom Metazoa; phylum Chordata; class Myxini; order Myxiniformes; family Myxinidae; genus Eptatretus; species Eptatretus atami. The sequence continues at coordinate 12,972,385 of CM068953.1, read as the reverse complement.
AAAATGACGATCATATAGTATATATAATAAATTTAATTTTTGTATATGCCATCATTTATTATTATCTGTTTGCTAGATAAACAAACAGAAATCAATGTCCACGAAATGGTTGAGGATGTGTTCAACATCGGTTTTTTACAACTACAATTGCTGCCAGTCGGCCATTTTTGGCATCTGATATTAAAAAGATGGCATGCTTCTCGGCAGGCCATTCCATTCTTTATCTGTGTGCAAGTTTTTGAACAACAACGGTAAATGATGTCCGAGAAATAGTTTGAAGAACGTGTTCGCCGTGGGTTTGTATTTTCTTACAACTAAAATGGCCGCCATCGGCAATACTTTTAATCGATGTTGGAAAAAAACAAAAGACGTCGGCATATGTATACCGTCATGTGTTGTCGTTATGCTAAGTTAGAATAAATCGCTTCCACTATGTTGAGATATGGTTGGGCGGACACACGCACCCGCACGATGCAACAGAAAATCAAGACAATCCATCAGCCAGCCATTTCGGACTAATCCCATCCATCGATTCATTGGGGGACCATACTCTGTCAGAGCGTCGGTGCTGCTTAGCAGTCTCCTTGCTATTGGGCACAATCTGGACGGGTCGCCACTCCGAACAACAGGATACCAGAAAGCTGGCATCATTTTGCCGACCTGGAAGGATGATAGCAGTCAACCCCACTTGATAATTAATTTCAACCGCTGAGTGGGGATTTGAACTCAGGAGCTAGATACCAAGCCACCACCCAAACAATTAAGCAAAAACACCAGGCATACTAGTCCAACGATGGTTTATAATGATTTGATGGTCGTTAAAAAAAAATTCAAAATCGGCCTCAGTTTGATTTGGTTCCTTAAACCACCTTATTTATCTGTCCAAAGTACTGGCGAACAGAAGGGTTTGTGAAAGTTCAAAAAGGCGATTTGGTTGTTTTAGTGTTCAAATATGTAATCCAATGGAAATAATAGGGACTCTAAAGGTCATAGAAAAAAAAATCCAGAAGTTTTAACCGCTGTAATTGCTAGTGTCTTATTCACATCTAATTTAACACATTAATAGTTGTTTGTACTGTTGTTTGTGCTTTAATGACGTCCTTTAGACAACAGAAAGTTTCCTATTTTGGAATAATTTCCAATTTGTTTATCTGCTAGACAGGAAACAAATAAAAACAATTATCTCCTCCTCTGCTGCATGTGCCGATACGGACAAATTCAGAGCAAGTGCTGATGAAACTACAGGTATGTTTCTCGCGATTCTGTTTCAAAATATAAATTCATTTAAAACATAAGCTGTTCTTGATCATAAACGCGTTTGTAAGACACATGGAACAACAGACATCACAAACAGAAGTTTAACCAAATTGCTAACATGCTTTCGCTATGTGTGCACAAAGTAACTACCTGAACGACACCATTGTCTTTCAGCAAGGCCTAAATGATTATGAACAATTTTAAACAATGAAGACGATAAATGTGAGTATTGCAACAAGACCAAATAAATGTATGGATCAAGCTCTATTTTGTTTTGAAACTCGCTGTTATTGAAACAAGATGAACTCTGAGCAAACAGTGAGACTTCGTGCGATTTCATGGAAATTACGGAGGTGTGGCAATTTCAAACTGAAACGTTTTTTAGTTTGGTGTAGTTATACTTGCACTGGATAGGAATTGGCCAATGTGGGGATACACACTTCGACTTAGTCACTTAAATAATGTAAAAAGGATGGAGGGACAAAAAGTATGTGAAACAAAGTAGGGCATGGTCCACAAAAAATATCAGGGGAACCATCCTACAAATCTTTCTTTGAATAATGGTTGTACCAAGAAAAGACACTCACTGTGTGTGTGTGTGGAAAGTTAGGTTGAAACACACACAACAGAACATACAACCCCACACCAAACAACAACACACACACACACACCACAAACAACACAAACACACACAGAGGTGTATATTTTGAGACTCTTGTAAGGTTCTGTTCCATTTCAGAAACCACTTGGAGGATAGGCAACCAACACAGAACTTGCATGAGCAGTGCCACAAACTTCCACAACACACAACACACAACACACACACACACCACACACACACACACACACACACACACTAGAGGTGAATTTTGAACTTGGTAGGTTGCTGTTTCCATCTTCTGATCCTTGTTGAAGATAGCAAGCCAAACGCACTTTGCATGCATACGCCGTGTATCGCGCGCACACGAACCACTCGCGTGCGTGTGCGCACACCACACGACACACAGACACACACACACGACACACACACACACACACACACACAACATTCGTGTTTTTCAGGAACAACAATTCCTCAAAAAAAGTTGTAGGGTTGGCTTCACTGATCTTTTTGTAAACCATCGACCTTGTTGCTAGTTTTTTGGGAGTAAACATCCCACATTCCTTTTATATTGTAAAAAAAAAAATGTTTTTATTACTTTGGTTCTTTACTTTTTTTAGTAATGTGGTTTACATGGTGGAGAATTTTCATTGTTAAGCACGGAATTTTTTTTATTTTGGGATTTGTGTTGATAATACAGAGCAGACCCCTCTCCATTAACCAGCCATTTTCAGGTGAGTGGATATGGGTGCAGAAGGGGATTTGATAAGTTGGAGCAACCAATCTTTGCTAAGAATTTTGTGACTAAATTTATGTAAGGTTAATTTCTGGGTTCTAAAGTTTTTGGCTGAGAGTATGGGACAGAGGACTTTTATTAACTCAACTCTTGTTCTTACGACGATTACAATGTTGTTGTACAAACTTAGAGACTGGCTCACATTGTATTGGTACTGCAATACTTTATGATGAAAATCTTTACATCCAAATTAGTTACATATTTTATAGACGGTGCTAACATTGCATTGGTATCGTACATATTAAACATCGGTGCTACGGTTGCTTCTCACACAATCATTGCAGATGTTTACATCACACATTTGCTGCGTTGTCATGATTTACCCAATCTAATAAAACATTTATTTTGTTCAATTTAAATTGGTAAAATTCGCAAATCATCCGTCGCTTCACTGATGGGTATCTAAGGGGGAAGGGAGAAAAAAAGGGGAGGGGGGAGAGGTGGAGGAGCGAGGAGGAAGGTAGACCGAGGAGGGGTGGGGAAGCAAGGAAGGAGGGGGGAGCGGAGGAGAGTGGGGGAGTGAAGAGAATTGGGAGGAAGGGAAACGGGAGCATGGGGAAGGGAAGGAAGTGTGAAGGGAGGACAAGGGAAGGCAGTGCGAGGGGAAAGGGCAAGTTGAGGCAGCCTGAGGGAGGGTGCGTCCGGACATAACCACAGTCAAGACACGTATGGAAAAATAACCAACCGGACATAAACCACTGTTTTCAGATTCGTGCGGAGATAACCACCGTTCCAGATACATGCGGAGACACCATCTGAACATGGGGAAGAGGAGGGGAAGAGATGTGGAACCAAACACACACACACACACACACACAAACACACACACACACACACACACACACACGACAACACTTGTCATGTACGATGGAAAATTTTTTGGCTCTGTAATGTATAAAACACGCTATCATGGTGATGCTCGGAATCGGTGTTATCAATATTAATTTGCTTTTGAAACTCAAAGGAAACATAAAAACTTTCAAGCACACCGCTTCATAATAAAAAAGAGGAAAGAGCAATCAGAGATTTCAGCCTCGCTCAAGAACTTCTCTGTGGTGAGTTATTTGTGTGTGTTCGGTACGGTGTTTTAACAAAATTATAAGAGACACTAGAAACTGCCACTTTATAACTGCTTGGAAGATGCCGGGTAACAAGACGTCCCGCTTGATCGGATACTGAACCCTGACCTGACGTTTTAAAAAAAAAATTCAATTGAATCAAAAATGGGATTTAAAATTAATTCATTCAAATCCAAATGGAAACAAATAGTACTGTCCTGCATTGGAGTAATGAAGAAGGAACAAAAACAAGAACAAGCAAAGATGAGGTCATCAGGAGGAATTGGATATGATTCGAGCTTTCAGCTGGCTGCTTACTCATACCCGCAACCATCCAGGCAGCCAAGGGAGCCTTCTTCCAAAAAAAACAAGAACCCAATAACAAAATTAAATAATTCTGGCTGCCAGACAGCATCCGATCAAGTTGAATTTTGAAAACATGTATTCTCCATAACTTAATATATTATAAATGTGGTTTTCACTCGTTGATTTGCAGTTCCGAAGAAAAACATGATTTTAATTATTTTTGCTTCATCAACATGGTGCCGCACCATGTGACCGATGACAATCATAATTATGAATAAAACATTCTCCATGAGTACAACGATGTGGAAAATTTCGTCTCAATCCGTCAAGCAGTTGCAGAAGAAACACGAAAAGTTCTGTGCCAGACAAACAAACGGACCAAACGAAATATCCCTTCCTTCGGCGAGGGTACGCAAGTAAAGAGACATAAAATGTCATAGCCCCTGTTGTTTTTAGTATTTTGCCGTATGGAGTTAAAGGCTGGCCCCATATTTAGGTGCAACTAAAAAAATGGCCACGTCTACCAGTCCGGCATCTTTGTCAGATCACAAAATAAAGTGAGGGGCATGTTGCATGCATCATGTAACTGTGCTTGTGCCAAGGTTTGAAAAAAAATCAGACATCGCATGTCTAAGTTTGTGCTATTTGTGAATGTCTACACAGTAGCTGTGGGGAGGAAGTCTGGAAGGGTTTGAAACAGCAAAATGGCTTACTTGGGTAGCTTTTCATGGTTGCTTTTATGTCAGGCTTTTGAGAAAGAAAGAGCCTGGGAGGAGTCAATTTATTTAATATAATCCTAGCTACCTGGGTTTAATTGATTAGGTGAGAGTGATTGGTTATTCCCTCCATTCACAAGGTGAGAGATACGAGGTGGGGTTCCTCGTTTTTTTTTCATTTTATACTTGACTGCTTTTGAACGTTTACATCACATTGTGATGCTTGAGAGCTCATTGTTAAATGCGATTTTTTGCTTGCCGCTGATGATTTGCCAACAAGTTGATGAACCGGTCCGACAGCTGAGGGCATGTGTAAGCATTGGGATTCTCATAGTACTGTATGTAAGATTTGTGAATGAACTTTACCAGTACTCGGGAGGAAGTCTGGGAAGGGTTTTGAAACAGCAAAAGGCTTACCCTCAGGTAAGGCCTTTCATGGTTGCTTTATGCCCAGTTTATTTGGTGGAGAACACAATGGGAGGAGTATGTTGTATGTATGTATTGTATAATATATATATATATACAATTTTACATATATATATACATATATATAATATATACATACATTATACATATATATATACATCATTAACAATATTTAAT
>CM068953.1:12948706-12967023 GCA_035128595.1 Eptatretus atami | reverse complement strand
GGCTGACTGCATACGGAATACATAATTGAACACTTTGTGCTACCCCGTTCTAAGCGTCAGTCCCGCGCTGTGTTGAAGCAGGGCTGTATTTGTATCACTATTAAATAATGTTTTTCTCTGGAACCACTATACTATCGAGCGAAACTTTGCGACTTTCATTTAAGTCTCATGTTGTATCAAAGGCGGACATGTGGGTACCCGTTCATCACTGCCAGCAGTTATAAAGTGGCAGTTCTAGTTTTTATGTGATTCTTCACCATTCAGAGATAGGGCTAAACCGATACATATCACGATATCTCAAAAAGTTGTGGAAGGATTCAGCCGAAACTTGGTGGACAGGTTGAGTACGTAACAAAGCCAAATTAATTTGATTTTGGTGACGATCAAAATCCAGGTCCAGATATGAGAATTTTTTTAATTTTCAAGTGATTCCTCACCATTGACAGATGGGGCCAAAAACTAGATATAGCATTATATTTCAAAAATTCCTTTGCCCTGATATGTTCTACTCGATCAAGCGCTGTGAGGTGGAGGTATGCCCTCTACCGAATGCTCTTCTATTTGATGCTGTGTCATCCCTCCCTCCAGCTGTGTTGGAAAATGTTTTCTCAGAATTTGAATGCCGAATTCGATTGATTATAGTGAATGATGGATGACATGTAGAAGTATATTAATAATAATTTGAGAATATCTAAACAATACCATAAAATCATTTAAAGAATCTAAAACTTACACATCTAATGTATGTATTCATATCAAATTTATCAGTATCTCAAATAACAATAAAACTGTTCAACGTTATTTTTGGTATATCCATTATTATCGGACATCCTGTGTAAAGAAACAATGTACATTATGTATTGTTAAAATAAATAAGCAATGTGCACAATGTATTGCTGATAAAAATAAGCATTGGACACAATATATTAATTATATAAATAAGCAATGTGCACAATGTATTGCTGATATAAATAAGCTTTGTACACAATGTATTATTCATATAAATAAGCAATGTACACAATGTATTGCTGATAAAAATAAGCATTGGACACAATATATTAATTATATAAATAAGCAATGTGCACAATGTATTGCTGATATAAATAAGCATTGCACACAATATATTATTCATATAAATAAGCAATGTACACAATGAATTGCTGATACAAATATGCATTGGACACAATATATTATTAATATAAATAAGCAATGTACACAATGAATTGCTGATATAAATATGTATTGGACACAATATATTATTATTATAAATAAGCAATGTACACATTGAATTGCTGATATAAATAAGCATTGCACACAATATATTATTAATTTAAATAAGCAATGTACACAATGAATTGCTGATATAAATAACCATTGTACACAATATATTATTCACATAAATAAGCAATGTACACAATGAATTGCTGATATAAATAAGCATTGGACACAATATATTATTAATAGAAAAGCAATGTGCACAATGTATTGTTAATATAAATAAGCAATGTACACAATGCTTTGCTGATATAAATAAGCATTATACACAATGTATTGTTAACATAAATACGCATTGAACACAATATATTATTAATATAAATAAGCAATGGACACAATGTATTGCTGATAGAAATAAGCATTGTACACAATATATTATTAATATAAATAAGCAATGTACACAATGAATTGCTGATAAAATATGTATGGACACAATATATTATTATTATAAATAAGCAATGTACACATTGAATTGCTGATATAAATAAGCATTGCACACAATATATTATTAATTTAAATAAGCAATGTACACAATGAATTGCTGATATAAATAACCATTGTACACACATATATTATTCACATAATAAGCAATGTACACAATGAATTGCTGATATAAATAAGCATTGGACACAATATATTATTAATAGAAAAGCAATGTGCACAATGTATTGTTAATTAAATAAGCAATGTACACAATGCTTTGCTGATATAAATAAGCATTATACACAATGTATTGTTAACATAAATACGCATTGACACAATATATTATTAATATAAATAAGCAATGGACACAATGTATTGCTGATAGAAATAAGCATTGTACACAATATATTATTAATATAAATAAGCAATGTACACAATGAATTGCTCTATATATATATATATATATATATATATATATATATATATATATATATATATTAGCATTGTACACAATATATTATTAATATAATAAGCAATGTACAGCAATGTATTGCTGATATAAATAAGCATTGTACACAATATATTATTAATAGAAAAGAGCAATATGCACAATGTATTGTTAATATAAATAAGCAACGGACGCAATGTATTGCTGATATAAATAAGCATTGTGCACAATGTATTGTTAACATAAATAAGCAATGTGCACAATGTATTGTTAATATGAATAAGCATAAAACACAATGTATTGTTAACATAAATCAGCAATGGGCACAATGATTTGCTGATATAAATAAGCCTTATCCACAATGTTTTGTTAACATAAATAAGCAATGGGCACAATGTATTGCTGAAAAGTAAGCATTGTACACAATGTATTGTTCATAAAAATAAGCAATTTACACAATATATTATTAATATAAATAAGCAATGTACACAATGTATTGCTGATATAAATAAGCATTGTACACAATATATTATTAATAGAAAAGAGCAATGTGCACAATGTATTTTTAATATAAATAATCAATGTATACAATGTATTGCTGATATAAATAAACATTGTACACAATGTATTGTTAACATAAATAAGCAATGCACACAATGATTTGCTGATATAAATAAGCATTATACACAATGTATTGTTAACATAAATAAGCAATGGGCACAATGTATTGCTGAAAAGTAAGCATTGTACACAATGTATTGTTCATTTTAATAAGCAATATAAACAATGTATTGTTAATATAAATAAGCATTGTACACAATGTATTGTTAATATAAATAAGCATTATACACAATGTGTTGTTAACATAAATAAGTAATGGGCACAATGTGTTGCTGAAAAATAAACATTGTACACAATGTATTGCTGATATGAAAAAGCATTGTAAACAATGTATTGCTGATATAAATAAGCATTGTTCACAATGTATTATTCACTTAGTTTTGGAGTTTTGGAGTCATAAATAAGCATTGTACACAATGTATTGCTGAAAAATAAGCAATGGCACAATGTATTGTTAATATAAATATGCATTGTACACAATGTATTGTTAATATAAATAATAATGTGCATGACGGTATTGTTAATATAAATATGTAATGTTCACAATGTATTGCTGATATCAATCAGTAATGTACACAATTAATTGTTCATATAAATAAGCATTGTATACAATGTGTTATAAATATAAATAAGCAATGTACAGTGCTTGGTGTTGGCTTAGTGGTTCGGGTGGCTGACTTGGGATCTTCGGGTCCTGAGTTCGAGCCCTGTTGGCTGCTGCGTTAATACCAGGTGGGATTAACTCAGCCTGTCATCCTTCTGAGGTGGGCAAAATGAGTACCAGCGTACTGGTAATAGGGACACTGCATCAGTGGCATAGCCATGTCCCTAACCAATGATGCAACCAGCAGCCAGAAGGCTGCACTCGAAAGAAAGAGAGAGCAATGTACACAATGTATTGCTGACATAAATACGCAATGTACACAATGTATTGTTAATATAAATAAGCAATGTACACAATGTATTGTTAATATAAATAAGCAATGTACACAATGTATTGTTCATATAAATAAGCAATGTACACAATGTATTGTTAATATAAATAAGCAATGTACACAATGTATTGTTAATATAAATAAGCAATGTACACAATGTATTGTTAATATAAATAAGCAATGTACACAATGTATTGCTGATATAAATACGCAATGTACACAATGTATTGTTAATATAAGTAAGCAATGTAGACAATGTATTGTTAATATAAATAAGCAATGTACACAATGTATTGTTTATGTAAATAAGCATTATACACAATGTATTGTTCATGTAAATAAGCATTGTACACAATGTATTGTTAATATTGTCGTGTCCAGGGGGTTAAAACACTACCTGGATGGATGGCAAAGCTTCTCCCTTGAAGGCCACAACTGAGACTCGGAGATTAATGCGTGCGCGTTAATGGGGCGTAATGGCAGAGGGATGATCCACCCAGGAGGAGCACAGCACAGGGTCACTGCATCAGGACAGCACAATGCTACAGTGTCTTAAAAGGAATACATTGAATGAAAAATAAAACAAATATTCACAAAGAATGATAATTCAAAAGGAAATGATAATGATATGAAATAAATAAATCCTACAGTCGAAGCCTCGCACACAGACTCAAATACAGACAAAGAGGGAAACAAAAAAAAAAGAAAAACCCTCCTTTCAACTATTGCTGCATTTAGCTTGGCCTGGAGCTGATCCTTGTGGAACTAGAATTGAGGCGCTTCTCTCGTAGCGGGATGAATGCACGCCAGGCAATCCGTGAGCAGCATTCCACATAAAGGCTCAAAGCCCCAGTGTAACGGTTTCAGGTGCTCCGATCGTCCTCATCGACCCGACCAGAAGCAAAAGGCTGGCGTCTTACTTCGCCACGCAAGCCAAACCACCTCAACACAGATTCAATGGCTGTGTCGTCCTCTTCGGTGTGCGCTCAATCTCCGCTCTCGCCTCTCCAAAACTGCACCTTGTGCCTCCACTCTGATCACGGCTTTCCCAAAATGTCAAGCCAACTCCTTGTTCTATAAAATGCGCAACCTCTCCTGTGTGCTCCCTTTCTTTCACCTCTCAAAATGCACCACTTTATTCCTCTTAAAATTCGCAACCTGCCCTTTTCACTCCACTTTCCTCTCTCCTATTTTTATCCTCTTTCTTGGCTCCCACGAAACCCGGGAAGGCGTGCTTCTGCCTGCTCGGCTAGCTTCTGATGTGACGCCCATCAATTGTCCTTTGGGGGCGTAACTTCGCTTGCTGTCAACTTTTGAAGGCGGGGCTTTCTGCCCATTTGTTGTGGTTTCCCAACCTTTATTGCCAATCTTGAAATATAAAAACGTGGGAAAAAAAATCACAGAGGGCAATCACATACTGGGGAACTTATTCTTACTCCCTAAGCTAATTAACACCGCACCACCCCTCGTGTGGCGACACGTAACACTTAAGCTCACAGAGTCCCTATTTACTACATCGAGATGCTTTCTACTCGTCCACAATGCAACTCTACACAATGCTCTTCCCTATTAGATTCTTCCATCTACCCCCACAATCATAACAAAATACATCAGTATTGTACACAACGTATTGTTAATATAAATCAGCATTGTACACAAGGTATTGATGATATAAATTAGAATTGCACACGACGTTTGGTATCAGGTTCACTTAAACACTCCAACTGATGACGAGAGATGAGAGTGTTGGAGAAGAAAGAATGCCTTGAGATCCGTTCAATCACTTTGCTTTTGAAGATAGTCCAAACATCACCAGGGAAACACATTTTCAATGTCAGATTGCAACAGGTGTCCTCTTATGATCAACATCACCGATTGAATGCAATGTCAGAGTACAGGTTTTCTTTAATACTAGTAAGGTGAGACTCCACATATTAGAGTGGAATTACCAGAAGGGGGCACTATGGCACAGTGAATATCCTCAAAGCAACATTGTGATAATGTAGTTTCACGAAAACATATTGCATACAGCCACAGAGGTATTCAGTATGCGAGTACTGTGTAAGACTATTTATTTGACATCTTCAACATGCAATTCATAATCTACAGATGTTTTTGTTCCAGGAAAAGAAGAATTCAAGAATGTCAATTGCTCAGACTACGTTTTCAGTTTTTGGCAAAAAGACACACCTGCATGAAATCCGACACATTCACCATGACCAGGCCCAGATGTATACACGTATGAGGGGAGTCCATAAAGGTCTCCGGACGAGGTGATCACATTAGTCAAAGACAAACCGATGTTTATTTATTTTTAAAAATTAATTAGTCGCACCTAGCTCGGATTCACGCTGCGGAAACCAGGAAACCTGTTGGTATTATTGGTATCTCCCGCGATGAAGCTGTTTTCGCCCCCGTTTGTCCGTATGCTTTTGAGAAGGGTATCTCAAAAAGTTATGGACGGATTTGGACAAATCTTGGTGGACAGGTTGGGTGTTTCACAAGGACGAATTGATTCGGTTTTGGTGAAGATCCTGTTCAGGATACGAGAATTTTAAAGTGATTCTTCAGCAATGAGCTATGGGGCGAAAAACGATGCAGAGCATGATATTTCAAAAAGTTGTGCAAAAAAACCATGGTGGATGAGTTGGTTAGGTGACAAGAACAAGCTGGTTTGATTTTGGTTGAGGTCTGGATCCAGATCCGGCCTATTAGTGTGATCCAAAACGTAAGCTGTTCAGCCTGGTGGAGGTGTGCGCTCTTCCGAGTGCCATTCTCGTTTGGAGTGAGACAAACCATTCTAATTTGGAGAGTCCCATTGCAGACATTTATTCACCAATTTTAACGAACACGTGGCAACACAAGCAGCCAAAGGGTTAATTGCAAAGGCAGTTGGAAAATAGTAATTCAAATCAGTCTGACTATTATTTATAAATCCTTTATTGTTTAATTACAGTAATCTTTAAAAACAAAAAAAGCTATTATGGTAAAATTATAAAATTATTTTTATTCAAATCAAGTTCTTTGAAGCCAATTATGTAAAAGCATCACAAGCTTTGTCGTTTCTCCCCCCCCCCCCCCCTGGTGGCCTTGGTGCTCACGGCGGCAGAGCTGTTGAAGCCTGATTATTGATGTTATAATGCATGACAGCCTGTTCATCCATTGGGTGAGACACACACACACACACACACACACACACACACACAACATAACAGAACACACACACACGTGGCATGTGTGTGTAAACATATTGTTACGGTTCTGCAAAACCGTATGCCTCTCAGGCAATAGCACCCAACATACAGTGATCCACAGGCAGTTATTTCACTATCTTCGTGCAGTTAGACCTCCCCTCATGTCTAGTGGGTTAACGGGACGAAGTGCGTTGCGTGGGTCTCGTAGTTAGGTCTATTAACTATCTCTGTCTCATATTTTGATTTCTACTCCAACCCTTTCCTTTTAGCCATGGTACAAAACAAGCGAGCAAGCACACACGCCATTCAATGTGCGATTGATAATAAGCACACCACACTCCCTCCACTACACACTACACAACGCACGCACGGGCATTGCGCGCCATTATTTTGTTCAAATCTGCGTGCCAATTTCCAACCAGCATCTCACCTCGCTTCGCACCTCGCCCACCAAACCTCACCACTTCAACCACAAACGCCTCCCACACATGGGAAAATATTCCAACACCTCCTCGAACTTCTGCATCGCTACAATTTGCCACTCAATAGAGAGTACTGCACGACTCGGGTTGTCCTCGGCACCGTGCGATGCTGGGCCAAGCAACAGACATGAATAGCTTGACCGCATCTCGCCAGGGACGTCCTGGGTGAGCACGCGGAATTGATACAACCCTCGTCCAGTCGCCAGACCATGGCAAGACAGGGGCAGCGAAGAGGGGTCGCAAGAAGGGCGATCTTGGAGTTTGGTACGGGGCCCGGGTGTGCATTGTGGCTCATGAGAGGGGGCCCGTGAGTGGTGGGGAAAATCTGTTGCTAAAGACTGTACTCAGAGCACGTTCAGGGCTGGGGTGCCGGCTCAGGGAGCATACCCTATGTTGAGTCTGGAGCTTCGACCCGTGCCGAAGTGGATGGGCAACTGAGACAATTTCCGGTCCCGGAGCCTGGCAGGGCATGGCTAGGGCCGCTGTGGCCCAATGGAGAAGCAGGATTCGGGCCACAGCACGTTGCTTTGGGTCATCACCCCACCCTTCGCCCGGGGCTTACACAAGGGGAAGCGTGGAGCTGTTAGCTCTCTCTCACTTTGTTGCCTCCCCTTCGCTGGCTCTTCACACACTGTCTCGTTATTGGTGTGTGATTGCCAGGACATGCTTCTTATTGAGAGCCTGATCTGGGGTGACTGCCGAGACTCCTTGCCGTGCTGGTAATGTTCTACCACCCCCGTGCAGAAAGAAAGACCAGTTTGGAGCGTGCGTTGCCACAAGCCCAGGCAAAGTGATTAAGCAGGAGGATACGCGCCACATCTCGAGGTGGGAACGCTCAGGCGGAGCGTCCCATGGAGGTGCACACTACACAAACAGACCTATACATGGCAAGGTTAGGGATCTTTCTCCTTATATATGCATCTTCTCTCTTCTATATAAAACTATTTTATATATATAATTTATATATATATATATATATATATATTTATATCTGCAGTTTTTTTTAAATCTTAAAATAGAAAATAATGGTTTGACAAATCTCCGACAGAATGGTACAGAACTATCACTCTTACGTTTGACCTATGTAGTGTGGTTTTGATACCTGACGGCTGACCCAACTATAAACTGCTGGATTGGTACTTCATAGGCAGAGCATTGCCATTGCATCACAAATTGTGCTGTGACTCCGATGGACATGAAGCCAGGTACGAGTCTGCCAGGATTATTTGCTGGAGGTTAAACATCGCACATTGTCTTTCGATGAAGAGGAAGCATGTAATTGCCGGCATGTTAAACAAATTCGAAATTCATGCCATTACACATGGCAAGTTGAAGGCGACAAAAAAGGGGTTGATAGGAATCGAAAGTGGGGGTTTTTTTTAACCCTTTGTGTGCTGCGCTCACAGATTTGTGACAAGATAAAAACCAATTTTTTTATTATTATTAATTATTGTTATTCGTTTAACTCGACACCCAAGTTGTGTTTTCTTGTAAATACCACTTGAAATTCACAGCCCCATGAAAAAAAAATAATCAAGCAACAGCGGACCATGCGGTCGTAAACACTGCAGCACGCAAAGGGTTAACCAAACGTGGTAAAAACGCAATTCGATATGCTAACTAATCACTAATGATAAGGAGGTTCCAAGTAAGACAACATACATACATACAGTACATACATACACACATACATACCATTTCTCAAACAAAGTACATTTCTCAAAGTTTTATTTACTTTTTTCGTTTCTAGTTGTCACCTGTGACACGTGACGTCACATTTACTGCAAATAGCATCCCCACAATAAAGAGAAGTGTTGCCTGGTTTAGAGACCAAGTGATGATCAATGGTGATGAATGCGATGATGATTTTGACAAATGTTGACAATAAAACTGAGAAATGTTCGTTCATTTTCAACCATCAAACCACATCATGATCATTGTATCCTATTTCATTCATTTTTTATTTATTTATTATTACGGTTTGAATTTGGAACGGTAATTTGTGGACACCATGTGTACGAATGAAAACAATCCAAATCGAATCCTACCATTAAAAATACTCGATAACAACAACAAATATCACAGTAAGAAGTCGAAGCATGAATTGGAAATCAAATTGACCCACTGACTGATTCAGAATGAGGTCCAATGATAGACGAGAGGAAGTGATGCATACGGATGAGGATTGAAGGAATTGGTCGGTTGGGTAAAGCTCATGACGTCACTCATCCAATAGAGTCAGACTAGAGTGGTACCTTGCATATCGGATAAACATCGCTACAGATGTGTCACTCTGTGTGTGAATCCATGCGAGTGGAATGGAAGATAAACATTGCGTTTTTGACATTGTTCGTACATTCAATCCAATATGGGGTTTAACGATACTTAAACGGGTCCGCGGGTTAAAAGAAAGAAAACGGGTCAAACCCGCAAAGCACGAGTCACCTGCCATGTAAGTGCCCTGATAGACAGGGCGCACTGCATCAGTGGCACCGCCACACTCCCACCAATAATGCAAAGCAGCAGTTGCGTGCTCCACACAAATGAATGAATTTAGCTTGTTTAAGGATAGGCTCGAGTAGTTGTGATTGAGAAGAGTAAAATTGAGGAAAAGAAGGGCAAACAGAGCAGAAATTGGAAGTGTGTGTGGGCTGGTGAGTATTCGTGGAAATTGAAATGTTGGGTGGAAATTGTAGAAGAGAAATGGAGAAAAGTTGGGGGATAGGAAGGATCAAAACGAGTCCAATTAACGTGTCCAATTTCTCACTGTTCAGTAAATCTCAAACGACATACTCCAAGATGCAGCTCTCCAGCACGTTTAAGTCTTGGAGGGTGGTTCAATCCGAATATACGGTAAGTGACGAAGAATCAAACACAGAGATGAGTATTTGGTGTCAGACATTTGAATTGCTTTCTTTCCAGTCCAATCAGCATCCATGAACATAAAACTCAAGACGAATTATAAACTAAGCGTTTAAACATGGACAATCATTTTGTTATCTTGATGCTTCTTGTTGTTGTCTGAACACTCATCAGCACAGCATTTCATTATGACGTCACAACCAATCATGCTCGGTCAATCAATGCACACTCAGTTCTAATTATTCATCGAATAATTATGGATCAAGCACAAGCATATATCAGTTTATATTATTGTAAATGATGCAGTTTGTGCTGTTGCAACAAGTCGATCCAGTTTGTGTCTGTTTTTAAAGGCTGTGTTCAATCGTTTGAAAGTAATCATGGAAAGTCGAAAACTGTGCCTCGCAAATGGTGCCAGGAAGTGGTTAACGTGGTGGCAGACCCAAAGGTGACCTTTGTAGCCTATGAAGTAAAATGCGACCCAACGGTGACCTTTTTAACCTTTGAACCAATATGCGATTCAAACTGCTTGTGATATTGACAGGTTTGATTGATGTCGGTGATGAGGTTAAATAGATAATGGGCCTCGTATTACCAGGCACCAAATGCTGGAGAACTTGCTGCCAATTGGTGTTTACGATCCAGATGGTGGACTTTTAGTTCCACTTTAATTCCTGTGCACCATTAAGATGTATCTAAAGATGTGTGAAAACCACAGTCATGGTACGGATAATAATGTGCATCACTTGAATCTTAATTTGGGCACCATTACCATCATAGCCAATCTTTCAAGTGACAGGTGACAACGAATATTAAAGATAAAATGTGAAGCTTTTTAAAATGAGGCCTTTTAGTGTTCATTGGCCCAGAGTTTGAAATATCATTCCATAGCAAGTAGTGCAATTAATTTTATACACGAAAATGTGAAACCTGACTAATATGCTTCTTGTTCTGAAAATGGGGCAGGAAGCCAACCTGCCAGTCCCCATAATGTCATCCTATTGAACGAATGCTTTTTCTGATGAGTTTCATGAAAGAAAATGAGATTTCACATAATTCCATGAATAAATTAGTCGGTGATCCCAACGTGTCAATTCCAAAATTAGCAAAGCACATAGGAGAAATCAAATTTATTAGGTAAACCACTCAAGTCTACCTTGCGGCATGGCGATGACAGCTTATTATGGCTGCCACCATCACGCGTACAAGCTTAACCTTATTTCGTACAAAATAATCATTTTTGTGACAGTGTATGGGATCAGGTGTTTTGTCATGTTTTTTTAACCACGGAGATTAAAGGATTTGTGAAAATTCTCCCTCATCTATCGACAAGCTTTTCCTGCCAAGATTCAAGTAAGCATGCAGGCAACACTTACCACTTTGCAACACCAGGCTCCAAGGAAGCAGACTGCTGACAGAACAGTCCTTGTTGTCCTTGAGTCAATAAGATTTGGTTACTGCAGCCATGAAGTGGCTTTATAGCAAGCCAGAAACCTTGCCTCGGGCTGTGTAGACTTCAACAACTGTCCAAGGGTTAAAGCTTCAGTCGGCAACTTCCCTCCTCAAAATCTCTCCCTCCTCAAAATCCTGGGGGCGTTTAATCAAATCTGTTTCTGGTGTATGTTCCCCCTCCATCCCCTCCCTTACCTCAAATGGCCGCACTGCTGATACCGCACGTGATAAAGCTGAATGTCTAAACTCGGTGTTTGCAGCTAAATCTTTGTTCCTAAACCCATCTCTTTCTCAACCCACCTTACCCAGTCGCACCCAACTGTCCTGGACTCTGTGTCCTTTCTTCTAACAAGGTGGAGAGCTTGCTTTCAAACCTCGACTCAGATTCTGCAACCGGTCAGACGGCATCAGCCCACGTGTCCTCAAAGCCTGCTTTCTGCCCTTGCTCACCCTCTCTCTGTTCTATTCACCCTCTCATTTGCTCAAGGTCATCTGCCATCTGCTTGGAAATCTGCTAACATCACTGCCCTGCAAAAAAAGGTGCAAAAACAGATCCCTGTAACTACAGACCAATCAGCCTTCTCCCAATCATCAGCAAGGTTATGGAATCCATCATCGCTTCAGACATGAAATCCTTCCTCTTCTCCAATGGCTTGATTTCCGATCATCAATTTGGTTTCAGACACAGGTCACTCTACCCTGGATATGCTGCTTCTGCTCTCCCATCAATGGATGGAGGTCCTCAATGCCAGACAGGAAATCCGAGCCGTATCCCTGGACATATCACGTGCTTTTGACACAGTCTGGCACCCTGCACTACTCACCAAACTCTCTTCCATGGTATCCAAGGCCATCTCCACTCATGGCTCGCAGACTTCCTCTCCTGTCGCAGTCAACGTGTGGCCCTAAATGGAGTTCTTTCATCCCCTCTTCCTGTGCAGGCTGGAGTTCCTCAAGGTAGCGTTCTGGGCCCTGTTCTTTTTCTGGTTTTCATCAATGATCTTCCGACTCTCTGGAAAATCCTCTATATCTCTTTGCCGATGACTCCACCCTCTGCCCAACCATCTGTCATCCCTCAGACGCAAGCAGCAGCTTCTTCGCTCATGCAGATCTGGATAAAATCACAAACTGGTCCAACACATGGAACATGTCTTTCAATCCAGACAAATCTCACACTCTCACTATGTCTCTTCGAAAGGACCGTTTAGAAAACCCCCCATCCACTTTCTCAACAATCCTCTGGAAGAAGTCTTTTCTTTCAAGCTTCTGGGTCTCACTATCTGCCATGACCTTTCCTGGGAAAGTCACATTTCCAACCTCGCCTCAAAAGCCAGTCGCCGACTGGGAATCCTCCGTCTGCAAAGTCCTTCCTCGGCCCTCTTGAGCTCCTGACCACTTACAAATCTTTTGTCCGTAGCCTGATGGAGTACTGCTCTCCCTCTGGGCTGGTGCTCCTGCCTCCCACCTTTCTCGGCTTCACGCTGTCGAAACCAGGGCATTTAGGATCATCGGCATCTCCCGCAATGAAGCTGAGTCTTTGGGCCTCTCACTCAATCACCGCAGGTTGGTCGGTGGTCTTTCTGTCTTCTACCGTCTCCTCTCCAGCCTTGCCCCCCTGCTCTCTCTGCCATTTGTCCCCACCACATTTGCACAGGGCGCTCAAGGTCCGCCAACAACCCCCTTCTGGTAAAACTACCAAAATCACGAACCACTGCTCACCTTCACTCCTTCATTCCTCTTTTTTCCCGCCTTTGGAATAAACTCCCTCACTCTATTCTTTCCCATTCTTCCCTCCAGGCCTTCAAAACAACTGTTCACCACCACCTCTTATCATCCCCCATCCAAATCCTCGATCTTTTCTACCCCGATAATCCACCCAAGCCCACTTCCTTCAATTCCCCTGCTTTCCTTCCTGAAAGTCCCTGTAATGTCCATCTTCTCTTCCCCATGTTCCCCGTCCCATCCCCATCCCTCTCCCTTCCACAGATCACCTAATGTGTCTGTTCCCCACTGTTTTGTCCCTTCCACTCCCGCCCTCTTGTCTCATGCCCCCTTGCTGTGCGTTGTGTGTTAGCTCTCATACGAGCCTCGACATGGTAACAAAAAAAAAAAAAAAAAACTTTAAGGGTTGGGGCAAGCTCTCCCCAACACCCCTACTTTGTACAACCTGCTCGGTCCTCATTACATGTTCAGTGTCTTGAATGTCTCACCACCGAGTCACTGTCTGATGATATTCACAATGGAAAATGTTCAGTATTCTTTCCCCATCTCCTTCCAAATTACCAGTTTTTCCTTCCTGAGAGTTTGCTACTGTATCCATCTTATCCACCCCATGTGTCCTCCCCTGCCCCTCATTCTTTCCCACACCCATTGTTTGTCCAAGTCTCCCTCTATTTGGTCCTTCAACCCTGTTGTTGGTGTTTCACCCCTCTCTCTCTACTGTTCCTTTTATTCTGTTGTGTCCTTTCCGTTCAGTGTTCTAGCTCTTCCACGAACCTTAACTGAATACATAAAAAAAGGCACCGAGGAGGTTGCTCCAAGGGGCATCTTGCCCCACCTTGCTCTACAAACATATTTCTTTGTTCGAAAGATTTTATATAATGCCTGGCTTTCGAAGAAATTCGAATCTCATTCATGAGCGATTTCTTACTTAAATCATTTTGCTCTTACTGTGTTATTAGTAAAATTAATGGAGCGTTCTACATCGTAATGTGGTGTACTTTAAATTTTATAGTTTAGGAATCGATTGATAAAACTTAATTACATTAATATACATACCTGATATAGCCAGTCAAAACGTAGTCCAAAAAGACCTTCTTGGACATGAGTTTCCTCTTCCACCACTCTTGTATAAACAACCTGCTACATGATGTAGTCTCAACTCCCAACAGATGATGACAAACCAGTCACTCTTGTGACTGAGCGACAATGTACGAGTACTTATTTGTCCCCTCCCGGTTTCACTGGAAGGGATGATAGCTTTACTCTTCGTCTGTCCGTCCGTCCATCCGTCGCACCTGTGGTTTTTCAGACTTTTCTCCTCTACACCCTTTAACATATTCAAATGGAACTTGTTACATGGCTTTATTATGATAATTTACAGAAAAAGTTCGAGTTTCAGGGCGTTTTGTCAATTTTTCACAGATATATACCCTTTTTGGACTTTGAAAATATCACCTTGGTAGGGGACATGTATTGCAAAACAATTCTTGCTCTTGTTACAATTGGTAATGCACCAATAACAGTCTAAACTAGAGTTGATAGAACACATTACCCCACTCAGTGTTCAGGTGTATAATTCAATTGAAATCTAAAAAAGACATAAAATGTCATAGCCCCCGTTGTTGTAATAATTTTGCTGTATGTAGTTAAAGGGCTAGCCCAAATTTATGTACAACTAAAATGGCTGCCAGATCAGATCGCAAAATAAAGTAAGGTGCATGGGTATACCATCATGTACTGTGCTTGTGCAAAATCTGAATAAAATCGGGCCATGCATGTCTGAGAAATGGTTGTGGACACATTTAAGTAACAAAATGGCCACCAGTCGGCCATCTTGGATCTGACCTCAAACAAAAAATGACGATCATATATATATATATATATGCCATCACTTATTATTATCTGTTTGCTAAGTAAACAACATCAGTAAATGCATGTCCACGAAATGGTTGAGGATGTGTTCAACATCAGGTTTTTTACAACTACAATTGCTGCCAGTCGGCCATTTTGGATCTGATCTTGAAAAAAGATGGCATGCTTATGCAAGCCATCATTCTTTATCTGTGTGCCAAGTTTGAACAACATCGGTAAATGAATGTCCGAGAAATAGTTGAAGACGTGTTCGCCAGTGGGGTTGTTTTTTTACAACTAAAATGGCCGCCAATCGGCAATCTTTTATCTGATGTTGAAAAAACAAAAGACGTGCATATGTATACCGTCATGTGTTGTCGTTATGCTAAGTAGGAATAAAATCGCTTCAATCATGTCTGAGATATGGTTGCGGACACACGCACACACGCACGCATGCACACAAAAATCAAGACCAAATCCATCAGCCCCCATTTCGGACTAAGTCCATCCATCGATTCATTGGGACCATACTCTGTGCAGAGCGTCGGTGCTGCCTTAGCAGTCTCCTTGACTATTGGGCACAATCCTGGACGGGTCGCCACTCCGACACAGGATACCAGAAAGCTGGCATTCATTTTGCCGACCTCGGAAGGATGATAGGCAGTCAACCCCACCTGATATTAATTCAACAGCTGAGTGGGATTTGAACTCAGGATGCTAGGATACCAAGCCCACCACCCAAACCATTAAGCCAACACCAGGCATACTAAGTCCAACGATGTTTAATAATGATTTGAATGGTCGTATAAAAAAAAATTCCAAAAATCGAGCTCAGTTGATGGTGTCTTAAACACCACCTTATTTATCATGTCCAAGTACTGCGAAACAGAAGGGTTGTGAAAGTTCCAAAAAGGCGATTTGTGTTCTTTAGTGTTCAATTATGTAATCAATGGAAATAAAATAGGGACTCTAAAGGTCATAGAAAAAAAAAATCCAGAAGTTTACCGCTGTAAATGCTAGTGTCTTATTCACCATCTAATTTAACACATTAATTAGTTGTTTGTACCTGTTGTTTGTGTCCTTTATGACGTCTTTAGAAACAGAAAGTTTCCTATTTTGGAATAATTTTCAATTTGTTTATCTGCTAGACAGGAAAACAAAATAAAACAATTATCTCACTCCTCTCTGCGCATGTGCGATACGGACAAATTCAGAGCCAAAGTGCTGATGAAACTACAGGTATGTTCTCCGATTCCTGTTCAAAATATAACATTCAATTTAAAATAAGCTGTTCCTTGATCATAAACTGCCGTTTGTAGACACATGGACAAGCAGACACACAAACAGAAGTTAACCAATTGCTTAACCCTGCTTTTCGCTATGTGTGCACAGAGTAACTACCTGACGACACCACTTGTCTTTCAGCAAGGCCTAAATGATTATGAACAATTTTAAACAATGAAGACGATAAATGTGACGTATTGCTAACACCAATAAATGTATGGATCAAGCTCTATTTGTTTGAAACTGCTGTTATTGAAAACAAGATGAACTCTGAGCAAAAGTGATACCTTCGGTGCGATTTCATGTGAAATTACGAAGAGTGTGGACAATTTCAAACTGAAACGTTTCTTTAGTTTGGTGGTAGTTATAACTTTGCACTGGAAGGATTGGCCAATGGTGGGATACACACTTTCGATTAGTCACTTTAAATAATGTAAAAGGATGGAGGGACAAAAAGTATGTGAACAAAGTAGGGATGGTCACAAAAAATGATCAGGCGGAACCATCCCTACATCTTTCTTTGAATAATGGTTGTACCAAGAAAAGATCCCCTGTGGTGTGTTGGTGTGAAAGTTAGGTTGAACACACACACAGAAACATACAACAACACACAACCACACACACACACACCACACACAACACCACACACACAAACATACACCAGAGGTGGATATTTTGAGACTTTGTAGGTCTCTGTTCCATTTCCAAAACCCACTTGTGGAGATAGCAGCCAACAACAGCAACTTGCATGCACAGCGCACACGTCACACACACACACACACACACACACACACACACACACACACACACACACACACACACACACACACACACACACACACCAACACAACAACTAAGAGGTGGAATTTTGAGACTTGTAGGTTCTGTTTCATCTCCTGAATCCACTTGTGGAGATAGCAGCCAACAACAGCAACTTGCATGCATACGCGTGTACTCGGCGGCACACGACACATACGCGTGCGTGTGCGCCAACACACACACACACACACACACAACACACACACACACACACACACACACACACACACACACTTCGTGTCTTTTCCAGAAGACACCATTCCTCAAAAAAAGTTGTAGGGTTGGCTTCACCTGATCATTTCTTTGTGACCATCCGACCTTGTTTGCATAGTTTTTGGAGTAAACATCCCCACATCCTTTTAAATTGTAAAAAAAATGTTTTTATTACTTGTTTCCTTTTACTTTTTTTAGTAATGTGTTTACATGGTGGAGAATTTCATTGTTAATGCACGGAATTTTTTTTTATTCTTGGGATTTGTGTTGCATTAAACACGAGCAGACCCCCCTCTCCATTAAACACAGCATTTTCAGGTGGAGTGATATGGGTGCAGAAGGGGAATTTGAAGTGGAGCACAATCTTTGCTTAAGCTAATTTAGTGACTAAATTTATGTAAGGGTAATTTCTGGTTCTAAAGTGTTTTGCTAAGAGTATGCGACAAGAGCGACTTCATTAACTCAAACTCTATGTTCTACGACTGATTTACAAATGTTGTTGTACAAACTTTAGAGACGTGCTCACATTGTATTGGTACTGCACATACTTTATAGATGATCTTACATTCCAAATAGTACATCCTTTATAGACGTGCTAACATTGCATTGGTACTGTACATACTTTAAACATCGGCTCGCTACGGTTGCTTCTCCACACATCATTGCAGATGTTTACATCACACATTTGCTGCGTTGTCATGATTTACACCAATCATAATACAAACATTTATTTTGT
>CM068953.1:12945508-12948599 GCA_035128595.1 Eptatretus atami | reverse complement strand
CGCACGCAGTGTCGCTTAGCTGTGGTATCTAGGGGGAAGGGAGAAAAAGGGGGGGGGAGAGGGGTGAGGAGCGAGGAGGAAGGTAGACCGAGGAGGGGTGGGGAAGCAAGGAAGGAGGGGGAGCGAGGAGAGGTGGGGGAGTGAGGAGAATTGGGAGGAGGAAGGGAGCATGAGGGGAGGGGAAGGAAGTGTGAGGGAGGACAAGGGAAGGCAGTGCGAGGGGAGGGCAAGTTGAGGCAGCCTGAGGGGAGGGTCGCGTCGGACATAACACAGTCAAGACACGTATGGAGATAACACCAACCGGACATAACCACTGTTCAGATTCGTGGCGGATAACACCGTCCAGATACATGCGGAGACAACATCTGGACATGGGGAGGAGAGGGAGAGATGTGGGAACAACAAAAACACACACACAACACACACACACACACACACACACACACACACACACACACACACGCACACACACACACACACACACACTTGTCATGTGACCGATGGAAAATTTTGGCTCTGTAATGTATAAAACACGCTATCATGGTGAATGCTCGGAAATCAGGTGTTATCAAATATATTTTGCTTTGAAACTCACAAAGAGAAACCATAGAACTTTTCAAGCACACCCGATTCATATAAAACAAGAGAAAGAGCAATCAGAGATTTCAGACCCTCGCCAGAACTTCTCTTGTGTGGTGTATTTTGTGTGGTGTTCGTGTACTGGTGTTTTACAAAATTAATAAGAGACATAACTAGAACTGCCACTTTATAACTGCTGGAAATGATGACCGGGTAACAAGACGTCCCCGCTTTGATCGGATACCTGACCCTGACCCATGACGTTTAAAAAAAAAAATTCAATTGAATTCAGAATGGGATTAAAATTAATTCAATTCAAATCAAATGGAAAACCAAATAGGTACTGTCCTGCATTGGAGTAATGAGAAGGAACCCAAACAAGAAAAAAGCAAAGATGAGGTCATCAGGAGGAACTTTGATATGATTCGCATTTCAGCTGCTGCTACTCTACCCACAAACCCATCCAGGCACAGCCAAGTGAGCCTTATTCAAAAAAAAAACAAGAACCCATATCAACAAATTAAATAATTCTGGCTGCCAGACCATGCATCCGATCAAGTTGAAATTTGAAACATGTATTTCCCATCATTAATATATTATAAATGTGGTTTCACATCGATTGATTTTGCAGTTCCGAAGAAAACATGATTTAATATTTTTCTTCAATCCAACATGGCTGCCGCACCATGTGACCGATGACATCATAATTATGAATAAAACATTCTCCATGAGTACACCGATGGTGAAAATTTCGTCTCAATCCGTCAAGCAGTTGCAGAGAAAAACACGAAAGTTCTGTGCAGACAAACAAACGGACCAAAACGCAATACCCTCTCCTTCGGCGAGGGTACCAAGTAAAGAAGACATAAAATGTCATAGCCCCTGTTGTTTTAGTAATTTTGCCGTATGGAGTTAAAGGGCTGGCCCATATTTAGGTGCAACTAAAATGGCCACGTCTACCAGTCGGCCATCTTTGATCAGAAATCACAAAATAAAGTGAGGGGCATGTGCATGCCATCATGTACTGTGCTTGTGCCAAGTTTGAACAAAATCAGACCATGCATGTCTAAGTTTGTGCTATTTGTGAATGTCTTTACACAGTAGCTGTGGAGGAAGTCTGGGAAGGGTTTGAAACAGCAAATGGCTTACCTTGGGTAGCTTTTCATGGTTGATATATGCAGCTTCTTTGGAAAGAAGAGCCTGGGAGGAGTCAATTTATTTATATAATCCTAGCTACCTGGGTTTAATTGATTAGGTGAGAGCTGATTGGTTATTCCCTCCATTCACAGGTGAGAGATACGAGTGGGTCTACGTTTTTTTCATTTATACGTTGACTGCTTTTGACGTTTACACATTGTGATGCTTGAGAGCCTCATTTGTATGCATTTTTGCTTGCGCTGATGATTTGCCAACAAGTGATGAAACCGGTCCGACAGCTGAGGGCATGTGTAGCATTGGGATTCTCATGTACTGTATGTACGATTTGTGAATGACTTTACACAGTAGCTGTGGAGGAAGTCTGGGAAGGGTTTGAAACAGCAAAAGGCTTACCTCAGGTAGCCTTTCATGGTTGCTTTATGCAGTTTATTTGGTGAGAACACAATGGGAGGAGTATGTGTATGTATGTATGTATATATATACATATAATATATACATATATATATACATATATATAACATATATATAATCATACAATTATACATATATATATTATACATATATATATATATATATAACATTATACATACATATATATAATATATATATATTATATAATATATATATATATTATATTTATATATATATATACTGTTGCGAATTCGCGCCCGCCGGCGTGCGATCGACCACGTAACTCGAATCGCGGCACGTCGCCACCCGGACGGACAATTCTGTCGTGACCCTCTCGGACTAACGCCGGGAGCCAGTCACGGGTGGCCTTTCGGCCTCACCACAATCGTGCCAATCGGCCACCGCGTGGGATAGAGTTTGTTCGCCAAACTCGACCTACCTAAGTACCCACGCGGATGGTAAACCGGGCGATCGCACCTCGCCGCAGGTCGACTTCGGACACGGACCGCTTAAGCGGTCCGTTCCGTGCTATCGGGATAACCGAGCGGTGTTATCGTCGGCCTCGACGGTTCCTGATTAATTATCGGGCGTCCCGCGCCCACTCAAACCCTTTACCTGAAGCAAGATGGAGACCCACAAAGGAAAGGACGCAGCGAAACGGGGGAACAATTCAACAAGAAAGCATTTTATTTACACAACACAGATAGCCACATAAAGCATGTATTTATACCACAATTATCAAAATGCACATATATCACATAAAAAAGAGTTAAAACCGAATACGCGTACACACGGCCACACTTACACAGTTCTACTTTTCGGACACGGCGCACACACACACGTTCACACAGAACCCCCAAAAGAAAATGGAAGTGCGACTTCCCTGAGTGTCGCGTACTTGGCGACGTCCTCCGACGTGGTCCCGTCTGGCCGTGACTCCCCG
>CM068953.1:12923008-12943008 GCA_035128595.1 Eptatretus atami | reverse complement strand
GAAGGTAAAGGTCGTGGCTGTTGGCGTTGTTGTTGTTGTCTGAGGGTTGGAGCGTGGTTGCAGTTGGTGACGATGGCTGGCGTGGTGGTTAAGGTGTTGCGTTGAGACGTGGTTGGTTCAAAATAAAGATAGAACAGAAAAAGGGCTATCTCAAAGCGTCGCAGCCGCGAATGAATCACATAAATTCCCTCTAAACAACGGGTTTGGGGCTAACTACACATGTACTTAGAGATATCTCACCTACGGGTCCTGAATGGTGGTTTGCGAATTTCCACAGCCGTAACAATATATATATAATAATATATATATATATATATATATATATATATATATATATATATATATATATATATATAGTTACGGTTGTGGGGGTAGATGGAGGAATTTCATAGCAACTTAGCATTGTATAGAGTTGCTTGGTCCGTGGACGTGTCGGAGACGTCTTGATGTAAACTAAGTGGGGAAACTGTGAACTTAAGTGTTACTTGTCACCCCACGGGGGGTGGTACCCTGTTAATTAGATAGGGATTAAGGCCAATTTACCCCATTATGTAATGTGACCTTGCCCTGTGACCGTTTCCTCTGTTTTTGCATTTACAAGCCAGCAATGAAGGAATTACGTTTTTATCGCAACAACCATAACAACAAGCGAGTCTAGTATGCCGAGCAGGCGGAGGCCTCGCCTTCCCGGTTTTCGTGCAGACAGACCACGCCCGGAGGTGGATTATTGATGGGCGTGACGTCAGAAGAGAGGCGAAGAAGAAGAGCAGTTGGTTTTGTTGAGTTTAGTGTGAGCGACGCGGTCGAGAGACGACGGAGCAAGGAGATGGCGTGTAAGAACAGGTCATCACAGCTGGCTTTCCTTCGACGCATGAAGAAGACGGCATGGTTCTTGTATTTGTGCTGAGGTGAATTGGCTCGCGTGGTGGAG
The DNA here is from genome assembly GCA_035128595.1 of Eptatretus atami. Lineage (NCBI taxonomy): Eukaryota > Metazoa > Chordata > Myxini > Myxiniformes > Myxinidae > Eptatretus > Eptatretus atami. The sequence continues at coordinate 12,942,077 of CM068953.1, read as the reverse complement.
CAAGACGCTGGCGATTGACTCTTGGCTGGGTCGTGTGAGACTGGCTTCGAAGCCTTGTGTATATCACCGAATGGAGCGGCGCCATTCTGCAGAGAGCAGCAGCATTCGCAAGCGCGATTGACGAAGCAGCTGCATGGTGGTTGGTGAGCCCCGGCGATGAATACCACTTCATGAATTACCTCATGTACGTTTCTCGTCCAGCGAGCGGCTCGGCGCCATTTTGGGCGCATCTTCCCACGTAGGACGCAGTGGCTCAATCACAAAGTTCAATGGAGACCACCTCTGGACAAAGCTAAGTGCCAGAATAAAGGGAGGATTTGCTTTTCTTTTGTTTTCCCCTTGTCAGTATTAAAGTCTGTGTGAAGAGGCGCCTTGACTTTAAACTTTAATTTACCTCATGTTTTATTTTTACATTTTGAATTCTTACCCTTGAAAACATTTCATCTATTTTCATTAAATCCCCATGTTTATTTTTTGCTGCTGGTGTCCGTGTATCTGTCGTGGATTGAGTATAAACCCCTTGTGCTGTGCGACCATCTGTTCCGTCAGCTCCGTCCATGCCCCATTTCAAATCCCGCGCGTGCCATAATCTCTGAGGATCATGTGTTCGCCCCTCAGGAAAACCACTCGGGGATCTGGCCTGGTCGGCGTTAACCGCCCGTCCACCACAATTGGGTCAGGGGGATTAACCTTACCACCAGACCCGCGACAATATATATATATATATATATATATATATATATATATATATATATATGCCGTGACTCCCCACCGAGCGTGCGTCGGCGAGGCCTCTCCGGCGTGCCTCGTGCCTGCTCGTGTTGGTCCCCGACGCCACGGACCGAGCACCGACTGAGTCCACCGAACCAAGAGCACCCCGAACAGGACAAGAAGAACAAGCGAGAACAAAGAGGAGACCGCCAGACCAACTTCGAAAACAAGAAGACCAAGGCGAGAAGAGAAGGACAAGAAGAAGCCACCAGTCACGAAGAAGAGGATCCTCCTGCGCCACCGTCTCTTATACTGCCGGCGCCACGCCCTGTTTCTCCGCCCCCCTTTGGCTCCACCCCCTTCGAGGCGCTTCTGGAAAAGACTCGAAACGGGCGCGTTCCCTCTTGTTCCCTCCTCCTGCGCCATGTGGGGGCGAGGAAAATCAGGCCTGGCGCCTTGCCAGGGAAGAATGGCGGGAAGGAAACAGGCGGGAACCTTGCGCACCCTCCCGCCAGCTCTGCGGAGATCGTCACCGCACGGAGCCTGGTGAACGGCGAGGGGCGAAGAGGTGGGGTGGCGTGGTTGTAGAAAAGCGGCGTTGTGTTGGTGGTGTCGTGTTTGATGGCGTGCTGGCGTTGTTGAAGTGGTTGGCGTGGTTGGGGTTGAAATGTGGTTGGTTCGAAAATAACGAAGAAAACAGAAAAACGGCTTATCTGAAGGATCGCAGCCCGAATGATCACATTAATTCCTCTAAACAATGGGTTTGGGCCAACTATACATGTACTTCAGAAATATCTCACCTACGGGACCTGAATGACGGTGCGAATTTCCACAGCCGTAACACTACCCCCTCCCCTTTTACAGACTCGTCCCGAGTCGCAAATTCTGCGTGTGCCATCATGTGTAGTTCTCCCCTAGTATGTTTTACCTATGGATCCCTGAGTTGCGACATTCATGGTATTCGTGTCCCCAAATAAATAACCTGAGGGCTGAGTAACTGACTAAACAAACCCACTCACACGGACGACTAAAATAAAATTGCCCGCGCTATGGACAGACATGCCGGGGGCGCACTCATATTTACAGTACACAACTTATCCTTAAAAATTCTACACTAAACCATGGCCCAGGAATCAATGGACTTTGCAGGGAAGCAAAACAAAAGTAAAAAAAAACGCGGTGCACGGCCTCCATTGCAGGCCCGTGTTGTAGCTGCAATAGGACAGTTCCTGCAGCTTGCAAACTGTTGCTCGATGATCCTGGGCACATGGCAATGAACAAGGGGGGCAAAGCAAATTGGACAGAACGGGGCTGGTGAACATATGGGCAGTGGGCATGGCATGGCAAAGGCAGCAGGCAAGGCATGGCAAAACAGGCCGCTGCAGGCGAACACAGCCGGCAGACGAGTGGCGGCACCGGCCCTGCAGAAAACAGCTGCGACGATCCGGCCGCACAGGCCTTGCAGTAAAACACAGCTGCTGCGATCCGGCCGGTACAGGCCTCGCAGCAAAACGGCAGCAGCCGATGAAGTTGGCCGGCCTCTTGCGTGCAGTGCAGGTTGGTGGAGGGAGTGCGGTGGTGCTGGCCACTCGGAAGGCGGGCTCGGACTACCCTACGGTCTCCCTCCCAACTATCGCCTTTGCCTGTCACTGTCCATACCCACTCCCTTAATTTGTCAAAACCAATTAGCCCCAACTTATTTTTTTTTGTTGTTTTTATTTTCATTTCTATACCTCCCACTATAAATCGTCCCCTAACCTTTAGCGTCCTGTTCGGCTAACCTATCGTCTTCCTAGCCTACTCCAACCCCTACGTTCCCTTCGCGAGGGAATAAGGGGAGCTAGCGTCCTGTGTCGAGGCCCAATGAAGCCTCAGGATGGCCTTCCCCAGACTTCAGCGATCTCTAACCCAAAGTGGGTCAGCGCCCACAACGTGAGCGAAGGGATGGATGGTGCAGAGGGGTACATCTCCTAATCTACCCCTAACCATTAAACTGTTAAACTACCCCGGGGCTTTCAACAAGCGCCTCTCGCTTAAACTATTGGTTTCTAACAACCCAGATTCCCGTCGCCTGTGTTGGTGTCCTCACAATTTCGGGCCTCGCCCACAAATTTTCCCTCGTGCCCTTGCACGGTTTCGTGGCTGGGACGCGTGGCTCCCCTGGCAGGCACGACCCTCTGCCGAATCCCCTACAATGGCACCCGGGCACTACATGCCTCCGCAGCCTACCAGCTCCCTAAACACCGGGGAGTGCCCCCATGGCAACTCCCCTGAAACGCACACGTGGCAGGCTGGCTTCCCGGGCCCCTTTCGAGGGTCACCCGTGCCCACGACACTGCCCACGCGGCTAATGGCGCCCCGGGCCCCCGCACCAAGCGGCGCACCCGTGCCCACTACGCTAACCCGGCCCCCCAGGCCCTTGGCCTACCACGGCCGACTAGCCCCGGTGCCCGGGGTACCCACTCAGCGATATCACCTTTCGCAGCCACGCACCCAGCCCGTCAAACAGGGCTCCTGCACCCCTCCAAACAGGTTTCGAGCCGACTTTTCCCACCAACAACAAACGACTTCCATTTTGTCAATTTAACTAACCCAGCTAACTCACTCTAACACTGACCCCGGGGTCCCTGGGCGGGAGTCACTCCTCCCCCCAATCACTCTACGCACCATGCATTCCACATTTCGCTCCACTCACAGACCCGCTGGCCTCACTCACTCAACACGTACATTTTTCCACTCAACTCACCAACTCTTCAACACACACATCGCTGAACTCTGCCATCCTGCTAACTACCCTCCCCTAACTACTCGTGCTCCCACGTCGTCCCTTAAACTATAGCACGTTCCTTTTTAACACTACGTAGCTAAACTACGTCCCTCTACACATCCACAGTCTGTCTCTGTCTTCAAAATCTCTAAGAATCATTTCCCAACCGTAAATCTGATAACATCCCTCTACCTCATCCATTTCCACGGGCCCCATGAGGACTTACCCGCCCCATGGAGCCGGTCTAACTAAGCTAACCCTTCCCCTAACTAGTGTCATTCCTGTGCCCAGGCAAGGGGTCTTCCACCCCATGCCGGGAATCCTGTTCACCGAAAGCGAGGCTTGCTTTTGTTAATTTTTTTTTTCAATTACGCGCAGCACCAGCGCGGCAACTCGCAGCTCGCGGCACTTTGCACCTGCCCGTGACGTCATGCAGCTGCACGCGTACCTCGTCCCTCTTTGGACGGTACCATCCGGCAGGGATTCACCCTCCTGCCGGATTCCAACCCCACGTGCAGCCATGACGTCACCCCTGCGCACCCCCAAAAGCAAACCTCGCACTCCGAGGGCTCCCCACGCGAACACATGTGCTCTGCCCGTTGGAGCTTAACACAAGCTCGCGTGGAGAACCCGTCCGGTCAAACCGTATCCTGCCTAAACTTTGTCCGTCCGCGGGATCGGCAAATCCACCGCTGGCGTTTTCCGGACCGGGCTTCACTCCCGCAAGCGAGCACGTGGCGCCTCGTGCGCTGCACGGCCCGGACCTCGCGCTCGCTGCTGGTGAACCCGGCACGGTCCCCGTTGCAACTACGGCCGCTACCCGGCTTGTGTCTCTCTGTCGCCGTCGTCGTCGCCACTCCCTCACGCACACTGCGTGTTACGACGCACAGACTCCATTCCATCACACTCACCCCGGGAGACGCGGCTGCGTGCTCCCGCCATTCGACCGTCATTCTTCCCTCACATACAGCGACCTTAACACACACTGTCTCTCTCACACGGACCCTCTCACTCACACCCAACTTTTACTTGCACAGGGGGTCTCACTCACACCATGCTGCCGGAAAGCACGCATCCCCACACTCGCAAACACCACACCCCTGCACAACCACACTGGGGATTCGTGTCCCCACAAGGGTTCCCGCGCCTCTATACCCCAAGCTGCACATGCACCTATCCACAAGCACTCGTTCCTTCAACTCGCTTGGCACGACCGAACCCACCTGGTCGTGATTCGCCTCAAGGGGGCTTACTCCTCCCCTCGTTCCTGGAGGAGGCCATCCAGCTGTTTGCACGGGTCTCCACCACGCTCCGCGAGCTCACCCCATTATTCCTCCACTAACTCTGTGTTGGTGTGTTCTGTTTCCTTTAACCCCGTCTTTATCGTGCAGTCTCTCCTCTATTTTTTCTGTCCCCGCGTCTCTATACATTTATTAGTTTCTGTTTCTTTCTGGAGTTTTTCCATCTCTCTAGACTTCAATTACTCTCTCCTTCAGTTCATTAATTTCAAACTCGTATAGTTTTTGTTTTCTCTCCACTCTCCTCTCATGCTTCTCACTTTCCAATCTCATCGTTCTTTCAATGGGCTCATTTTCTCCTGTGTTTCATTCGCTGTTCTCTCATTACTCTTCCTTCTTTCCTCTCCTGTCCTTCCTTCTCCAGTTTTCATGGTTTGCTCATTTGGTTAATCTCCTTTTTTGTGTTTCATTTGCTGCTGTCTCATTAACTCTTCCTTGTTTCTTCTCCTGCCCTTTCTTCTGCAAGTTTCATGGTTTTCTTCATTTGGTTCATCTCCATTTTGTGTTTTCATTCGCTGTTCTTTGTCTATCTCTTCGCACTCCAGCCTCGCCTTTTCTTTCAATTGGTCAACCTCAGCTTCATGTTCCTTTTGTTTTCTATCCCATTGTTCTCTCGTTCTTCTCTCTCCAATCTCGTTGTGTCCTTCATCTCCTCATTTCTCCTTCCTGCTTCATTCGTTACTCCTTCAACTTCTCCACGTATTCCAACCTATTTTTTTCCTTTTGCGTTCAGTTTCAAATTCATACTCTTTCAGTTTTTTATTCCACCTGTCTCTCTTGTTCCTCGTTCTGCAATCTCATTATTCTTTCAACTGACTGATTTCTTTCTCCTGTCTCATTCCTTGTTCTTTCAGTACTCTTTCTTGTTCCTCTTTTAACACTCTCAGTTCGTTTTGTAGTTCCGTCTCTTTGTTTTTGGTGTTTCTGTAACTCAGTTTTCTTCTCTATTCTTTGTTCTCATCTCCGCACCTCCGACCTTGCTTTGGCTTCTACCTGTTCTTCCGGCTTGCCTTTGTGTTTTGTCTATCCGTCTTTCCCAGTTCCTCTGTCTCCGTTTTTACCTCCAGTCCCAGCTTATCAACTCTCTCGTCATGTCTTGAAGTCTTTTCTCACACTCCACTATTTTTATTTCCTTCGTGCACGTCTCCGTCACCCCAATTAATTTTTCCCTCTCGGTCACCGTCACTTTTTCCAGTCACCTCCACACTTCTCGCCCAACACGTCTCCCGAATTATTTTTTCCTCACCCGCCTTCCCGCGGGCTGACACCGTTGCAACCCCTCCCAGCTCGTTCCTCCCACACCGTGGCGTCGCCATTACGCACTCCGCTGTTGTTGCCTTCATGCCCGCCTGCAGGCTTCGGCCCATTTGCTGCCGTTTCACCCCGCATTTCTTTTATTTCTTCCTTCATTCCTTGCGCATTTGTTTTCCATATTCGTTTTCATTTCGTTGTGTTTGTTTCCATTCTGAGTGCGTTTCCATCCATTTTTTTCGTTCATTTCGTTTTGTGTTTTGTTTCCATCTGCTTGTTCACTCCTTTTATTTCGTTTTTCATTCCATCCATTTTTCCGTTCATTTCTGCAGCATGGCGAATAGCTGGGCCATATTAAGTGCACTTGGCTGAGCAGATTCGGCGAGGATCGGGGGGTGTTGGCGGAGAGGGGGAGGGAGGTGTAACACCGCGGCCTCTGCCGCCGCCACACCCATTTCGGGCCCTGGATTCGTTTGGGGGGGGGACTGTCCTGCATACCATGTCCTGCATGGGGATCTCGTCCTGAGCCATGGATTCTAAAACACTCTACATCCATTCCTATTACCCCGGCTCCCGCTCACCTTGAGACGCCATCTTATTCCACGTAACGGGGTTAATTTAGCTCGGCTTCGTAATTTGGAGGAATGGGGGTCGCTTCTCTCACCCTGAAACCATTCCGTGAATTAGCTGGAGACAGGAGGGTTTGTTTTCCCGCTCTCTGACACCAGTGTTGCGAATTCGCGCCGCCGGCGTGCGATCGACCACGTAACTCGAATCGCGGCACGTCGCCCACCGAGAGGACAATTCAGTCGTGACCCTCCCGACTAACGCCGGGATCTAGTCACGGTGACCTTTCGCCTCACCACAACCCAGTCCGCATTCTACCCGCGCGGAATAGGGTGAATCGCCGAAAGTCGATATACCTAAGTACCCGCACGGGTAACCTACCGAGGGGTTTGTACCTCGGCCACAGGCCGACTCCGGACACGAACCGCAAGCAGTCCGTTCCGTGCTACAGAGATAACCGCAGCGGTGTTATCGTCGGCCTTGACAGTTTCCAATTAATTCTCGGGCCCGCGCCCACTCAACCCTTTACGTGAAGCAAGATGGCGACCCACAAGGAAGGACGCAGCGAAACGGCGGGGAACAATTCAACAAAAGAAAGCATTTTATTTACACACAACACACGAAAAAGCACACATAAAGCATGTATTTACAGTCAGAAAGCAAAAAAAACAAAGAAAGAGTTAAAACCGAATACGCGTACACACGGCCACACTTACACAGTTCTACTTGACGGGACTCTGCGCCACACACACAGCGTTTTCAACACAAAAACCCAAAGAGAATGGAAGTCGCGACTTCCCTGGTGTGTTGGAGTCCTTGGCGACCGTCCGCCGACGTGTCCCGTCTGCCGTGACTCCCGCTCAAGCGTGGCGGCGAGGCCTCTCCGGCGTGGCCTCGTGGCCTGCTCGTGTTGGTCCCTCGACGCCACGGACCGAGCACCGACTGAGTCCACCGAACCAAGGCACCCGAACAGGACAGAAGATCAGCGAGAACCAAGAGAGAGACCCAGACAACTCCGAAAACAAGAAGACCAAGGACGAGAAGAAGAAGGACGAGAAGAAGCCACCAGTCATGAAGAAGAGGATCCTCCTGCGCCACCGTCTCTTATTACTGCCGGCGCCACGCCCTGTTCTCCGCCCCCGCCTTTGGCTCCACCCCCTTCGTGCGCTTCTGGAAAGACTCGAAACGGGGCGTTCCTCTCGTTCCCTCCTCCCTGCGCCATGCGGGGGGCGAGGAAAGTCAGGCCTGGCGCCTTGCCAGGGAAGAATGGCGGGAAGGAAACAGGCGGGAACCTTGCGCACCCTCCCCGCAGCTCTGCGGAGATCGTCACGCACGGAGCCTGGTGAACGGCGAGGGGCGAAGAGGTGGGAGGCGTGGTTGTAGAAAAAGCGGCGTTGTGGTTGGTGGTTGTCGTGTGATGCGGTGCTGGGTTGTGAAGTGGTGGCGTGGTTGGGGTTGAAATTTGGTTGGTTCGAAAATAACGAAGAACAGGAAAAACGCTATTCTGAAGGATCGCAGCCCGAATGATCACATTAATTTCCTCTAAACAATGGGTTTGGGCTAACTATACATGTACTTCAGAAATTTCTCACCTACGGGACCTGAATGATGGTTGCGAATTTCCACAGCCGTAACAATATTGTTACGGCTCTGGAATTCGCAAACACCATAAAAGGTCCCGTAGGTGAGATATATTTTCTTAAGACATGTGTAGTTAGCCCAAACCCATTGTCTAGAGGGAATTTAATGTGATTCATTCGGGCTGCGATCCTTGAGTTAGGCGTTTTTCTGTTCTGCTTTATTTTCGAACAAACCACACTTCAACGTCAACAACGCCAACCAACAAAACAACACGCTAACCACGCCACCACTCTAACAACGCCAGCCCCGCCACCCTCACAACCACGCCACCATCTCAACCACGCTACCTACACCAACGAACGCCATCCTCAGCGTCTACGTACGATGGTTTTGCGCGTTGGAGGCCGTCGAAACGGCTTCGCCTGCCCCCCACAAGGACGCAGGTGGGAGGGAACGAGAGGAACGCCCCCCTTCTCGAAGCGCCTCGAGGAGGGTGGAGCCGAGAACGGGGCGGGGCGCCGGGCGTATAAGACGCGGAGGCGGCTGAGGCTGAGCCCTCCTCTTCGTCGTCGATGGCTTCTGCTCTCTCCGGGTTCTGTTGATTTCTCTGGTTCGGCGCCTCGTCGTTCCTGCTGCCTCCGGGTTCGGCGTGTGCTCTCCCTGTCGGTCGGTGCTCTGCAGAAGGCTCGAGAGGCCAGCACGAGCAGGCGCGAGGCGCGCCGGAGGCCTCGCCGACACGCTCGAGCGGGGAGTCACGGCAGAGGACGGTCGCCGAGGACTCAACACCGCAGGGAAGTCGACTTCCATTTCTTTTGGGGTTCTGTGTGAACGTGTGTGTGTCGGCGCCAAGTCCGTGAAGTAGTATTGTTTTAAGTGGTCCGTTGTGTCGCGTTATTCGGAGTAGCTCTGCGTTCTTTTGTTTTCTGTTTAATATGTGCATTTCTTTAATTATTTATTGTGCTATAAATATGTGCTATACGCGTGCTTTGTGTCCGTCTGTGTAAATAATTGCGTCCTTGTTGAATTCCTTCCCCCGTGTCGCTGCGTCCTTCCTTCGTTGGGTCTCCATCTTGTTTCATGTAAAGGGTTCGTCGTGGGCTAATCTCCGCCCGATAATTAATCTGAAACCGTTCAAGGCCGACGATACACCGCTCGGTTATCCCGTTAGCCCGGAACGAGCCGCTTAAGCGGATCGTGTCCGAAGTCGGCCTGTGGCGAGGTACATCCCTCGGTTAGGTTACCCGCGCGGGTACTTAGGTATATCGACTTTCGGCGATTCACCCTATCCGCGCGGGTAGAATGCGGACTGGTTGTGGTGAGTCCGAAAGGTCCACCCGTGACTGGATCCCGGCGTTAGCCGGGAGGGTCACGACTGAATTGTCCGTCCGGTGGGCGAGGCGGTCGCGATTCGAGTCACTGTGCGATCGCACGCCGACGGGGCGCGAGTGCGCAACACTTGGTGTCAGGAGTGGGATTCTAATCCCTCCCGTCTCCAAGCTAAATTCACAGGGAATCGGTCCAGGGGTGAGGGAGCGACCCCGATTCCCTCTAAATTACGAGCGAATTAAATTAACCCCTTACGTGGAATAAGATGGCGTCTCAAGGCGAGGCGGGACCGGGAGGTATAGAAATGGATGTTAGAGTGTTTAGAATCCATGGCCCAGGATGTAGACCCCGAGCAGGAAATGGTTGTGCAGGAACACGAACTCCCCCAACTGAACCCAGGGCCCGGAAATGGGTGCGCGGCGGCCGCGGTGTATAACACCCCCCTCCCCCTCTCCACCAAAACCCCCCGAGCCTTGTCGAAACCGAGTACACTGACAGGATTCTGCAGGCAATAACAGAGATGCAAAGAAACGCCAAATGAAAATGAACGGCCAAAATGGATGGAATGAACGAAAAAATGGAAGGAATGAATAACGAATCTGAACGAAAAATGGTTGGAAACGCACTCAAAATGGAAGGAATGAATAACGAATTGAACGAAAAAATGGATGGAAACGCACTCAAAATGGAAACAAACAAAAACGAAATGAAGGAAGAATAAAAGAAATGCGGGGTGAAACGCAGCAAATGGGCCGGAGCCTGCAGGCGGGCATTAAGGCAACAACAGCGAAGTGCGTAATGGCGACGCCACGTGTGGACGCGAACGAGCTGGAGGGGGTGCAACGGTTGTCAGGCCCGCGAGTGAAGGCGGGTGAGAAAAAATTAATTCGGGAGACGTGTTGGGCGAGAAGTGTGGAGGTGACGGAAAAAGTGACGGTAACCAAGAGGGAAAAAATAATTGGGGTGACGGAGACGTGCACGAAGGAAATAAAATGTGGAGTGCTGAGGAAAAGACTTCAAGACATGACGAAGAGAGTTGATAAGCTGGGACTGGAGGTAAAAACGGAAGGACAGAGGAACTGGGAAGACGGATAGACAAACACAAGGGGAAGCCGGAAGACACGTTAGAAGCCAAAGCAAGGTCGGAGTGTGCGGAGATGAGAAAGGAATTAGAAAAGAAACTTGAGTTACAGAAACACCAAAACAAAGAGAAGGAATTACAAGATTGAGCTGGGACGTTGAAAAAGGAATTAGAAAGAAAGCTTCTGAGTTACAGAAACACGAAAACAAAGAAGAGGATTACAAAACGAGCTGAGGATGTTGAGAGAGGAAAGAACGAGAACGGAGAATGAAACGTTAAGGGAACCACACTGTACAAATCGAACAGCTGGAAGCAAAGGCCAGATTAAAGAATGAGATGCAAGAAAGAGTAATGATGAGAACGAATGAGACAGAAGAAGGAAATCGATCAATGGAAGGAAACCACGAGATTGCAGAACGAGGAACAAGAAAGACATGGAATAGGAAATACAAAGAACAAGGAATGGAGACAGGAGAAAGAAATCTGTCAGTTGAAAGAAATAACGAGATTGCAGAACGAGGACCAAGAAAGACAGTGGAATAAAAAACTGAAAGAGTATGAATTTGAAATTGAACGACAAAACGAAAAAAATAGGTTGGAATACGAGAAGTTGAAGAGCAAGGAATGAAGCAGGAAGGAGGAAATCAGGAGATTGAAGGACACAAACGAGATTGGAGAGGAAGAACGAGAGGAACAATGGGATAGAAACAAAAGGAACATGAAGCCGAGGTTGACCAATTGAAAGAAAGGCAAGGTGGAGTGCGAAGAGGTAGACAAAAGAACAGCGAATGAAACACAAAAAAATTAACACATGAGAAACCATGAAACTGCAGAAGGAAAAGACAGGAGAAGAAACAAGGAAGAGTAATGAGACAGCAGCAACTGAAACACAAAGAAGGAGATTAACCAAATGAAGCAAACATGAAACTGGAGAAGGAAGGACAGGAGAGGAAGCAAGGAAGGGTAATGATGAGAACAGCGAATGAAGCACAGGAAGGAAATGGGCCAATGAAAGAAACGATGAGATTGGAAAGTGAGAAGCATGAGAAGGTGGGGAGAGAAAACAAAAAACTATACGAGTTTGAAATTAATGAACTGAAGGAGAGAATGAATTGAAATCCAGAGAGATGGAAAAACTCCAGAAAGAAACAGAAACTAAAGATGTATAGGACCAGAGATAGAGAAAATAGAGGAGGACTGCATGATAATGACGGGGTTAAAGGAACAGAAACACACACACACAGAGGTAGTGGGAGGATAATGGGGGTGAGCTCACGGACTGGGTAGAGACCCGGTTGTGAGCAGCTGGATGGCCGCCTCAGGAACGAGGGGGGAGTATGCCCCTTAGGCGGAATCACGACCAGGTGGTCGTTTGCCAAGCGGAGTTGAGGAGAGTAGTGCACGACGTTGACCTGTGGCGATAGGTGCACGAGTGTCAGATGGCTTGCGGGTATGAGATGCCGTGCCGGGAAGCGAGCTCTGTATGTAGGAGCGGAGTGCACTGTGCGAATCCCCATAGGTGCATCGTGTTATGCTTGCAGGGGTGAGGTGTGTTACTGTTTGCAGTGTGCGGGAGCCTCGCGTGAAACTTCTCCAGTCGACTGCGATGGATTCGTGAGCTGAAATCCCACCCCCTGGGCATGTGGTGTGTTGCAGAGTTCGGTGTGTGTGTTTTCATGGAGTCTGTTATCCGCCGCTGGTGTATGAGCCCCTCGTGCCAGTTTGTATGTCGTTAGGAGACCTCGTGTGTCTGTGTCATCTTCTGATTGTCGTCGGCATGTGAGCATGCAGCCGCGTCTCCCGGTGTGAATGTTGGAGTGTGATGGAGTGGAGTCTGTGCGTGTGACACGCAGGTTGTGGGGGTGGAACGAGACGACGGCGACAGAGGGACAGAGCCGGGTAGCGGCCGTAGCTGTTTGGGGACCGTGCCGGTTCACCAGCAGCGAGGCGCGGTCCGTGCGTGCACGCACGAGACCCCACGTGCTCGCTGCGGGAGTGAAGCCCGGTCCGGAAACGCCAGCGGTGGATGTTGCCGATCCGCGGACGGACAAGGTTTAGGCAGGATAACGGATTTGGGGACGGGTTCTTCCACGCGAGCGTGTGTTTAGCTCCAACGGGCAGAAGCACATGTGTTCGCGTGGGGAGCCCCTCGGAGTGCGAGTGTGTTTTTGGGGGTGCGCCGGGTGACGTCATGGCTGGCACGTTGGGTTGGATATCCGCAGGAGGGTGAATCCCTGCCGGATGGTACCGTCCAAGGTGACGAGGTACGCGTGCAGCTGCATGACGTCACGGGCAGGTGCAAAGTGCGCGAGCTGTGAGTTGCCGCGCTGGTGCTGCGCGTAATTGAAAAAAAAAATTAAAAGTAACAAAAGCAAGCCTCGCTTTCGGGTGAACAGGATTCCCGGGTAAGGTGTGAAAGACCCTCTTACCTGGGCACAGGATGAACTAGCTAGGGGGAAGGGTTAGCTTAGCTTTAGGACCGGCTCCATGGGGCAGGGGTAAGTCCTCATGGGGCCCGTGGAATGGATAGTTAGAGGATGTTTAGTGAGATTTAGGTTGGGAATTTTTTTAGAGATTTGGAGACAGTGACACTTGGGATTGTATGGGGACGTAGTTTAGCTACGTAGTTGTTTTTTTTAAAAGGACGATGTGGGAGCACGAGGTAGTTAGGGGAGGTAGATTAGAAGGATGGCAGATTCAGCGGTGTGCGTGTGTAAGAGTTGGTGAGTTGTGTGAAACATGTTGAGTGAGTGAGGCCAGCGGGTCTGTGTGAGTGGAGCGAATGTGGAATGCATGGTGCGATGAGTGATTGGGGGGAGGAGTGACTCCCGGCCCAAGGGACCCGGGGTCAGTGTAGAGTGAGTTAGCTGGGTTGTTAAATTGAAAAAATGGAGGTCGTTTTGTTGTGTGGGAAGTAGGCTCGAAACTGTTTGGAGGGTGCAGGAGCCCTGTTGACGGGCTGGGAGCGTGGCTGCCGAACGGTGAGGTATCGCTGAGTGGGTACCCCGGGCACCGGGCTAGTCGGCCGTGGTAGGCCAAGGGCCCATGGGGGGCCGGGTTTAGCGTAGTGGGCACGGGTGCGCCCGCTTGGTGCGGGGCCCGGAGCGCCGTTGGCCGCGTGGGCAGTGTCGTGGGCACGGGTGACCCTCGGAAAGGGGCCGGGGCGCCAGCCTGCCACGTGTGCGTTTCAGGGGAGTGCCATGGGGGAATCCCCGGTGTTTTAGGGAGCTGGTAGGCTCGGAGGCAGTGTAGTGCCCGGGGTGCCATTGTTGGAGATTCGGCAGGGGTCGTGCCTGCAAGGGAGCCACGCGTCCCAGCCACGAAACCGTGCAAGGGCACGAGGGAAAATTAGAGGGCGAGGCCCGAAATTTGAGTGGACACCAAACACAGGCGACGGGAATCTGGGTTTTAGAACCATAGATTAAGCGAGAGGCGCTTGTTAAAGCCCCGGGGTAGTTTAAAGGTTACGGTTTAGGGTAGATAGGAAGTGTACCCTCCGCACCATCCATCCCTTCGCTCTCGTTGTGGGCCGCTGACCCACTTTGGGTTAGATCGCTGAGATCTGGGGGCCATCTTGAGGCTTGGTTGGGCCTCGGCACAGGACGCTAGCTCTCCCTTATTCCCTCCGGGAAGGGAACGTAGGGGTTGGGAGAAGGCTAGGTGACAGAATAGGTTAGCCGAACAAGGACGATAAAGGGGGTTAGGGACGATTTATAGTGGGAGAGGTAAAAAATAAATAAATAAATAAAAAAAATTATTGGGGCTAAATTGGTTTTTGACAAATTAAGGGAGTGGGTATGGACAGTACAGGCAAAGGCGATAGGTGGGAGGGAGACCGTAGGGTAGGTCCGAGCCCGCCTTCTGCGAGTGGCCAGCACCACCGTACTCCCTCCACCAACCTGCACTGCACGGCAAGAGGCCGGCCACTTCATCGGCAGCTGTTGTTTTACTGCAAGGCCTGTGCCGGCCCAGTTCGTCTGCCGGCTGTGTTCGCCTGCAGCGGCCTTGTTCTGCAGGCTGTGTTCGCCTGCAGCGGCCTTGTTCTGCAGGCTTGTTTGCCTGCAACGCCTTTTCGGCAGGCTGTGTTCGCCTGCTCACCTTTGCCATGCCATACCACTGCCCACATCTGCGTTGGCCCGTTCAATTTGCTTTGCCCCCCCCTTGTGCATTTCCATGGCGCCAGGATCCGCAAGCAACAGTTTGCAAGCTGCAGGAACTGTCCTGTTTGGCAGCTGCAAACACGGGCCTGCAGTGGCGGCCCGTGCACGTTTTCTTTGACTCTTACCTTTTTCCTGCAGAGTCCATTGATCCTGGGCCATGGTTTAGTGTAAATTATAGGTTAAGGCTAAGTTGTGTATTGTGTATTGTAAATTTGAGTGCGCCCCCGGCATGTCTGTCTAGCGCCGGCAATTTTATTTAAGTCGTCGCGTGAGTGAGTTTGTTTAGTTAGTTACTCAGCCCTCAGGTTATTTATTTTGGGGACACGAATACATGAATGTCGCACTCAGGGATCCGTAGGTAAAACGTACTAGGGGAGAACTACACATGATGGCACACGATAATTTGACGACTCGGGACGAGTCTGTAAAAAGGGGGAGGGGGTGTGTACGGCTCTGGAAATTCGCAAACACCATAAGGTCCCGTAGGTGAGATATATTTCTAAGTACATGTGTAGTTAGCCCAAACCCATTGTCTAGAGGGAATAATGTGATTCATTCGGGCTGCGATCCTTTGAGTTAGGCGTTTTTCTGTTCTGCTTTATTTTCGAACAAACCACACTTCAACGTCAACAACGCCAAACCAACAACACCAACGCTAACCACGCCACCACTCTAACAACGCCAGCCCCGCCCACCCTCACAACCACGCCACCATCTCAACCACGCTACCTACACCAACGAACGCCATCCTCAGCGTCTACGTACGACGGTTTGCGCTTGGAGGCGTCGAACGGCTTCGCCTCCCCCCACAAGACGCAGGTGGGAGGGAACGAGAGGGAACGCCCCCCTTCTCGAAGCGCCTCGAAGGAGGGTGGAAGCCGAGAACGGGCGGGGCGCCGGGCGTATAAGACGCGGAGGCGGCTGAGGCTGAGCCCTCCTCTTCGTCGTCGTGCTTCTGCTCTCTCCGGGGTTCGTTGATTTCTCTGGTTTCGGCGCTCGCTCGTCCTGCTGCTCCGGTTCGGGTGTGCTCTCCTGTCGGTCGGTGCTCTTGCAGAAGGCGTCGAGAGGCCAGCACGAGCAGGCGCGAGGCGCGCCGGAGGCCTCGCCGACCACGCTCGAGCGGGGAGTCACGGCAAGGGCGGTCGCCGAGGACTCAACACCGCAGGGAAGTCGACTTCCATTTCTTTTGGGGTTCTGTGTGAACGTGTGTGTGTGTGGCGCCAAGTCGTGAAGTAGTATGTTTTTAAGTGGTCCGTGTGTCGCGTTATTCGGTTAGTAGCTCTGGTCTTTTGTTTTCTGTGATATATGTGCATTTCTTTAATTATATTGTTGCTATAATATGTGCTATACGTGTGCTTTGTGTCCGTTCTGTGTAAATAAATGCGTCCTTGTTTGAATTTCCCCCGTGTCGTGCGTCCTTCCTTCGTTGGTCTCCATCTTGTTTCATGTAAAGGGTTCGTCGTGGGCTAATCCGCCCGATAATAATCTGAACCGTCAAGGCCGACGATAACACCGCTCGGTTATCCCGTTAGCCGGAACGAGCCGCTTAAGCGGATCGTGTCCGAAGTCGGCCTGTGGCGAGGTACAATCCCTCGTTAGGTTACCCGCGCGGGTACTTTAGTATATCGAATTTCGGCGATTCACCCTATTCCGCGCGGGTAGAGATGCGACTGGGTTGTGGTGAGTCCGAAAGGTCCACCCGTGACTGGATCCCGGCGTTAGCCGGGAGGGTCACGACTGAATTGTCCGTCCGGTGGGGAGGCGGTCGCGATTCGAGTCACGTGGCGATCGCACGCCGACGGGCGCGAATTCGCAAACATATATATATATATATATAAGTCTGGAGACGGCAATGGTTCACGAGCGGTATTTGATGATGTAGATTGTTTCAGAAGTCAAGGATGAGACGATGTGATAATTTTTGACCAGTTATAAAAATGATCAACATGATGTGTATGGGTGACAGGTTATTAGCTGCAAAAATGTCGAAAACCCGGTTTCGTTCAACAACTTTCAAAATTTGACCTTTGCATAACCTTTAAAGGTCACAAAACAATGTTGTGGACATTAAAATAAGGAAACAGGAAACGTGCTATAGCTTATGAGTTAGTTCGTCGAAGAAGGTCGAAAACCCGTTCGATTCCCACAACTTTGAAAATTGACTTTTGTGAACTTTAAAGGTCAAAGGTCAGGATTATGACCTTTGGTGCAAAACTTCCCTGGAACATTCCAGGAACAATATAACATCAGATAGGCTATATGGCATTTCGCACTCCTCGCATTATCCATATTTGATAAAAATCAGCGTAAAAACAAACTTGAAGGGGGTGCCACGGGCAAGGTGTTCGAGATAGAGCAAAATGGTTTCAAGACTTTAGGTGGAGAATGACCTCAAGATTATGCAAAAAAAAATTGTCATCCTGGCTCTCAAAGTTTGGGCGGTCGTATGATTTTTATGTCAAAATTCGCAATTTTCTAAGTTCGTGACCTTGTGACCTTGACCTTGGACGAAAATGAAAAATCGAGCTCTGTGGGGCTATGCAGGTGCTATTGGGCTAACCAAATACCGAAACCCCTGTCAGATTCGACAAACCCCCTCGGAGAGATATAAATTGAAATCAGCTACCCCCTAAAAACACATGTTTTTGGGGCGTGGCTCCGCCCATAATGGGCGCACCACGCCCATTCTCAGGAAAACACAACTAGCTCATGATATAAACCTCCCACCAAAATTTTATCAGGATCGGATCAAAACCCACGGAGCTATGCTCGGGACAGACAGACAGACAGACACACCAATAATGAATACAAGCCGGTAGGCGGACATGGGTAGTCGACTACCCAATAGAACCTGACGCGATGGACCGGTTCGATGGGGAATGACTCGAGGATTAAGAACAAGAAATTCATGATTCTAGCTTCAAGGGTTAATGCTGCAGATTTTTTGTTAAATACCCCCACATTTGGAGGTTTTTCGGCCGTTGCTAGGCAACGGAGGGGTCCATAGCAACGGTTCTTTCTCACACATAACTAGGACATACCATGAACCTACCATACCAGTTTCATGTATATCTGACTCATAGTCTCTGAGATATAACGAACTTTCTTTTTTATTGTTTTCGACCAGGGTTCATTCAAGTCTATCTTCTCCGACAGTTTTCATAGGATCCGGCTGGAAATTTTGACAATATGGCTGAATGTACTGCCCACAGTCGCTCGTGGCCAGATTTTTGATTTCGAAAAAATATATTTTTTTATGATTTTTCAAAAATTTCAAAGTCCCGTTGCTAGGCAACGGTGGTGTCCATAGCAACGGTTTTCATTTGCACACAACTAGGTCATGGTATGAACCTACCAACCAAGTTTCATCGAAATCGCCATTGTATTACCTGAAATCGCCATTTTTAATACTGATAATAACAAATTTCAAAAAAAAAATTTTTGAAAACATATTTTTTTCGACTAGATCGACTACCCACAAAGAAGCCGGTAGGGGACATGGGTAGTCGACTATCCAATAGAACCTGACGTGATGGGCCCGTTCGATGGGGAATGACCTGAGGATTAAGCACAAGAAAATTCATGATTCTAGCTTCAAGGGTTAATGCTGCAGATTGTTTTTTCATTAAAATACCCCCCCCATTTAGAGGTTTTTCGGCCGTTGCTAGGCAACGGAGGTGTCCATAGCAACGGTTCTTTCTCACACATAACTAGGACATACCATGAACCTACCATACCAGTTTCATGTATATCTGACTCATAGTCTCTGAGATATAACGAACTTCGTTTTTTTATTGTTTTCGACCAGGGTTCATTCAAAGTCTATCTTCTCCGACAGTTTTCATAGGATCCGGCTGGAAATTTTGACAATATGGCTGAATGTACTGCCCACAGTCGCCCATGGCCCGATTTTTGATTTTCAAAAAATAATTTTTTTATGATTTTTCAAAAATTTCAAAGTCCCGTTGCTAGGCAACGGTGGTGTCCATAGCAACGGTTTTCATTTGCACACAACTAGGTCATGGTATGAACCTACCAACCAAGTTTCATTGAAATCGCCATTGTATTAACGGAGCACTGGACCGAACAGAGGGACAGACAAACATATCGACGGAAAAAGTGATATAAGGGTAGAACAAATTTCAAAAAATTTAAAAAAAAAAATTTTTTTTTCGACTAGATCGACTACCCAACAGACATATCGACGGCAATACTGATAATAAGGGTAGAACAAATTTCAAACATTTTTTTTTTTTGAAAAAAAAATTTTTTTTTCCACTGGATCGACTACCCAATAGGGGTCACTTACTGACTCGTGAACATATAT
>CM068953.1:12908485-12921337 GCA_035128595.1 Eptatretus atami | reverse complement strand
CACCGGTTTTCTTTTGACTTTTGTTTTGCTCCCTGCAAAGTCCATTGATCCTGGGCCATGGTTTAGTGTAGAATTTTTAAGGATAAGTTGTGTACTGTAAATATGAGTGCGCCCCCGGCATGTCTGTCATAGCGCCGGCAATTTTATTTAAGCTTAACCCCCCTCGAGGTTGACTTGGTGGGTTGGTTTAGTCAGGTACTCACCAGTGGAGGTGTTATATATGGTCAGCGCGAATAACACTGAGTCCACTCAGACAAGGTAAAAAACATACTAGGTGAGAAACTACGTATATCCCAAGCACGAGAATGTTGACAATGAGCCGGAGCTCTAGACAAAAGTGGAAGCGCGGTGCAGTGCTACCCGGAAATTCGCACCGTCTTCAGGCCCGTAGTAGATATTCTGCAGCTTATACATGTATAGGCTTGCCCAAACCATTGTTCTAGATGAATCATTAGTATCATTCGGGCTGCGGATCCTTCATAGCGCGTTTTCTTCTGTTCTTTCGTTATTTTCGAACCACCACATATTCAACCCCAACCACGCCACCACTTCAACTAACGCACACACCGCCATCACACGACAACCACCAACCCAACGTCGCCTTTCTACAAACCACGCCACCCCACCCTCTCGCCCCTGCGTTCACCAGCGCCTTCCGGCCTCGCGTTCTGTACGACGATCCTCCGACAGAGGCTGGGAGGGTGCGCAAGTCTCCTGCCTGTCCTCCCGCACTTCCCTGCAAGCGCCCCAGGCCTCATTTCCCGCCCACCCACATGGCCGGACGAGGAGAACGAGAGGCGGGAACGCCCCGTTTTGCGGATCTTTCTGCCAGCACCGAGCGCCTTCGAAGGGCGTGCAAAGCGGACGGTCGCCAAAAGCGAGGCGGGCGGATCCCCCAGGCCCGGAGTAATAAGCCAGACGGTCTGCGGCAAGATCTCCTCTTCTCGACGGCATCTACTTCTTGTCCCTTCTCTTCTCGTCTTGACTCTTGTCTATTCGAGTTTGAGCTGGTTCTCCTTGTCTCGCGTTTCTTCTTGTCCTTTCTTTGGTGCTCTTCGGTTAACGTGACTCTAGTCGTGTGCGCGCTCCAGTGCGTTCGGTAGGGACCACACGCGGAGCAGGGCACAGGCACGACCCGGAAGGCCTCGGCCGACCACGCGTCGAGTGAGAGCACGGCAGACGGGACCACGTCGTCGGACGGTCGCCAAGGACTCAACCACACCAGGAAGTCCGACTTCATTTTCTTTTGGTTTTGTGATGTGTCGTGTGTGGCCGAGTCCCTTCCCAAACGATCAGGACCTGTGTAGAAGTTGGAGCCGATGTTGGTAGCTCATTCGGTTTAAGCTTCTTCTCTTGCTTTTGTGCATTTCTACGAAATACAATGCTTTATCTAAGAATGTTGCTTTATCGTGATTGTTGTGTCGTACATAAAATGCTTTCTTGTTGAGATTTCCCGCCCTTCTTCGCTCGTTCCTTTCTTTGTGGGTTCCATCATTGTCATGTAAAGGCTTACTGGGTCGCGGGAACGCCAGGAGAATTAAATTGAACAGTCCAAGGCCGATGATAACACCCTCGGTTCCTCTTCAAGTGTATGCACGGATACGCCGACATAGCATATGCGCGTTTAGTGTCGGAGTCGGCCTGTGCAATACAACCCCTCGGATGTGTACCCGTCGCGTACTTAGGGGAGTTATGACTTCGTCTATCCCCCGTATTCCCGCGGTAAGCATGCGGACTGGCTTGCAGCGCTGAGCCGAAGTCTCCACCTGACTAGATCCCTAGCGTTAGTCCGGAGGCGTCACGACGCTCATGTCGTCCGGTGACGGCGACGATGCCGCGATCACGATCTGATCCTTCGATCGCACGCGGCGCACGAATTCGAACAATATATTAATATATTATATGACTTTAAGTGACCAGCTGCTGGATACGTCCGGCAGCCAGGCGAGTCTACCGCCGGTCTGTCATACCCACAATTACGTCCGTGGACCACCAATCTTAGGCAGAGCAGTTGCCACTACTTCATGTGTTACTTTACCATTGGATTGGCAGGATCAAGCGGGTTCAATGCCCTCAATACATACTCGGTCTTATCTTTACCTGATTATATGCAGCGTAGCGGGAAGCTGCCAAATATGCCACTGCTAATGTGTAGAGCCACTCGTGGTGTAGAAGCTTCCAGCTGCTCATAATGCATGCGCCAATGAGACAAAGGTACAACTGAAGATTTTGAAAGAACCAAACACTATTATTACCACACGTCATAAGCAAGCTATGTTGTGAAAAAGCCCACTATTTTAGATAGCTCTCTTTATTACCAAGCAAGGCCACGATGGAGCATGCGTTTAGAGAGCGCGCGCTGCATCCACTACTTCTGCCGGTACTCCAGGGCCTCCGTCTGCCAACACCAGGCACGATGCCTGTCTCCCTCCCTCAGTCTCTCTGAAGATGCTTGACTCAAGCCTGCTGCAACACGATGCACGTGGGTTGGCCCATTGGCCTCCTCCACTCACACGACTCCCTCCTGAGAGAATCTGGTGACAGATCTAAGCTCAGGAAATGACCACATGTCCATGCAGTCGCATTGATGCTCACGACTATGGCAAGTACAAATCTTCATTTGAGTCTCTCTCAGCAACCACCGTTGACACAAAGATGCCGACCACGATAGCCAAGGATCTCTGAAGAGACGCCTGGTACCAAAGGAAATTAAGTCTCCGTCTCATCCTGCGTAGTAGTTTCCAATCTCGCATTCCATAGAGCAATACGGAAAGCACCAAGGACCTGAAGACTACGGACATCCTCCCCACAGGTATACCAGCAGCACCACACCTATCCAGAAGTAATACCATGACTCCCCAGCACCGACATCACGACGCAGATTGACCTCTGACTCACACCAGCGAAGACAATAAGTATCACTGCCAAGGTAAGTAAATCTCTCCACCATCAAATTCCTCAACCACAAACCAATCAACCCACGACAGCAGGCATCCAAATTTCATTGAAAGGCTGGCATCTAGTTTTACCAAGGAAACCGTTTAACCCAGTGGCTCCGAACTTCCTCATCAGCACTCGAGGCCCCAAAGTAAAAAGGTATGCATACTGAAATTCAAGTCGAACTTACGATGACCAACATCAGCGACACTTACTCACAGTCTCCAGCAGATCGCAATTCCCAAGATGTCCGCATTGATTCCTGCATTCCCAACGTCATACAAGCTGAAGTGTGGGGCTCCTGATGAAATCCAGTCAGCAAATGGGAAATAAGTTCAGAGATCGTACCAGCACATTTCACTAGCACTCTGTCACGAAGTCAGATGTCTCAGACATCAGAATTGATACAGTTTTGATGGCACCCCACGAAGACACAAGAATCCTCAGAGGGCATTTTCCAATTCACTGAATCATAATGCTTATGCAGAGTCAACTAGTACATGACAAATGGCAGCCCGCCCCTCCGAAACTCTCGTCTGCGTTCGGTGGTGGACGCGAAGAGCAAAATACAGTTCAACTCGTTGAACCCTTGTGTTAAAGCCTGATGCTCTGGAGGCTGTGCTCAAGCAATTGTGGTGAACCCCATGAAGAATTATCTGAGCAAAAGACTACTCACAAATGAAGCACGTCACCACCTGGCTAGTTAAGCCTGGTCAGCTCCGTGGCATCTCACCCTTCATCTTTCCCAGAGAGGCACAACAAGGCCCTCTTCCAGTCACGTGATGATGCCTGTGTTCAGCAGAGCACCAGAACTGCATGCATACACGATGTTAACGCAGTTCCACCATGCCTTTTGAAGAATGTTCGCGTTGAATTGGAATGCCCAGATCCCTGGAGCTCAAAGCCCATTGCAACCGTTAACACCAGCCGATTTCACACAATGAAGGTGGATCACATTGATTGAGGGCAGCAAATAGGATCTTAACACCCCTGACATCCAACACGACAGCTGTAGCGATCAGGCCTGTGCACGCGCATTCTAAAATAACCCCACACGGCGCTTCACCTCGTACTCTTTGAGTCAAGAGCCCACCACCCTCCGCCTCTAACTGCTCAGTACACCAAGGACAAGGCTGGGTGAAGACCAATCCACCAAAATTCCCCTGTTAATGTCAGTGTACGAGAAATCGCTTCAACCACAGTTGATGCGTCTATCCCCTCACGATTGCCTCGTCACATAGTCCTCCTTCTCCACCCTTATTGCATCATTACAAGTATATCTCCTCACTCGCCTGAACAGCTCAGTTTCTGTCCATTCAGCCTGGCCCGTTGACTGGTTCAATTATCATCAGTGTCCCTTGAGAACGAAAAATTCTTCTTTGCCCTACGTGATTCCAGATCCACTCAGACAACATCAAGGACGGTGGTACAGAAATATGTATGATGGAAGTGCTAGATGAAATTTCAAACATGCATTTGGACGTAGTGAAAAACGACGTACCTTGGAACAAGAAATGTCCATCAAACCATGAATACTCTTACCGCTTATATGTCAATTGAGACACGGAATTTTGCCCGACACTTAAAAAGTAGAGGGCCAAACATTGCTGCTCTTAGTGTAATACTTAGAGGGCTCATTCGATGAGGTTCCAGAGTATATTTTGTTCTCGAATAGCTTCTGGGTTCCATGATATACGTTGCCAGGCCAGACTGTGGTCTTTTGGAAAACCATTAAATCATGTGAACACGACAAATATTATGTGTTCGGGTTAAAGTCTTCAGATGACCCATAGCTATAAAATCGTTCAATGTAGAGCAAAATTGCTGCGTATTCCAGAATAGACTAAGAAGACATTTTGCACTCCAATTGAAGGTGCTGTGCCGACCGTTAATATATCGACTTCTAAGTTCTCTACACAAGATCCTCTAGAGCTGTATTTCTTTCTCGCTCACGTACAGGTAATATCAACTTCCCAACACTGTAAGGGTGATAAAGTCATCTGCCTGTGAGCTGGACTGAGAGCTCTTCTCTCATTTGAGGCTCTTAAACGCTGCTTGAGTAGAAGCATACCATTACCTTTGCACCACATGGTATCGTAGATATGGCGGAAAGATATGGTTTCTAATAGTTGATGAACTATTGGTGATCGTGATCTAATGGTTGAAGCTTCACATCTAGTTCAGAAAGGTCATCTCAGTAAAACACTCGGCGAACTCAATACATGGTCTGTATTGCTTCAGTCGTCCAATGTCCTAAAAACTATTCACATCTGGTCAAGCCTCTATGCGTCCAAATAATTTCCCTTCCTTGGTCTGGAGGTTTATCACTTGTAATGGTAACATGCGATCGATCTCCCTGCCTGAAGACCACAAAGGTGTACAGCATCCTTGAATGTATTGTGGCCTGTAAGGCCCGACGTCGTATTAATTGAGGCTGGCAGTGACGCATGGATAAATTCAATGGCCGACTAAAGCAGTCACCTTACTTGCAATTTTGCCCGTCGCATTAATTCCACGTAGAAAATATAAACTTTTCGAAAAATGCGGGTCAGTCAGTATGAGAACTATGTCTGGCAATATCGCACGTGGCCTGAGAATATCTGGAATAATCTTACTCAGGACTGAGATAGACTTAGTCTGAGTTAACTTAGGCGACAAATGAGTCGGATAGTCTTCGTCCTCGTTTAACGGCCTCGTCCATGTGATTTTCCTCCATCCGAAACAAAAAATGTCCTCGATGAAGTAGCCATGCAGACGTTGATACAAGTTCTCTTGACATTCATTAGGCGACTCGTAATGGTCCAGAAATAGTCATAAAATGAGCACCACGAGTACCTGGAACGAATGGTCAAGCTAATATCTACCAAATGTTTTCCATGGGAGTTTGAAAATTTTTGCACTATTTTGCAATTACGTAACAGGCGACCGGCATAATTTGCCACTTTGCCCAGCAGTGATTTCCAAAGCATATCACTTTCTTGGGGTCTGGATTAAACCGAGTGCAGCACTGTCTCATCATCTGTAAACTTCTAGGAAGAATGCCGTTCTTCTTCTCCCAATGATTGATAACGCATATAAAACCCAATGTGAAATGGGGAAATATATAGGATCAGGAAACGTGTAATATAGTTTTCTTCAAATTTTTCAAAACAGTTGACGATCTCTGACTTGTTAAGCACCATATGTTCTATGGAGCCCGGTGTGTGTTTGCCATGAAGTTCTACCCAGGGAGCTCACCGAATGCTCAATTCTATTAGTGCTCGTTTAAGGCCTGGAGATATTCCCACATAGCCTGTTGTATCCGCATGGAGGGGAAACCGATCGTGACTTGGTCGCTGCTAAAACGCATGTTCTAGAACAGCTTCTGCCACCATTCTCAGCTTAAGGTAGTCACCCACCATGATACCGTACCAACGGACCCAAACGAGATGCGTGCTCGAGTAGGAAACAGAGCAGTTCTTCGCTCCAACACGAGACAATAACAACACCACGTCTAACAGAGAGCCCAGAGAAAGTGTGTGAGCGAGGCGTGTCAGAACACGGCACTTCCTCTTAACCAGCAATTATTAATACTGTGTTAGAGCTTAAAATAACAGAATGAGGCCCCTGGAATGAATACTATAAATATCCAATCCGACTCAACGTCAGCCCCCAAACAGCCCTAACAAGAACAGACTTCTAACAAAGGACTGATGAAAAGACTACCCTCTCGCACAGACTTTCAGCGTATCTCTTACCATCCAAATAAGTTTTCGTAGAACCAAACCAAATTAAAAAAAGTCCTTAACCATGGTCGTTATTTCGCATACCATTATCTGGTAAAATCGTAAAATGTACATCATCAACACAGCTAGAAACTGTTCAAAAGTGGCAATAAAATATTTAATAAATATTTTATCTTGTAACCATTGTTAGTTCTGTGTTACATCTTCTTTAATTAACCGCTATCTCTTCTCCGTTAACCCATCATATACTTGTGTCATATCCAACCCATCATTGTGCCTATTTGTAACAACATTTTTCTAATACTGAAACAAATTTAGAAATCTCAGTCTATGTTCATTGATTATTCTGAAAAATGCTGAAATGAGCGCAGCACTCTCCAGAATCTGTAATAAACAAGGATGAGACGCACCTCACGTGGTCCTAGCTTAGATTATCGATTCCTTAGCCGAATATAACTTCCCGATCTGGTCTATGTGCTGAAGACCTAATAGAAGTGCATCACCAAAGAGGGGCCTCCATTTAAAAGGAACTTAAAGCTTGGCTCTCAATCTGTCGAGTCACATAAAGATCCTAATATCTGTCATAATGGAGAGACAGAGTTATGAGGTTTTCACTTGCGGAACCTGAGCACTACTTACAGAATTGCCCTTCTCTAGTATCGATGGTCAAGAATTCATTCAACGCTCATGATTCTATTGACCCGATGTGACAGTCGGAGGAAAAGTTACGCTCAACCCAGTCGGTGAGTAGTGTGATGTGCTAAACATAAACAATGTGCAGGAGCCCAGGTGGACTGCCAACATTAGACAAAAAGAACATGACAATAACACCTCATAAACAATTGAAACAAGATTAGAATTGCTTACAATGAGCGCTTTACCCAATGAAGTTATTAATTTAACCACTCAAGCATACCAGAACCAAAAATGAAAAGAAGAAATCTTTCAACCTTCTTCTTCATTAGTGTTTCCTTGCCTATTTTACGATACATAAGTACCACTATATCACTTAGTGGTTTTTCTGTCTGTCCCGAGCATAGCTCCTGGTTGTAATCCGATCTGATAAATTTGTGTGGAGTTGTATTCATGATCTATGTGTTTCCGGAGAAGAATGTGTCGAGCTCGCCCGAGATTTATCGATGGACGAGAGCCACAACACCGCAAAACCATGTTTTTTAGAGTGCATGTCAAGTACTATCTCTTCTACCGAGCCGTTGTGCGATGACACCCTACTGCACTGTTCAGAGAGGTTCAGTAATGTGGTTAGGCCCAATTGCCCTGTAAGCCCCACATGGTAGCAATACGAGCTACTTCATTAGCTCCGCGAAAGTTCACAAAATCCTAACAAATGTCAAAAAATCACAGACAAGCTCGCATCGAGCTCCTAGGACTTATCGAGACACATGTAGTCGAAATGAGAAAGTTACATGGCAATAGTGCTGCTCGAAACCAACTTTCATATTACTTTTCCCATTCCGCCAGTTTGCCCGTGCGTCCCCTCGAAGGTCAAAAAATTAAAATAGGGCAAACCGTTGTAGCAGCTGAGCTCGAGTGACCACCATCGCCGTTCCACTGGTTCATATTAGAAACAAACGTCAAGGGACACTCAGCGGATGAGGAGCGGCAATACCACATACACATAAATAGAAAGGATAAATACCACATAAGAACAACAAAAACAAAACATCATATTTTTCTGCCGCAACCGCTGTCAGATAACAAAATTTCACCATAGTACGACATCAGTAGAATTTTTAATGACAATTATTATGTCATAGGACGTGGCTTGCACCATGTTGAAAATGGAAAACTTTGCCGTTTCTGAAACTCACCAAGGAAAAAAATTGAAACTTGTACCACAAGCAAGTACTTCTCTGGGGAATAAGTGTGATTTTTTTTTTTTCACATCATGGAACTCATAATTGCATTAGACACTACACGATCAGTATGAAAATTTGGTCATCAAGGGATAAAATTTCCACAGAAAAAAATTTTGATACTCATCTTCATGTATCTTTGCACCATATTATAACAATTATATATATATATATATATTATATAATTTTTTTTTTTTTTTTAACCTCAAAATTTCTCCTCTGATTGCTAACAGATCGAGGTGAACTTTACAAGCTGATACGCCTATCCTGAAAGAACAAAAGTCACACATAACATCACAAAAAATTCAGGTTCACACCACTACTGAGAAGTTTGATACGAGAATTCAACAAAAAATTAACGATCAATTTTTCTCTGACTCCGGCGATAGCTCATCAAACAAGTAAAACTCACAAAGTTATATTTAGTAACTGGATGCGGAAGTAGATTGATCAACATTCCACCTTACTCGTATATACTTATTCTGCTTCTCACCGAGAATATTATAGATTATTCTTTATTAGTCTGAATCTTTTTTTATTTTTATGATAAATAGTGCTCAAACTATCAGGGCTAGTCCGCTAGGATGTTTGCGTCTGTGTATTTGTGACAATTATAACAGCTGAAATATTACGAATCCTATCCAGTTCCTATGAATGACTTCATCTTGCTTTTTGCTTGTTCGTTTCCTTCTGATATAAACAAGCAAGATGACCTATTGTCTTTCCATTTCTAGATTGATTGAAATTTATTTTAATCCTCATTCTTGACTGAATCAATTATAATTAAAATGAAAGAAGAGCTCATTTGGTGCAAGATTTCATGGAGTTCCAATCTACAATGTCGGGGACATCTGTTACGATCAGGATCAATCAATGGACCAGCAGAATAGTATAACCGCAGTCAGTTCTATTATTTTCCATTAATATACACTATACACACCGACTATATGTCAAAAAAAAAAACAATAAAAGACACTTTCATAACCACTTTAGCTGACAAACATCCGTATCTCAAATCACAATAAGATGCACGAGCCACCCACAACATCTTCTTTCTAGCTGGCCCGGTTGCCAAACCACAAAATAAGCGCTGTAGTCCCACCTACCTTCTAGCAAACGGGTCATTCCATCTATCACTTTTAGTTGACATATGCTCATTCCTCCAACAGGACGGCAAACGGATGGCCGGTGCTGGGAAAGGACTCGCGGACCGTGCACCCCCCCTGCGCACTCGCAAAAAAAACCAGAAATTTTCAAACAACCAAAGCGAATGGGCCGTCGCTACAAGTCCCGTAAAGCTCACACTGGATTAGGACTTTGTGTTTTATCTTTGGAACTACACAACTGTTGTGCCCACGCAACTAATGATGTGACATATCGACTGATAATCGAGTAGTTATCTGTAGCAATGGACTTCAGTTTAATTCATACATCCACAAACTATCGGATGATGTGCTCGTCTAGACTAGGGATTATTTTTTTCCAAACTCTTTACTCCTGAGCTCTTCTCCACCCTTGCTGGACTCTTTTGATGCCTTACGTCCACATCCCCTATTATATTCACATCATGCATTCCCGATGGTACTATATCGCTTTATCTCATGAACCGCATCATTCGTTCTTGTATTTCAATATTCTTCACAGCATTCTCGCTTAACTATAATATCTCAATCTAATGTGATTAAATATACCACCTCAATGTTCTTTGTTTTAGGTTTTCCCTCACCGTTTTCATCTTTTTCTGATGCATGACAATCGATAGACCATTGAACCAAATTAACTCCACCCCTACCCCCACGATCACGAATTTAGACTAAATCGTGCCCTTAATTTTTGTTACCCACACTCAAATGCAGTCGTTTGGCGCGGACCAGAAAACCTACGCCTTCTCTGATCACGTTCTCTTGCCATGTTGGTTATATTAAATGCCGCTTTACTAACCGTCTCTCTATTTTGTCATTGGTTTATCTTTTGTAAAACCTGGCCATCATAACTTCGGATTATGACTCACTTGTTTCCTTAATTTTCATTATACCTTGTATATAGCACATACTCAGGTCCCATGTCAATATACCTAGCATTTCAATTAGATCGGACCAGTGGTTGTCGATAAACAGCCGGTCACACACACACACACTAACACACAACACAAACCCACACAAAACAATCTGGCGAGGCTACAATTCTTCTGATTGCTCTTTCTCGTTTCTATATGTATTGTAATTAGTGAGAAAATACAGATCTTCTCACTACAAATCTGACCTGACAAATTCAGTCTCGGAACTCCTATCCAGAGATTTTGAAGATCCAATAAACCAAAACATGATGTGCATCAGTACTACTCTGCCAGTGGAAGGATGTCCACATCAGGTGCTAAGTATTGTAAGTCTGTGAATATAGTGAATTCCTTTGGCAGCCTCAAATATTTAGTACAAAGCACTAAGAGACATCCTTATTATATAACCCTCAATTAATCTCACGACCAGCCTCCTGGTATTCTAGTTTACTTTGGCATGTCATTTTCACTAATAACCTGCGGTCTCTTCGTCATCGGTGTCTGGTCTAACAGATGCCAGACATAACTACAAACATAGAGCATCGCACACGCATCCTGATTAACGACTAAATAGTATGAATATCCCGTTCGTTTGGTGAGAACTGCTTAGTATCGTTATCATATTTTTCATGATCTACCAATTCAAGATACCACGACAACGATTCGATCAGGTCTGTAAATAACCTTAGATTATGCAACCTCACTGTCTATTATTAGCTTCTCAACACTTCATATATCTACATGCGGATATTTTGGTAGCATTCAAGTTTAATTCTGTAACATTGCATTAAGATCTGATTCGCCAAAATATATAAACACAATGTTAATATGTTTCGACCAAGTAGTAATTTCCAGACAAATTTTCTTCTTATATTTTGTCAGACATCAATATTATGAATGGAGACACTGCTGAAGCAAAACCAGACATGCACCAACGCATGTTATTTGTTCTCAGAAGCTAGTACTAATAAAGAATACTTTTCACCCTGGACTAAATACGAGCGCAGATACCTCACTCTATCACCTAAGTAGGCTATCATACTTGATCTATCGATCTGAAATTTCATGGACATCAGCCCAGGCTGAAACTGACAATCAAGTCACTGTATGACAAGAGGTCTGAACATGGACAAATCACTGTTGACAAGAAGTTCTGTACCATGTTACAAGTTTCACTGCATGACAAGAAGGAGTGGAATGAAACAAGCACCCTTGAACACGACCTAGTAATGAGTTCAGACAATTGTGCACTGTCAAGGAGAAACGGACTAGTACAATAGTTTCGCAATTGAACAAGTAAGAGTGAATGTACATAGTCCCATCTGTTCATGTGATAGGAAGAACAAGTAGCAAGATCAGCAATAAAAAACAATAGAATACAGGATACTAGCTACTTTGATCTTGTGTTCAATTCTATTAACCACTATCCCAAAACTAGAATAGCACACGATTTGTGCTCACATTTTGATAGGCGGGCCATCATTACTTAAAAACACTTTCTTCTGACTCTCACTTTGTCCATTTCTTGCTGCGTAGTAACATTACAAAAGGATAGAAAGTTGTTATCATCTATTTGATGTGCCAGAATATCTCATTAATGGTAAGCGTATTCCTATATTTGTCTGAGCGCCTGCATCTCTCACTACAAAACAATGTGGTCGTGTGTTAAGTACTATTCCTCGCACCATCTCCTTCTCTGACGCACATGAAAAGCACTTGGCTTAAATAATGTCATATTTTTTACCGAACACTATGGTCAGTTATAATAATTGTTGCAAGTTATCTTGAATCAAGGGCATCAGCGACTTTATTTGAAAATTGGTAGTGGTTATATTTGAAACACGAATCGGAACGTGAATTTTGGAAACAACGTGTCGTTCCGCAGGACTTGCATCATGAATTGGAAGGGGGTGAGATTACGTTTTTTACTCTCCCCCTGTCGCATCAAACAAATTGAAATCATTCCAAACAGGAAAAACTTGCTTCTTCAAGAGATCAAGCACGACAAATCTAGAACAGAACACAAAGAAAAACTAACATTTCAATAATTGGATAATAGAACCGAGTGGTGACACAAAAACATTCGTTGTATATCATATCAATATATGTGTGTGTTACATCATTATATACCCCCGTTTCAAAATTCTCTTAGCTCATGAATAATTTTCACTTCGAGACTTAGTGATTTGTTCGCAATTTGCTTTCCGGCCGTTGTTGCGTTCCGCCACTAGAGTTCTCGACATGTTACATTAACTCA
>CM068953.1:12888533-12903535 GCA_035128595.1 Eptatretus atami | reverse complement strand
TATATATATATTTATGGACTTGGGGAGTCCTGAGGCCACCAGCTGCGGATAACTCCGCAGCCCAGGGGGTTGCTGTCAACCACGAATGCCGGTTGGTACCACCAATCTTGGCAGGGTTCTCACTACTTCATGTGTTACTTTTCCATTGGATTGGCAGGATCAAGGGGGGTTCATGCCCTCAATACATACTCGTCTTATCTTACCTGATTATATGCAGCCGAGCGGAGCTGCCAAATATGCACTGGCTAATGTGTAGAGCCACTCGGTGGGGTAAAGCTTTCCAGCTGATAATGCATGCCAGACCAATGGAGGAAAGGACAACTGAGACAGATTTGAAAGAACCAACAATCTATTTATTTACACACGCATAAGCAAGCAATGGTGAAAACCACATTATTTAGAGCTCTTTATTCACCAAGCAAGGCCAGGGATGGGAGCATGCGTTAGAGCAGCGCGTCGCTGCATCCACTTTCTGCCGGTACTCCAGGGGCCTCCGTCTGGCCATACACCAGGCAGATGCCTGCCCCATCCCCATCTCCTTGAGATGCTGATCAAGCTGCTGCAAACCATCGAGGCACCGTGGGTTTGGCCCACTCTGGCCTCCTCCACTCACAAGACTCCCTCGCTGAGAGAATCTGGGTGAGCAGGATCAGCGTCAGGAAAAATGAGCCACATGTCCATGCAGTCGCAGTTTTGATGCTCAGGACTATGCAGGTAACAAATCTTCATTGAGTCTCTCTCAGCAACCACTCGTGGACAACAAAGTCCGACCAGCGATATGCCAAGGATTCTCTGAAGGACCTGGTACCGAAAGGATTAAGTCTTCCGTCTCAGAGATCCTGCGTCAGAGTCCAAGTCTGCATCCATAGAGCAAGACTGGAAGCACCAAGGACCTGAAGGACGGCGGTCCTCCCGCACAGTACCGCAGCACCATCACCCCATTATCCAGTGAATCCATGACTCCCAGCCCGACTCAGACGTCTAATTGACCTCTGACTCACAGCCAGCAGAGACATGAAATATCACTACTTGCAACGAAGCACACATCTCTCCACGACCTCCACATCCTCACACAAACAATACAGACACTGACAGCAGGCATCCAAGATGTTCATTGAACAGCGCCTGGATCTAGTTTTGACCACCAGGAAACCCGTTTACCCAGTGGCTCCGACTTCCTGATCAGACCCTCGAGGGGCCCCCAATAAGGATATCTAAATTCTCCGAAAAGATGAACTGCATCATCATGCGAATCAAGGTCAGAGATCTGACATTCCCAAGCGATGCACCTGCAAGGTTGATCTCTCTGAATCCCCCTGGAAATCCAGTCATAATCAATTGCTGAAAAGGGTTGGGGGTGGGGGGCAGTACACACCGCTGAATGAATCCAGTCACAAACTGGATAATAGTTCAGAGATGGTACCAGCACATTTCACAGGCACTGTCAGTACAGATAGATGTTCAGACATCAGATTGATCAGTTTTGATGGCACCCCACGGAAGACCAAGAAATCCCCAGAGGGCATGCCAATTCACTGAATTCAATGCTTTGCAGAGATCAACATAGACTGCAGGCAGCCGCCTGCCGCAAAACTCTCGTCAGGTGCGTTCGGGTGGGGACTCCGAAGAGCAAAATAACAGTCAATCGTTGACCTCTTTGGTGTAAAGCCTGACTGCTCTGGAGGCTGGTGCTCAAGCAGAGTTGTGTGAAGCCCCATGAAGAATTATCCTGAGCAAGACCTTGCCTGGCACTGAGAGCAGCGTGCACCCTCGGTAGTGCTGGCAGTCTGGTGATCACCCTTCTCGTTCCAGAGAGTGGACAACAAGGCCCTGTTCCAGTCAGTTGGATGAGCCTGTGTTCCAGGCAGAGCACGCAGAATGCAGTCAATGACACGAGATAACAGCAGTTCCAACCAGCCTTTTGAGAAGTTCAGCATGAATGCCACAGATCCCTGGAGCTCAAGCCTATTTCAAACCGGTTAACCACAGCCGTGTGTTCCACAAATGAGAGGTGGATCAATTGATTGGAGGGTCAGCAATATAGGATCGTTAACCACCCCTGAATCCAACACGACAGCTGGTGGATCAGGCCTGGTGCAGCCATCAATAGTAACCGCCCAGCGGGCCTTCACTTCGGACCTTTGGTCAAGAGCCCACCACCTCCGCTCTAACTGCCAGTAACCAAGGGACAATGGCGGGTGGATACCACAATGCCACAATAATTCCCCTGTAAGCAGGGACGAGAATCACTTGACCACAGTTGATGCTCTACCGCCCTCAACAGAATTCCTCGCAACATAGGCCTCTCTTGCCACCCTTAGTGCACATACATTTTAACACCTCGGCGTCCCTGAACAGCCGCTCTGCCATTCGCCTGCCGCTGTTGACTGGTTCAATGTTATCCAGTGCTCCCTGAGAGACAAAATTCTTCTTTTGCCCTACGGTGAGTTTCCAAGACATCCACTCGCACAACATCAAGGACGGTGGTCAGAATGTGTGTGGGGTGCAAGAGGAAGGTGTTCAAACATGTCATTGTCAGACGATGTGAAAACCTGACGTACTTGACAAGAAACTGCTCAAACATTGAAATTATCTGTGGCTTCATTGGTCAAATTGGGACACGGATTTTGCCGACACTTGAAAAGAAGTGTTTAGAGGGCCAAACATTGTGCCGAGTTTTATTTAGAGGGCTATTCTGGATGAGGTTCCAGAGTATATGTGTTGTTGGAAGTAGGCTGCTGGGGTCTCCAACTCATATACTTGCCAGGCCAGACTGTGGTCTTTTGGAAGAGCCTTATCAGGTGAACACGACAATATTATGTGTTGTTGAAGATGTCTTCAGATGACCCATAACTATAAAATCGTTTCAATGTAGTAGCAAAACTTGCTGCTTTTCCAGATGGACAGAGACATTTGTTGCAACTCCATGAAAGGTGTCCCACAAGTTATATCGCATTTCTAAGTTCTCTCGACAGGCTTAGGAAGCTGAATTCTTTCTCGGTCACGTACAGGGAATATCACTCACAAACGATGTAAGGGTTGATAAGTCATCTGCCTGGTGAGCTGGACTGAGAGCTCTTCTCATTGTGAGGCCTAAACGCTGTGAAGTAGATAAGGCTTACCATGTTACCTGTGTGGCACCACAATGGATGGTGATACGTGATGGTGTCCGTAAAAAGCGTCTATGGAAGGCGATTGGTGGATCTGGATTCTCTATGTGCTTGAAGCTGTCACAATCAGTTCGAAGGTCATCCTCAGTAAAACGAGCCGGCGAACACAGGTCGGTCTTTGCTCATCGTCCGAATGTTTCCAAAACATTCACGATCTGGTCAAGCCTCTGGCCAAATATTTCCGGTCCTGGTCTGGAGGATTTACACTTGCGTAAGGAAATGGCGATCTGGTCTCCGCTGCCTGAAAGACACAAAAGGGTGTCGCGATTCCTTGAATGTGTTGTGGCCTGTTAAGGCCCGACTGTCGTATGTAATTGAGGCTGGCAATTGACGCATGGGATAAAATTCATGCGGGACGTAGCAGGCACGCGTTACTTTGGCAATTTCCGTCGCATTAATTTCCAATGCGAGTAAGGAAGATAACTTGAAAAATGTGGGCATGATGGCATGCAAGTATGCAGGGACCGTAGTCTGTGCCATATCCTGTTTGACTAAAATTAGATAAGTCGGGGTGAAAGTACTTAACGCTGTTGAGGACGACAAGATTTTGAAGTGACGGAGGAAGTTCTCGTCCTCGTTAACGCCTCTCATGGTGTGATTTTCTCCATCCCGAACAAATAAAATGTCCTCGATGAATGCCATCAGACGTTGATAACAAGTTCCTCTGGACATTCATTAGGTCAGACGAATGGCCAGAAAAGTCTAATAAAATGAGCACCAGCGGACTGGAAGCCCGGAATGTAGCGAATCATCTTCCAATGTTTTCCATGGGAGTTGAAATTTTTGGACATGCAATTACGTGAACAGGAACGGAGGCAGTAATTTGCCACTTTGTCCCAGCAGTGAGTTCCAACATATTCACTCTTCGTTGGGCAGTCTGGCGATTAAAGACTCGAGTGCAGCCTCGTCATCATCTGGTGAACTTCATGAGGGAAGATGTCGGTTTTCTTTCTCCCAATGTGAAACAACCAATGAGAAATGGCGTGAATTAGGACGAGGAAAGGTGTAATATAGGTTTTCTTTCAATTTTCACAACGAAAGTCTTGACTGATCTCTGACTTCGTTAAGCACCATATGTTTTGGAGCCGGTGTGTGTTTGCCATGTAAAGGTCTACTCACAGGAGCTCACCGATGTCAATTCTATTCGAGGCTCTGTTAAGGCCTGGAGTAGTTCCAACAACCTGTGTACCGCCGATGGAGGGGAAACCCGATCGTCTTGTCGCTAAAACGATGTGTTCGGAGAACAGCTCGCCACATTGCCAGCTAAGGTAGTCACCCAACACGATGAATTACCGTACAATCGGCCCCAAAGCGAGATGTCGTGCTCTAGGAAAGAGCAGCTTCATTCTCGCTAACACGAGACAAATACAACACAACGTCGTAACAGAGGCCCAGAGAAAGTGTGGTGAGCGAGGCGTGGTTCAGAACACGTACTTCTCTTGTAACAACATATATTAATACTGTGAGGGAATAAAGATGAAAGTAACAGACAGGGGGGGGGGAAGCATTCTGGGACAAATCAACCGAGCACGCGATGCCCCCAAACCAGCCCTTTGACAAGGGACAAGCTGACTATCTATACACAGACTGATGAAATGATGACTCGGGTCACCGACGGTGCATCTATGTCTTCTCCTGGGGTAAGTTTTCCAAAACCAAAAAATATTTTAGCAAAAAGTTATACCTCATGGTCCGTTATGAACATTTTTCTGATAAACCTAAATGTACATCATCAAACAGCTTATGAAACTGTTCAAAATGTGGGCAATAAAATATTCTAATAAATATGTAGTCTTTGTGAACTCATTGTTTGGGTTTCTTGTGTATTTTCTTTTTAATTTACTGTTCTCCTTCTCGTTGGCCCATCATATCTTTGTGTGTGCCTATCCAGAGCCCATCACGTGGCCTCACTGTTGCAGATGCTAAATTATTTAGCTTCAGCAGTTTTTTTAATTAGGTCCTTTGTCATTGATATAAACAGAACCGTAACAGCTGAATGCGAGCACATCTCCAGGAGTCTTGTAAGTAAAACTCAGAGGTAGTTTACGTCACCTCTGAGCTGTCTGAGCTTGTTTTTGATTCCTACCACTGATGAAAACTTCCCGACTGGTGATGGCAGGCATGAGAATGTTTGCAGGAAGACCTTTGGAAAGAGTTAAGCTGGCTGTCTCATCGCTCGGGGACATTAAAGATCCAAAGGTATCTTTCATGACGAGAGCGAGGTTAATCGGCCGGAACCGTGAACTACTTACACAATTTCCTCTCGGACTGGCACCGATTGTCTAAGAATGCAACAACTCATGAAGTGCTGTTGGACCGATGGGTGACAGGTCGGGAGGAAAAGTACTGCTCTACCCAGGTCGCTGTGAGTGTGTGAGTGTGCGTAAACATAAGACAATTGGGTGTGCGAGCCCATGGTGGACTGTCCAAACATTAGACAAAAAGGAACAGAAGAGGAACACCTATAACAATTGAAACAAGAGTGAGATTGCTTGGCAATGCATGGTTCCGCTTTGTCCCCAATGATGTTTATTTACATTTAACAGCACCTCAAGCGATACCAGAACCAAATGAAGCAGAAGAAACTTTCTAACCTATCGTGTTTCATTTGTTTCGGCTTTGCTATTGTTCCCGAGTCAGTAATGACCACTATCATTCGTTATGGGTGTGTGTCTGTCTTCCCGAGCATAGCGTCGTGGGTTTTGATTCCGATCTTGATCAATTTGGGTGGGAGGTTTATTCATGACTCTAGTGTGTTTTCGGAGAATGGGCGTGGCGCGCCCTTATGGCGGAGCCACGCCCAAAAACATGTGTATTTTAGGGGTAGCCGATTTCCGTTACTCTTCTCCGAGGGGTTTCGAATCTGGCAGGGGTTCGTTTTGGTTAGCCCAATGGCACCTGCATAGCCACCAGAGCTCGATGTCTTTCATTTTCGTCTCAGGTCACGACTAAAGCAAAAAATCAATAAATGGGCTCTGAGCTCTAGGGTTTTCAACTGTTTCGAATGAAAGTTGGTATGCAAGTAGTGCTCTTGTCGAGTACTCAACTTCATCATTACGTTTTCCCGATTCCCGCCAGTTTGCCCGTGGCGTCCCCTCGAAGGTCAAAAATAAAAAAGGACGAACCCGTGTACATTGCTCTGCACATCGCCGTCTCCAGACTTTGTTTCATTAATAAACAACGTGAAGGCACTCGGTAGAGCGCATACTCCGTACATAATGCTTGATCCACAAGAACACCAAACGTTCGTATTTTCTCGCAACCGCGGTCAGATTGAGACAAAATTTTCACCATAGGTAACGACACGTCATGTAGAATTTTAAGACAAATTATTATGTCATAGAGCCGTGTGTGGCAGCCATGTTGGAAAAATGGAAACCTTGGACCTCTCGTTTGTCCTGAAACTGCACCAAGGAAAAATTGAAACTTTACACAGCAAGTACTTCTCGTGGGAAATAAGTGTTGATTTTTTTTTTTACGACCATGGACGACCGTCATAATTGCATGTGTAAGAAACTACATCTGACAGTATGAAAATTTTTGAGGGTCATCAAGGATAAACTCGTCACAAAAAAATTTTGATGACTCATTTCATGTGATTTGGTCAGCCATTATATATATATATATATATATTAATATAATATTTTTTTTTAACCTTCAAATTCTCCTCTGGAGTGGCTGAACCAGATCGAGGTGAAACTTTTACAAGTATGACCGCTATCCGTGAGGAACAAAAGTTCAACATGAATAAGGTTACATGGTTGGCAAGCCATATTGGATGAAGAGAATATTAGATAATACTTTTCTCTGGACCCCGCTTCATCAAGCGTGAAACTTCACAATGTAATGATTTAGTAGGATGGGGAAGAGATGTTTTCAAATTTCACCTTGCTCGGATACATGTCTTTGCAGCCCCGATGGATTAATTTTTTTTGACTCTGGTCTTTTTTTATTTTTTTTGAAAAGGCTCACTTGGCGTGCTGGATGGTTGGGGTGTTGGATAACAGTGAAATACTGAATCCTATCCAGGTTCGCTATTGATGACTTCATCTTTGGCTTTTTGCTTGTTCGTGTTCCTTCTTGATTACAACAATGCAAGACTGTACCTATTTGTCTTCCATTCTCATTTGATTTGAATTTATTTTAATTCATTCTAAATTCAATTGAAAATAATGAAAAAAGTCATGGTCAGGGGTCAAGTGTCCATCAAAGGGGGACTCTTGGTACCGTCATTCAGCAGTATAAACGTGGCAAGTTCTGATTATGTCTATTAATTACACAGTACGTGCCCGTACGTATGTGGCCGTACGTGCAAAAAAAAAAACAAAAAAACTTTCAAACCACGTGCCAGAAACAAGCACACAGGCCGTTCCATTCGCTTAGCTGCCGTTACGTGCGGGCCATACGTGGTGCCCGTACGTGCAGGCCGCTACTGCACCCCCCCCCCCCAAAAAAAAAACTTTCAAACAACCACACAGGCCGTTCCTTCGCTCTCGTAAACGAGACTGGATTGGGGGCATTGTGTTGATCTATAAATGCGCATAAGAAATCGAGAAATTATAGATACATTAAGTCACATATCCGATAGTGTGCGTGCCCGTACGGAATGTTCACATCCATTCCACGAATTATCGCTGCATTTGAAGTAACGAACTGTTGATACTTACACACACAAGAAGTTAACTTAAAATCCAAATTAAAATCAAGTTTACCCCCTCTGTTTGCTGCCATGACATTCGCTGCCATTTGACCATTGCACCCACGCCACGGTAACAATGGCGCCCTTTCCCATCGGCCACGCCTACGCAGCAAGTCTCTTGCATTGGTTTGGTAAATAATGCCGCAGCAAGTGTCTGTCATTGGTTTGGTAAATAAAATGCATAATTGGGAAGCACTTGTCCGATTAAGATAAACTTGAAACGGCACATACTCAGGCCCCAGCAATATACCAGCAAGTCTTCAATTAGTCGGACCATTGTTGGCGAAGAAACAGCGGTCACACACACACACATACAACACACCAGTACCAAACGCACACAAAACAAGTTCGGGCGAGGCACAATCTCTGATTGCTTCTTTCTCGTTTCATATTTATTTTACGTTTTATAAAATACTGTCTATCATTATAAACCTGACAAATATAGTCTTCGGACTGCCCTTATCCAGTTTTGAAGATTCAAGTAAACCAAAACGATGATGATGCATCGGTATCTACTCGTGCCAGTGGAGAGGATTCCACATCATGGTTGTGAAATGTTGAAGAAGTGCTTGAAAAAGATTCCTTGCAAGCTCAATCATTAGAATTCCAGACAAGACATCTTTATAAAGAGACCCTATCCCCACCCCCTGGGAATCATTTACTTTTGCATGTCATTCCAGGTAGTACACGTGTCCTTCGTCAATCCGGTGTTGAGTTTATGACGACGCAGACAGACAAACACAGATGCACGCACACCTTTTATAAGGAGTAGGAATTATTCGTGGGCTGCTTTCGTTGCACATTCAGACCTACAATCTATCACTGCAGATTCAGACAGGTGTTTAGAAACTTGTTATGATTCTCTTCGAGCTCATTGTTCCCATCCATTCTGTCAGCGCTTTTAGGTGTTTATTAATTAACGAATCAAATCCTTGTTGCTCAGGCCATATGAAACAAATGAAAGTTTTCGACACTGTGGAATTCCAGACAAAGGTTTTCTTCTGTTATTGGCAACATGTCATGTTTATCCGAACGGACGAGCTTGCTCAGATAGGTCCAAGACATCCAACTGTTATTGTTCTTAAATAGTCAAAAGAAAATGTTCTTACTATAAAAGAGGGGAAATTCTCTCATAACAAAATGGTGTAATCATATGACGTAGTTGAATTTGGCAGGCAAGGGACTGGCATTACAAGTTCACTGTTGGACAAGAGGTCGTGGACATGTACAAATTCCTGTATGGACAAGAAGTCTTGGACAATGTACAAGTCACGTGCAGTGGACAAGAAGGAGTGGACATGTTACACTCCACTGTAATGGACAAGAAGGATGTACAGTACAAGTTTCACTGTTGGACCAGGGAGGAACTTTGACATGTACAAGTTCAACTTGCATGGACAAGAAGAGTGGACCATGTTAAGAGTTCACTGTAGGACAAGAAGGATGGACCATGTACAAGTTCACTGTAATGGACAAGAAGGAGTGGACATTGTACAAGTGCCACTGTATGGACAAGCAGGCGTGGACATGTACACGTTGACTGTGTTCCTAAATTGACCACACTCCGACACGATTGTTGATCTCTCAGTTGAGTTCGGCCAATATAAATCTTCTTCTTCTGATCTTCACTTTTGTTTTGTATTTTTTGCACGCTGTGCAACAAAAATGTTGTCATCATTTGAGTTCGAATGATCTGGAAGGGGAATTCCATTTGACGAGCGCGCACGCGATACACAACATGGTGGTCGTGTTGAAGTTCTTGCCCCCGTGCACGCAAGTTGAAAGCCCGGGTATATAAGGCAATTGGTTCATGTCCGTACATCTTCGAAGTTTATAATTGTCATATGATCAAGGAACAGCGTTATTGAATTTGATGTTATATTTTTGACCACGAAGTCGGACCTGTGAATTTGAAAACAAACGTGTCGTTCCGCAGTACTTGCATCTGAATTTGGGAGAAGGGGCGTGAGATTACGTTTTTACTCTGAACGCCTGTCTGGCAATCAAACAAAATTGAGATAATTCCAAACAGGAAACTTGCTGTCTTCAAGGACTTAAATGCACACAAACAACAGACACAAGAAATAACGGTCCATAGATCGGTATAATAGAACCCGATGGAAAACGGTGATAAACTCGTTATTAATTTATTTATATGAATTTTACAATCTTAATTAAGCCCCGTTAGACTAGTCTGAAAATGGGGGGGGGGGACTAAGATTTGGTTTCGATTTGTGTTGCGTGTAGTGCGTCTGCAACTATACTCGGAATGTATGAACCATTCTATCATACTTGGCATAAAAGACAACAATGAAGGTAAACATATGCACATCGCTTGTTTTGCAATGCATATAAGATGGCCGACTGGCATGCCATTTAGTTGTAAAAGAACAAACCCAGCGTCGAACACATCCTCAACGTTCTGGGACGCATTACTGATG
Organism: Eptatretus atami; assembly: GCA_035128595.1. Lineage (NCBI taxonomy): Eukaryota > Metazoa > Chordata > Myxini > Myxiniformes > Myxinidae > Eptatretus > Eptatretus atami. The sequence continues at coordinate 12,893,225 of CM068953.1, read as the reverse complement.
TGTCAATTGGTACCAGATAAGAAATGATGTTCTTCTGTATGACATCGTCTTTCTCTTTCAAGATAGAATCCGATATGGCCGACCTGCCGCCATTTGTTACTTAAATGAGTCACGAACACTTTTTCCAACATGCAATGCTCCAATTTTGTTTCAAAACTTGGCCCACAACGCCCAACAAAAAGTTACATGATAGCATACGTGTGCACCTCACTTTATTTTGCGATCTGATCAAAGATGGCCCGCTGTAACACGGCGTCCATTTTAGTTGTTAAAAAACAACCCAGTGGCGAACACGTCCTGAACCATTTCTCAGACTCGTTTATGATGTTGTTCAAACTTGCACACATATAAGGAAATGGCTTACATATGCACGTCATTTTTTTTTCCAATATGACTCCAAGATGCGACTGCAGCCATTTGTTACTTACATGTGTCCCAAACATTTTCTCAGACACGGTGTTCGTTTTGTTCAAACTTGGCACAAGCACTGTATGATGGCATAAAAACGGCCCTCACTATATTCTTGCGTTATTGTCAAAGATGGTCTGACTGTGGACTGGCGGCCCATTTTAGTATGCACAAAATATGGGAAGCTCTGTAACTCACACAGCAAAACTAAACTTTCTTCTTCTTATTCTTGCGCTATGGCAGGCTTCGTCTGCCCGGGTATGCTATCATTTCTTGGAAGCATGACTGTGTCGCTGATAGCGTACCCCTCTTCCATTTACACACGGTACCATTTCGCGACCTGCGAAGGATGACAGGCAAGTCAATCCCTGGTATATTATATCAGCGGGAAATGGGGCTTGACTCAGGAAGCCCTAAGGTCCCAAGCGCCCACCCAAACCATGAAGCCAACACGCAGGGCTAACAAAACTTACTAAACAAGGGGCTATGACATTTTACTCTTTTTTATATTTCCCATTGAATTAATATACCTGACACTGAGTGGGGTAACGTGTCAATCAACTCTCTAGTTACCTCGCCATGGAAGGTGGAAGGAGTTATGTTTTCACGCCATGCTGTTTGTCTGTCCTGTCTGGGTCGCCGAAATAGGTGACGCCTTATTGTCAGTAATTCTGTCTGTTTGTTTGTTTGATGTTTGTTCGTTTGTTCATCCAGCATAATGTAGTAACGTGGGCGATTTTGATCAAACTCGGGTGGTAGGTACATCTTATAACGCTAGTGCGTGGAATTGTGATGGTTGCTAGGGACGCTTTGGTTCCTACAAAAGCCGAAAACCTTCAAAATCGTACGGTCACGCGAAATTAATTCCGAGCCATTTCCCACGTAGGTTCTGAAATCTGGCCGAATGATCTACAGGTGATGCTCTATCATATATATTCGGTTTTGTGAATATATGGAATTACTGACCCACAGCGCCCCCTACAATTAAGGGTAGTTACGAAAATTGGCGAAAATTGAAGGCCCCTAGCGACCCAGGTTGAGTGCATCGATCACGAATTAACTTGCAGGTTCATGGTACTCAATGAGTTACTACAACTTTGCTCAGGACATATTGACCGATTTTCGCTTAGGTTAAGGGTCAATGTCAATTCGTGCAAAAATCGATAATTGCGATGAAGCTGGAGGTGCTGCGCGCCAAATGCTACTCTCCTAGGGTTATGGGCGGTGGCATGAACTCACACTAATATCTGGAATACATTGTGCACAAACGATAGAAAGCCGATTTTCGATTAAGATCTTTTGTTGACCCACAGCTGCTCCCCTTGAAAACTTTGGGATTTCCGATTTCAACCGCATTTTAGGTACTTTTCATATCAAATGGATACCAGTAGTTATCAGTAGATTGGCACATAGATGAGATTTGATATGCCATAATCTTCAGGTGATTCCCTATATGCATCCATTTTGCTCTATATCTTATGTTCCATGCTCGGCGACCCATCGCCGCCTACCGGCTTTTTGTTTGTTTGTGTGCAGGATATTCAAAAAGTTGTGGAAGATTCGGATGAATTTTGGTGGTAGGTTGGGCTGGTGTGACAAAGGGCAGAATCTTAGATTTAGGTGAAGATCGCGGATCCGGATACGACTACTAGAATTTTTAAAGTGATGCCTCAGCATTGAGAGATCTGCCAAAATGATAATATAGCAGATTCTTCAAAAAGTGTGCGGATTGGACAAAACTTGGTGGACATGTTGGGTGTGTGGACCAAGGATTATTGATTCGATTTTGATGAGACCCTGATCCAGGATCGATAATTTTTTACACACAAGTGATTCTTCACTCTTTGAAGAGATGTGGTAAAACGACAGTTCATTGGGCCTGTGGATGGATTATGGATCAGGCATTGCGCAGGCCAAGAGGTTGCGCTACCAGTGCCCTTCTAGTTTGATGACTGTATTGGTACACTACTTGTTTCATTTAAATGGAATAAAATTTGTTAGTTATTTAATAACAAATTGAATTTAAAGAACAAATGTTATTTTGAATAAGTCTTTTAACGTCTGTTTAATTTGAAATTGATTTATATACTGAACCTGCAGAATGCAAATCACGTCACAATACTCAAGAAACTCAGTTTAGCAGGAACTTGGAAATGTTCTATAGGGGTGGTGTATAAGGGTGGTTGGTGTGTAAGACTGCTTAATAGAAACAAAACTTTCCCGATTTTGCTTAGTGGATTACATTCCGGTAAAGTATTGTCATCACACACGCGTCTGGGTCGTACGTCTCCTAAATTTCGACTTCTCCGGCCAAAACCGCTGGCGATCTGGCTGAAATTGGCAGCGAACGTTCCTCCCCGACTGCTAACAGGGATTGCAAAGGCTTGTTCCGGTCATTGTGACTTAAGTAGGTCAAAATGTAAAATGTACTAAATTTATCAGTAAATTTTTCTAAATATAGCTAAATTTTTCAAAAACCTTCTCTTCACAGTCCCACAGTAAGCAATGCTAACAAATATGGTTGCAACATTAGGCCAGGGTAGGGAGTTAATGAAATTGCAGACGTCATGCTGATCACCTCGACCAGAAGTGGTCAAAATGGCGGCCTTGGTCACTTTTGGGAAATCCGATTAATTCCTCTAAAAATCTTCTCTCCAGACCACCAGTCCAGAATGCCACAAATTGGGTGACGAACATGAGGCCAAGGGCGATTAAGCTACATGTGCAGTGGTCTATTTTATTTTTTTTATTATCGTGTTATTATATTGTTACTTGAAGATGGGGGGAGGGAATCCATAGTTAGATGTGGTAAGATAGCATGGACATGTGACTGCATAGCTTGGATAACTCTTGCATCAGGGAAATTGTCAGAGTAAGTCATTTTATGAAAACATGCACTGAGGAGGCAGTGATGTTTCCATGATATACAAAGTAGTTTGTGTGTAAAATCTCCTGTTTTCAAGGCAGGCAGGTGAGGACTTTGCATTCTACACAGGCACTGAAAGCACTACAAAGATGTGTTTACAGTGCAGTATGGGACGCTTACAAAACCCACAATTGGCCTGGCATTTTAATGGTGCCTTATGAAGGACCACCAGATGAGAGCTTTTTTTAAATTGGGATAGGCCTCTGATTGCGGGATCGGGGGGGGGGGGGGGAGGTGAATGGATGCTGTAAGAAAATGTGCCGCATCCATCCTGTGGAAGGCTAATAGAGACCAGAGCTTGTGGGCGGTCCCAAGCAGCTAATAAAACTGAGACACATGCATGTTCTTCGTCTCTCTCATCTCTTCTCATCCATCTCTCTTGGTCCCCTCTCCTCTGTCTCTTGGTCTCTCTCCCGCTCTCTTCTCTCTGTATTCTCCTCTCTCTCTCTGTCTCTGTCCACTCTCTCTCTCTCTCTCTCTCTCTCGCTCTCTCTCTTCTCTCTCTCATCATGCAGACCAGGAGGACCTGTGCTGGATTAGGGGATGCTGTCCAATGATTCATTTCGTTACGGCTCATCACCATCCTGCCTGTGCACAACACGGGTGCACGGGCCATACTGAAGCGACAATCTGCTTGTGCCCTGCTCCCACCTACTCATTTCCTCATTGTTGGCGAGTCCCTGGTATTTATTTTTGCCGCGTAGAGTTGCGGTTCTCTGATTTGGTTATTTATCTCTCTGTAAATGAAGTTTGTGTACCCCCATCATCCCTACCTTGTGTATGTTGACCGTTTGGGTTTGTTTCTGTACTTTTTAAGTGTCCTGGTAACGCTCCCCCGCCCCCCCCTGTTCATTACTTTCAATAAATCCGCCTTTTTAGATCAGAAATGTTCTTGCACGCTTTGCTGCCATGTTTAACCACAGGTTTGGCTTAGTTTGGGTGATCAGTGTTTATACTGAATGAGTATTTAATCAACTGAAATGCACTTGTTTCCACTACTGGTCATACAATTGTCACCATGGTTGGATCTCGCGTGATCTTTCTTTTCTTCGGCCTGCCTGAATCACCGACTTGTTTCTCAGGGGGGCTTGCTTCGTGAGAGCTCTTCTCATTCGTGATTCCTGCCCAGCTTGCGTGGTTTCAGTGTGTGTGTGGCAAGCATGGGCTGGAAGGCACTTGCAGTGGTGTCGCGAGCTCAGGCAGAACAAAGACTCACCCATTGGTGCGAGCATCACGCGGGTAGCAGGTTTTCTCTTCTCGCTGCTCATATCTCTCTCTGTCTGTTGTGTCTCTCTTCTGCTCTCTTTCCTCCCTCTCTCTCTCCTCTCCTCTCTCTCTCTCCCTCCTCTCTCATCACC
>CM068953.1:12875892-12887350 GCA_035128595.1 Eptatretus atami | reverse complement strand
GCCTGTGTTCCAGGCAGAGCACAGAACTGCATGCAATGACACGAGTACAGCAGTTCCACCAGCCTTGAGAAGTTCAGCATGAATGCCACAGATCCCTGGAGCTTCAGCCCATTTCAACCGGTTAACCACAGCCTGTGTTTCCACAAATGAAGGTGGATCACAGTTGATTGGAGGGTCAGCAATAGGGATCGTAACACCCCTGACATCCAACACGACAGCTGGTGGATCAGCCTGGTGCAGCCATTCAAAGTAACCGCCCCAGCGGGCCTTCACTTCGGACTCTTTGGTCAAGAGCCCACCACCCTCCGCTCTAACTGCAGTACACCAAGGGACAGGCGTGGTGGAACACAATGCACAAATTCCCCTGTAAGCAGGACGAGAATCACTTGACCACAGTTGATGCTCTACCCCCTCACAGATTCCTCGCACATAGGCCTCCTTGTCCACCCTTAGTGCACATACAATTTTACACCTCAGCTCCCTGAACAGCTCAGCTCTGCCATTCAGCCTGGCCCTGTGACTGGTCAATGGTATCCAGTGTCCCTTGAGAGACAAAATTCTTCTTTGCCCTACGGTGAGTTCCAAGACATCCACCAGCAACATCAAGGACGGTGGTCAGAATGTGTGTGGGGTGCAAGAGGAAGGTGTTCAAACATGTCATGAGACGGAGTGAAAACCTGACGTACTTGACAGAAATGCTCAAACCATTGAATACTCTGTGCTTCATTGGTCAAATTGAGGACACGGATTTTGCCCGACACTTGAAAGAAGTGGAGAGGGCCAAACATTGTGCGAGTTATTATTTAGAGGGCTATCTGGATGAGGTTCCAGAGTATATGTGTTGTCTGGAAGTAGGCTGTCTGGGAGTTCCAACTCGATATACTTGCCAGGCCAGACTGTGGTCCTTTTGGAAGAAGCCCTTATCAGGTGAACACGACAAATATTATGGTTGGTTGAAGATGTCTCAGATGACCCATAAGTATAAATCGTTTCAATGTAGAGCAAAACTTGCTGCTTTTCCAGATGGACAGAGACATTGTTGCACTCCATGAAAGGTGTCCCACCGAGTATATCGACTTCTAAGTTCTCTACGACAAGGCTTTGGAAGCTGAATTCTTTCTCGTCACGTGACAGGGTAATATCAACTTCACCAACGACTGTAAGTGGTGATAAGTCATCTGCCTGGTGAGCTGACTGAGAGCTCTTCTTCATGTTGAGGCCTAAACGCTGTGCAGTAGATAGGCATACCATGTTACCTGTGGCACCACAATGGATGGTGATACGAGTGGAGTGGTGTCCGTAAAAAGCGTCTATGGAAGGCGATTGGTGGATCTGGATTCTATGTGTTGAAGCTGTCACATCAGTTCGAAGGTCATCTCCAGTAAGAACACTCGGCGAAACCAGTCGGGTCGTTTGCATCATCGTCCGAATGTTCCAAAACATTCACGATCTGTCAAGCCTTGGCCAAATATTTCCGGTCCTGGTCTGGGAGGTATTTACACTTGCTAAGGAAATGGCGATCTGGTCTCCCTGCCTGAAGACACAAAGGGTGCGATCCTTGAATGTGTTGTGGCCTGTAAGGCCCGACTGTCGTAGTTAATTGAGGGCTGGCAGATTGACGATGGGATAAATTCATGCGGGACGTAGCAGCACGCGTTACTTTGGCATTTCCGGTCGCATTAATTTCATCGAGTAAGGAAGATAAAGCTTGAAAAATGTCGGGCATGATGGATGCAAGTATGCAGGACCGTAGTTCTGTGCCATATCTCTGTTTGACTAAATTAGATAAGTCTGGGTGAATGAGTCTTAACCGTGTGAGGACGACAAGATTTTGAAGTGACGGAGGAAGTTCTTCGTCCTCGGTTAACGCCTCTCCATGGTGTGATTTTCCTCCATCCCGAAACAATAAACTGTCCTCGATGAATGCCATCAGACGTTGATACAAGTCCTCTGGACATTCATTAGGTTCAAGACGAATGGCCAGAAAAGTCTATAAAATGAGCACCAGCGGACTGGAAGCCGGAATGTAAGCGAATCATCTACCAAATGTTTTCCATGGAGGTTGAAATTTTTGGCAATGCAATTACGTGACAGGACGGGGCAGTAATTTGCACTTTGTCCCAGCATGAGTTCCAACATATTCACTTTCTGTTGGGCAGTCTGGCGATTAACCTCGAGTGCAGCCTCGTCATCATCTGTGAAACTTCTGAGGGAAGATGTCTGGTTTTTCTTCTCCCAATGTGAACCAACAATGAGAAATGGCGTGAAATTAGGATCGAGGGAAAGGGTGTAATATAGGTTTTCTTTCAAATTTTCAAACGAGTTGACTGTCTCTGACTTCGTTAAGCACCATTGTTTTGGAGCCCGGTGTGTGTTTGCCATGTAAGGTTCTACTCACAGGAGCTCACCGATGTCAATTCTATTCAGGCTCTGTAAGGCCTGAGTAGTCCCACAACCTGTGTACCGCCGATGGAGGGGAAAGCCGATCGTCTTTCGGCTAAAACGATGTGTTCGAGAACAGCTGCCACCATGCCAGCTAAGGTAGTCACCCACCGATGATTACCGTACAATCGGACCCCAAACGAGATGTCGTGCTCGGAGGAAACAGAGCAGCTTCATTCGCTCCACACGAGACAAATACAACACACGGTCGTAACAGAGGCCCAGAGAAAGTGTGTGAGCGAGGCGTGGTCAGAACACGTCACTTCCCTTGTAACCAGCATATATTAATACTGGTGAAGGAATAAAGATTGAAAGTAACAGAAGGGGAGGGGGGAAGACATTACATGGGACAAATCCAACCGAGCCAACGCATGCCCCCCAAACAGCCCTTTGACAAGGGAACAAGGACTATCTATACAAAGACTGATGAAATGACTGATCCTCGGGTCACCGACGTGTTCATGTATGCTCTTCCTCCTGGGGTAAGTTTTCCAAAACCAAAACAATATTTTAGCAAAAAGTCTATAACTTCATGGGTCGTTATGAAACATTTTCTGAAAACCTAAATGTACATCATCAACACAGCTTATGAACTGTTCAAAATGTGGCAATAAAATATTTAATAAATATGTAGTCTTTGTGAACTCATTGTTTGGGTTTCTTGTGTACTTTTCTTTTAAATTTACTGCTTCCTCCTTCTCCGTTGGCCCATCATATCTGTGTGTGCCATATCCAGAGCCCATCACGTGGGCCTACTGTTGTCAGAGCTAATTATTTAGCTTACAGCAGTTTTTAATTAGGTCTTTGTCCATTGAGTATCAAACAGACACGTAACAGCTGAATGGCGAGCACTCTCCCAGGAGTCTTGTAAGTAAACTCAGAGGTATAATTTACTCACCTCTGAGCTGTCTAGCTTTGTTTTGATTCCTACCCTGATGATAAACTTCCCGACTGGTGATTGGCAGGCATGAGAATGTTGCATCACAAAGTGTGCCGTCCTTTGGAAAGGACGTTAAGCTGGCTGTCTCATCTGCTCGGTGAACATTAAAGATCCAAAGGTATCTTTCATGACGAGTAGGCGAGTTATCGGCGGAACCGTGAACTACTTACAAATTTCCTCTCGGACTGCACCGATGGTCAAGAATGCAACAACCTTCATGAAGTGCTTGTTGGACCCGATGGGTGACAGTCGGGAGGAAAAGTTACTGCTCTACCCAGGTCGCTGTGAGTGTGTGAGTGTGCGTAAACATAAGACAATTGTGTGCAGGAGCCCATGGTGGACTGTCCAACATTAGACAAAAAGGAACATGAAGAGGAACACCTCATAACAATTGAAACAAGAGTGAGAATTGCTTTGCAATGCATGTCCGCTTTGATCCCAATGAATGTTTATTTACATTTAACGCACGCTCAAGCCGATACCAGAACCAAAATGAAGAAGAAGAAACTTTCTAACCTATCGTGTTTCATTTGTTTTTCGGCTTTGCCTATTGGTTCACGAGTCAGTAAGTGACCACTATATTCGTTATGGGTGTGTGTCTGTCTGTCCCGAGCATAACATACTCCGTGGGTTTTGATCCGATCTTGATAAAATTTTGGGTGGAGGTTTATCATGATCTAGTTGTGTTTTCCGGAGAATGGGCGTGCTGCGCCCATTATGGGCGGAGCCACGCCCAAAAAACATGTGTTTTTAGGGTGAGCCGATTTCAAGTTACATCTCTCCGAGGGGTTTGTCGAATCTGGCAGGGGTTTCGGTATTTGGTTAGCCCAATGGCACCTGCATAGCCCCACAGAGCTCGATTTTCATTTTCGTCCCAAGTCACGAACTTAAATGTCAAAAAAATCAATAAATTGGGCATCGAGCTCCTAGGGTTTTCAACTGTTTCGAATGAAAGTTGGTATGCAAGTAGTGCTCTTCGAGTACTACAACTTTCATCATTTACGTTTTTCCCGATTCCGCCAGTTTGCCGTGGCGTCCCTCGAAGGTCAAAAATAAAAAAGGCGAACCGTGTACATTGCTCGTGAACCATCGCCGTCTCCAGACTTGTTTCATATTAAAAACGTGAAGGGCACTCCGGTAGAGCGCATACCTCCGTCACATAATGCTTGATCCACAAGAACACAAAACGTTCGTATTTTTCCGCAACCGCTGGTCAGATTGAGACAAAATTTTCACCATAGGTACGACGACTCATGTAGAATTTTTAATGACAATATTATGTCATAGAGCACGTGTGTGGCAGCCATGTTGGAAAAATGGAAAAACTTTGGACCTCTGTTTGTCTGAAACTGCACCAAGGAAAAAATTGAAACTTGTACACAGCAAGTACTTCTCGTGGGAATAAGTGTGATTTTTTTTTTACGACATCATGTGTACGACGTCATAATTGCATGTGTAGAACACTACATCTGATCAGTATGAAAATTTTGAGGGTCATCAAGGGATAAAATCGTCCACAAAAAAAAATTTTGATGACGTCATCTGTCATGTGATTTGGCAGCCAATATTATATATATATATATATATAATATATATATATATTTTTTTTTAACCTTCAAAATTCTCCTCTGAGTGGCTGAACAGATCGAGGTGAAACTTTACAAGTATGACCGCCTATCCGTGAGGAACAAAAGGTCACACATGACATCATAGGTTACATGGTTTGGCAGCCATATTGGATTGAAGAAGAAATATTAGATAATATTTTCTCTGGACCCGCTTCATCAACGTGAAACTTCACAATTATGATTTAGTAGTGATGGGGAAGAGATGTTTTAAATTTCACCTTGCTCGGATACATGGTCTTGCAGCCAGAATGATTTAATTTTTTTTGATCTGGATCTTTTTTATTTTTTTTTTGAAAAGGCTCACTTGGCTGTGCCTGGATGGGTTTGGGGGTGTGGAGTAACAGCTGAAATACGAATCCTATCCAGGTTCCTATTGATGACTTCATCTTTGCTTTTTGCTTGTCGTGTTCCTTCTGATTACAACAATGCAAGACTGTACCTATTTGTCTTCCATTTCATTTGATTTGAATTTATTTTAATCCCATTCTAAATTCAATTGAATAATAATGAAAAAAGTCATGGGTCAGGGTCAGGTGTCCAATCAAAGGGGGACATCTTGGTACCCGTCATCATTGCCAGCAGCTATAACGTGGCAGTTCTGATTATGTCTCATTAATTACACTAGTACGTGCCCGTACGTATGTGGCCGTACGTGCACAAAAAAAAAACAAAAAACTTTCAAACCACGTGCCAGAAACAACCACACAGGCCGTTCCTTCGCTCTCGCGTGCCCGTACGTGCTGGCCATACGTGCGTGCCCGTACGTGCATGGCCGTACGTGCACCCCCCCCCCCCAAAAAAAAACTTTCAAACAACCACACAGGCCGTTCCTTCGCTCTCGTAAACGACGACTGGATTGGGCATTGTGTTTATCTATAAATGCCGCATAAGAAATCGAGAAATTATTAGAATACATTAAGTCATCACTATCCGGAAGTGGTGCGTGCCCGTACGGAATGTTCACATGCATTCCACGAATTATCGCTTGCATTGAAGTAACAACTGCTGTGATACTTACACACACAGAGTTAATTAAAATCCAAATTAAAATCAAGTTTACCTCCCTGTCTTTGCTTGCCATGACATTCGCTGCCATTGACCATTGCCACTCCTACGCCACGGTAACTAAATGGCGCCCTTTCCCCATCGCGCACGCCTACGCAGCAACGTCTCTTGCCATTGGTTTGGTAAATAAATGGCCGCAGCAACGTGTCTTGTCATTGGTTTGGTAAATAAATGCCATAACTTGGGAAGCACTTGTCCGATTAATATCAAACCTTGAAAAGGCACATACTCAGGTCCCCAGCAATTATCCTAGCAAGTTTCAATTAGATCGGACCAGTGGGTTGTCGAGAAACAGCGGTCACACACACACACACAACACACCAGTACACAAACGCCACACAAAAAAGTTCTGGCGAGGGTCTACAATCTCTGATTGCTCTTTCTCGTTTCTATATTTATTTGTAAGTTTTATAAAATACTGTTCTATCATTATAAACCTGACAAATATCAGTGTCTCGGACTGCCTTATCCAGTGTTTGAAGATCTCAATAAACCAAAACGATGATGATGCATCAGGTAGCTACTCGTGCCAGTGGAGAGGATTTCCACATCATGGTTGTGAGTATTTTGAAGAAGTGCTTGAAAATGATTTCCTTTGGCAAGCCTCAAATCATAGAATTCAGCACTAAGTACATCTTTATAAAGAGACCCCCAATATCCCCACACCCCTGGGAATCATTTACTTTGCATGTCATTCCAGGTAGTACACGTGTCTCTTCGTCAATCGGTTGTCTGAGTTTATGACAGACGCAGACAGACAAACACAGATGCACGCACACCTCCTTTATAAGGAGTAGGAATTATTCGTTTGTGGCTGCTTCGTTTGCACATTTCAGACATACAATCTATCACTGCAGATTCAGACAGGTGTTTAGAATACTTGTTATGATTCTCTCGAGCTCATTCGTTTCCATCCACTTCTGTCAGCGCTTTTAGGTGTTATTAATTAAAATCAAATTCTTGTTGCTCAGGCCAAATAGAAACAAATGAAAGTTTTCGACACCGTGGAATTTCCAGACAAAGGGTTTTCTTCTTGTTATTGGCAACATGTCATGTTATCCGAACGGACGAGCTGCTCAGATAGTCCAAGACATGCCAACTTGTTATTGTTCTTAATATAGTCAAAAGGAAAATGTTTTCTTACTATAAGAGGGGAAATTCTCTCATAACAAAATGGTGTTCAATATGAGTACGTCTGAATTTTGGACAGCGAAGGAGCTGGACATGTACAAGTTCACTGTATGGACAAGAGGTCTGGACATGTACAAATCACTGTATGGACAAGAGGTTCTGGAAATGTAACAGTTCACTCATGGACAAGAAGGAGTGGACATGTACAAGTTCACTGTATGAAAAGAAGAGTGTACATGTACAAGTTCACTGTATGGACAGGAGACTTGACATGTACAAGTTCACTGCATGGACAAGAAGGAGTGGACATGTACAAGTTCACTGTATGGACAAGAAGGAGTGGAATGTACAAGTTCACTGTATGGACAGAAGAGTGGACATGTACAAGTTACTGTATGGACAAGAAGGAGTGGACATGTACACGTTGACTGTGTTCATACAAATTGACCACACTCCGACACGATTATGTTGATCTCATCAGTTTGAGTTGCTGGCCATTATAAATCTTCTTCTTGATCTTCACTTTGTTGTATTGTTGCAGCTGTGAAAAAAAATGTTGTTCATCATTTGATTCGAATGATCTTGGAAGGGGAATTCCATTTGACGAGCGCGTCACGCGATACACAAACATGGTGGTCGTGTTGAAGTTCTTGCCCCGTGCACGCAAAGTGAAAAGCCGGGTATATAAGGCAATTGGTTCATGTCCGTAACATCTTCGAGTTTATATTGTCAGTTTATGATCAAGGAACAGCTTATTTGAATTGAATGTTATATTTTGAACACGAATCGGAACGTGAGATTTTGGAAAACAAACGTGTCGTTCCGCAGTACGTTGCATCGAATTTGGGAGAAGGGGAGTGAGATTACGTTTTTACTCTGCCGCCTGTCTGGCAATCAAACAAAATGAGAATCATTCCAAACAGGAAACTTGCTGTCTTCAAGGACGTTATAATCACACAAACAACAGACACCAAAGAACTAACGTGTTCCATAAGGTGTATAATAGACACCGGTGGAAAACGGTGATAAAACTCGTTATTAATTATTTATATGAATTTTACAATCTTTTTAGCCCCCGTTAGACTTAGTCTGAAATGGGGGGGGGGGGACTAAGATTTGGTTTCGATTTTGTGTCCGTGCGTGTGTGCGTCTGCAACTATATCTCGGAATGTATGAACCAATTCTATTCATACTTGGCATTAAGACAACACATGATGGTATCATATGCACATCGTCTTGTTTTGCAATGCAATAAAATGGCCGACTGGCAGCCATTTAGTTGTAAAAGAAAAACCCAGCGTCGAACACATCCTCAACCGTTTCTCGGCACGCATTTACTGATGTTGTTCAAACTTGGTACACAGATAAAGAATGATGTCCTTATGTATGCACATCGTTTCTTTTCAAGATCAGATCCGATATGGCCGACTGCCGCGCCATTTTGTTACTTAAATGAGTCACGAACCATTTTCTCAGACATGCATGCTCCAATTTTGTTTCAAACTTGGCACAAGCACGTACATGATAGCATACGTGTGCACCTCACTTTATTTTGCGATCTGATCAAAGATGGCCGACTGGTAGACTGGCGGCCATTTTAGTTGTAAAAAAAACAACAACCCAGTGGCGAACACGTCCTGAACCATTTCTCAGAATCCGTTTATGATGTTGTTCAAACCTTAGCACACATATAAGGAAATGGGCTTACATATGCACGTCATTTTTTTTCCCAATATGACTCCCAAGATAGCGGACTTGCAGCCATTTTGTTACTTACATGTGTTCCCAAACATTTCTCAGACACGATGTTCGATTTTGTTCAAACTTGGCACAAGCACTGTACATGATGGCATACAAAGGCACCTCACTATATTTTGCGTTATTGTCAAAGATGGCTGACGGTGGACTGGCGGCCCATTTTAGTAGTGCACAAATATGGGCAAGCTCTTTAACTCCACACAGCAAAAACTACTTCTTCTTCTTATTCTTGCGTTATGGCAGCTTCGCTCCGGGTAGCTATCATTTCTTGGAAGCATGACTGTGTCGCTGATGCAGTACCCCTCTTCCATTACACACTGGTACTCCATTTCGCCGACCTCGGAAGGATGACAGGCTAAGTCAACCCCTGGTATATTATATCAGCGGGAAATGGGGCTTGAACTCAGGAAGCCTAGGATCCAAGCGCCCACCCCAAACCATGAAGCCAACAGCAGGCTAGCAAAAACACTAAACAGGGGCTATGACATTTTACTTCTTTTTTATATTTCCATTGAATTATATTACCTGAACACTGAGTGGGGTAACGTGTTCAATCAACTCTCTAGTTACCTCCGCCACTGAAAGTGGAGGAGGTTATTTTCACGCCCATCTGTTTTCTGTCTGCTTTGGGTCGCCGAAATAGGTGACCCTTATGTCAGTAATTCTGTCTGTTTGTTTGTTTGGAATGTTTGTTCGTTTGTCATCAGCATAATGGTAGTAAACGTGGGCGGATTTTGACCAAACTCGGGTGTAGGTACATCTTATGACCTAGTGCTGTGGAAATTGTGATGGTTGCTAGGGACGCTTTGGTTCCCTAGCAACAACCCGAAAAACCTTCAAAATCGGTACCGTTCACGCGAAATCAATTCCGAAGCCATATCCCACGTAGGGTATGAAATTTGGCCGAATGATCTACAGGTGATGCTCTATCAAATAATATTCCGGTTTTGTGATATATGGAATACTATACCACAGCGCCCCCTACAATTAGGGTATGCTACGAAAATTGGCGAAAATTGAAGGCCCCTAGCGACCAGGTGAGTGACATCGATACGAATAAACTTTGCAGGTTCATGGTACTCAATGAGTACTACAATTTGCCTCAGGACATATTGACCGATTTCGCTTAGGTCAAGGGTCAAAGGTCAATTCGTGCAAAAATCGATAAATGCGATAGGCTGGAGGTGCCTGCGCGCCAAATGCTACTCTCCTAGGGTTATGGCGGATGGTCATGAAAACTCACACTAATCATCTGGAATACATTGTGCACAAACGATAGAAGCCGGATTTTCGATTTAGATCTTTGTTGACCCACAGCTGCATCCCTTGAACTTTGGGATTTCCGATTTCAACCGCATTTTCGGTACTTTTCATTCAAATGGATACCGAGTAGTTATCAGTAGATGGAACTAGATGAGATTGATATGCATAATCTTCAGGTGATTCCCTATATGACATCCATTTTGCTCTATATCTTATAGTTTCCATGCTCGGCGACCCATCGCCGCCTACCGGCTGTTTGTTTGTTTGTGTGCAGGATATCAAAAAGTTGTGACAGATTCGGGAAATTTTGGTGGTAGGTTGGGTGTTGACAAGGACGAACTCTTAGATTTCGGTGAAGATCCGGATCCGGATACGACTACTAGTATTTTAAAGTGATGCCTCAGCATTGAGAGATCGGGCCAAAAATGATTATAGCACGATATCTCAAAAAGTTGTGGCCGGATTGGACAAAACTTGGTGGACATGTTGGGTGGTGACAAGGAGAATTTTGATTCGATTTTGATGAAGATCCGAATCCGCGATCCGATAATTTTTTTAAAGTGATTCTTCACCTTTGAGAGATGTGGCTAAAACGATCTATTCATTGCGGCCTGTGATGTTCTTATTGGATCAGGCATTGCGCAGCAGAGGTATTGCGCTACCAAGTGCCCTTCTAGTTGACTGTTATTGGTACACTACTTTGTTTCATTTAAATTGAAATAAAATGTTAGTTATTTAAATAACAAATTGAATTTAAGGAACAATTGTTATTTGAATAAGTCTTTTTTACTTGTTTAATTTGAAATATGAATTATATACTTGAACACTGCAGAATGCAAATCACGTCACAATACTTCAAGAAACTCCAGTTAGCAGGACTTGGAAAGTTTCTATAGGTGGTGGTGTATAAGGGTGGTTGGTGTGTAAGACTGCTTCAATAGAACAAAACTTCCAGAGTTTTGCTTATCTGGAATTTACATTCCAGGTAAAGTATTGTCATCACACACCGTCTGTCCGTACGTCTCCTATTTCGACTTCTCCGGCCAAACCGGCGGGCCGATCTGGCTGAAAAGTTGCAGCAACGTTCCTCCCCGACTGCTAACAGGGATTGCAAAGCTGGTCCGGTCAGTGACCTTAAGTAGGTCAAAATGTAAAATGTACTAAATTTTATCAGTAAATTTTTCTATATAGTAAATTTATTCAAAAACCTCTTCTCCAGATCTCTCTCTTT
>CM068953.1:12853055-12868322 GCA_035128595.1 Eptatretus atami | reverse complement strand
ATTTACTGATGTTGTTCAAACTTGGTACACAGATAAAGAATGATGTCTTATGTATGCACATCGTTTTCTTTTCAAGATCAGATCCGATATGGCCGACTGCCGGCCATTTTGTTACTTAAATGAGTCACGAACCATTTTCTCAGACATGCATGCTCCAATTTTGTTCAAACTTGGCACAAGCACAGTACATGATAGCATACGTGTGCACCTCACTTTATTTTGCGATCTGATCAAAGATGGCCGACTGGTAGACTGGCGGCCATTTTAGTTGTAAAAAAAACAACAACCCAGTGGCGAACACGTCCTGAACCATTTCTCAGACATCCGTTTATGATGTTGTTCAAACTTAGCACACATATAAGGAATGATGGCTTACATATGCACGTCATTTTTTTTCCCAATATGACTCCCAAGATAGCGGACTTGCAGCCATTTTGTTACTTACATGTGTCCCCAAACATTTCTCAGACACGGATGTTCCGATTTTGTTCAAACTTGGCACAAGCACTGTACATGATGGCATACAAAGGCACCTCACTATATTTTGCGTTATTGTCAAAGATGGCTGACTGGTGGACTGGCGGCCCATTTTAGTAGTGCACAAATATGGGCAAGCTCTTTAACTCCACACAGCAAAACTACTTCTTCTTCTTATTCTTGCGTATGGCAGCTTCGCTGCCGGGGTAGCTATCATTTCTTGGAAGCATGACTGTGTCGCTGATGCAGTACCCCTCTTCCAGTACACACTGGTACTCATTTCGCCGACCTCGGAAGGATGACAGGCTAAGTCAACCCCCTGGTATATTATATCAGCGGGAAATGGGGCTTGAACTCAGGAAGCCTAGGATCCCAAGCCGCCACCCCAAACCATGAAGCCAACACCAGGCTTAGCAAAACTACTAAACAGGGGCTATGACATTTTACTTCTTTTTTATATTTCCATTGAATTATATACCTGAACACTGAGTGGGGTAACGTGTTCAATCAACTCTCTAGTTACCTCCGCCACTGAAGGTGGAAGGAGGTTATGTTTTCACCCCATCTGTTTGTCTGTCTGTTGGGTCGCCGAAATAGGTGACCCTTATTGTCAGTAATTCTGTCTGTTTGTTTGTTTGGATGTTTTTGTTCGTTTGTCATCAGCATAATTGGTAGTAAACGTGGGCGGATTTTGACCAAACTCGGGTGGTAGGTACATCTTATGACCTAGTGCTTTGGAAATTGTGATGGTTTGCTAGGGACGCTTTGGTTCCCTAGCAACAACCGAAAAACCTTCAAAATCGGTACCGTTCACGCGAAATCAATTCCGAAGCCATATCCCACGTAGGGTTATGAAATTTTGCCCGAATGATCTACAGGTGATGCTCTATCAAATATATTCCGGTTTTTGTGATATATGGAATACTTTACCCACAGCGCCCCCTACAATTAGGGTATGCACGAAATTGGCGAAAATTGAAGGCCCCTAGCGACCAGGTGAGTGCATCGATACGAAATTAAACTTTGCAGGGTTCATGGTACTCATGAGTACTACAACTTTGCCTCAGGACATATTGACCGATTTCGCTTAGGTCAAGGGTCAAAGGTCAATTCGTGCAAAAATCGATAATATGCGATAGCTGGAGGTGCCTGCGCGCCAAATGCTACTCCTCCTAGGGTTATGGTCGGATGGTCATGAAAACTCACACTAATCGTCTGGAATACATTGTGCACAAACGATAGAGCCGGATTTTCGATTTAGATTCTTGTTGACCCACAGCTGCATCCCTTGAACTTTGGGATTTCCGATTTCAACCGCATTTTCGGTACTTTTCATTCAAATGGATACCGAGTAGTTATCAGTAGATGAACTAGATGAGAGATTTATATGCATAATCTTCAGGTGATTCCCTATATGACATCCATTTTGCTCGATATCTTATAGTTTCCATGCTCGGCGACCCATCGCCGCCTACCGGCTTGTTTGTTTGTTTGTGTGCAGGATATCAAAAAGTTGTGGACAGATTCGGATGAAATTTGGTGGGTAGGTTGGGTGTGTGACAAGGACGAACTCTTTAGATTTCGGTGAAGATCCGGATCCGGATACGACTACTAGAATTTTTAAAGTGATGCCTCAGCATTGAGAGATCGGGCCAAAAATGATATATAGCACGATATCTCAAAAAGTTGTGGCCGGATTTGGACAAAACTTGGTGGACATGTTGGGTGTGTGACAAGGATGAATTGATTCGATTTTGATGAAGATCCGAATCCGGATCCGATAATTTTTTAAAGTGATTCTTCACCTTTGAGAGATGTGGCTAAAAACGATCTATTCATTGGGCCTGTGATGTTCTATTGGATCAGGCATTGCGCAGCAGAGGTATGCGCTACCAAGTGCCCTTCTAGTTTTGACTGTTATTGGTACACTACTTGTTTCATTTAAATTGAAATAAAAATTGTTAGTTATTTAAATAACAAATTGAAATTTAAGGAACAAATTGTTATTTTGAATAAGTCTTTTTTTAACTTGTTTAATTTGAAATTGAATTATATACTTGAACACTGCAGAATGCAAATCACGTTCACAATACTTCCAAGAAACTCCAGTTTAGCAGGACTTGGAAATGTTCTATAGGGTGGTGGTGTATAAGGGTGGTTGGTGTGTAAGACTGCTTCAATAGAACAAAACTTCCAGAGTTTTAGCTTATCTGGAATTTACATTCCAGGTAAAGTATTGTCATCACACACCGTCTGTCCGTACGTCTCCTATTTCGACTTCTCCGGCCAAACCGCTGGGCCGATCTGGCTGAAATTTGGCAGCAACGTTCCTCCCCCGACTGCTAACAGGGATTGCAAAGCTTGTTCCGGTCATGTGACCTTAAGTAGGTCAAAATGTAAAATGTACTAAATTTATTCAGTAAATTTTTCTAAATATAGTAAATTTATTCAAAAACCTTCTTCTCCAGTCCCACCAGTAAGAATGCTACCAAAATTGGGTTGCAACATTAGGCCAGGGTAGGGATGTTAATGAAATTGCAGAAGTCATGCTGATCACTCGACCAGAAGTGTGTCAAAATGGCCGACTTGGTCAACTTTTGGGAAAATCGCATTAATTCCTCTAAAAATCTTCTTCTCCAGACCCACCAGTCAGAATGCTACCAAATTTGGGTGACAACATGAGGACAGGGCCCAGATAAGCTACATGTCCAGTGGTCCTATTTTTATTTTTTTTATTATTCGTGTTATTATATTGTTACCTTGAAGATGGGGGAGGGATCCATAGTTAGATTGTGGTAAGAATAGCATGGACCATGTGACTGCATAGCTTGGATAACTCTTGCATCAGGGAAATTGTCAGAGTAAGTCATCTTATGAAACATGCACTGAGGAGGCAGTGAGTGTTCATGATATAACAAAGTAAGTTTGCTGTGTAAAATCTCCTGTTTTCAAGGCAGGCCAGGTGAGGACTTTGGCATTCTACACAGGCACTGAAACAGCACTACAAAATGTGTTTCACAGTGCAGTATGGACGCTTACAAAACTCCACACATTGGCCTGGCAGTTTTAATGGTGCCTTATGAAGGACCACCAGATGAGCAGCCTTTTTTAATTGGGATAGGCTCTGAATGGGGGATCGGGGGGGGGGGGGAGGTGGAATGGATGCTGTAGAAAGTGCGCATGCATCCTGTGGAATGGCTAATAGGACCAGCTGTGGGCGGTCCCAAGCAGCAATAAAAACTGAGACACATGCATGTTCTTTCGTCTCTCTCATCTCTTACTCATCTCATCTCTCTTGGTCTCTCTCTCTTGGTCCTCTCTCCCTCTTCTCTCTCTCTGTATTCTCTCTCTCTCTTCTGTCTCTGTCCACCTCTCTTCTCTCTCTCTCTCCTCTCTCTCTCTTCCATCATGCAGACCAGGAGGGACTGTGCTGGATTGGGATGCTGTTTTCCAATGCTTCCATTTCGTTCACCCTCATCACCATCCTGCCTTGTGCCACAACACGAGGGTGCACGGGCCATACTGAAGCGACAATCAGCTTGTGCCCTGCTCACACCCTCACTCATTCCTTCATTGTTGTGCGAGTCCTGGTATTTATTTTTGCCGCCGTAGTTGGGTTCTGATTTGGTTATTTATCTCTCTGTAATAAGTTTGTGTACCCCACCCTACATCCCTACGTGTATGTTGACCCGTTATGGTTTGTTCTGTACTATTTTAAGTGTCCTGTCAACGCTCCCCTCTGCCCCCCCCTGTTCATTACTTTCAATAAATCCCTTTTTATGATCAGAATGTCTTCCCCTTTTGCCTGCCATGTGTTTCACCACCAGGTTTGGCTTAGTTTGGGTGATCAGTGGTTATACTGAATGCCAGTATTTTAATCACTGACACTGCACTTGTTCACTACTGGTCATCAATCTTGTCACCTGGTTGGTTCCTGCTGTTCTTTCTTCTTCTTCGGCCGCTGCCTGATCACCTGAGCTTGTTTTCTCAGGGGGCTGGCTCGTGAGAGCTCTTCTCCTTCGTTGATCTGCTCCAGAGCTGCGTGGTTCAGTGGTGTGTGTGGCAAGCATGGCTGGAAGGGCACTGCAGTGTGTCGCGAGCTCAGGCAGAACAAAGACTCACCCCATGTGTGCGAGCATCACGCGGGTAGCAGGTTTTCTCTTCTCGCTGCCTCATATCTCTCTCTGTCTGTGTGTCTCTGCTTCTGCCTCTCCTTTCCTCTCCTCTCTCTCTCCTCTCCTCTCTCTCTCTCCCTCTCTCTCTCATCACCCTGAATGAGTGAGTAAGTTTTAAATAATTAAGCCTTCGAGTACTGTTGGCGTGTTGGGGATTTATTGAAACATTCATCTGTTACAGTTTGATCCACCACATAAGCAGTCATACTAAGCCTGGTGTTGGCTTGAGATCCTAGGGTCCTGAGTTCAAGCCCCGTTGGCCGCTGAATTAATACACCAGGAGGTTGACTCAGCCTGTCATCCTTCCGAGGTCGGCAAAATGAGTACCAGTGTACTGGTAAGGGGGACACTGCATCAGCAGCATAGCCACGTCCCAACCAATGATGCAACAGAGAGAGAGAAAGAGAGAGAAAGAGAGAGAAAGTCATACTCATGTCTTTCTTCCCTGCCCCATTTAATTGTTCATTAACAATGGAATGAAAACCAGTTTTTTTGGCCATCGGGAGGATGCGGAACTTGAAGCCTATTTGGTTAATTTGGCAAATAAACCCGTACGTGCGAATATTTGGAAATCTGTACATTTAAGGCGCCATTTAAAAGCAAGCTGCCAACAAAGCTCCACCTGGCTTATTCCTGTCAGTGATTCGCCACAGTCACTGGTTCTTCAACCACTGACCTGCACGTCACTGATGCCGTTGTGAAACCAAATTACAGGTGCACATGTTGACCCTCTCATTCCTTACCCGCCTCGTGATTCGTGGTGGTTACAATTCCACGACCAATACGATACAAAACTAGGAATGCATAATTAGATTATCATTGATATTCTCCAATTCTCACACTTGTCAAAGGGTATGGGATATATATATATATATATATATTAGTTTCTACTGGCAGTGATTTTGGCAGGAATTTGTAATTTTTTTTCAGTGTGCCATGATAACTCACCTACTCTTCATGAATGACAACATGGGATCATTAACACCGACTAATTAATGAGAGCAGATGAGACAGCCTGATTAACGTCAATCCGAGGGACGGGACTACACACACATTGATGAATCACCCACCGTACATGTGAAAAAACAGGTTGCTGGAGTTGATATAGCTGGGTCAGGATTCAAACCCAGGCTCGACAGCTCGAAGGGGCGCACACCTCCATGGTCTCCTATCGGCCCCATCTGGCTGCAAATGATGACAATGAAAACAAACAAACAAGCAGTCATAGACTGGTACTTACGAAATCGTCAACTTGACACTTGATCCTTGTTCTAATAAAAGCTGTCTCTAGAGAAGTAGCGACGCAAACCAGAAGTTTCTACGATGATTCTGTACCAAACCTCTCATAAAACATCCGATTTTTACCAGAATTTCGACAACCGAGTGTAAGCATACTTAACCGTTACCAAGTGAAGACAGGATTGAAATGGATTAAAACGAGCGCGTAATGCCGTGTGTTACAATCCCCCTCATTAGCATAATCTTCAGTTAAGCCTCAGATACGACACCCGACATAAATCTCATAAAACATCCGATTTTTACCAGAATTTCGACAACCGAGTGTTAAGCATACTTAACCGTTACCAAAACTGAAAACAGAATTGCGATCCGAGTTAAAACGAACTCGTAACGTCGACCGAAGCAAAAATCTCCATTTCTCCACGCAATTATTTAATATATTTTATCAAAGTCACAAAACCGTAATATTCGGCCATCCACCAACAATCTTTACTAATCGACGGCTTAGCGAGTCAGGCATGCGACGATAACCTTTATTGGGATAAAAATGACTTTTAAACACCATCTTTATCGAAAACACCATCAGCGCGCACACGCAAAACCTTTACGTGACTCAACGCCGCGTCTGCTCGAGCGCGCTGCACCACGTGACGAGCCGACGCGGGAGTGAAATATTTTTATACAATCTTAAAACGTCTCCAAAACATCCGATTTTTACCAGAATTTCGACAACCGGAGTCTTAAGCGTCCAAAGCGATCGCAAAAACCGAAGACAAAATTAAAATCAAGTTAAACGAACTCGTAAGTCGACCGAAGCAAAATACTCCATTTCTCCACATGAATTTACGGAATTATGTTTGACCAACTGTGACCTTGACCTTTACCGATTTTGACCAAAATCTAATCAGCGCTAGCCATCCCCTCTGAATCACGTGGTGAATTTGACATGTAGCTTCTTCCGTTCTCGAGTTATCGTGCCTACAAACAAACAAACACACAACACAAACAAACACACAAACAGAGGATGGAAGTCATCAATATACTTACGAAATCTTTAGATTTCGTAAGTAACAATTAAATAGTACAAGTTAGATGAATTATCCCAACATTGATTATACCATTTATTTCTTCAACAACTAGAATGGCACTCGGTAGAGCGCATACCTCTGCCAGGCTGAACAGTTGATGTTTTGTATCCCACTGATAGGCTGGATTTGCACCCGAACATGAACCAAAATCTCTTCGGCTTGTCCTTGTCACACACCCAACCTGTCCACCACATTTCGTTGGCATCTACCCGTAACTTTTTGAGATATCGTGCTCACAGAAAAACAAACATAAAAAACAGACAGGTGCGAACACATAACCTCCATTTACCTTCGCTGGCGGACGTAATTAGAACACGATTATTGGCTTTGTGATATTTGATGAACAAAACTGTCCCATTATGGAATCTTATGAAAACATTCTTGAACCAAAAGCCTCTGCACACTTGGGTTTGCCACAAGAGTTTATAACTCATACATTTAATAGATTAATGGACGGTGCGAATAGATATTTGTAGTTTAATAAAATCTTGGGATAAAACATGGATTAGGTAATTAAGCCTTTACATGTTTAAAAGATGTATAATTTTTTTATTACATTCGTTATACAAAAAGCTTCTTATTATGTTGCTACCACCTTAAATGCACCCAGGTACTCGAGTGTGACCGTCAACTTTGAACTTCAGGCTTTTGAAATACTTCAGGATCCTCGGTCAATAAGAAGACCGGTGTATGGTTGGGTTGAGAAAGATAATTCCAAAGATGAAACTCAAGCCTCTTCATCTCCATGGAGACAGAAGAGGTGAAGAGGATCGAGTTTGATCTGTGGATTGGCTTACGTTTGACTGTTAAAGCTACCTTCGTCTTGTAAGTGCCGTACCGAGTATGCGCCGCACCAAGCAAGTGCTGCACCAAAGCATGTACCGCACAGTCCGTACAGAGTATGTTTTTGTGTGCATGTTTGTTTCACAGTGTCTCATTGCTCCCTTCATATGATAACATCCAAAGCAACACATTTCTCTTGTATAACATAGCCGATGCCTTGCTGCCAGCTGGGGTTGCGTGCCGTCGGTGTGGCGAGGAAAAGTTGATGGTCTGATAGTTGTGGTATTCTTAGATTTACCAAAATAACGTATTGATGATAATCAACCAGCCAAGTTGTCACAGCCACCTCTGTGCAGGTGTGTCCAACAGCAACAAAGATAACATCCTGCATAACCCAAATGAAAGATCTCACGACATGAACAAGATGAGCATGCATTTCTGCTGTAACCTGATAGGGGACCCCGTTCAAACATATAGGGGTTGCTTTGTAAGAAGCTATAGCAATGCATTACAGACGCTTGCATATGTTCACATAGGCACCAAATATAAGTGAAGGTTTCACCGTCACACGGCGGAATGCATGTTGCACACCGTCACACATCTATGAAAGAGAGCGAGTGTTGGTCATGGCGAAATGAGTCTGAGTTCCCTCGCTGCACAAGCAGCATGAAACTCGTGTCTCGCCACATGGCTTTTGGCAAAATGGCGAATAATACTGATTACACAGCACAGCTGCTGAGAAACATGTACCGTGTTGGGTACACATCCTATCATAATCGAAACATGTACTATGTCGGTTTCCCCTCCCGTACACCATCAGGTTTATGGAGGGTGCATGCAGTCCACCATCAACCCCTTCTGGGTAAACTCTCAAAATCCAGAATCACTGCTCACCTCCACTCATGTCATTCCTCCCCCCCCCCCCCACATGTGCAATCAACTTCCACATTCTCTTCAATCTCGTTCCTCCCTCCAGCTCTTCAACACAGCTGCTCATCATCTCAGATCATCCCCCATACAAAACCATTAACTTTTCTACCCCCGTTAAACCCATACCCCCAAGTACACCTCTTTCCAAGTTTCCTGCTTTTTCTTCCTGGGAGTTTCTGGCTGTATCCATCTTGTTCGCCCCTTGCATCCTCCCCTACCCCCTCACTCTTCCCCACATCCCTTGTTTGTCCAATTCTCTGTCTATTTTGTCCCTCATCCCTGCTGTTTGTGTTTCCCTCTTCTCTTTTAACTTTTTCTTTCGTTCTGTCATATCCTGAACCATTCCATGTTCTAGCTCCTCCACGAGCCTCAAATTTGAATGTTAAAAAAAAAATTCTTGGCATCATTAATGTCGGGAATTTTCTTATTTATTTTCATGATACTAACCCTTGTCATACTTTGAGCTCTGCTCTATCTGCCACGGCCTTGCGATTGGAAGACGCAATCATTGGATTATCAGTCTCAACTCTTGTTCCTTTCAAAACGAGATTTCTCAGAAGATAGGATGTCATGGTATGTAATCCCAGCTGAACAATATTACTTTGTGATGCAGCGATCCAATGTTAACATCCCCGGGAATGTGTCGATTTGTCTGTTGTCTTCTAACATACTTGCAGTTTATGCAAATGTACACCTATGTCTTTGTCCTACATGTAATACATGTACAAACTCTCCAATGAGCCGTAGACTCTGATATTGATTTCACAAATAATAGACGTACCAATTCCATTGCTGTTGGCATCTCCTCACATCTTCCACACTCATCAACATGCGTCACCATCATCATAATCAATGTACAAGACAGAGTGTTGGTGCTGCTGAAACTTCCTGGACAAGGGTTAGGATCATACCACGTGGTTTAGTCGTGCCGGGAAGTTTGTTCATGCAGGGAGGTTTGGAGGGTTTGGTCGTGCCGGACGGTTTGGTCGTGCCAGACGGTTTGGTCGTGCCGGGAAGTTTGTTCATGCCTGTAGGTTTGGTCGTGCCGGACGGTTTGGTCATGCGACGGGTTGGTCCGACCGACAGTTTGGTCGCTTCCGGACGTGTTGGTCGAGCCGGACGGTTTGGTCGTGCCGGCTGGTCGTACGTTTGTCGGCCGGAAGTGTTCGCCGGAGGTTGAGGGTTTGTCGTGCCAGACAGTTTGGTCATGCGGGAAGTTTGTTCATGCCGGAGGTTGGTCATGCCAGGACGGTTAGGTTCGTGCCGGACGGTTGGTCGGCCGACGTTGGTCTGCGGACGGTTTGGTCGTGCCGGATGGTTGGTTGTGGCGGAAGTTTGTTCATGCCGGAGCGTAGGTTGGTCGTGCTGGACGGTTGGTCATGCCAGAAACGGTGGTCATGCAGAAGTTGTTCAGCCGGGAGGTTGTCATGCCGGCGTTGGCATGTCGACCGTGTGTGCGACGGTTTGGTCGTGCAGACGGTTGGTCGCTGTGCCGGACGGTTTGGGTCCTGCCGGAACAGTTTGGTCGTGCCGGATGGTTTGCTCATTCCGGACGGTTTGGTCGTGCCGACGGTTGTCGTGCCGGACGGTTGGTCGTGCCGCGATGGTTTGTCGTGCCGGATGGTTGGATTGTGCCGGGAAGTTTGTTCATCCGGGAGTGGACGGTTGGTTCTGCCAGACGGGAAAAGTCATACCGGGAGTTCAAATGCCGGAAGTTTGTTCATGCCGGGAGGTTGTCAATGCCGACGGTTTGGTCGTGCTGTGCGACGGTATTGGTCGTGCGACGTTGGTATTCGTCGTGCCAGCACGGTTGGTCGTGCCGGAAGCGTTCATGCCGAGTTTGCGGACCTGGTTTGGCGTTGCCGAGGATGTCTGAGTGTTTGGTCGTGCGGAGTTAGGCCAGACGGTTTGGTTGGCCGAGACGTTGTGGTGCGGGCGGTTTGGTCGTGCGGGCGGTTTGGGTGTGCCGGCGTTGGTGCTGCCGTGCGGTTTGTCGTGCGGACGGTTGGTCGGTCAGCTTTGGCTGGAAGTGTTCGGTGCCGGGAAGTATTGCGTGTACCCGGACGTTTGGTCGGGCCGGACGGTTGGTCGTGCGACGGTTTGGCGGTTCCGTGCCGGACGGTTTGTGCCGGACGGTGGTCGGCCGGATCGGTTTTGGTCGTCGCCGGGAAGTTTGTTCATCGCCGGGAGGTTTGGTCGTGCGATTGGGCCGGGAAGGTTCATTGCGAGTTGGTTCAGCCGGGAATTTGTCGTGCCGGGGGTGGAAGATTTGTTCAGCTGCGCATGTTTGGTTGCCGGACGGTTTGCGCCAGTGCGGACGCGTTGCGTTCGTGGCCAGACGGTATGGTCGTGCGGGAAGTTTGTCTGCCGGAGGTATTGGTCGTGCGGACGGCTGGTCGGCCGGACGGGTTGGATCGTGCCGGGACGGTTTGGTCGACGGACGGTTGGCGTGCGGACGTTTGGTCGTGCCGGGCGGTTTGTCGTGCCGACGGTTCTGGTGTGTTGGACGGCGGCTTTGGTCGTGCGGGACGGTTCGTTGCCAGATCGTGGTCTGCCGGAGAAGTTTGTCTGCCGATGGAGGTTTGGTCGGCGGACGGTTTGGTCGTGCCAGACGGTTGTCGTGCGGCACGGTTTGGTCGTAGCCAGGAACGTTTGGTCGTGCCGGGAAGTATTGTTCTGCCGGAGGTTTATCGTGCCGGGACGGTTTGGTCGTGCCGGACGTGGTCGCGGCGAAGTTTGTCGTGCCGGAGGTTTCGGCCGGACGGTTCTGCGTTCGTGCCGGACGGTTTGGTCGTGACGGACGTTTGGTCGTGCCAGATGGTTTGGTTGCCGGGAAGTTTGTTCATGCCGGACGGTTTGGTCATGCTGGACGGTTTGGTCGTGCCGGACGTTTGGTCGTCCGGACAGTTTGGTCGGCGGACAGTTTGGTCGTGCCGGCGGTTGGTTCGCCGGACGTTTGGTCGTGCCGGACGGCCGCGCTTTGGTCGTGCCGGCCGGTTCGGTCCGTGCCGGGCGGTTTGGTCGTGCCGGGCGGTTTGGTCATGCCAGATGGTTTGGTCGTGCCGGGCGGTTTGGAGTTGCCTTCCCATCAACGTAAGGATAGAAATTTGCAATTTGTTCAGGGTGCTGGGAAATAGCTTGCCTGCTCTTCAAGAAGCCCATGTCCAAAGGAAAGGTATTCACTAATTTCAGCACAAATTAGTGTTCTGCCTGGGTGGAAAATTATGACAAAAACAAATACCAACGTGGTTAACTCTTTGCCAAAGCAAAAGAGAAAGGTCTTTAATGTCCATCAATGACCAATGCTAACTGACGATTCCTGGAGTTTCACATCCTTCCAAGGGATGGCATACATTGATGAATCGCTTTGCATGTAAAACAACAGGACTGAAGTTTATAACTGGGTCTGGATTCAAACTCAGGCTAGACGACTCAGAGGGGGTGCGCATACCTCAAGGGCCTAAGCTTTCGTCTTTCACACTCACACCTTTGCAAAAAGAAAACCCAAACACAATAATGTAATTTGCTTTGTAAAACAAACGATTGGGACGTGTAAATGATATTTTCAATGAAAGTTAAAATAACAATTCATAATAAACATTTTCTTTTTATATGTCACAATATGGTCGTCCGAAGAGATACAACATCAGACAATATTCATACCAGTGACTATAGAAAGTCCTCTCATCATGGTGAGGTTCTGGAGGGTCCCCCTGACCATCACCGTCCTTCGACCGCTCTCCGAAGATGGATTCTTCATCAGAATTATCATTGTTCTCCTTGGAATTCAGCTTTCCACGAAGTAAAACTGATACGGCACAAGGGCAAACGGATTCTTAACACACTCCATGCAAACAAAATAAATACTAGTAAGATTATTTCCCATGATTATCAACATTGAATTGATGATCACATGATTATCACCACTTCCGGTTCCGGTTCTTGAGCGACGGAGCGAGTTTTCAAGGAGTTTTTGTCGCGTTTTTACTGTCATTGTGTCATCTCTGTGTTTTCTGTGTGTTTCTACTTCGGTCTTGTGCTAGAACTTGTGCTAATTGTTGAGTTTTCGATGTATTTTCACATCGGGTTTCCTTGAGGCCTACCCTTCTTCCCATCCATGCGCGTGATCGTGTTTATTGTATTTTCTCCTTATTATCATCAGTTTTTATTTTCTCCACTTTTTCCCCCCACCCCACTTCTATCCTTCCCAACTATACCCTCTGTTTCATGTCTTAAAATTGAAAAAAAACAAAAAAAACCTTTTACCTCACGTTGTACCCCACATGACCACGTGACTTCCTGTACCAACTCTTCTTCCTCCTTATTCTGCTGACCTACCATTTACTACTTTTACTAACCTACATTCATCATGTACCTTCAGGATTTTTCTTCAACCTTCCCTTTACCTAATCCTACGTAATATTTATCAAAGAATCGAAAATAAAAATGGTCTCTTCCTCTTTCACACGTGTGGTTCTCGGTATTATATCATAATCTTTTCACAAAATGTTACAACTTCCTCTTTCACACGTGTGGTTCTCATTATTATATCAGAATTTGATAAACCTCTTCTTCTTCTTCTTCTTCTTCAAAAGACTGTTTTCAATTATTGGACCTTTCCTTCATCCCGTTTGTGAAACGTCCCACTGTTACGACGTTTCGTTTCTCCATTCTTCCAATTCACCTTTATTTTAACCCTCATGTAATGTCTTTCAATGGCAAATCTGATTTTAAAATTTAAAAATCCCAGTTTGCAACACATGTTCGTGTAACATCAATCGTCCTCTTTTTTTTTTTTTCCAACTTCAGTGCCAATTCACTCCACCTCCTTAAACATACCTCCCCCTAACCCCTCACATGTAAACCACACTCCTTACCCCTACCATCTTGCTCCTCATCCTACCTCCGCTCTTAGAACCTCTTCACTGGCTTCTGCTTCAGTATCAGGTCCTCCTCTGTTGGCCCAAACTGGGTGATGTTCTAACATCTATGGGCCCCATTCTAACTGAACAGATATCTCACTTTCTCAATCAGAACACTCATCACCACAACCATGCACCTTCCTTCCTCTCAGCCCACCTCCCTCTCTTCCCAACCCCTCAAATCTTGTACCTTCCCCTGCCCACTCTTCTTCACCATACCACGACCAAGTCTCAATCATCCCCTCTCCCCACCTCTCCCATCGCCCTCCTGCACCTTGGCCGTACCTGATCTCATCGTCTCCCCCCCTCTCAACCCTCCCTCGCAAAGCAACCTTCACACTCTTCACCTCCAAGCCTCTCTTTCACCTTTTTCAAAAACTCCCCCCCACCCTTCTCCCTCAACTCTTCTCCTCACCTCACCTCTCACCCTTCTCCTTCCAATCTTCCCCCACCCCACCTCACATCCACAAAGGTTCCTCCTTCCCCACCCTCTCTTCCCACCTCATCCATCCACCTCCTCCAATGTTCAACTGCCCTCTGCCCCCTCTAATTACTCCCACACTGTACCTTAACCCATCACCACCGAGCCTTTTCTCTCCTCATCCGGCCTCTCCCCAAGCAATTTCTACAACCCCACACTCTTTCATAACTCTCCATACTATCCTTCCTTCCATCGTCCGACCCTCCACCTCCCCTCCACTCCCCTGCACCCAAAACCATCTTCCTAAACAGTATGGACCTCAAATATCCGGGGCCTTACTCAAATCTTACAGATTCTTCCTCAACCCCAGGTTTCCACTGGCCAACCCAAGACCGTAATCCTGCTTAACAGAAACTTTCCTCCCTCAAGACGTCTCTGACTCCCTAGTATCTCATCCTGGTTATTCCCTCCTCCGGTATGACAGACCTGAGCCTCGTCCTGGCAGCAGAGTTGCTCTCTTCATCAAAGACTATTCCTTACTCACCATGCACTGCCCTCACCTCCACCCCACCCCCCATACCCCCAGGAATACGTCTGGCTACGGCTTCCCCTCCACCAAACAGTGATGACTCTATTTACACCTCGCTCTCCGAAAACATGGACCAACTTCCATCTTCTCATCCAAACTCTCTCTTCCTCATATGTGGTGACTTCAATTATCCGGCTGGAAATTTTTGTACAATATTGCTGAACAGTACTGTCCACAGTCGCTCAATGGGCCCGATTTTTATTTTCAGAAAAAAATTTTTTTTATGATTTTCAAAAATTTTCAAGTCCCGTTGCTAGGCAACGGTGTGTCCGTAAGCAACGGTTCCTCATTTGCACAAATAAGGTCATGGTATGAACCTACACCAAGCTTCATTCAAAATCGCCATTGTATTACTGAAATCGCCATTTTAAATACGATGCATAAGGGTAGAACAATCTCAAAAAAAAAATAAAAAAATAAAATTTTTTTTTCGACTAGATAGACTACCCAAACGACAGACAGACAAACATATCGACGGAAATACTGATAATCATTATATCATATGTGGTGACTCAACTTTCATCATGGCAGTGGGTTGGGTGTCGGTACCTCTCTCCCTGCCATGGCACTTCAAGCAAAAAGACTTCGTGACTCATTGGGACTGAACAATCTGTCAACTTCGCGACCTAGATACTCCGGTGGA
>CM068953.1:12834925-12847476 GCA_035128595.1 Eptatretus atami | reverse complement strand
TCACTCTACCCTGGATATGCTGCTTCTGTTCTCCCAACAATGGATGGAGGTCCTCAATGCTGGATATGAAATCAGAGCCATATCCCTCGACATATCGCATGCTTTTGACACGGTCTGGCACCCTGCCCTGCTCACCAAACTCTCTTCCTTTGGTATCCAAGGACATCTCCATTCATGGCTCGCAGACTTCCTCTCCTGTCGCAGCCAACATTCTCGTCATTGTCGCAGCAAGAACCGTTAATGGAGTTTTCTCATCCCCTCTTCCTGTCCAGGCTGGAGTTCCTCAAGGCAATGTTCTGGGCCCTGTTCTTTTTCTGTTTTCATCAATGATCTCTCTGACTCTGGAGAATCCTCTTTATCTCTTTGCTGATGACTCCACCCTCTGCCGTACCATCTAGTCGTCCATCAGATCGGCAAGCAGCAGCTTCTTTACTCTACAGATCTGGATAAATCACAACCTGGTCCAACATGTGGAACATGTCTTTCAATCCTGACAAATGTCACACTCTCACTTTGTCTCTCTGAAAAGACCGTCTAGAACCCCCCCCCCCACATCTACTTTCTCAACAATCCTCGGAAGAAGTCCTTTCATTCAAGCTTTTGGGTCTCACTATCTGCCATGACCTTTCTTGGGAAAGCCACATTTCTAAGCTGGCTTCCAAAGCCAGTCGCCTACTGGGCATCCTACGTCGTGCAGTGTCCTTCCTTGGCACACCTGAGCTCCTGACCACATACAAGCTTTCGTCCACAGCCTTATGGAGGACTGTTCTCCCCTCTTGGCTGTTGCTGCTGCTTCTCACCTTTCTCGGCTTCACGCTGTGGAAACCAAGGCATTTAGGATCATTGGTGTCTCCCGTGATAAGGCTGAGTCTTTGCGTCTCTCACTCTCTTACCGCAGGCAGGTTGGTTGTTTTTCTCTCTTCTACCATCTCCTCTCCAGCCTCATCCCCTCTGCTCTGTTTGAGATATATGTCGTCCCCCCCCCCATATATATGCAGGGTGCCCAAGGTACACCAGCAAACCCCTTCTGGTAAAACTTCCAAAATCAAGAATCACTGCTACTCATCTTCACTCTTTCGTTCCTCTTTTTGCCGCTTTTGGAACAAACTCCCACACTCTTTTCAATCCCACTCTTCGTTCAACGTCTTCAAAACAGCTGCCACCACCATCTCTTATCTTCCTCCATCCAAAACCTTGATCTTTTCTTCCCCGTTAATCCACTCCAAACCCACCTCCTTCAAATTCCCTGTTTTCCTTCCTGAAAGTCCCTGTCATGTAAGGACCTGAAAGTCCCTGTTGTGTCCATCTTGTTTTCCCTGTTTATCCCACCCCATCCCTCTCCATTCCACAAATTCATGTTTCTGTTCCCCACTGGGTTTTCCTTCACTCTCCCACCCCTCTTGTCTCTTGCTCCCCTTGTTGTGTGTGTCTGTGTGTTCGCTCCCATACGAGCCTCGACGTGTTTACAAAAAATATATATGTATTGCAGTATATATTGAGGGAAGTGCTACGATGATGTCACATTATCACGTGACCTTTAGAGCTCATCATGTCTGAGAGTGTAAGTGTCAAGTTTATTTGGTTGGGCACATTTATATGTCAATAGCTGAATCAAATTCGATGTTACTTGTCAGTGGTTTAAGGATGACATGGACTATTTATTCTAGAAAATCAAAAAGTACAAAGAGGTTATAATGCTTTGACTACTCCTCAAGGTTCTCCTGATACCCCTACACACTTGTCCCATTGATGTGGTAACACCTAGATTAATGCCATCAAAGTAAAAAATATTTAGGACAGGTACACAGACATTTCAGGACATGAGCTTTGACATCTTCAACATTTCAACATTTGTAAACTTAAAGCCACCCAGATTTGTTTGAATGGTCCAAAGAGATGCAAATCATATGGTGATGAGTTTGCGGTGCACAAGGGATGTTTTAGATCTTCCCAAATCATCTCCCACGTGAGTAATTGTAATTACATTTGCCATGTGATGGTGAGTATTATCAGGCAATAAAGTCCCTCCATGAGACAACATACTGGGAATTGTCTGGACATTAATCTGGGAATTGCTTATCTCACTAATTGGGTAACACCTCACTGTCCTACTGTACATTGATGGTTTTCCCCTTTATGTTCATGAAATACCACATGCTTAATCATGAATGTTTTTGGTCATGACGACCAAGAATGCCTGTAGTCCATGCTATCTCACTTTGACTTTGCATGAAATGATGGACCAAGATCTCATCACCCGTCACAACCTTCTTCAAGAAATCCTCTTCTTTTCTCTACTAAGCATTCCAGGATATTGATGCAAAGACCACCGTGATGATGATGGTGATCATAATACGAGTTCCCTTATTCAGAACTTTGATGCAGGAGGAGGACATAGGTCCATAAAACCAGTGCTATTAATATTATCACCGACCTACGGTTGTTTGTCCATGCTCTATCCTTTTTAGATGCTGATCATCAATCAATAAAGCATCAGCACCATTTTTAAGGTCTTTTATATGACTCGGCTGGGGTTCGAACCGCCAGTCTCTCAGACTCAGGACACGCGGACTAACCATTAAGCCACCGACGCTGGTTGGTTAAAGGTTGGTGAAGAAGTTGGTTATGCTTCCAAGGCTGGTTAAGAACCTAAGGTTTCATCAAATTTGAGGTTCTTTTGTCGCACTTTGTACCAACCTGATTGAATTTCAGATGAGAATGAATATTTCCACACTTAAAACACTGACATCCGATTTTTCTCCAATTTATGGATACGAAACCAGCGATTATCCCAGGTTAACTCTTCAACACATTCAATGTTTTAGGGACTGCCGTTGGTTGCACATTCGAATGCTCAAGATCGCTCATCAATCCACAGCCCTTTCAACCTCATTGTACCATAAAACACACAAATAAGTGGAAAAAAAACGTCACCAAGTTAGACAGACAGTCACCTGTGAATCTCAGTTGGTTTGATGCTCTCCTTCAAAAGAAACTTGATAATACGCCTCTCCTCTACTCAGTACATGTGACTGTTGGCTGCTGTATTTGTTTTTGCCAAGGACACCATCTTGGTCTTCACCAGCATTGATGTCACTTCCTGTACAATTCAGGGTACCAGTACATTAGTACAATAACATAATTGCACAAAACTTCAGCATTGACCTAATTTTACAAGTTCTCCAATAAAAATGCCATGTCATCCTTGAAGCATCCTATAACATAATCTTTGAAACCCATTTATACAGCGTCCATAGAAAGTCTACACCCCCTTTTCAAATTTTCACCTTTTGTTGCCTCATAGCCTGGAATTAAATTCCATTAATCAGACTTTTTCCACCTTTATTTACACATCGTATCCCACAACTTCCAAGTGAAAAACAAATTCTACAAATTTCAGAAAATTAATTCAAAATACAAAACTAGAATATCTTGGTTGGATAAGTGTCCATACCCTCCTTGTAATAGCAATTGTAAATTAGCTCAGGTGTAACCAATCACCTTCAAAATCATGCACACCAAGTTAATTGGCCTCCACCGTGTTAAATTGTGGTGATTCTGATTATTTTAGAAAAAATCAGCTGTTCCTGGAGGTTTCCTCTGCTGGGTAGTGAATTTCACAGCAAAGACTCAACCATGAGCACCAAGGAGCTTTCAAAAGACCTCCAGGATAAAGTTGTGAAAAGGCACAGATCAGGGGATGGGTATAAAAATATTTCAAAGGACTTGGATGTCCCTTGCAGCACAGTTAAGACAATCATTAAGAAGTGGAAGGCATATGGCACCACCAAGACCTTGCCAAGCTCAGGCCGTCCCTCCAAACTGGATGAACAAGCAAGGAGGAGACTGATCAGAGATGCCACCAAGAGGTCAAAGGCAACTATGAAGGAGCTACAGGCCTTATGGCAAAGACTGGTCACTGTGTGCATGTGCCAACAATATCCCAAATACTACACAAGTCTGGCCTGTGATGATACGTTGTGGGCAAGAAGGAAGCAATTACTCAAAAAAAACCCATGTTGATTCCCATTTGAGGTGTGCAATAAACCACTCTGGAGATTCTGAAACCAGTGGCAAAATGTTTTGTGGTTGACAAAAGCAGATGAGAACTTTTGGCCTAATGCAAAATGTTACGTTTGGTGCAAACCCAACACAGCACATCAACCAAAGACAACACACCCTCCTGTGAAGGAACTGGGACATCTGCCAGGATAGAAGGGAAATGGATGGAGCAAAATACAGAAAAATCCAAGAGGAAATCTGTTGCCTTCTGCAAAAAACTGAAATTGGGCTGAAAGTTCACCTTTCAGCATGACAACGACCAAAGCACACAGATAAAGCTACACTGGAGTGGCGAAGGACAAAAAGATAAATGTCCTGGAGGGCCCAGTCAGAGCCCCAACCTAAATCCATCGAAAATCTGTGGCATGACTTGAAGATTGCTGTCAATTCACGCTCCCCATGCAATTGACTGAGTTTGAACAGTTTTCCCGACAAAAAAATGGGGCAAATATTGCCCAATCAAGGTGTTCAAAGTGGTAGAGACCTATCTCCAACAGGACTCACGGTAGATTGTTGTGAAAAGTGCTCTCCACCAAGTGGACAGTGGTGGACACTATCCAACCAAAGAATTCTAGTTTTGTATTTTTAATTAGTTTTGAAATTGTTGAATTTGTTTCACTTGGAAGTTGTGGGTTACTTGTGTAAATAAAAGGGGAAAAAGTCTGATTAATGCAATTTAATCTCAAGTTACAACGGTAACAAAGGTGAAAATTGTGAAGGGTGTTGACTTTCTATTGGCACTGTATGTTATCTGGAATTTGAGGAGACATAGAGAAGAGAAATGAATAGACGTCTCCCCTTTTGACACGGTCTGGCACCCTGCCCTGCTCACCAAACTCTCTTCCTTTGGTATCCAAGGACATCTCCATTCATGGCTCGCAGACTTCCTCTCCTGTCGCAGCCAACATTCTCGTCATTGTCGCAGCCAAGAACCGTTAATGGAGTTTTCTCATCCCCTCTTCCTGTCCAGGCTGGAGTTCCTCAAGGCAATGTTCTGGGCCCTGTTCTTTTTCTGTTTTCATCAATGATCTCTCTGACTCTGGAGAATCCTCTTTATCTCTTTGCTGATGACTCCACCCTCTGCCGTACCATCTAGTCGTCCATCAGATCGGCAAGCAGCAGCTTCTTTACTCTACAGATCTGGATAAATCACAACCTGGTCCAACATGTGGAACATGTCTTTCAATCCTGACAAATGTCACACTCTCACTTTGTCTCTTCTGAAAAGACCGTCTAGAACCCCCCCCCCCACATCTACTTTCTCAACAATCCTCTGGAAGAAGTCCTTTCATTCAAGCTTTTGGGTCTCACTATCTGCCATGACCTTTCTTGGGAAAGCCACATTTCTAAGCTGGCTTCCAAAGCCAGTCGCCTACTGGGCATCCTACGTCGTGCAGTGTCCTTCCTTGGCACACCTGAGCTCCTGACCACATACAAAGCTTTCGTCCACAGCCTGATGGAGGACTGTTCTCCCCTCTGGGCTGTTGCTGCTGCTTCTCACCTTTCTCGGCTTCACGCTGTGGAAACCAAGGCATTTAGGATCATTGGTGTCTCCCGTGATAAGGCTGAGTCTTTGCGTCTCTCACTCTCTTACCGCAGGCAGGTTGGTTGTTTTTCTGTCTTCTACCATCTCCTCTCCAGCCTCATCCCCTCTGCTCTGTTTGAGATATATGTCGTCCCCCACCCCCCATATATATGCAGGTGCTCAAGGTACACCAGCAAACCCCTTCTGGTAAAACTTCCAAAATCAAGAATCACTGCTAATCTCTCACTCTTTCGTTCCTCTTTTTTGCGCGCTTTGGAACAAACTCCCACACTCTTTTCAATCCCACTCTTCGTTCAACGTCTTCAACAACAGCTGCCACCACCATCTCTTATCTTCCTCCATCCAAACCTTGATCTTTTCTTCCTCCCGTTAATCCACTCCAAACCCACTCCTTCAAATTCCTGTTTCCTTCCTGAAAGTCCCTATCATGTAAGGACCTGAAAGTCCCTGTTGTGTCCATCTTGTTTTCCCTGTGTATCCCACCCCATCCCTCTCCATTCCACAAATGTCATGTTTCTGTTCCCCACTGGGTTTTCCTTCACTCTCCCACCCCTCTTGTCTCTTGCTCCCCTTGTTGTGTGTGTCTGTGTGTTCGCTCCCATACGAGCCTCGACAGTGTTTACAAAAAATATATATGTATGCAGTATATATTGAGGGAAGTGCTACGATGATGTCACATTATCACGTGACCTTAGAGCTCATCATGTCTGAGAGTGTAAGTGTCAAGTTTATTTGGTTGGGCACATTTATATGTCAATAGCTGAATCAAATTCGATGTTACTTGTCAGTGGTTTAAGGATGACATGGACTATTTATTCTAGAAAATCAAAAAGTACAAAGAGGTTTATAATGCTTTGACTACTCCTCAAGGTTCTCCTGATACCCCTACACACTTGTCCCATTGATGTGGTAACACCTAGATTAATGCCATCAAAGTAAAAAATATTTAGGACAGGTACACAGACATTTCAGGACATGAGCTTTGACATCTTCAACATTTCAACATTTGTAAACTTAAAGCCACCCAGATGTTGTTTGAATGGTCCAAAGAGATGCAAATCATATGGTGATGAGTTTGCGGTGCACAAGGGATGTTTTAGATCTTCCCAAATCATCTCCCACGTGAGTAATTGTAATTACATTTGCCATGTGATGGTGAGTATTATCAGGCAATAAAGTCCCTCCATGAGACAACATACTGGGAATTGTCTGGACATTAATCTGGGAATTGCTTATCTCACCTAATTGGGTAACACCTCACTGTCCTACTGTACATTGATGGTTTTCCCCTTTATGTTCATGAAATACCACATGCTTAATCATGAATGTTTTTGGTCATGACGACCAAGAATGCCTGTAGTCCATGCTATCTCACTTTGACTTTGCATGAAATGATGGACCAAGATCTCATCACCCGTCACAACCTTCTTCAAGAAATCCTCTTCTTTTCTCTACTAAGCATTCCAGGATATTTGATGCAAAGACCACCGTGATGATGATGGTGATCATAATACGAGTTCCCTTATTCAGAACTTTGATGCAGGAGGAGGACATAGGTCCATAAAACCAGTGCTATTAATATTATCACCGACCTACGGTTGTTTGTCCATGCTCTATCCTTTTTAGATGCTGATCATCAATCAATAAAGCAGCTAGCACCATTTTTAAGGTCTTTTATATGACTCGGCTGGGGTTCGAACCGCCAGTCTCTCAGACTCAGGACACGCGGACTAACCATTAAGCCACCGACGCTGGTTGGTTAAAGGTTGGTGAAGAAGTTGGTTATGCTTCCAAGGCTGGTTAAGAACCTAAGGTTTCATCAAATTTGAGGTTCTTTTGTCGCCACTTTGTACCAACCTGATTGAATTTCAGATGAGAATGAATATTTCCACACTTAAAACACTGACATCCGATTTTTCTCCAATTTATGGATACGAAACCAGCGATTATCCCAGGTTAACTCTTCAACACATTCAATGTTTTAGTGACTGCCGTTGGTTGCACATTCGAATGCTCAAGATCGCTCATCAATCCACAGCCCTTTCAACCTCATTGTACCATAAAAACACACAAATAAGTGGGAAAAAAAACGTCACCAAGTTAGACAGACAGTCACCTGTGAATCTCAGTTGGTTTGATGCTCTCCTTCAAAAGAAACTTGATAATACGCCTCTCCTCTACTCAGTACATGTGACTGTTGGCTGCTGTATTTGTTTTGCCAAGGACACCATCTTGGTCTTCACCAGCATTGATGTCACTTCCTGTACAATTCAGGGTACCAGTACATTAGTACATAACATAATTGCACAAAACTTCAGCATTGACCTAATTTTACAAGTTCTCCAATAAAAATGCCATGTCATCCTTGAAGCATCCTATAACATAATCTTTGAAACCCATTTATACAGCGTCCATAGAAAGTCTACACCCCCTTTTCAAAATTTTTCACCTTTTGTTGCCTCATAGCCTGGAATTAAATTCCATTAAATCAGACTTTTTCCACCTTTATTTACACATCGTATCCCACAACTTCCAAGTGAAAAACAAATTCTACAAATTTCAGAAAATTAATTCAAAATACAAAACTAGAATATCTTGGTTGGATAAGTGTCCATACCCTCCTTGTAATAGCAATTGTAAATTAGCTCAGGTGTAACCAATCACCTTCAAAATCATGCACACCAAGTTAATTGGCCTCCACCGGTGTTAAATTGTGGTGATTCTGATTATTTTAGAATAAAATCAGCTGTTCCTGGAGGTTTCCTCTGCTGGGTAGTGAATTTCACAGCAAAGACTCAACCATGAGCACCAAGGAGCTTTCAAAAGACCTCCAGGATAAAGTTGTGAAAAGGCACAGATCAGGGGATGGGTATAAAAATATTTCAAAGGACTTGGATGTCCCTTGCAGCACAGTTAAGACAATCATTAAGAAGTGGAAGGCATATGGCACCACCAAGACCTTGCCAAGCTCAGGCCGTCCCTCCAAACTGGATGAACAAGCAAGGAGGAGACTGATCAGAGATGCCACCAAGAGGTCAAAGGCAACTATGAAGGAGCTACAGGCCTTTATGGCAAAGACTGGTCACTGTGTGCATGTGCCAACAATATCCCAAGTACTACACAAGTCTGGCCTGTATGATACGGTGGCAAGAAGGAAGCAATTACTCAAAAAAGCCCATGTTGATTCCCATTTGAGGTGTGCAATAAACCACTCTGGAGATTCTGAAACCATGTGGCAAAATGTTTTGTGGTTTGACAAAACCAGGATGGAACTTTTTGGCCTAAATGCAAAATGTTACGTTTGGTGCAAACCCAACACAGCACATCACCCAAAGAACACCATCCCTCCTGTGAAGGAACTGGGACACTTGCCAGGATAGAAGGGAAAATGGATGGAGCAAAATACAGAAAAATCCAAGAGGAAAATCTGTTGCCCTCTGCAAAAAAGCTGAAATTGGGCTGAAAGTTCACCTTTCAGCATGACAACGACCCAAAGCACACAGATAAAGCTACACTGGAGTGGCGAAGGAACAAAAAGATAAATGTCCTTGAGTGGCCCAGTCAGAGCCCCAACCTAAATCCAATCGAAAATCTGTGGCATGACTTGAAGATTGCTGTCAATTCACGCTCCCCATGCAACTTGACTGAGTTTGAACAGTTTTCCACAGAAAAAATGGGCAAATATTGCCCAATCAAGGTGTTCAAAGTTGGTAGAGACCTATCCCAACAGACTCACAGCTGTAATTGTTGTGAAAGGTGCTTCCACCAAGTGGACAGTGGTGGACACTAATCCAACCAAGACATTCTAGTTTTGTATTTTTAATTAGTTTTCTGAAATTTGTTGAATTTGTTTTTCACTTGGAAGTTGTGGGTTACATTGTGTAAATAAAGGTGGAAAAAGTCTGATTTAATGCAATTTAATTCCAAGTTACAAGGTAACAAAAGGTGAAAATTGTGAAGGGTGTGTTGACTTTCTATTGGCACTGTATGTTATCTGGAATTTTGAGGAGACATAGAGAATTGAATGAATAGGATGTTGGTAGAATTCCATGAAAATACTGCAGAGTGGCGATCATGACTGCTGTGATTTTACGAATGGGATTCCAGAAATGAGAAAAAAGGAATAGTCCCAAGTGGGACAGACACTTGTCTCCTGACGGAGGGTGGTCATAGTTGGAGTGGATGAGGTGACAAAGTGCACTTTCAGTTTCATTCAATGGAAAATTAGGGGTGGTGGGAGCTCTGAAAGGCCTGATAACACGAGTGGATTCACACAGCGAAAACTATGTAGGATGAGTGGGTGCTGAATTGATGAAAAACGTTACATTCGTTTTTGTCCAGTGAAAGGACCCTTAAATCCTTTTAGACCTGAAAGGTGTTTAAAAGGGTTTAAAGGATGTAAGAACTCTAAAGGGTGTAAAGGTCGAAAGGGTGAAAGAGTCAAAAGTGGTTTAAAGTGCAGAAATGGTCTGAAGGCATTAAAAGAGACTTTAAAGGTCTTAAAATGGTCTTAAAGGTCTTAAAAAGACTAAAAAGGTCTAAAGGGGTCAAAATGATCTTCAGACGAAGGGGTCTAAATATTATAAAGGTCTAAACTCTAAAGGGTCTGGATGGCTTTAAAGGGTCTATGGGATATAAAGGGTGCAAAGGGTACATTCCAATTGTAGTTAGGGTCTCAGGTCTGGGGGGTCTAATGGTGCCTAAAAGGGTAAAAAAGGTGTCTAAAGGATGTAAATGTCCAAAGAGTCTTAAAAGGGTCTTAAAAGATCGAAGGGTTTTTAAAGGTCAAAGGGTCGAATGGGGTCTTAATGGTCTTAGTGGTCTAATATTCTGTAGGTCCAAAGGGTGTATTCCAAAAGCAGTTGGGGTCTAAATGGTCTTAAGCAGTTTAACCTGGCCATCCATCCATCCATTGGAACCATACTCTGTGCAGAGCGTCGGTGCTGCCGAAGCAGTTTCCTTGACTATTGGGCACAATCCTGGACGGGTCGCCACTCTGACGCAGGATACTCGAATGACTCGATCACGTGCTGTGTCAGCTGTATGGCCATTTGAGTTGAGGGAGGGGATGGATGATGAACACACACCAGAAACAAACTTCACGAGACGCCACCAGGGTTTGGAGGAGGGAGACAGGTTTGAGAGTTCAGGCGAGATTAGAAAGATGTTTTCTGGCTCTCCTGAGGGTAGACACACTTGTTCTGAGCTTTGTGGAAGGAACTGACATTGCCTTCAGTTGGATTAGATTTATATGAGGTGAAGGCAAGTTGTTTCAGTACAACTGCCTCGCCACAAGCTTCAGTGTGCCGTGGGCGGAAGGAAGGGTAGGACGATTGAAGACAAGATTGGATAAATCTGTGCATGAGAGAGAGCGAGCAAGTTTCTTTGAAAGAATTCCCAGGACGACTTGATGTCGGATGCAGTAGAGATGGGAGACCAGTCAAGAAGTTTGATGGCTGCTTAAAGTCCCTGCCAGTCGGCTTGAGTGAAATGCCAGACTCGACGGCACTGAGTTGGTTCTCTCTTAACAGCTACAGAGATGTCTACTTTGATGAGCATGTGGTCAGATGAAGCAATTGGAGCGGAGGAAGAACAGCAGATATTTTCATGGAAATTGGTCAAAATCAGATCGAGAAGAGCTGGAGTACCTTTGGTTGAGTCACCGGAGATCTGGGTCGGGAAGTTGACAGATTGTGTCAGTCC
Source organism: Eptatretus atami (assembly GCA_035128595.1). Taxonomy (NCBI): domain Eukaryota; kingdom Metazoa; phylum Chordata; class Myxini; order Myxiniformes; family Myxinidae; genus Eptatretus; species Eptatretus atami. The sequence goes on along the minus strand of CM068953.1, from coordinate 12,836,165 downwards.
CAATGAGTCACAGAAGTCTTTTGCTGAAGTGCCATGGCAGGGGAGAGAGGTACCGACACCCAACCAACTGCCATGATGAAAGTTGATGTCACCACATATGATATAATGATTATCAGTATTTCCGTCGATATGTTTGTCTGTCTGTCTGTTGGGTAGTCGATCTAGTCGATTTTTTTTATTTTTTTTTTGAGATTTGTTCTACCCTTATGATCAGTATTTAAAATGGCGATTTCAGTTAATACAATGGCGATTTTGATGAAGCTTGGTTGGTAGGTTCATACCATGACCTAGTTGTGTGCAAATGAGAACGTTGCTACGGACACCACCGTTGCCTAGCAACGGGACTGAAATTTTTGAAAAATCATAAAAAAAATTATTTTTTCGAAAATCAAAAATCGGGCCATGAGCGACTGTGGACAGTACATTCAGCAATATTGTCAAAAATTTCCAGCCGGATCCTATGAAAACTGCCGGAGAAGATAGACTTTGAATGAACCCTGGACCCTGGTCGAAAACAATAAAAAAACGAAGTTCGTTATATCTCAGAGACTATGAGTCAGATATACATGAAACTGGTATGGTAGGTTCATGGTATGTCCTAGTTATGTGTGAGAAAGAACCGTTGCTGTGACCCCTCCGTTGCCTAGCAACGGCGAAAAACCTCTAAATGTGGGGGTATTTTAATGAAAAAACAATCTGCAGCATTAACCCTTGAAGCTAGAATCATGAATTTTCTTGTGCTTAATCCTCAGGTCATTCCCCATCGAACGGGCCCATTGCGTCAGGTTCTATTGGGTAGTCGACTACCCATGTCCGCCTACCAGCTTGTCTGTGTGTCTGTCTGTCCAGAGCATAACTCCGTGGACTTTGATCCGATCTTGATGAAACTTGGTTATGTGTTCGATATCAATGTCTAGTTGGTTTTCCTGGATGAGGGCGTGGCTAAGCCCATTGTGGGCGGAGCCACGGCCAAAAATAGCCATTTTATGGGGTAGTCGGATTAAAAATCTATCTTCTCCTCGGGAATTGACTGAATGGAATGGGTTCTTCGGTATTTGAATAGCAAAATGAATTATCGAAAACTTGTCATTGTCCGATTTTTCATTTTCGTCCCAAGGTCAAGGTCACAAGGTCAAAAACTTAGAAAATTGTGAATTTTGACATAAAGATCATACGACCGCCCAAACTTTGAGAGCTAGGATGACGATATTTTTTATGCATAATCTTGAGGTCATTCCCA
>CM068953.1:12804513-12832614 GCA_035128595.1 Eptatretus atami | reverse complement strand
ATTGAGGTTTCACAGACAAGGTACGACCTGACGACGTGTAGAGAATGCGAGTTATCGCCAACAACCTGAACACATTTCAAATTCTAACCAGATCGAGATAAATGCCAAGCCTGGCCAGCTAGTTCGTGAAAGACTTTGGCCAGAGGCCTTCCTCAACCGACCTTCACGAGAAGTTGGGAATAATTGGGGTCGTTAAGGAAGTAGTTGTGGAGCGGGAGATTGATATTTTGTGAAGACGTATGTTAGGTGGTGATAATTTTGCCAAAATATGCGCCACCACCATTAGGTCGGTTCAGAGACACTGTGTGAATGTAGTTGTTTCACTTCTTTACCAGGCTTGTTCTATAAATACCGCACGATTTCGGAAATCTCACACTCGGGTTTTGAACCACGTGCAAGGCCTACAAATAAACACCACTTAGGGAGCTGGTTCACAATCTCTCTGCTTGGCTCTAGGAATCTCATGCGAATGTATTTTTAGTAACTTTTTATGCAGTTTAGCAAAAGCATGTTGCTTGGCGTAATTCAATCAAAGATAACTCATGCATTTTGATTACCCATTGATCATGTAAAGTCTGAAAATGGAATTGCTTTTAACCTTGAAGATGCTCCGACAATCTATTGTGTCCATCGAGTGATTGAAAACTCCATTATCAGTGCAGGTTTATGATCGGTGAATGACGACTGAGCTCTCATTGAATTTATCGGCGAGTTTGGTGGTGCATGTGTGGATGCTTGGTGACATGATTTTGAATTAGCAGAATAATTCAGTTGAATAGTTTATTTTAACTTATACTTAGCATCCTTTTGGCCAAAATGTGTGAAATTGCATAAGATAGAACTTAGAGACGTTAAACACGAGCAGGGTGACCTGGCGTTGTCCGGTACGGTACTGTTCTCCTCCTGTTAGCATTTTGAAGAAATAAATGTTTTGTGGGGGCCTAAAACCCTTCCCTACACCCACTAAAGAATGTGGTTGGAGATAATTTACTATTACCTTTCACATAGCTACAAAAGCTGAGACAACTATAGAACATTTTAAGAGAAATCCCCCAAAATCCAACTTTTTTTTCTTCAAATTTTTCAAAAAACATTCCCCCCTAAAACATTCCCCGATACTCACTGATGAACCTCTGAAAGTTTGACGAAGATCCATTCAGCCATCTCTGAAAAAAATGGCGACAGACAGACAAACATCTCTTTTGTAGTGCAGTGTTGAAAGCAGGAGTAGCCTTGCCATGCCGTGAAACACCACTATGGTGGCAGTTTACACCTGAATCGGGATTCGAACTTAGGCTAGACAACTCAGAGGTGTGCATATCTCTCGGCTACCCTGCCAGCCCCAATATAACTCCATTTGACTATAAACATTTCCAACAAAAGCAATGAATTCGAGATAAAAAGTTATTTTTGTACCGTTCTGATGTCTTACTGGTTGAAATCGATTTTTCAAGCGATTTGAACAAATGAAGGATTCCGCTTCACCATGATCTCGGGCGATCTCATAATCAAGCAATAGCATTCCAAGGCACGGCCTTGGATTCACATGTCTTGGTTCTTCCAGTTACAGTTTCTAATAATCTTCCAGCTTTCCTCATTTTAATCTTTCCCACATCCTTATACTGCAACACAAATCTCACTCTAAAATGGGCTTTTTGTACAACGTTTGAGACACTTTTGCCTGCACCAAAACAAAACCCTGTGTGATAATGTGGGACTTCTCCTCTTTACCCAGAATTCCGGAGAATGATTTTGTATAAAATCTAAAGAAGTATTCATACCAAGTCATTTGAATTGGGGTCACCAACCATGGGAAAATGTGGTTTTCATCGAGTATTCGCTTGTGTCTGTCTCTCCTGCAGTCCTCGGGGAAAATACTCCAAAACAAAGCCAAGGATATGCAAGTCATTCAAAAATGGATGAAAATGTTCTGTTGATAGTCATACTGCTTGCTTTGGTGTATAGAACAATGATACATTTGATTGCGGCACTTACATATTGGCACGATTCATGTGCAGGCTTGATGGGCCGAATGGCCTCTTCCAGAGTTGAATTTCATTGTAAATTATTGTATATTGATAGATGAAGTTCACGGGTGTGGATATTACCCACGCACGATTGGCCAAATGGCTTCGTATGTAAGTGTTTTTATACGAGTTCATATTCGAGCTTTTCTTGTCGTTTCATTGTCCTTTTCGAAGGTTTTGACATCCAGGGCCTACATTAATCAAACAGAAGACCAAATACCGCACTCAAGTCATCAGAGGGAACCCGAATAAGTAAAGAACAAAGATGGAGCCATTAGGAGGAACCTGAAGAGGATTTGAGTTTCAGCTGCAACTCCTCTACCTTCAAAAACATCCAGGCACAGCTAAGTGAGCCTTATTCAATTATTTTTTTTTTTGGACGAGTTCACCGATCTGCAGACACCGAAAAAGAAAGAGAGAAAAACAAAAAATTATTCAGGAATTCATTTCCCCGAGACAGATAGATAAAGAAAGAGTAAAAGATAAAAGAAAAGAAAAAGCAAGAAGGAGAATGAATAAAGTGAAATGTGAAAAAGTAGAAAGAAATAAGTTAATCAAGTATGGAGTAGATCTTTGAAACCCTTCATCTCTTATTCTCATCTGTCATCATCATCATCATCATCATCATGATCATCATCATGCCCAATGAAGAGCATTGGTGCTGCCGAAGCAGTTACTAGGCTAAAATCCTGGACGGGTCACCACTCCGACTCAGGAAGTCAGGGCAGGAATTTGTAATTTGTTCAGGATGGTGGCGATAGCTCGCCGACTCTTCACGAAAGACACCGTGGGATCTTTAGCGTCCACCAACTGATGTCAACAGATGGGATGCCCAGTTTAACGTCCATCTGAGGAACAGCACACACATTAATGAATCATCCTACCTGTGAAACACCAGGTTGACAGTTTATCGCTGGGTCGGGATTCGAACCCAGGCCAGACAGCTTAGAGGCGAGTGTGCATGCCTCTTGGGCATCCTGCCAACCCATCTTTCACGTTCCAGTCACTAAATTCCACTCTCATTTCAAATGCATGATATATTTTTTTTATGGAACTCGCGCTTCAAGGTCAAAGGCCACTCGAGGTGGGAGGCTACAGAAGAAAGTAATTATTGGCATTATGCTGTAAAACCCACAATTTGTCCTTTGGCTATTCCTGATTGTCTTGCCAACGTGAAATGAGTCTTTGGCCTGAACTTGTGACGACTTCACCAAAATACACCTTTCCTTCCAGGTGTCGCCTGTTCTACTCCCAGTGAAACTCCTCTTTTTGAAACTTTTGGCAAAACCCAAAATGGCAAAACTACCCCCGTTAATCCACCCCAAACCCACTTCCTTCAAATTCCCTGCTTTCCTTGCTGAAAGTCCCTGAAGTGTAAGGACCTGAAAGTCCCTGTGGTGTCCATCTTGTTTACCATGTGTTCCCCACCCCATCCCTCACCCTTCCACAGATCTCCTCATGTTTCTGTTCCCAGCTGTTTTGTCCTTCCCTCTCCCGCCCCTCTTGTCTCCTGTCCCCTTTGTCACATATTCTGTGTGTTCGCTCTCATACGAGCCTCAATATTGTATACAAAAAAAAAAATTATTGAAATATGAAAGTAGCCGGGTATCTCCATCTGTCAGTCCCTTTGCCCAAGAAAGATCATGGCTGATAGTGAGACCCAGGAGTTTGAATGACTGAACCTCATCAAACGGATTATTAAGAAAGTAGACAGTAGGGTTTGCCAGACAGTCCTTTCGGAAAGAAATAGTAAGTGTAAGAGATTCGTGAGGATTGAAAGACATATTCCAAGTGTTTGACCACCTTGTGATTTTGTCAATGACTCAAGAGAGGGAAGAGACTGCAGCCTGCCTGTCTGAACGATGAGGGATGTCACAGAAGAAGGTGGAATCATCTAGCAAATAGTTAAAGAGGATTTTCCAGAGTCAGAGAGATCATTTATGAAGATCAGGAAGAGCATTGGGCCCAGAACACTGCCTTGGGGCACTCCACTCTTAACAGGAAGAGGAAATGAAAGGAATCCTTTGAGGGACACATTGGCTTCAGGATTAGAGGAAGTCAGTGTAAGGCATGTGTGGAGTTGGCCTCGTATGCCGTAGTCAGACAGCTTGGAGAGCAATGCAGGATGTCAGACTGTATCAAAAGCACGAGGCATGTCCAGAGAGATGGCCCTGAACTCATGTCTGACAGTGAGGGTTTCCATCCATTGTTGGTGAGTAGAGGCAACATATCCAGGGTAGAGTGACCTGGTCTGAAACAAAATTGGTGATCTGAGATGAGGCTGTTGGAGAAAAAGAAGGAATTCACATCAACTGTGATGATGGATTCCATGATCTTGCTGATGATTGGAAGGAAAAGGGGTCTGCAGTTGAGGGTATCTGTTTTTTCCCCTTTTTAAAATGGAGTGCAGTGATGTTGGCAGATTTACAAGCAGACAGAAGATGACCTAGCACAAATGACAGAGTGAAAAGGGCAAAGAGAGGAGGTGTGAGAGTAGCAGAGCAGGTTTTGAGGACTCATGAGCTGATGCAGTCCAGTCCAGCAGCAAAGTCAGAGTAAAACATTGAAAGAACCTTCTCCACCTTCTCAGGTACAAAAGACACAGAGTACAGGAGCAATTGGGTATGACAGGGAAGGATGTGTAGTGAGAGTGAGGGGTTTGGGACACAATATTTGGAAGCAAACACAGAATTGAGGCATTCAGCCTGCTCATGAGAGGAGTAAGCTATACTGCCATTTGAAGAGGGAAGGAATGGAAAGGGAGCATACTCAAGAGACAGACTTAACAAGAAGCCACCAGGTTCTAGAGGAGGGAGACAAGTTTGAAAGTTATTCTTGAGGATAGATAGATGTTATTTTCTGGCTCTCCTGAGAGTCAGGTCAGGTATGGGAGTGTGCACCGGAGCAGTGCGTCACTGCATCCACTTTCCTCTGCAACTCCAGGAGTCTCCATCTGGCCACCCCCCCAGGCAGATGCCTGACCCATCCCCATCTACTTGAGATGTGAATCAACCTGCTGCAACGTTGAGGAATGTGGTCGGCCTGTTGACCTCCTCCACTCATGAGGAGCCCTCGCTGAGATAATATGATGAGCAGGATCAGCATCAGGAAAACAAGCCATATGTCCATACAGCCACAGCTGACGCTCACAGACTATACAGGCAACAAACCTCATCTGATTCTCTCTCAGCAAATGCTCATTGGACACAATGTCTGAGTGGTGATCGACAAAGAATCTCCGAAGAGACCGAAGAAATTAAGTCTCAATCTCAGATCCTTGGTTGGAGTCCAAGTCTCACATCCGTTGAGAAAGACTGGAGGCACCGAGGACTTAAAGACTCGGACTTTCATACTCCTGCATAGATAACGACAGTACCACACCCCATGATCCCTTGACTCCAAGAACTACCCAGACCCGATCCAGACATCCATTGACCTCTGGCTCACAACAAGCAGAGACATTAATATCACTGCCAAGGTAAGTGAATCTCTCTGTGACCTCAACATCCTCGCCAAAAAACAGGAACAGATGAGATAGCAGCATGCAAACTGTCAGCGAAAGCCTGGATCCTTGTTTTGACTCAGGAAACCCGTAATCCCAGTGGCTCTGACTCCTCATTCAGCGCCTCAAAGGCCCCCATCAGGGTATCCAGTCTCCGCAAGGATGACTCCATAATCTGAGAAATCATGGTCAGAGATCTTGATATTCCCAAACGATGCACGGCAGCTTGATCTCTCCGATATGCTCTCCAGAATCCAGTCCATACAGGTGCTGAAAAGTGTGCGGGCCAGTACACACCCTTGATGAACTCCAGTAACAACTGGAAATAAGTCAGAGATGGTATCACCACATCTCACAGCACTCTCAGTACCAGAGCATAGTTCAGAAATCAGATTGATCAGTTTTAGTGGCACCCCACAAAGACCGAGAATCATCCAGAGGGCAACCAGATTCGCTGAATTGAATGCTTTGCAGAGATCAACATAGCCTGTGAGCAACCCCTGTGGATACTCTCGCCTGTGTTCCATGAGGACCCAAAGAACAAGGGTACAGTCAATCGTTGACCTCTTTCATGTGAAGCCTGACTGCTCTGGGCGCTGGTATTCAAGCAGATGGTGGCAAACCCTCTCGATAATTATCCGAGGAAAGATCTTGCCTGGCACTGACAGCAGTGTTACCCCTCGTAGATGTTGCAACCTGTGAGATCAGCCTTCCCTTTCCAGAGAGGGACAACAAGGCCCCACTTCCAGTCAGTTGGGATGATTCCTCTGCTCAAAACAGAGCACAGACCTGCATGCAATGGCACGAGCACAGCATCCCCACCAGCCTTGAGAAGTTTGAGGAACTGAGCACTCCGGTGGACTTTGCAGTTCTGGAGCATCCTCCAGCAACCATCAACGAGCACATGGTCAATCTCCTTTGCTACACCACCAGAGTTGGAATGCCAAGTCCAGTGATGAGCCTCTGGGTGCTAAAACGATGAACCAGCCACCCTAAGTCCACAAATTTGGAAAGTCAAGGAACTTAGTGCTATTCTGGTTTACAGTTCCAGACCCATGGGGACCAGCACATGTCTCATAACCATCCCTTTCAGTGCCAGTCGATGCGTTGAAATCCCCAAGAGGAGAAGAGTATCTCATGCCGGGGCACTGATCAAGCACAGACTCAAGTGCAGCACAGAATGTCTCCTTCACATTGAAATCACTCGCCTCAGTTGGAGCATATATAGAGAGACCAGGGAAACGACACCCAGTGATGAATCCTCAATCTCATAATACGCTCATTGACTGGTGTTACCTTAATTATCATGAGAGTCAGCTTATTGGACACAGCAACAGCAACTCTTTCGACATGGTAACCATCAGAGCGAGCAGCCCATTAGTAGCTGTAACCACCCACAACAATCTCACCACTATCCGTTCTCTGAACCCCAGAGAGTGCTGCAATACTGATGTTCATATGTTGGAGCTCAGATGAATGCAGAGACAGGTGATTATCCTCTTTGAGTGATGACATTCCATGCACCCACCTGAAGGGACCACCTCATGTTAACCCGAGGAGACCGCCGTCTGGTGGACAACACCTTAGCACCACCCCGACACACACCACCGCAAACAGACCCAAGAAGGTTATCCTGTGCTTTTCCTCTTATCATCAAAGAATGGGGTCCCAAAGTCTTTGCTCCAATCCCATCATCCTGTGAGCTGCCCTGCAAAGGGCAGCTGCACAGGAGGTACTTCCATGGAGTGAGTTTCCAGTTTTATTCGCATTTTTTGTGTTTTGCAGAATGAAGTGTTTTACGGTGGCCGGAATGTAAATATTGCCACCAACCTTCTCGAAAAAGGTAACCCAATTGCAGGAGGACGTCCGCAGACACAGTTGCACACCAGATATGAATGGCCATTGGCTCATAAGGAGCTCCTCCACCCTTTGACAAGTTTTGTTTTGAATCCTGCTGGGTGTCCATATTCATACATCCTCCTCACCAGGAGGCCTAATGGGGGAGATGGTTTAGTCGCCGACAACCCGACTATGAAACAGGTGAGTACAGGTTTACAATGTACCTGTAGCAAGTGACAGATCTGATCTGGCCTGACCTGTCCAGAAGTACAGAAGTCATCACCAAGCCCAGAAGGGAGGATTTACCATTGGGAGAAATCTGAGTTGGAAAGTTTACAGATTCATTCATTCCCATGGAGTCACAGACGTCCTTTGCTGAAGTGCCATGGCTGGTGAGAGAGGTACCAACACCCTGCCGAGTTGCTTGGTGACAATTGAAATCACCACATATGAGAAAGAGAGAGTTGGGATAAGTGGTTAAAAGTTTGTCCATGCTGTCTGAGAGAGAGATGTAAATGGAGTCATCACTGTTGGGAGAATAGTAGAGCACACAAATGAACAAGAAGTGGGAGCGGAGGGGAAGATGCAGCCAGAGGTACTCCTGGGGAATGGGAGGTGTAAGTTCAGTACGGGGCAGTGGGAAATTGAGTTATTCGTGTAAAGTGCAACTCCACCGCCGGGGCTGGTTCAGGCCTATGAAATTATAGTTGACAGTAACCGAGGAGAGACACCAAGGATCGGGGACATTCTGTGGGAAGAAGGGTTCTGTTAAACAAATGATATCTGCTATATATTGGCAATGGCCTGGATTGAGAGATGTCAGGTTTGAGTGGTGACCTCAGATGTTCGAGGTCCACACAGTTAGAGATAAGGGGGGAGGAGGAATTGGGATTATGTAGGATGGTGGGGGTGGGGGGAAGGCTTTGCGGGGCATTGTGAGGCTTTGGGGCTGGGGTGTGAGGGAAGGTTTGAGTGTGTGGGTGTGGGAAAAAGTTTGAGTGTGTGTGGGGTGTTGGGAAAATGTTTGAGTGTGTGGGGTGCGAAGGAGGTTTGAGTGTGGGGTGTGGGAGAACATTTGAGTGTGATGGGCACATGGTAATGGTGGAGTGCAAGGTGTGCAGGAGAAGGTTTGAGTACGAGGGTGCAGGGGAATGTTTTCAGTGTGCATGGTACGTGGGAAGGTGAATGTTTGTGTGTAGAGGTGCAGGAGGAAAGTTGAGTGTGTGGAAGGTTTTAAAGGGTGGGGTGAGGGGGAAGCATTGATAGGGAGGTGGGTGGTTGCATTTCCTGATTCCATTTCCCCAATTTTGACAGAGGAGCTAAAGATCTTGGGATGGTGGAATAGAAATTGCTAACTGCTTAACGCACGGAGAAACGCTGCGCTGTATGAGCTGTGGTGGGGGGAGGGGATTGGGAGGGGGAGGTTTGTGGATGAGGTGCAGAGCAGACAAAAACCTCAGAAAAATAATACTTTTGAAGAAGACGAGACATATATCATGGTGGAGAATAAAGAACACATGCAGCATTTGTGAAGGAGAAACAAGGGTTGAAATACATTCTTAAAATGTACTTTTTAAAAAATAAGTGTTTATATTTCATGTGGATTCTGTTTGGAGAGAAGAGGTGGCGTTGGGGGATGTAAAAACAGTGGCAGAAGTAAACTAAATCGAAATGAGAATCATTATGGGTTGAAATGAAATATGTTTGTTTGTTTGTTCCGATTTTTTGAAACGAGGAGAGGAAATCGGAAATCGGATAATGTTGAGGAAATAGAGGCGGAGTACCCAGGGATACATCCAGTACTCATTTGCTGAAGAAAACTTTCCATCCGAGGAAGGTCTTGGAAAAGAAAAAGTGCTGTTGTCCGTAGTTTCGGTTCACAGCCGAGTTTTCAAGACTGAATAGTATGCAAATACAGGAAATATAAACAAACTGTATTTCACATGTACTCACATATTATGCGAAGTAAATAGTGTACATTACATCATTTCTGGATCTGCAGAATTACCAGTAGCTGTTTTGGGACAGTCCACGTGCAGCATCCAACTCAACATGTCCAAGTGTCATCCATGTCTCTGCCCGTGGTTTTTCCATGGATGCTGGCATACTATGAAGAAATAATATGTAAAGATGTCAGGAAAGGTGGAGGTGAGGACAAAGTGGGGAGTGGGTTTGAAGACTTGGTATTAGGGGTGGAGTGGGGGGGGGGGGAAGGTTGATGACTTGCAGTTTGGGGGTTATTTTAAATCAAGCAACATCTTGATGGAGCACATTGGTGGACAAGATTAAATTCGCATGATATTTAACTGTTCTTTGCATCATATTGTTGACGGCACATTTTACAATGAGTGGAATTTCTGTGGGTAGACCTTCCTGCTAGTGCAACACAATTTATTTTGTTCAATTACTATCAGCGACAGGTTCAGTGCTCCTATTTCTCCATGAAGAATCATCAAGTGTGAATGATGCACAATGGAAATAAAATCGATTCACATTTGTTGTATTTTTAGTAGTCGTAGTAGGGCACAGTAATAGGCCATTTGACCCGTCATGCCTATACTTCATCCACACCCCATCAATCCAATCTATCAGTCTCTTGTCGTCCATTATCCTAACCCAATTTGATTTGGGAGTGAGAGAAAAGAGATAAACCTCATCTTGCTGACAATACCGATAAAAGCTATTCATGTTGTTAAGCCTGTTTCGTGTTCCCATGGTCTGTTTATCCCATCTTGAGTTGACCTGGAATTAGCACTCCCATCTGAAACCATGGTTCATGAAACTGGAAGCCAGGTTCCAATCCCATACACTGTATAAAACTACATTTGTCCATTGCCTACCAAAGTACTTGAGATTCACATTTAAGTCCACAAGATGTCTGTTAATGTCTTTGTCTTTCCTGCGTGTGATATCAAAGTACGCACTGCAGTTCTCAAATGTCACTGAGTAAAAGCAGGGTCCGTGGATTGATGTACGATATTGTCATCTTGGCATTGCTTGTTCGAATGATCATTCAAACATCGTGTCAAATGTCAAGGAATGAAAACGTGATTTTCTTCCAAGTTATTATGGATGTCGAGATTGAGTAAATTTGTCTGATTTCCTATTGTGTGAGTCAGGGATCGACTCGAAATGACAGAAAGTATCATTCCACTCAAAATGATTGGATCACAAAAGTGTGTGTTTGATGAATGCCTATTTTGCGGCAATTTGACAAGACAGTGCATGCTCAGTCATCCTGAAGGACATTTCAAGGGACAATTAGAAACTGAGAGTGAACGAAGCTGGCTTCAAAATGATTCACCGGCGTCAAAGTAACGTGCATCAGTTCCAAAATGGTCTCTAAAATTATCTCGAGATTGAGGACATGGGAGCGGGGGTTAGGGTGGGGGTCTTGGGGTTTTGATTACAGTAGTAGAATTTATAAATCATCAAAAGTCTCTGTGAACGGAGATGCAACCAACAGGTCCCTCAACCCAAATGATTCATTTCAATGGAGGCAATCTCTCTCATTTTTACAGCACGAAAACATGTCCGTGAGGTTCTTGTTAATGAAGAAATTGAAATCTATCAACATTTTGAATCCCTAAACCGTTCAAGTTTGTAAAGTCATGATAAAAGTTGATCCAGTTCTTTCTAACGGCTCAGAAAACTCACCAAATCTGATGGAAAGTAAACGGAACACACATGTCTCTGACGTAATGTGTATCCAATGGCTAAAAGATAGACAAAGTCAACAGCAATGTGTTTCTTTCTCTAAAAGTTCCGAATGATTTCAGAATAATAACACGGACGCTGGACAGTCATCTGGGAAGAACTGTTCTCATAGTCTTTACACTTTTGGCCAAAAGCTCACCTTCGTGTTCATATCATCATCTCAAAATTGTGAAATGGTTCACACAAACACATCTGCACATGTGGACACCGGATCAACTTTGCCCTACTTTTCACTTTAATACAGGAGCACATTGATAATGGTATTTCACCATTTAGTACATATTGAAGGGAAATGAGATGTATATTTTTAAAAAGTTCTGAAATTATTTCAAATGATAATAGAAAAATATATTGAATATGCTCATTTATTACCAACTTTGCTATTTCTCAACATCAGAAAAATATTGTTGTGGTTCTGGGAACCGCATCTCTCCAAAGCAATAGCAACCATCATACAGCAGTCCCCAGAGAGTTATTCCTTTCATATACCTTCAGATAGACCCTTCCCTTTTGTCTAACGGGACAACGGGACAGTGCGTTGTGTGGATCTCATAGCTAGGCCTGTTTACGCCACTCTAACTTCATTTCTACTCTTCTTTTCTGCTTATTCTTGAGGTAAATCCGATTTTGGGTCCTCGCGGAGGCCAACACGTGCAGCATGTTCTGCGACCGGGGGTGGGGAATAGGAAAGCCGCGACAACACCACACGAGCATCGACGGCGCAGCTGCGACGATACAGCGATACCCTTGAAGCAACCTCTGCCGCAAGCTCGAAATGATCGTATGACGTTTCCAATGTTCTGGGATGAGATTGCCGGTTGCATTGAAAAGGCAAAGAAACGAATATCTCTGAAAGAGGCTGCACGGATGTTGTTTTTCACAACACAGAAGCAAATGACCCAATATCGGCGAAAGCGTGGCTGGCAGCTTGGTGACAATAATTACATCGTCAGAGGCCGATAATAGAAAAACAACAACCACGCCACGTTGTACAGGACACAAGTGTGCAAGATACGGGTGGCGCGTTCTTTCCAACCCATTTCTGGATTTAATTGTATCGGCATCCTCTGTTCCCTCCATTTCTCCATCTGATAGCTATATCTATATTCTTTTTCATTCCAAACCTCCATCTAATTATTATATCCGAACGTTCCCCTCAATTCCTGACACAGATCGGGGTTGGCCCCGTGCACACGATAGCAGATATAGGCGAACGCGAGCGCTGACCACGTGGGCCATGGTGGATCCACGCGTACTGTACGAAACATGCTCGATGGCCGGCGGACCAGTGCTTAGCTCATGACACATTATTATCGTACAGAGCAGGGCACGGATAGCACACATCTTGTTGTGGTCTGTGCATGGGTTTATCCTTACATCTTACCGTCTGTGCATGGGTTTACTCTAACACCTTACCGTCGGTCCTCGCTGGCGGCCGCGGGTGTTCCCCATGGACGGCGGACGTCTCCTCGCCTCTCCGCCCGGTGAAGCCGCGATCAGGCAGAGGCGTGCTGTGCAGTTCGGATTGCTAGGGCAGCGTGGCACATCGCGGAGCAGGCATTGATCAAGGTTAATCGGGGGTGCCAGGGCGGGCATGCAGGGCCGACACGACCCTCGGCCGGTCGGCAGGGCACGGTCCAGGAGATCAGTGCAAGGCAATTCATGTCGCGGAGTTCGGTGTGGGGCGATTCATATCATGGGGCTTGGAATCCGACGATTCCACAGCTTGGAGTTATCTTGCCGGAAGCGTAGTGGAGCCGCTTCCGGCCATCATGGCAAGGCCACGCAGTGGTCCAGGCCCAATCAGAGTGGCCGATTTGGGTGACGACGCATCGCTTCGGGGTAATGCCCCCACCCTGCACCCCAGAGTCTATAAAGGACCGGTGGTGAAGCCATCCGTAGTTCCAGTTCCAGTTTTGGTGTTTTGCCCATCACTGCTGTCGTTTTGTCTCATTCTCTGGACCGACGCTAGCTGCACGAAGTGCCACGAAGCAATAGACGGCGTGCCAGCTGTCAGGGAGGTATCGTCCAGCGGAGCATCCCCCAAAACGTATTGGTGGCGCAATCGGGCAATCGTGCAAGGTATTGAGAGAACGTTAGCCTCATCTCCTCTCCTTTTTCTCTTCATCAACTCCTCTTCATCGGGTTTTGTGTGTGTGTGTGTGTGTGTGTGTGTGTGTGGTGTGTGTGTGTGTGTGTGTGTTTTGTCCTGGCGCCTGTCCTTGTAAGTTAAGATTGCAGAAGACTTATTTCGGGTTAAGTCTGCTCTATGTCTGCTTTCATAAGTTGCTTGTATTATTGTCGCACCTCACGCTTCTTTCTATCCCTGCATTACACAACAATAAAACTATTATTCACTGTGCCACATAACTTTCCTCGCCTGCTTGTAAATAAATTATTATTAGAAATGCTCACAGCTCGTTTTTGTCTGTTCTTTCATTGATCCAGCATGGTCTGCATCCGAGCCAAGCCAGGACTTTATGCCCAATGATCCGTTCCTTTTCACCGGTACGTCCTTGGCAGTGTCGCTCGGCTGCATCTGATCCGGTAAAGTGATCCGGTTCGGACAAGGTTACCGAGGGCGTGTTCCCGATAATTAAATCACGTGATTAATTAGGTAACCCGGTTAACCCATAGCCGAGAGGACCCTCAGTCACGCGGTTGAGTTATTGCATTCACGCGTCGTTAGCGACCCGCCACGTCATGGAATTATCCGTGTGCGATGGTCTGCAATTCCGGGGAGTCTGGTGGGAACCCAAGATAGCTTCCTTCCCTGTTGGTCTTCTCACCCGACCCCCCGGCCCGCAACAATATTTTAACCTCAGTATTGCTTCAATCACAGTCATCATCATCAATGCACCCACCATTCTCTTTACATACCCTTAACTCACATGTTGAGGCCGAAGGTATATACCATTGAAGCAATTCTAGGCCAAGGGTTCTGTTGGCTGGTTTGGACATGCCGGGTGATTTTGACGTGCCGGGTGGTTTGGTTGCGTTCGGTGATTTGGTTGTGCTGGGAGATTTGGTTGTGCTGTGTAGTTTGGTTGTGCTGGGTGGTTTCGATGTACTGGGGGTTTGCTTTTGCCGTCCCAGCACTCAGTCGAGGGATGAATGAGTAATTTGTTCAAGATGCTGGTGATAACTTGCCTACACTTCATGAAGGACACTGTGGGATTTTTAAAGTCTCCACGAACTTGTTCTGGCAAAATGTTCTTCCAACCTAATTCTTCCCAATGGACAGCACCACACACACAGATTCCTCACCATGCCTGTGCAACACCAGGATGGCAGTTTATAGTTAGTTCGGGATTTGAACCCAGGTGAGACGGCTCAGAGAGGAATGTGCACACCTCGAGGCTCTCCAATCAGTTCTAGTCAGTAATCAAACCAGATTTTTTAATAATACAAAAACAATTTGAACTTGTGTCCCACTAATTTCTCCTAAAAGGTTGTCCATATAGAATTATTGTGATTGCGACGTGTAGTACAAATATAATAACGATTGTTGAAAGTAAAGCGAGATACAAAGAAAGGAGAAGTGAGCAGTCAGGAAGGGTTGATGTTGAAGAAGCACAGATGGGTTTTACTGGTTGTAAATAATTAATGTAAAAGAAGAATAACTACAGAAGGGCACCGGAAGAGCGCACACCTCCACTCGGATCCAGAAGCGGATCCGGATCTTCACCAACATCGAATCAGTTCGTCCTTGTCACACGCCAAACCTGTCCACCGAGTTTCATCCGACTCCGTGCACAACTTTTTGAGATATCCTGCGCACAAAGAGACAGACAGACAAAGAGGAGTGAAAACATAACCTCCTTAACCCCCTTTGGCGGGCGGAGGTAAAAATGTACAATTTCACTGATAACACGAACATGTAAAAATCCAGGGTACATACTGTCACATGTTGCTCATGCACAGGCCCAAATATTCCTCTTTCCCTTGTCATTTCGAGCTTGGGCCAAATGCCCCCAACTACTGGTTCCACTTCCATGGTCGCCATTACACGCACACACACGCAGTCTTTGAAAAGCTTTTTTTGAAGGTGACAGTTGGTCGGCCGTGAGCTTTGGTGTTGACGCGGTCAATGCTCGTTCTGGTTCGTCGGTTGGTTGATTATGATTAAAAGGCCCGGCTGTACAATGGACGATTTCAAGCCCAATAGTGAAAACGATCTCAATGGATAGCACATGGTGAGGCAAAGGTATGTGGGCACATTATTCTTTGTCATGAATCAGAGGGAGGTTTTCTCTTTTTATGTACTGTGCAAAAAAGCAGAAAAAGGGAATATAGTGAAAGAAATGCATCCTGCCTGCAAGGAAAACTTTGCAGGCTCCATAATGTGCCAAGTTTGAAAGTCGTTTGCACAAAATGTTGCTGCAATGGTCCCTGACAAGGAGTCTGGATCCAGGACATAAAGATTATGACAAACAGTCTGTAATGGTCTACGAGCATTACAGAACGAACAAAATATCGATGTTCAGAGCGGCAATCTTCGTCCTTACCTGCATGCAGGTGCTCTGGTGCACCATGCAGGTGCACGTCCTTTCCGTGCTCTGGTGCCTGGAATGTTAAAATGCTCTGCCCAGCATTTGGAAAGAGTTTGTCCAAGGTCTGTGTTCAGCTTGGGCCTTGGGAGTGGACAAACAAAAATAGAAGAGCAATCCATTGGCTCCCTTTGCCACATAGTACTTCACGCTTTGGCTCGGATCACATCTCAGAAAGTGTTTGCATGATCATTGTTGTGTGTGTCTATATATGTTTGTATATATTGTTACGAATTTGGAATTCAATTGCACACAACATACAGGTTCCCTTAGTCAGCTATGTCGATAAGTGCATGTTCCTAGATAGCTCACCTTTCATTGTTTAAATGTTCAGAAATCGATTAGATGCGCTGCGGATCGATTTAATAGTTAGGGAACGAAACAATGGAGACGTCCTCCCCCTCTTCTGCGAAGAGGAAGAAGAACCCTGCGGTGACGTCAACAACTCCCTCCCACCGTGGTGAGCGGGGGGTGGATCACGAGGGCATGAGTCACGCCGGGTGCGGGGGAGGGGGTGAAAAGGTAAAGAAGACATCTTTTCTTTGTTCAAAAAGAGTCCAAAAAGAGTCCCGTGGGAGTCCCGTGGTAAGGCTGAGTTCGTGGGCTGAGTTCGTGAGAGTCCCGTGGCAGAGTTCGTGTGCTGAGTCCCGTGGGAGGAGTAAGCTTTTTGCTTCGGCATGTGGGGGAGTCGGGAGGAAGCCAGAAGCCAAGGAGCTGTGTGGAAGTCCGGGCGTCGTGAAGGAGACGCGAGCTGGAGGCGCAGCCTTGCCTGCTGTGTCGCGCAAACCGCGCGTTCGTGTGGAGAGACGGAGAGAGCTCGCCTGCCACACGGAAGGCCCGAGCTCGACCGCGGCTACGCAAGCTGCCGTGGGGAAGGAGCATCGCGGGTCGCCCAAGCGCGTTCGTGTGGAGAGAGCCGGAGAGAGCTCGCCTGCCACACGGAGGCCCGAGCTCGACCACGGCTACGCTAGCTGCCGTGGGGAAGAGGCATCGCGGGTCGCCCAAGCGCATTCGTGTGGAGAGAGCCGGGAGAGAGCTCGCCTGCCACACGGAAGGCCCGAGCTCGACGGCTACGCTAGCTGCTGTGGGGACGGGACGTCGCGGGTTGCCCAAGCCAGACACCACGAGGTTGCAGGTAACCTGCAACGGTCTCGTGGGACTCGTTCGGTCTGCCAAGTCCCACGCCATAAAGACCCAAGAGGTCCAGTCTGACCCCATTGCCTTTATGGGGTCTTTTTCCTGCTTTTCTTTCGAATGAATGTTGTGGCGCCGAGTCCCGGAAGTAAAACTGTGTAAGTGACTGTACATTAATAATTGCTTATAGACGGTTGTAGTTCTTTTGTCGTGCTTTTGTTGCTGTATAATTGCATACGTGTTATGCCTTATTTAATTGCATACGTGTTTCATTATAATAAATGTCCTTGTGTAAATGTAAACCTGCTCGTTGCGTCCATTCCCTCATTGACTGAACATTTCGTGTGTTGGGAGTTAGAAAGCCGTTGGTTTGCCGTAATAGGGGGACATTTGGACCGACGGTTCTCGGCGATTACGCCGCTCGGAATCGCGTACGGACAAGCTCGCCTCGGCGGTTTGTTCCGTACGAGATCCGTCGAGGGTGGAATACCCCAGGAGTTGGATCACGTGGGTATTTAGGTACATTGAAGATTGGCAATCGACCCTACCCCACGTGATCTGCCGATTGGCGTATTTCAGTTCTTGTACAAGGACCCGTCGCTCGGATTATCCAGGCGGCGATCTATATTTCGGGCGATCGGTCGGGCCGACTCGACTTGCGGCTCCGTTCAGAGCGGTCGGTTGGCGGCCGACCCCGGCCTGTAACAATATGTATGTATGTGTATTTATGTATGTATGTGTGTAATATATGTATATATATATATAATATATTAATATATATATATATATATTATATAATATATCTATCTATATGAGCAAATACAACCCGTTGCTTCACTGATAGGGACAAATAAAGTGGGAGGGGGTGGGGTGGGGAGAGAGAGATCGAGATCGAGATCGAGATAGAGATCGAGAGAGAGGGGACGACAGACAGACAAGAGAGAGAGAGAGAGAGAGAGAGAGAGAGAGAGAGAGAGAGAGAGAGGAGGCAGGTGTAAGGTGAGAGGGGGAGGGAGGCAGAGAGGATGAAGAAAAGGGAGCAAGGGGAGAGCAACACCTCACCAAACAAACGTTGCTATTCAATGCGATTGGGAGGGGTGCATGTGAGACACACACATATATACAGGGTGTCCCAAAAAATATTCAACTTTTCATCTGCAAGAGGATGATCATAACTTATATTTCAAAAAAAGGATATATGGCTGGATAGAAAGCTAAAGTTGAAGTTTATTGTACCATGTCAAAATTGCCACCAAAATTTAAATTTTGGTATAGAATCTCATTTGCTTTTAGACCACATGTTCGACGTAGGCTCCACGTTGTCCGATCACTGCCTGCAAACGCGTTGTCATGTTCTCCATCACTTTAGAAACGTTTCCTGAGGAATGTTCTGGATTTCTCGGTGGATGTTTTCTTCAGCTGATCAAGAGTCTGAGGCCTAGGGTTTCCATAGATCCTGTCCTTGAGATACCCCCACAAGAAGAAGTCTGGAGGAGTAAGGTCAGGGGAATATGGTGGTCACTCAACGTCTTCGTAGAGGGAGATAAAGCGGCCCTCAAAATGTTGGTTGAGAAAACGCCTTGTTTCCCTGGCTATATGGGGCGGTGCCCCATCCTGCTGGAACCACTGGGTTCTCATCTGGATCAGGTTGGTTCTCCTATGGGACTGAGTACGTAGCTCAGGTAGATAGAATTCCTGAATCATTCGCGATAGTTCTCTGTTTACCGTGCAAGTGCGTCCCTGGTCATCTTCAAAGAAGTATGGACCAATTATCCCATACCAACCAACCGCCACCCACATGGTGACTTTGAGAACAGATCGAGGACCAGTTCATTGATGCATTACCAGGATTTTCAGTTCCCCAGTACCGAAAGTTTTGCTTGTTTACCTCCCCGGACAAGTGAGCATGGCATTCGTCCGTCATGTGAAGTTTTTTGAGGAAGTCTGCATCTTCCTCCAAATTTCCTGAGAACCAATTTGCAAAGTCTAGTCGTTTGCTTTATGTTGATCAGTAAGCACCGTTTCAGTTTGAATTTTGTATGGAAAGGCATGAATGTCTTGGCGAAGGATTCTCTGAACGGTGCTCTTATGAATGTTTGTCTCGGCAGAAAGTCGTCGAATCGATTTTTTTGGACTCTGAACGACCGCCTGTCTCACCATTTCCACATTTTCTTCACTACGACCTGTCCTCTTCCGACCACTGTGACCCTGTGAAGGTCACAGATGGTTCCCACATTGGTAAACTTTGCGATGGTGCACTTTATGTTCCGAAAGATTGGTGCATGGGCAAGTGGATACCGAAATGTCTCGAGTAAAGACGTTGCACCTGTATGACACTTTTCGTCTGGTACCAAAGTTCAACAATTTTCGTCCGTTGTTGTACGGTCAGTCTTGGCATTTTTCTGGCGCTTGCTTGGTATCAAAATAAACTTCAGGGTCTCTGCAACAAGAAATGAAGCATTAGTGACAAAATTACTGCTTTTTTAGGATCAAACGAAGCATTTTAAAAGTTGTATATTTTTTTGGGACACCCTATATATATATATATAATATATATATATACATATACAGGGTGTCCCTAAAAAAATGACATCATTTCGTAGTCTAATAACATAGCTAATTCTCGCTCAAATGATCTCAAATTTTAACAAAATGTGTAAAAACTAACTAAGTTGAATGTTTAATTCTTATCTCAATGAGAATCTACCAGGAAGATGGATTGGGCGTGCCAGTGATAATGACAATGTGCTGTTGAAATGGCCACCACGTTCACCTGACTTGAAACCTTGCGATTTTTTTCTATGGGGCTATGTGAAAGGACTGGTCTATATCCCCCTCTTCCTACAAGCCTAGAGGAACTTAAGCAGAGAATCACTGAGGCGCTGGAGAATGTTAGCAAGACATGCTACAGCGTGTTTGGCAGGAGCTGGACCACCGACTTGACGTGTGTCGTGTCATAGGCGGTGCGCATATTGAACATTTGTGAAGTTTTGAAAAACGGTTATAAAATCTACATCCTCTGAATCTGTTGTTCAAATTTTGATAAATAAATCTTTTATTGTTCAACATGAAGCCTATTTACTTTCGTTTGCCTGGGACATGTAGTTACTTAGATATTCAAGTTTCAAATGATGTCATTTTTTTAGGGACACCCTGTATATATATACACATATACACATATATATACATATATATATATCAACATATATATATATATACATACATACATATATATATACACATATTATATATACATATATATATATATATATACATACATATATATATATATATGTACATATATACATACATATATATATATACATATACATCTACATATGTATAATATATACTGTATATATATACATATACATATACATATATATATTATATATATGCATATATATACATATATATACATATACATATATATACATATATATATATATACATACATATATATACATATATATACATACATATATATACATATATATACATACATATATACATATACAGTATATACATATATATATTACTATATATATAGTGTATATATATTTCCATATATATGTGTATATATATTTCCATATATATGTACATATATGTGTATTTATATTACCATATATATACATTATATATATATATAATATATATAATATATATATATTATGTAATTTATATAAAGCTATATATATTATATATATATTATATATTATATATATATGATCCTGATTAGTACTATATAAAGGATTATATATGTCTATATATATATATATATATATATATATATATATATATATATAAAGATATATATGGAAATCTATTCCTTTTACATACTGGAGTTGTTTTTTAAAATTTTTATAAATACTAAATAATGAAAATAAACCTTCAAACTTTCTCATAAACCGCCATGGGAAAGAATGTAAAGTGATGTTTCTCATTTGAGCCTTAACCCTCTCTTTTGCTTTGAAGAAGGGTTCACAACTGAAACGTCACTTCAACTTCTTTCCGATGGTGGCTATCACCTCTCCCTCAACAATGGTTCAGAAGATTATTTGACTAACATGAGTTTTATTTGCTTCCATCAGAGCACCGATTGTGGTGATGTGACATGCAGAAGTGTTCACCCCATATATCTTGCTGACAATCAAGGAGAGTTCAAACCATGTTTACAATTCGATTCATGTTTTTGTTAACATACCGGAGTGTTTTCGACTCACAACTCAACGCAAATCCATATCCCATCATTGGGGTTATCGAGAGTAGAGACACTACTCCAATCCGTGTGCTGTGGTTCCTATTTGAAAGATCTCAGTGCATGATGAACATGATATGAACAGCGAACATCCCCACTGGTAAAGCAGACCACACTCCCCATAAAAATTTCCTTAATGCATTGCCACGTTATTCACTGCTTGGTGAAATTCCCTGACTGGGGTGGGGGGTTATGATCATGAAGTGGTTTTTGATACTTTGTCTGATTACTGTTATGATCATGAAGTGTAACTGATTATATCTGTGAGATCTATTTATTGAATCCTCACGCAAATGTAAATTATGAAACTGCATGGAAGATATCCTGGTTAAATGGATTCCTCTCTGATGTGGACAACTCAGTTGTCTGTTAACGAGAGATGTGTTTCACAGATTTTGGAATAAACACTCCCGCCTGAGCCATCTAGCCAAGGTTTGAATCTCGAACCAGCTGTGAACTACCACCATGGTGTTTGACAGGCAGGGCGAATCATCAACATGTGCTCCGTTCCTCGAATGGACTTTAAGCCGGAGGACCTGTCTGCCAACACCGAGGGTGTTGTTGCACATTTACATTAAAGATCCTCGGGTGTCCTTAGTGAAGAGGAGAATTGTCATTAGCACCTTCAACAAATTACTGTCACCTGAAAACCGAATTTCAGGGCCTAGCTAGACTGTTCGTGAAAGACTTGAAGCAAAAAAAAACGTTCCATGGACAACCCCACAAGAAGGTGGGAATAATTGGGGACATTAAAGAAGCAGTAGTAGTAGTAGTAGTAGTGGTAGTAGTAGTTGAAGTAGTAGTGTTTAAAGCATTCATCAGATCTTTATGGTGGGCATTTAATGCAATATCACAAGGAAAAACAAGGAAATCAGACACAGGTGGAGGCCATTCAGCCTATCATGGTTGCACCACATCAACACCACACCAATTTATCACCACCACATCAAAATAAGAAAAGGCAAAATGTATTTTTTTCTATTTTTAAAAGAAAAAAAAAGTGCTTTTTGTGTTTTTTGTATTTTTTTTCTTCCCTCAGAGGAGGGGGCATAGGCTTGGGTAAAAAATGCACAACATCAACCACACAACACCCCTTAACGAAACCCCCTCTAACAGAACAGCACTCCATACACATGCACACAATCACCCATCAACGCTCAAACCACCTAAAAGTCCTGCCAACATCCCTATACCCCTCGATCTGCATAACTTCCAGGTACCTATCTAATTTCAATTTAAACTTATCTACTGTTTCTGCTGCCACTACATTTCCAGGGAGACCATTCCATGGATTAACGACTCTCTGAGTGAAAGACCTCTGCCTTACTACCGTCATATCCCTCCTCTTCTTTACTCTCAGGCTATGGCCCCTGGTCCTATCATTGTCTACTCTGCTGAATCATTCTTCTGCACTTATTTTTTCGATAACTTTCATTAACTTAAACATCTCTATCATATCTCCGCGTAACCGCCTCTTTTCTAGTGAATAACGCCCTTTCTCCTTCAAACGCTCCTCATAGCTGAGTCTAAGCCTGGAATCGATCTAGTAGCCCTGCGCTGAACCCTTTCGATGGCATCTACGTCCTTCCTGAGTTGTGGTGACCAAAACTGCACACAATATTCTATATGTGGCCCTCACTAAATTCCTGTACAATGTTAACACTACCTCTTTTGATTTATAAATGATCCCCCTCCTTATACAGCCTAAAACCCTATCTGCTTTACCTGTAGCTGCCTGGCCCTGTTCTGTCTGCTTACCTCCCATATCTATTACCACCCCCAGATCCTTCTCCTTTGTGACACACTCTAAAATTACCCCTTGCATCCTGTAATCTCTATTTTCATTGTTCTTTCCCATCCCCGACACCTTACACTTGCTCAGGTCAAATTCCACCTTCCAATCTATTGCACAATCCACACAAGTATCAATACTTTCCTGAATCTGATCACTACCCCCTCTGCGATATCCGCATTACCTCCAAGCTTTGTATCATCCGCAAATTTGGAAAGCTTACTCTTTACCCCATTATCAAAATGATTGATGTAAATTATGAATAGTAATGGTCCGAGTACTGGATCCCTGAGGTACCCCACAACTTACATCCTCCCAACAAGACATCATCCCACTCACAGCCACTCTTTGCTTCCTATCATTAAGCCAGTTTGCAATCCATTTAGCCACCTGACCATCCACTCCAAACACCTCACTTTGGCTGACAACTCGATGGTACCTTATCAAATGCCTTCTTAAAGTTGAGATATATTATGTCCACTGCCTTTCCCTCATCCACCCAATCAGACACTGCTTCATAGAACTCTGAAAGATTTGTAAGACAGGAACTACCTTTGGTAAACCCATGCTGACTACCTTTAATTAGTTTGTATTTATTTAAATGGTTCCTCATCCGGTCCTTAATTAATGAATCCAACACCTTCCCCACAACTAAAATCAAACTAACAGGTCTATAGTTTCTCAATTCTTCTCTGGATCCTTTCTTAAATAATGGTGTTACATTTGTTACTCTCCAATCCTCCGGTACCTGTCCTGACTCAAGTGAACTATTGAAAATATCCGTTAACATCTCGCTTACCTGCTCAGCCACCTCCATCAGCACTCTCGGTTGCATATTATCTGGACCCGGAGCTTTATTTCTCAAAGATTACAGAGCTGTTCCTTTACTTCCTCCACTCCAACCTGACTATTCTGTAAAAGCCTTTCCTCACCTCCTCGATAGATACTCTCAGCTCTTGGCAATTGTCCTGACTGTTCTTATGTCAAAGTTGAAGAAAAATGCCTGTTTAATAAGCCTGCCATCTCACTTTCATCACTAACCACTCTCCCGATGCTTTTCCTCAATGGGCCCACACTGGTCCTAACCTGTTATTTTCCCCTGACATACTTCAAGAAATCCTTGCTATTATGTTTAATATTCTTAGCCATGTCATTCTCACACTCTCTTTTGGCTTGCAGAGTTATTTTCTTAACTTGCCTCTGTTTACTCTGATAGTGATATAAATCTAACTCCAGTCCTGTTATTTTAAACCTCATAAATTCAGGGGTGGATCCAGAATTTTTTTGGGGGGTGGGGGGTTCACTTCAGGTTAAGATGTTCTCATATTGTGAAATATACCACCAAGCTGTATTCAAGTCAATGTAATCATCGAGGAAAAACCAGTTAATCTATCCAGAGCGAGCAGTGTTCGACCATAAATTTACATTGTCCACAGGAAAATTTGCGAATATCGAGCTACTTGACGAAAAGGCCTCAGGCCTGTCATTCACTAACTGATTCTGAAGAAAACATGAAGATTTTGGAATCTTTGCGACTGATCTTTACAACAACAATGTAAATACACAAAATGTTTCCCAAAACAAATCAATGGATATATCGAAAGGACAAGCACAAAATGGGGCGAAATGACCCCGAGCACTGAACCTAAACTCACCATTGCGGATCATCAGATCATCAATTATAATCATGGATGATGTAGCCACTGAAACTTTGAATTACCTGGTGAAATAGTTCAGGATTGTACTGCACTTTGCGGTGGGACACGATCCTGAAAATGTTGCCTTTTTATCTTCAGAGCCAAAACTAAACACTGAGTTGCAAGGATTAATACAGAACCAGCGGCGAAAAGTATCGCGGCTCGGATTAATTGCCGAGTGAAAGGAAAAGACGTGCGATTGCCGATTGTCCAGTGATATCTCGCACGATGATCATGTGACAATTTTAATGGCAGAGGGGAGAAGGGGTGTTCACGTGCACCCGGTGAACCCCCCCTTGGATCCGCCATTGAAATGCCTTCTGGTTCTCCTTAATAGCGTTTCTTATCTCACATCTCAACCACCCTGGCCTCTTTCTGATTCTCGTTTCACACCTCATTGGAATGCACTTACTCTGCACTCTACACATTTGCTCCTTGAAGATTTCCCATTTATCTCATGCTGATTGTCCTGTTGTTAGAGTCTCCCAATCTACATCACCCAACTCTCTCCTCATACACTCAAGGTTTGCCTTCATGAAATTTAATAACCTTACTTTACCATCCTGAACTCTAACCCTTAACAGAATCTTTGCACACACAATGTTATGGTCACTTGCTCCTAAATGCTCCCAGACCTCCACCTCCTCCACCATATTGGGATCGTTACTTAAAAGGAGATCTAACACTGCACTCCCCCCCGCATGGGCTTATCGACAAACTGGGTTAAAAAGCAATCCTGGACTAAAATTAGGGAATCCTCATCTGTTCTGCCCTTTCCCTGTTCCTGGACCCAATCTATCTCTGGCAAGTTAAAATCCCCCAAAATCAATACTCCTCCCTTACCAGTTACCACATACCATTTTGAATTCTTCATGTGCTCCTCCTTCTTCCTTCACACTCGGAGACCTATAAAAGCATCCTCCCAGTATCTTACTGTTTTTACAATCTCTAATCTCTACCCAAACAGAATCCTCATCATTTATTCCTTCCTTAATGTCACCTCTTTCTCTTGATACAATGCTGTCCTTTACCCAGATTGCTACTCCTCCTCCTATTCTCCCCTTCCAATCACACCGATACACCTTGTAGCCTTCTAATCCTGTCCTCCAGTTACTCTCCTCCTTAAACCATGTATCACTTACTGCAACTACATCATACTCCTCGCTATCTACTTTGGCTTCAAGCTCTTCCATTTTATTATTTAAACTTCTGGCATTGGTGTAGAATATATTTAACTTTTCCCTTCCTGAAATTCCATTTTCCTGCCTGGCCTTACTCGTCACAATTACTTCATCCATTCCTTCCTTTTCGCTTCCCCACCCTCCACTGACCTAAAAAATCCTGAACTCCTTCCTCAATTCCCACTGCAAACCTTGCTGCCCCTTTCTATTTCATATACGGCCATCATTCTGGAAACACTCCCTTTGTCCCCTAAATGATTCCCACTGCTTCTGAGATGCAAAACCTTCCTCCCTACACCATTCTTCCAGCCATTGGTTGACGTCTATCGCTCTGATCATAATTTCTGATCTTGGGAGGATCCCAGAAAACATGACCTCACAACCCTTTGTTTTCAGCAGCTTACCCATTATCCTGTATCTATTTTTCAAAACCTCTGAGTAAACTTTCCCTTCATCATTCGCACCTCGGTGTACCACAACCAACTTCTTCCTGCCGTGACCCGATACAATATCGTTTACCCTTCCTTCAATGTCCCTAACTCCCGCTCCTTCAAAACTCCACAGAATTCTGTCCACGATCCTTCAGAATGAAGAATCTACATATTTAATAATCTCATCACCAACAAAAACTGTCTCCCATACCTCATGTCTACCAATTTATATTGCTGCACATACACGACTACCTGTACCTGCTGCACAGTCACCACTGCCTGCACCTGCTGCACTGTCACCACTGCCTACTCCTGCTGCACTATCACCACTGCCTACTCCCAGTGCACCGCCACCACTGCCTGCACCCGCCCCTGCACTGTCACCACTGCCTGCACATGCTGCACCATCACCACTGCCTACTCCCGCTGCACTGTCACCAATTCCTGCACCCACTGCATCGTCTCCACTGCCTACAAACCGCTGCACCGTCACCAATTTCTGCACCCACTGCACTGCCACCACTGCCTGTTTCTGCTGCACACGCACCACTGCCTGCTCCTGCTGCACAATCACAACTGCCTACTCCCGCTGCACTGTTGCCAATTCCTGCACCCACTGCACTGTCACCATTGCCTGTACCCACTGCACTTTCCACACTGCCTGCACCCTCTGCGAAGTCACCACTGCCTGCACATATGCTGCACATTCACAACTTCCTACTCCCGCTGCACTGTCACCACTGCCTGTAGCCACTGCACTGTCACCACTGCCTGCACCCTCTTCACAGTCATCACTGCCTGCACATTCTGCACAATCACCACTTCCTACTCCCGCTGCACTGTCACCAATTCCTGCACACACTGCACTGTCACCACTGCCTACTCCCGCTGCACTGTCACCAATTCCTGCACCCACTGCACGTGACACTGCCGACTCCCGCTGCACTGTCACCAATTCCTGCATCTGCTGCATCATCACCACTACCTGCTCCTGCTGCACATTCACCACTACCTGCTCCCAGTGCACCATCACTGCCTGCACATGCTGCACCATCACCACTGCCTGCACCCACTGCACTGTCACCAATTCCTGCAGCCACTGCACTGTAACCACTGCCTGCACCCACTGCACTTCACCAATTCCTGTACCCACTGCACTGTCACCACTGCTGCTCATGCTGCACCATCACCACTGCCTACTCCCACTGCACTGTCACCAATTCCTGCACCCACTGCACTGTCACCACTGCTTGCTCCGCCTGCACCCTCACCACTGCATCCTCACCACTACCTGCTCACGCTGCACTCTCACCACTGCCTGCTCCCACTGCACTGTCACTACTGCTTGCTCCCGCTGCACTCTCACCACTGCCTGCTCCTGCTGCACTCTCACCACTGCCTGCTCCCGCTGCACTCTACCCACTGCCTGCTCCCACTGCACTCTCACCACTGCCTGCTCCCGCTGCACAGTCACCAAAAAACCTTTATTTTTAGCTTTTGTTTTCTTCCAATCTGACCTGTTAAATGGTCTTCATATAGCCATTTGGTGAAGTGCAAGGTAATAGACTCGTCTCCTGCTTGGCCATGTTGTAGTTTGAGAACTGTCCTCAAGAAGCTGTGATTCCATCTACAAATGCCATGTCCCACGTCAATTCGTTAATGTGTCCTTACGTGCTTGTCTGTGGAAAAGGGAACGTCTCTCACGTATCCAGAATACAAAGTTCAAATCATGATGTTGTCGACAGAAATGCAATAACCTGGTGCTCTCAATATGCAAAAGGTGACACGATGAGAATAGGTGTGTTGTCCTGTTTTTAATCACACCTGTGACATAAGCTCCGGTTGAAGGCGTACGAGTCATATGTTTGTACCGAATGAACCAGAAAATTGACTTTTCATACCAAAGACTTAGAATCTCAAATATACAAACGATAAATATTTCGAACAACGTTAGTTATTTCCAAATTTAGAGT
>CM068953.1:12766814-12786660 GCA_035128595.1 Eptatretus atami | reverse complement strand
CGTTTTAGACAAATTTTTCATACGTCGGCATACTCTGGCTAAATCGTCAAGGTGTGACAGGGCCTTAAGTGCTGTTTCTATAGTAACCAGTTTCTGGGGTTTTCTGTAGTGTTTGAATAACTTGCTTCCAAAGTAAACTGTTCCGCATTTGGCTTCGTTGCCCTCTATTGTCGTCCACTCTCTGTTTTGTTTCTTATTACCTCCACCGCCGAAGGTGGACACAGGTTAAGTTTTACACCACTGTCTGTTTGTTATGACGAAAATTGAAAATTTTCATCACGTGTTGATCTGTCTCGTTTGTGTGTTTGTCTGTGTGTGCAATAACTCGTGAACGCTTTCAGATATGTTCGTCAAACTTCACCAGAGGATTCCAAAGGACAAAAGTGAGTCTGTCAATGCTTTTTGACTACATATGTCAAAGGTCAAGGTGACAGTGACGTCATTAGCATGATTTTCATCACACCTGTCAGGCTACCGCTGATGCCTTCTTGTTGGATTCCTATATATGCTAGATATACCTTATTGTCAGGTTTTCCGTCTGTCTGTCTGTGTGTGTGTATGTGTGTCTGCAACGCGAGGCTCCACAGCACGAACCAGCAAACCGATTTCGATGAAACTTTGCCAACATTTGCAATATGTGCTGGGAATGTGCGCGTTTGAATTTCGTTGCCTAGCAACCACCCGTTGCTGTGCAGCGGCCGAAAAACCGCGTACAGTATTTTCATACTTGTCCTTCAGTTTTGAATGTAGAGAAACGAGACTTCGGCATTAAACACTTCGAGATATTTAGAAAATTTTACTCGAGCCGATTTTTGATTGAGGTTTTATTTTTCAAATGGTAGTCCTTCAAAAATCGGGTGTCTATTTACCGTCATTTTTTATGAGGGGCTTAGGAAAGTGGGCGAGCTTAGGGAAAGTGGACGTGGTTGATGAAAAGTGGGAGTAGCGTAGTAAAGTGGGCGTGGCTTATGAAAAATATTGTGTGGTCAGGAGGTGTGGTCAAACAAGAGCATTGAGAGAAGTTTATCGGTTTTCCGTCTGTGTGTGGTTGTGTGTGTGTGTGTGTGTGTGTGTGTGTGTGTGTGTGTGTTGTGTGTGTGTGTGTGTTGTGTGTCTGCGACGCGAGGCTCCACAGCACAAACCAGCAAACCGATTATTTTTCAAATGGTAGTCCTTCAAAAATAGGTGTCTATTTACCGTCATTTTTTATGAGGAGTGCCAGTTGGCAAAATACGCAATAGGAAAAATCTTGCCAGGTGAGGAACAATTGTATGTGAACCAATACGTCTTGGCAATGAATCTTCGTCGGTGGATGGTCAGAATGAAAAGACATAGTATCCAGCCGCTTCGATCCTAGCGAATCCCTCGTCGCCTACCGGCTTGTCTCTTTATCTGTTTGTGAGCAAGATATCTCAAAAAGTTATGGACGGATTCGGACGAAACTTAGTGGACAGGTTGGGTGTGTGACAAGGATGAATGTATTCGATTTTGTTAAAGATTCTCTCTTCAGGACTGGTCTTCCACATTTCCCATCCCTGATGTTAACTCAGCCTAGGAATTCTTCCACAGAAGCCTGCTCTCTCTCATGCACAGATTTATCCCATTTTGTCTTCAGTTATCCTACTCTTCTTCCCACCCATGGTACACTGAATCCTGTGGTTAGGCCATTGGTCTGAAACAACTTGCCTTCTCTTCCTGGAAGGCAAATCCAACATTGCAATCTCAGTGCGTTCCAAAAAGTCTGCAGCAAGTGTGTGTCCACTCTCAGCATAGCCAGAAAACAATATCTGTCCAACCTCAAAAATGAACATTCAAACTTGTCTCCCTCCTCTAAAATCTGGTGGCACGTTGTTACGTCTGTCGATGGTGTATGATCCCATGTGTACGATTTCCTGTCTTCACATGGCACCGCAGCCGACTCCGCTTGTGAGAAGACTGAAGATTGTTTGAGAAAAAGACTGTGCCTCAATTCTGTGTTTGCTTCCAAATCTTGTTTCCCAAACCCCTCACTCTCGGTACCCATCCTTCCCTGTCATACCCAACTGCTCCTGGACTCTGCATATTTTGCACTCAAGAAGTTGGAGAAGGTTCTTTCAACTCTCGACTATGATTGCTCCTGGACTGGACGGCATCGGCTCATGTCCTAAAATCCTGTTCTGTTGTCTTGCACATCCTCTCTCTGCCCTTTTCACCCTGTCATTTGCGCTCGGTCATCTTCCATCAGCATGGAAATCCGCCAACATCGCTGCATGACATAAAAAGGTGAAAAACTGATCTCCTCAACTACAGACCCATCATCTTACTTCCAATCATCAGCAAGGTCATGGAATCCATCATTGCAGGTACAGTAAATCATTCCCTTTCTCCAACAACCTCATCTCAGATCACCAATTTGGTTTCAGACCAGGTCACTCTCCCTTGAATATGCTGATTCTACTCACCTAACAATGGATGGAGGCCCTCACCAACGACCCGGTCCGCCGGGTTAATGTCCATCTGATGGATGGTGTACATGTTGATCCTTCGCCCTACCTGTGAAACACCAGGGTGGTAATTTGTAGCTGTGTCGGGATTTGAACACAGGCTAGACAGCTCAGAGGACATTGTACATACCTCTAAACCATTCCACCAGCCTCGAGATTGCACATTGACACCACACCATCTCCCCCCTCCCCTCTCTTCCCCCAAAAACGAGATTCTGGGGATTCAATAGACACAGATGTTCTATATTTCTCCACATTGTTATTATCTAAAGTAGAATGTCATTTTTCACAAAATAAAGTGTAATGTCCGATTCTATTTCCATCCTGAAATATCTACGGAGTACTGGCAGAAATTGGACATGGTGACGCGCTGCTCCGGCGCATGCTCCCATACCTGACCTGACCTGTCCAGGGGCCTCCATCTCGCCATCCCCCAGGCAGATGCCTGGCCCATCCCCATCTCCATCTCCTTAAGATGCTGATCAACCTGCTGCAACCAGGAGGCACGCGGTTGTCCCATTGGCCTCCTCCACCCACGAGGCTCCCTCGCTGAGAGAACCTGGTGAGCAGGATGAGCGTCAGGAAAATAAGCCACATGTCCATACAGCTGCAGCTGATGCTCACAGACTATGCAGGTAACAAATCTCATTTGAGTCTCTCTCAGAAACTGCTCATTGGACACAAAATCTGACCAGCGATAGCCAAGGATTCTTCGAAGAGACCTGGTTCTGAAGGAGTTAAGTTTTCATCTCAGATCCTTTGTCAGCATCCAAGTTTCACATCCGTAGAGTAATATTGGAAGCACCAAGGACCTAAAGACTCAGACTTTCATCCTCCTGCATTGTTGCCGACAGCGCACATCTACTGTGTGAGTGAAGATTGTCAGAAATCTGGGAACTAAGGAAGGCCTTGGAGGCTAATGGTAGAGGGCTTGGAAAGCAAATCAGGATACTGGACTGTGTTGAATGCCCAATATATGTCCAGTGAGACAGTTCTAACCTCTTGTTGGTGATTGAGGTCCTCCATCCATTGCTAAGAGAGGAGCAGAAGCATGTTGAGTGTTGAAGCTGGCTGTTTGAAATCCAAACTCATTATCAGAGATTCGACTCGACATGACAAATACTTGATGTCAGGAGCATTGTGGATTATTCTGTATACAGTGTTAAGACTCATGGAGCCAGCACATATAGCAGATCAGGAGAGGGGAAACACCAGCAGCAGGGTTGAGGGACTAAATAAAGGAAGATTTGGAGAAATAAGGGATGCGGGGCAGAATGAGGGCTATGGGAGGACACACGCAGTCAACCATATGGATATAGCAACAAACTCTCATCAAGGAAAAACTGGAAATTTGGAAAGAGGTGAGCTTGGGGAGAGTAAACGGGGTAGAAAAAAATCTTGGTTTTGGATGGGGAATGATCTGAGATTGTGATGAACAGCTGTCTTGAAGACCTGGAGGGAAGAATGAGATTGAAGAGAATGTGGAAGTTGATTGCACAGGAGGGAGAAAAGAGGAACAAATGAGTGGAGGTGAGCAGTGATTCTGGATTTTGCGGGTTTCAGCAGAAGGGGATTTTGGGTGGACCTCATGTGCCCTGTAGAAATCTGGGGAAGGAGTACAAAATGAGCAGAGGGTGCAAGACCTGATAGGAGGCGGTATAAGACAGAGACCACCGACCTATTTGTGATATGAAAGTGGTCAGCCCATCGACTCAGCTTCATCATGGGAGATTCAAATGGTTTCCACGGCATCAATCTGAACAAGGTGTAAGGCAGATGCGCCAGCCCAGAGGGTAGAGCAGTACTTCAACGAGCTGCGGATGAAGGCCTTTTACGTAGATAAGAGTTCAGGTGTGCCAAGGAAGGACTTTGCATGATGGAAGATAGCCAGTTAGTGACTGACTTCGGAGGCCAACTTGGAAATGTGGTTTGCCCAACAAAGATCATGGCTGATAGTGAGGCCCAAAAGTTTGAGTGAATGAACCTCTTCAAGAGGATTGTTAAGAAAGTAGATGGGAGGATTTGCCAGACAACCTTTTGGGAGAGGCAGAGTGAGAGTGTGGGATTTCTACAGATACAAAAATGTATTCCAAATGTTTGACCAGCTGTGAATATATCAAGGTGTGAAGAGAGGGAAGATGCTGCAGCTTGTCTATTTGAAAGATGAGGGATGTCACAGCAGAGGGTGGAATCATCAGCCAAGAGATAAAGTGGATTTCCCAGAGAGTACGAGAGATTGTTGATGAAAACTAGCAATAGGGTTGGACCTGAAACACTACATTGGGGCATCCCGGTCTTGATAAAGAAAGTAGATGAAAGAGTTGTGTTGAGAGCCCACACATTGGCTACGAAAGTAGAGAGAGAGTCAATAACCAAAGAGTGTAGTTGTCCTTGGATGCCATAGGCAGAGTTTGTAAAGCAGGGCGCGATGCCAGACTGCATTGCATGCTTGAGATATGTCTAGAAAGACGGTCCTGATCTCATGTCTGACATTGATGGCCTCCTTCCATTGTTTGGAGAGCAGATCAGGATTTCATGACTTTGCTCGTAATTAGAAGCCAGTTCAGTGGCCAATATTTGGTAGAGTCTGTTTTTGCTCCCTTGTGGATGGGAGTCATGTTTGCTGACGTCCATGCAGATGGTACATGGCAAAAGGAGAAGTATAAACTGAATATAGATAGAGGGGAAGCATGAATGCCAGGGAACAATTTGAGAACATGGGCACTGAATTAGAATTTCCATTGGTACTTTACCATGAATTTAAAATTTCAGGGTAAAGTGCATCTTCTTGTTATTTCATATGCAGCACACAATTGTGGGTAACATCACTTGCTGAGGGTGCAGCTGAGCTGCTCATTCAGTGCCCCTCTGTAATAACTTATCTACTCTTTGTGAATGACACTGTGGGACCTTTAATCTCCACCAACTGTCCTTCCGAGGGAGGGCGCACACATTGCTGAATCACCCTGCCCGTGAAAAGCCACAGTGAAAGTTTATCGCTCGGCCAAGATTCAAACCCAGGACAGACAGCTTAGAGGTGAGTGTGCAAGCCTCAAAACTATCCTGCCAGTCCGAGGCTAAAGTGGATGTGTTTATCTCTAATACTTCTTACATCTCCCCTTTTTGGATTAAAAAAGGTTCCCAAGAGAGAAATAAGTCCAAGACAGATGCTTTAAATGCTAGTTTGAACTCTACCTCCATGGAGTTGTGGTTGTCATTTATTGTTGGATAAATTTCTCATTTTTGGGGAGGTGACTGCTCATGCAATACCACGTGCAGATTATGGGAGTAATTTATAAGGTCGACAGGGTAATGGGAACATAATGGTGTGCTATTGACAGAAGGTACTGGAGGGTCTTTAACTTCCAGAAGCAAATACTAACAGATGGGACAGCTGGTTTGGGAAAAGAGAGAGGTGTGTGTACTTGCGTGTCTGTGAAAAACCTTGTGTTTCCACATCTTCACTTGTTTTGCAGTAGTAGTGAGGTGGTTCTATTTCTGATATCTTCTTGGTCATGGCTATTTACATCCCAATGGTAGCTCATGCCCAGTTAACAGCGATTCCAACGGTTGTTACCAAGGACATAGCTCAACCGAGAAAGATATCATTTGACATAGAGTGAATTAATGTCTTCTAAATAACCATTACACTGTACCTGCCCAGCTTTTCTTCCACCCCCTCTTCTCCCAGTTCTGTTCTTGGGTATGGCAGCTTGGCTGCCGGGCTTCCATTTCTTGGAAGCATGGCTGTGCCGCTGATGCTGTGCCCCTCTTCCAATACACTGGATGATTCATTTCACCAACCTTGGAAGGATGACAGGCTGAATCAACCCCACCTGGTGTTAATTCTGCAGCCAACAGGGCTCCAACTCATGACCCTCGGATCGTAAGCCAACCACCCTAGCCGCTAAGCCAACACCAGGCTTTCCTCTCGCAGTGAAATAAAGTTAATAACCTGATGGCTGATTAATTGAATTGATGTGGTGTTAAAGCACAGTCATGACGGGCCAAATGGCTTCCGGTGTTCAAATTCCTTATGATGTCTGAAGATAAGTACTGTTTTTTTGTCTGGCCACATGAAGCACGACCATGGTCATTACCACGCATGCATGAAGTGAAAAGAGGGGTTAAGGAATTGGTTCACTTTGTCTCCCGAGAAACGTTGGTTTATGATCAAGGAACAACTTCATTTAAATTGAACGTTATATTTTGAACATTAATTGGAAAACGATCTTGAAGTTTTGCAGTACTTTGACTCTGAATTTGTCCCGATTGCACACACGCACATTGAAGAGTGAGCAAATTGTTTGTCTGTCTCCCTGTCTGACAGTCAAACAAAATTGAAAATCATTCCAAACATGAACCTTCCTGTTTTTAAGCACGTCTGAAAGGACACAAACACCAATCACAAATAACTAATGTAATGTGTTAAATAAGGTGGTGTAAAAGATGCTGCGACAATGGTGGTAAACTTCCAAAAAAACTGTTTTTTTACAGCCTTAAAATCTCTATTTCATTTCAATTGAATTATATACTTGAACACGATAAAACACAAATCGCCTTTTTGCCAATTTCAAAAACCTCTTCTTTTGCAGTATTGGATAAAATATTAGGGCATTTGCATCATCACAACCAATCGAATTTGCCGCTCGCAGATCCCGCCCATGTCCTTTTTTTCTCAAGACTGTGTTGGGTAAGGTGTTCGATGAAGTCTCGAGTTGCCCTCCACCACCGAAGGGGGACAAAGGTTATATATTCATCCCTGTTTGTCTGTGTGTTTGTTTGTCTATTTGTGAGTTATGGATGGATTCAGACGAAACTTGATAGACAGGTTGAGTGTCTGACAAAGACATATTAGATTTTGGTGAAGAACCGAATCTAGAACTTCACAATTGAGAGATTAGGGCCAAAATTATGTACAGTAGTACAGTATGGCACAATTTCTCAAAAAGTTGTGGACTGTTGAGGACAAAAGTTAGTGGATGAGTTGGGTCGGTGACACCAACAAGCCGATTTGATTTTGGTTCAGCTCGGGATGCAGATCCGGCCTATCAGTGTGATACAAAATGTAAACTGTTCAGCCTGGCGGAGGTATGCGCCTACCTGGTGCCTTTCTCATTTATTTTGAATTTCTGGGGTTACTGTAAAGTCCAATGGTTTGTTGTCATTTTGCTGGATGTGTGGAGGAACCAACTTTCCCATGCATCGATTTTGTAACCTAGGTCGAGGAAAGCTGTGTCTTATCAGTTTACAACTTCCCAAATTTATCAATGAAGCATCTTGTACACAATTTGCAACTTCCTCTTGCCATGAAACCATATGTGAAGTTTTCCTCTTATGTGAGGATCCATTTGCCCTTTTTTTGCACACATGGTCGATGCTTGTGGAAGAGCCAGACCAGAATGGAATGGAACAAAATGAAAAGGGGAACACCAACAGCAGAGTAGATGTGATAGTGAAAATGAGATCAAGAAGATGGGTAGAAGGACACGGGGTGAACAAACTGCACATAATATGAATGAAACACAGTGAGAAGAGGAAGGGGAAAGTGTGAATGAAACAGAAAAGGAACAAACCAACCGACAACTAACAAACAAAAAGTGAGAGAGAGAGAGGGAGAGAGTGGGTAAATTCACAACAATCTGGAAAAAGGGAGTGTTTGTGAATGAGATAATCTAGGGTAGAGAGGATTGCAAGTGTTGATGGGGGTGACCGGAGGTAGTGGTGATGAGCTGTGTTGAAGCCTTGGAGGGAAAAATGTGACCGAACAGACTGGGATTGTTGGTTCCACAGGTGAGAGAAAAGAGGAACAAATGAGTGGAGGTGAGCAGTGAGCCTGGATTTTGATAGTTTAAGAAAAAGAAGGTTATTGGCAGATGTGTGCCGAGCAGACACCTGGGAGGAACAGAACCAAGAAACTGCAGAGGGTGCAAGGCCAAAAATGAGGCAGTGGAATAGAGAAGCCACCACCATGTCTGTGATGTGAAAGTAACAGGCCTCAACACTCAGCTTCGTCACGGGAGATCTCAGTGATTTTGAGGGCCTTTTTCCAGCAAGAAGGGCAATGTGCAAGGCAGGGGTGGCCATCCGAAAGGGGAGAGCAGTTCTCCATAAAGCTGTGAATGAAGGCCTTGTAGGTTGTCAAAAGTTCAGACTAACCAAGGAAAGACCTTGCACGATGTGGGATGCCCAGTCGGTGGCTGGCTTTGTTGGCCATCTTGGAAATATGGTCTGCCCAAGAAAGATAATGCCTGATGGTGAAGCCCAAAAGATTGTGTGACTTAACCTCGACAAGTGGTTTGTTGAGGAAGTAGTTGGAAGGGTTTGTCAGATAGTCCTTTTGGAGAGGAAGGGTGAGAGTGTGGGGGAATTTGTCAGGGTTAAAATACATATTCCAAGTGTTGGACCAGCTCCTGATTCTTTCAAGGTCAGTAGCGGGTGAAGAGGCTGCTGCCTGCCCGACTGAAGGATGAGGATGTTGTTATTATTGTTGTTGTTGTTGATGTTGCTGCTGCTGTATGTCTACCCTGGACAGTTCTCTCGACCAGACCCATGGCACAGAAACAGCCGATTGATCTCCGAGGAGCAACCCAGAAATATCCCACATTCAAGATGGTGTACTCCCGTCTTCATGAAGCGAGGGAGAGGGAGAGGGAGAGGGGGAGGGACAAAAGGGAGAGGGGCAGTCCATGGAGACCATTCGGTGCTCTGACCATGGGCGCACTGCTTTGCCGAATCTGAGAAGCAGGGAAGATTTGGATATGACACCAATATAGGGAAGATTTGGCCCTCCAACTCGTCCCTGATAGGTACTGGATGAGGGATGACACCTCAGAGGGTGAAGTTATCAGCAAAGAGAGAGGCAGGATTTTCCAGGGAATAAGAAAGATCATCGATGAACATTTCTCTTGCTGGAACGTCTGTCTTTCCTATATGCCTCAGGAAACACCTGACAGCCCAATCTGACACTGACGGCCAGTTAAGTCAATTCAAGTGGTCATGGAACCTCTACACGAATTCTGCCTTTATTCCTGTTGTAGACTCTTCCCATTGCTTCAACCAGGTCTTTAGTTCTGTGACTTTCTACTCCTCGGGATTTCTTCCATTCAAACTCATGTCTCGTACTATTCAATCTCATGTGACTGACGACACAGAACATTCAGATCTGAACGATGGTGGCTTATCCCCCAGGTTCCCACAATGCATTGCACATGTGACTTCGCTTTGGCACCTGTCAAATGTTGATCCTCCAGTGTGGCGTTCACATTTGTGTACTTTTCCTCCAGGAACTCTAATGCGAGCAGACGGGGCACCCAGACGTTCATTGACATTGTCCATATTTTTGAACATTGAAAAGGAAGATGATACATGTATGTAATGTACGTATGTACCGATGAAAGTCACTTATTGAACGGACTTTTTGAAAAACTCCCATCAGGGAGACGCTTCCGTGCGAGGTGGATGAAAAACATTTTCGAACAGTCATTTGTGCCATGTGCGATTCAAGTGTTATATTCAAATTCTTAACCGTTTTGCTATTTCGTCCATCTTCCATCATTTTATCTCCGCCACCGGAGGTGAAGGAGGTTATGTTTTCATCCCTCCCTGCCTGTTTGTTTGTCTGTGTGCAAGATATCTCAAAAAGTTGTGGATGGATCCGGATGAAATTTGTGGACAGGTTCGGTGTGTGACAAGGACAAACGAATAAGATTTTGGTGAAGATCCGGATTCTGATCCGACTACTCGAATTCTTTAAGTGATTCTTCACCATTGAGAGATTGGGCTAAAAATTATATTTTGCGCGATATCTCAAAAAGTTGGGAACGAATTCGGATGAAACTTGGTGGACAGGTTGGGTGTGTCACAAGGAAGAATTGATTCGATTTTGGTGAACATCCGAATCCGGATCTGGATACGAGAATTATTTAATTTTTAAAGTGATTCTTCACCATTGAGAGATGGGGCCAAAAACGATATAGTGTTGTCGAGCATGATGTTTCAAACATGTATTGGGGCCGATATGTTCTCATGGATCAGGCATTACGGGGCGGAGGTGTGTGCTCTACCGAGTGCCCTTCTAGTTTACCCTGTTTTCTTATTCCCGTCGATGTTTTATGTTTTTTCATGCTGATTGAACTAACCGTGTCACCAAAGAGGAATTTCCCTGGACATGGGACAATAAATATGATTGTTATTATTATTACTATGTGTACATATTCAACTGGAACTGCACTCAGTAGAGTGCATACCTCTGACAGGCTGAACAGTTTACGTTTTGTCTCCCACCGATAGGCCGGATCTGGATCCGGACCTGAACCAAAATCGAACCAGTTCGTCCTTGTTACAGCCCCAACCTGTCCACGAAGTTTCGTCCGAATCTGTCTGAAACTTTAAGAGAAATCCTGCTCACAGGCAGACGGACAATCAAACAGGGCTGAAAACATAACCTCCGTCCACCTTCCAAACTTACACTTTGGTTTAGCATCTGTGTGTGTATGCAAATATATATCGTCTCCCAATGAGCTGTGTACATGTTGGCAGTTATCTGTCTGCTGGATGGCTGTCAAACAGAAATGTCACTGATGCAGATTTATACATGAACCAAGTTTTGAGTGGTGCGAGTTTCGTGAAATTGGTGTAAGTTGAGAGTGAGACGGTGCATACCGTAATGATTGTTGTTGTTTTTTTTTGTTGTTTTTTTACAAAGGAAAGGGTTAAATTCCCTGAGATTCATAAATAAGCTCACAGCACAGTTCATTGATGACACCATCATGGATAACTGTGCAGACCTGGCGAGTGATTTAAAGTTTGTCATGGAGAAGAAGAGCGAGAATTGCCTTGCAATACACGTCCCATACCGATGTGATATTTTCGAATTCCAAAGAGGGCATAACTCTGTGAAAAATTGATGAAACGCCCTGAAAGTCGAACTTCTTCTTTAACTTATCATAACAAAGCCCATGCACCAAGTTTCAGTTGAATATGTTGAAGGGTATGGGAAAAGAAGTCTGAAAAACCACAGGTGGGACGGACGGATGGACGGACGGACGGAGAGCAAACCTACGGTCCCCTCCGGTGAAACCAGTTGGGGACTAATAAAGAGCATCCAGGAGTGACAGGAGCGAACGACAATGGGAACCAGTGGGATATCTTGTGGAACTGTCTGTTTGTATACGTTGTGTCGGATCACCAATCCTGTACTGGTATGTGGGATACGATGAAATTTCACTCAAATCCAGATAATACTCACAATATGCAGTACGTGTATACAGATACAATGGCAGACTGCACTAACCTGGTCTGAACACCACCTTTTTGATCTCTCAGGTGAATCCATCTTCACAACTCGAACGGCACTCGGGAGAGCACAAACCTCCGGCTGGCTGAACAGTTTACATTTTGTACGCCACTGATAGGCCGGATCTGGACCCGAACACTCAAAATCGAATCGGCTTGTTCTATTCACCTACCAAACTCATCCACCAAGTTTTGTCATAATCCGTCTACAACTTTTTGAGATATCGTGCTATATATCGTTTTTGGCCCTATTTCTCAACGGTGAAGAATCACTTTCAAAAGTTTTTTGAAACCCCAGTGTCCGGATCCAGATCTTCACCAAAATCGAATAAATTCATCATTGTCACACACCAAACCTGTCCAGAAAGTTTTGTCCGAATCCGTCGTTAACTTTTTGAGATATCCTGCTCACAGTCAAACAAACAGAGATGAAAACATATCTTCCGTTCACCTTCGGGGGTGGAGGTAACTGTTACATTCGATCTACTGGTTGCATCATTATTGAGGTTTGGTTATGCCCCTGACGCTGATGCAATGCCCCCTTTGCGAATGCGCCGGTAGATAGGACAACCGATTTCTCGAACACCTCCTCAACATGACAACATACTACATGTTTAATGATGTGGCATCCTTCCTTTCAAAGCTCTCGATTCAGAGTTTGTGAGCATGTCTGTATTTGAACCAAAACCAGATGCTCACACGACAATATTTAAGCCATGTTGTCAATCTCACCTCTTTCTTTTCGTGAACCCTTTATAATCGTCTTGAAATGCCAGACTCTCGTGCAATGCAGGTGATGGTTGTCACAACCATTCGGTTTCACAATACCGTATTACATGGGATCAAATCTCCTCCTGGATTCGCTCGCTCTCCGTGGCTTTACCGACCGAAAGCGGTTGTTGACGTAAACGTTTTCTAACCTTCGTGACCACTGCACACTCGGGTTTTCGTGTGACGGCTCATGATACACCAGCCCACAAAGATCACTCAAAGAAATGGCCTCAGGTCGTCCTTTGGCAAACAAAGAGTGCATTTAACGCAAAGGGCCCGCGCTCAGCCGCAAACCTTATGCGTCACTTTAATGCGCTTTTTACGCAAACACGCTCAGGTTACCTGGCTTGTTCCTGCAGCGGTACATGCTGGCCCCGAGGTGCTGGCCCAGAGGTCATCTCTCTCT
This sequence comes from Eptatretus atami, assembly GCA_035128595.1. Lineage (NCBI taxonomy): Eukaryota > Metazoa > Chordata > Myxini > Myxiniformes > Myxinidae > Eptatretus > Eptatretus atami. The sequence continues at coordinate 12,773,703 of CM068953.1, read as the reverse complement.
CTATATCTATCTATCTATCTGTCTGTCTCTCTCTCTCAACTGCCGAGAACGTCGTGGGGATAAATAAGCAGCGGAATCTTGGCCAGGAACGCTCTTTTGCACTCTCTCCCAGACGTCGAGCGTGAGCATTATCAGGTGTGCGAGATGGTACCGTGATTTATACACTATTTCAACAAACAGAGCACTGTACACGTTACGCATGAACTATGAACAATAAGAGTCAAAGTCTCCGTTTCGTTCCCTCCCCAACAGTGTAGTTAGGGCTTACATGTCGGACTTACATGCTTACATGTCGGACTCATTACATTTCAGCTCATGGCGGACATTCCTTCAACCACGGCCCCCCGGCACACCATGGCCTATTCTCCATACCTCTGTGTATGTTTCCGGACCCCATTCATCAGGCAGGCCACCTACGATGTCCAATTATCCGGTTAGTGTGGCGACCTTCAGTTCGCGGTGATGCACCGGATTCACCGAGTAACCGATGAAAGCTGCGTTGCTCGACTGCAGGTGTTATAAAGGTAGGAGTTTATCATTTGTTCAGGGTACTGTGCGCGAAACGCAACGTGCGAGCTACAAACGTCCACCAACTAACGCTAGTGGATGGGACAGCCGGCTTAACGCCCATCCGAGCGACGGCGCACTCTTGTGATGCAACGTGTCCTGCCTGCGAAGCACCAATAATCCGAGAACGTATGATCGAGTCGGGAATCGAATCATGCTATTGACAGCCGCTCATGGCCATAGGTGAGTGCGGTACCTGTGCACCTTTAACGTCCACAACCTGAAATGCTAACGAGCCACCTGTGAATTGAAGTGTCACCCAGAGCTGCCGCACTCGTTTTGCAATTTTAACTCATCAGCTACAACCATTTACAAACCAGTCGATTTCTGCGCACTCGGTCCCCCATCAGGGTTGAAACCCCAGTGCCCAACAATCGGTGCGGAGCAAGCAGCGGCGTTTACCATGGATCATGTCATCCTACAACAGTGAACGATTGTTTGTAACGAATCGCCATACGATACGTTGTGCGCACGACATGTGATCATGAAAAGATCGCCGAGCGAGTGACCGTGATTTGTGCACGAGACGAGGCGAAGTGAACGCGACTCCAGTTTCCCGTGGAATTCCTTGTGAACCGCTCCACTCGCTATTCCTGGAATACCTTTTGTAATCCCACCCGTCGTCGTCCGTTTCACAATTCAAGAGGAATGAACGATCAGATCGTGTCTGCTCATGATGTTGTATGATGATATAAATGTTCCCTTTAATACAAGGTGGCCGACGTTTGGCCCATCGAAGCTTGGCCCACTGACATTACCAAACTATGGTTCTTCACCCACAAACCTTTTATTAAATGCTGAACGTCAAGCAAGTAAGCAGCACAAACTACTTTTTGGTATGACTCAGTCGGGGTTCGAACCGCTGATCTTGCAGCTCCTAAGTGTCATAAAACTCGTATTATGACGCATACTCGGGGGCACACAAAGGCTTGGACTCGTTGCTAGGATACAGCAATTGTACTGTATAATAGACGTAGCGATTAACGGCGGAGGGATGATGTGTTCACCTATCGCAGTAAGCAGCACGATGGTGTGTAATGCATATAGGGGTCATTCGGAGGCAACCGCGGTTTGAACACGACTCGGACTGACGGACATGCACCATGTAACCTATGTTGTAAGTGCGATTGGGAAAGATCAGCTCGATGTCGTGTTTCGAATCGGCGTTTGGTTTCGTGCTGATAAGCCATTCGTCTCATGTGCTCGCGCTCGCGATCAAGCACACTCCGTGACTTGGATTTGTACGGTTCCGGATCACTCTGATAACGAACCAACTCGGCGAGCCATTCTGGTCCGATTAACGACGCCAAGATGGTCACGGTTCTGGGGTTGCACCTTCACATCGGGGCACTCTATTTCCCATCAAACCGGTTCCATGCCAGTTGAGTTTACCAGTGATTCGGTGAGTCCCGATGACACCTGAAATGTCTTCCACACCTCATTACAGGGACATCGTATGGGAGAAAACCACCTGAAAATACCTTTATTTATAAACATCGAGGCTCATGGAAGAGTCAATGGCAGAGGGTGGGGACGTTGACAGAGTGCTAGAGCAGAAGGGGTTGGCATACAAGAAAGGATGCCTGGACACAATATGGGGAAGGAACGACCACAGCATATAAAGTAGGGACAGTGAGACAGCAACAGCATAAAGGAACCCAGTGGGTCGAGTAGATAAGGAACATGTATGAAAACAAGAAAAGCTAACAAACGGGGTGAACGTAGAAAAGTGAATTGACAAGAGACGAGGTTGGGAATCGGAATAGGGCGGTCATCATTGAGATGGCGGTGTCTCGTCATTTTGAACAGCGGACAAAAGAGCATGATTGGACGTGGTTCCACAATCAATGGGACAGGGGAATGACCTCCTGGTCTTGGGTAGGGGAAACGAGGCTCGAGTTGCTCGCTGAATGGGCATGTGTGGTCCGGTCGGGATCTTGAGGGACAAAGCAGAGAGGAATGGAATGGAGGTGATCAAAACTACTCGGCCACCGACCTGCGTACAGCGGGAGAGAAACGGGCCTTGAACCTCAGCCTGCTGTTGAACAATTCCGATTAACCTCAGGGCTTTGGGTTCCATGGCATGTAGTGGTGAAAATGAGACGCGGTGACCACATAGGACATGCACAATACATGCCACCATGGTTGACGCCTTCGTACGGACATTGCTATGGGCTATGGGATTGCTCAGGTACGACTGAGCTCTGTGACAATTCCAAGGTGCATACCTGCTCTGCCCTGGAAGCGAACTTGGATACGTCATTGGTTTTGGAAAGGTCATGACAGATTGTTCGTCCATGGAACTCCAGAGACCTCAACTCTTCCAAAACACATCGATGCAGGCCCTGGTGATGTCATGAAGTCCAGAAGCTTCTCTTTGAGAAAAAGCAGGACATTAATTGCAGAAAAATTCCAACAATGCAATAAGTCGTCACCGGCATCTCGGACTTGATCTGCCTCGATTGTTGGCCCCCACGGAAGTGACGTCACAGGGCGATTGTTTAAAAGTGATTAAAGACAAACAAGTTCGACTTTCTCCTGTTCTGCAGCTCAGCAACTGTGGTTGTGCAATCCGGTACGAACTGTTAACCGCATTTCTCAATTGCCGAAAGTCATGTTGAATGAGTTACGTAACATTTTAAAGAATATCAGCACAGCCAGACGATGGACAAAAATCACATAACTGTGTACAGCGGACCACATCGTAGCAATCCTTACAACTGACGAAGTACTGAACAGTACGTACAGTGCAGGACTGTGCACGTTCAAAAAGTTCTCACAACGATACTCACGCTTTATTTAATTTTCAATATCGAAGCAAACATATAATTCGAAATAAATTTCTGTCTCGACAGGGTTAGAATCGACAGGGTTAGAATCCTGACGCAGTTTGCTGAGAGTTTGAGTTACCTCTTAGAGTTTCATTCTGCGTCCACATCGTTCGCCTGGTGAGTCCTCCCCTCGCCCTCGCTATTCCCCACATCCTCGCCCCTTATTTCTCAAAGTCTCCCTCGATGCTGTCCCTCATCCCCCACTGTCGGTGCATTTCCACAATTTTCTTCTGTACTGTTGCATCCTGATCTGTTCTATGTTCTGGCTCCTCCACGAGCCTCAACTTTGTGTACAAAACAAAATCGTCCACTTGGACCCGCAGGAAGTGATCATGATTTTGGATGGAGGAGGATCTGAGATGGTGATGAATAGCTGTCTTGAAGACCTGGAGGAAACAATGAGATTGATGAGGTGTGCAAGGTGGTTCCATGAGTGGGGAAAAAGGAGGAATAAATGAGCGGAGGCGAGCAGTGGTTCTGGATTTGGGCAGTTGCACTAGGAGGGGGTTTCTGGTGGACCGAGTGCGTTCCTCGGGGAGGGGAGGGCAGAGGGTACAAGTCCAGAAATGAGGCGGAAGAAGACAGAGACCACCGACATGGCGATGCCGAAGTGATAGACCCATAGACTCAGCCTCATCGCGAGAGATTCCAATGATATTGAAGCCTTGGTCTCGACAGCAGCAAGCGAAGCAAGATGAGAGGAGGGGATCCAGCCCAAAGGGGAGAGTAGTACTCCATTGAGTTGCAGATGACAGCCTTACAGGTGAATAGGAGCTCAGGTGTGCCAATAAAGGACTTTGCATGACGGAGGATGCCCAGTCGGTGTCTGGCTTTGTCGGCCAATTTTGAAATGTGGTTTATCCAAGAGAGATCGTGGCTGAGAGTGAGACCCAAGAGTTTGAGTGACAACCTGATTGAGAGGGTTGTTGAGAAAGTAGATGGAAGGGTTTGTGGTACGGTCCTTTCGGAGAGATAGAGAGTGCGTTGAGTGTGAGCGATTGCTCAGGATTGAAAGACATGTTCCAAATGTTTGACCAGTTTGGATTTTGTCAAAGTCTGAGTGGAGGGAAGAGGCTGCTGCCGATCTGTCAGAAGGATGAGGGATGTCACAGCAGAGAGTGGAATCATCAGCAAAGAGAGAAAGAGGATTTTCCAGAGAGCCAGTGAGATCGTTGATGAAGATTAGGAATAAGATGGGGGCCGAGATCACTGCCTTGGGGTACTCCAGTCCTGATATGGAGAGGAGCTGTTCGGCTTCTTGATTGTGTCGGTATTATATTGTAATTATTATTCGTTTGTAGTCAAAACAAAGTTCGAGTTAAAGAACCGAAATTGTAAAATCACTTCGTGCTTTTCCCGCATCGTTCACACAACTAACTTTGACGGGGTTTAAAACTTTCCTTAAAGTTTGAACGAAATAATGTGAACAATTAAAAGTGATATCAAACTATTGATTGGATCGTCTCGAAAAACCTTCTGGGTACGTTCATTATGCCGGTAATTATATGAAGAAACCCGAGTACGAACTGCATCCAGTGCGGCATTGCGTGACAATTCGAGCCATCGTTGTCACCGGCGCTGTGTCCCACGGAGAGACTTGGGATAGTCGTGAGGATCCAGCTTGGTTCCCTGGTCTCCGCCGTTTACCGGTCCGAGTACATGGGCTGGGGGGAAGCGCATCATCGTGTGGGAACAAAAGAAGAAAAACGGAACCGGAGAAGAGGAGTTCGGAGGAGGAAAGGCTTGAAAAGGGGCGTCGGGTGAGAATGAGATGAAGAAATGTGATAAGCACGCGAGGGTACGGGACTTGAGGACCAGCACTGAGCCCGCGTACAGGAAACGAGCCAGCACTGAGCACGTACTGTACCTGAGCAAGCACCGAGCACGTACCGTACCTGAGCCAGCACCGAGCACGTACCGTACCTGAGCCAGCACTGAGCCCGTACAGGACACGAGCCAGCACCGAGCCAAACCGAAACCTAGCCCGTCCCGTCCCTGAGCAAGCATCAAGCCCATACCGAAACGCGAGCCAGCACCGAGCCCGGACCGACCTGACCTAGCAGGCGAGCCTGAACCAGCGCTGAGCTCACACCAAAACCGAGCCAACATCGAGCCTGGACCGGACCTGACCTAGCAGGCGAGCCTAAGAACCAGCGCTGAGCTCACACCGAAACCGAGCCAACATCGAGCCTGGACCGGACCTGACCTAGCAGGCGAGCCTGGACCGGACCTGACCTAGCAGGCGAGCCTGAACCAGCGCCGAGCTCATACCGAAACCGAGCCAACATCGGGGCCAGTACCAGACCCGAGCCAGCACAGAGCACGTACTGGACGCGAAACTCGTGGAGCAGAGAGAGTAGTGGTTTTGCTGTAACTCCTTTAAAGGTTCGTACGTGGTAACATGACCCTGAAGGATAAAAACTTCTCCGCACAAGGTTCTCACGAGGGTTCAGGAAATGGAACCTTTTACTTTCTGTGGTTATTTGTTGAAAAGTTTTATCTTTTTAAAACCGGATGAGGTTTATTGTTCTTTCGAGAGAATCTCGTTCCAAGAAATTTTGAACAGCGATGTCTTCAGGTGTACGTGCAGGTAAAGATCACTCGACATGAACAAGAAGTTCCCGCTGTGACGAGTGATCAGGATCGATAGGTGAACGACTCACAAGCACCGGGGTCGAGAATAGATGATCGAGGGAGAATCAGAACAAACACAAAAGTCACAGGAGACGGGGGACGAGGAGGCGGGGTGACTGGGGACGTGGGACCGGGGGGACGTGGGGGACGTGGGAGACGTGGGGACTGGGGCGGACGTGGGACGTGGGAGACGTGGGGGACGTGGGGACGTGAGGGACGGGGGGACGGGGGGGGAGGAGGTGGGGTGACTGGGGACGTGGGGACGTGGACGTGGGGGACGTGAGGGACGTGGGGGACGAGGAGGCGGGGTGACTGGGGACGTGGGACCGGGGGACGTGGGGGACATGGGGACGTGGGGACGTGGGGACGGGGGACGGGGGGCGCGTGGGGGACGGGGGACGAGGAGGCGGGGTGACTGGGGACGTGGGACCAGGGGATGTGGGGACGTGAGGACGTGGGGACGTGGGGACGTGGGAACGGGGGACGAGAGGCGGGTGACTGGGGTGACTGGGAGGATGTGGGGGACGTGGGGGACATGGGGGGACATGGGGACGTGGGACGTGGGGGACATGGGGGACGTGGGGGGACGTGGGACCGGGGGACGTGGGGATCATGGACCGGGGCTCCTCCGAACGTGCGGTCAAAGTTTAACTACATTCGTGGGACGTGTTAGAAAAGTTTCAATAATCTGAAAGTGTAAATAAGTTTACAGAATGATCTGTTCACATGTTAAACAAATGGAGATGAGTTATCATAACACGAGCTGTTTATCGTGAAAGCGGACAGAAGAGGATTTATCATGGTGAGGAATCCTCAAGAAATCCATGACAAGATGCGTGTGTGTGTATGTGTGTGTG
>CM068953.1:12719893-12730285 GCA_035128595.1 Eptatretus atami | reverse complement strand
ATTGTTCTTTATTTTGATCACAGAGCGACATTTGGCAAAACATAACAAAGGAGAATGGCACTTGGTAGTGCACATACCTCCGCCAGGTTGAACAGTTCACGTTCTGTATCCCATTGAAGGGCTGGATCTGAACTAAAATCTAATCTGCTTGTTCTTATCACTTAACCAACTCATCCACCTCGTTGTTGTCATGACTTGTCCACAACTTTTTGAGATGTTGTTGTTCGTCTTTCGGCTGCTCCGCATTAGGGGTGCCACAGCGGATCATCCGTATATAGATCCGCATACTGATTGCATAGGTTTTACGCCGGATGCCCTTCCTGACGCAACCCTGGTCGCCTCTTGACGACACAGGGATAAGGATTGGGTTCGCCATGATTCTAGGCTGCCCTACACCCTCTCAATAGCGCGGCCAGCGCAGAGCTTCCCGTCCTCAACGATCCTCCAACCCAAGACCACGAGTAAGCCGGATTTACAGGCGCACGCCACTCACGCCCGGTAACTTTTTGAGATATCATGTATAATATTATATATATATTATATAATTCTATAATATATATACAGTTTTTGGTCATATCTCTCAATTTTAGAAATTCGGCCCATGTTGATCTTTTGACCTTAAAAATAGTTGATGGTTGAATTCAGTGATGTAATATGCAAATCGTCCTCAAATTTCAAGTCAGTCGGATGGAAATTGGCAATTTTCGAAATTTGGCCAAGATATTGACCTTTTGGCCTATGTTGACCTCAAAAATAATATGTGGTTGAATTTGGTGAGCTGATATGCAAATCCTTTTCAAATTTCAAGTCAATCAAATGAAAATTGACAATTTTAGAAACTTGAGAAAGTTGTTGACCTTTGGCCTATGATGACCTTTTCACCTCAAAAATAAATTGGATTCTGTCGTACACCAATTCACCATTTGGTGAAGTTTTGTGAAGGTCGGTTTAAAATGTCACCTGGAGGTGATTAATTAAAGGTGAGCAGACAGACAAACAAATGGAAGCGATCACCATACTCGTCAATTTTTAATTATAATTTGCCAAGTAACAGGAGGTAAAATGCAAAAGAATATTGGGATGCAACTGCAATAAATTGTAAACAAGGTAGGGATGGTCATCAGAAATGGTCATGTGAAGTCATCTCCACATCTTTCTTTGAATAATGGTTGTAGCGAGAAAAAACACTGTGTGTGTGTGTGTGTGTGTGTGTGTGTGTGTGTGTGTGTGTGTTGTGTGTGTGTGTGTGTGTGTGTGTGTGTGTGTGTGTGTGTGTGTGTTTTTTCGATATACGTGTCTTTTCTCAGGATTTTATTATATTTAATTCATTCACTTTTTTATTTTTAAGCAGTGAAGATGCTTCATATTTGGGTATATCCTTCCTTCCATCCGTCCATACATAAATTAAAGAGAAGAACCTTTCTAACAAACCATGTTTAATTCTAAAGGTCTAGTTCTAAAGTGTCATTCTAGACTCTGAGTGTTCTAAGGGGCAATCTAAAAGGTAATTCTAATGGGTGAGTCAAAGGGAAATTCTAATTGGTTCTAAAGGGAATCCTCATCCTCTTCGTCTCAAATTCCTTCTCGGTCCACCTGAGCTTCTGACTACATTAAAGCTTTCGTCCGTACCTGATGGAGTACTGCTCTCCCCTCTGGGCTGGTGCTCCTGCCTCTCACATTTCTCAGCTTCACGCTGTGGGAAACCAAGGCATTTAGGATCATTGGCATCTCCCGCAATGAAGCTGAGTATTTGGGTTCTCACTCTCTCACCACGCAGGTCGGTGTCTTTCTATCTCTCCCATCTCCTTTCCGAGCTCGCCAAACCTGCTCTATCTGTAATATGTCCCCCAACCCCCCACCCCATATTTCCGAGGCGCGCTCAAGTCTCCCAGCACCCACCTTCTGGTGAAAATACCAAATCAAGAATCACTGCTCCCTTCACTCTTCATTCCTCTTTTTCCCCACCTCTGGAACAAAACTCCCACACTCTCTTCAATCCCACTTCTTCCCTCCAGGTTTTCAAAACAGCTGTTCACCACCATGTCTTATCTTCCCCCATCCAAAACCATGATCTTATTCACCCCCGTTAATCCACCCAAACCTACCTCCTTTCAAATTCCCATTTTCCTTCCTGAAAGTCCCTGTAGTGTCCATCTTGTTTACCCCATGTTCTCCACCCCATCCCTCTCCCTTCCACAGATCATGTCTCTGTTCCCCATTGTTTTGTGTTTCCCTCTCCCGCCCCTCTTGTCTCCTGCACCCCTTGTCATATGTTTTGTGTGTTAGCTCTCCTCCGAGCCTCAACATTGCACACAAAATATAAGGGCAATTTTAGTTGGTTCTCAAGTGTAATTCCAAAGGGTAATTATAAATGGTTCATATCCCAATGGATTCTAAAGGGTGATTCTGGTTGTAATTTTAATTGGTTATAAAGGGTTCTAAATGGTTCTAATTCGAAAGGATAATTCTAAATGGTTCATATTCTAATAAGTTCTAAAGGGTGATTCTAAATTGTTCTAATTCTAAAGGGTAATTCTAAATGGTTCATATTCTAATGAGTTCTAAAGGGTGATTCTAAATTGTTCTAATTCTAAAGGGTAATTCTAAATGGTTCATATTCTAATGAGTTCTAAAGGGTGATTCTAAATTGCTCTAATTCTAAAGGGTAATTCTAAATGGTTCATATTCTAATGAGTTCTGAAGGGTGATTCTAAATTGTTCTAATTCTAAAGGGTAATTCTAAATGGTTCATATTCTAATTCTAATGAGTTCTAAAGGGTGATTCTAAATTGTTCTAATTCTAAAGGGTTCTAAAGGGTAATTCTAAAGGATTCTAATTCTAAAGGGTTCTAATGGGTAATTCTAAATGGTTCATATTCCAATGGGTTCTAAAGGGTAATTCTAAAGGGTTCAAGGGGTAATTCTAAAAAGTATTTCTGAAGGTTTATAGAGGGTTTCATTCATTTTTAAGCTTTGCATATTTCATATTTAAAATGCCAGTATTGTATTCCTGAAAATAAATTGTACAAAAAAAAAAACTGAACAATATGTTAATTAAGGGTAGAGTTTGGAAAAATTTTTAAACCTGAAGTCCCGAACCCTATTTTCCCGATTACCCCCTAAGTTTACAGATTTGCGGTTGACGGTGATTTTCAAGAATGTAACCCCCACGAAGGACAAGGCCCTCCTGTATCACTGCGAGGGTTATCATTTTCTATGAACTCTCCAGTTTAAACACTCTCAATTCCCAAACCTAAAGACATACATCAAATCTACATCGAAGTTCAAATCTTCATAGTCTCGCTAAAACAATAAGAAATACACAACAAACACGAATTTCAATTGTCCAGTCTCAATTTCTCAAGGTTCCGCAGCAAAAAGGTGCATCCACGAGCTTCACCTCCAACACTGGGTCGACAGGATGGCCTATAGGTCCACACATTAGCCTCTCAGCTGTCTAGCCTGTGTTCAAATCCAGACCCAGCTATATACTGCCATCCAGGTGTTTCACAGGCAGGGTGATTCATCAATATGTGTGCTGTCCCTCAGATGGACTTCAAACGGGCATTCCTTCTGCCAGCATTCATTGTTGGATGTTAAAGATCCCATGCTGTCCTTCGCAAGGAGTATGTGAGTTATCGCCGGCACCATGGCCAAATTCCAAATTCCTGCTATAACCAGTGGAGGGCTGGTTATGGCATCAGCGACAGGCCCGTGCCCTCAGCCAATGATGCTACCCCACAGCCTTGTGCTGCGTACAAACGAAGAAGAAGAACTTGTCAGACTTTGTCCTCTTGGATGCATCCAACAGTTCATTTCATTCAGAGAAACAGATACAAGAGTTAAGCTCAAATGTCTTAATGAGAGACCAAAGTCGACTGCCATTGAGAACAAACATATTTTCAGCAATTTGTCTTTTCCTCTGCTTGACATTTCCGATGTTTCTACAAGAATTTCCAGCCACAAGCCATCTGAACACGCGGATGTTTTTCCCAGCAGTATTCCCGTCAGCACCGACTAATTGAGGCACAAGCTGGAACCCACTTTTGTGGCCACAAGTGCTGCATTGAGTCTGAAGAGGGATTTATACACTCGAGTGGTAAAAGTGGTGATCTGGCACATCAGTTTTCTGGGCCTAGAGTATCTGAGCTTATGGAGGATATTCTGTGTTGGCGAATCAGCACAATTTATTTATTTGTTCCATGGTTCTGCTGAACTGGGAAAAGATGCCTTCGTGTGCAACACAGGAGCGTACGGTATATAGCTGTTCTGCCATAAGGGACACGATTACTTTTGCCTTCTCAAAGGTGGTCCACAAATAGTAACCATTTGCAATGTGGTAAAAAATGATTTAAATATCCAAGGAGGTTTATTATTAAGAGGACTTCTGGAGTTTTCTCACCATGTGATCCCTTATTGTTACAGCAATAAACAAGCAATAAATGTATTTCACTATTGACATAAATTCAGATATATGAAGAGTCCACATAATAAACAAGAGCAATTTTGGTTCTACTGGACTGTTGCACAATTTCAAAATTAATTTTGCACTCAAGAGAACTTCAACACTGCCAAACACAAGGGGGTGTCGGCCCTGCAATTAGAGTATAAAATATTACAATCCACATTCTGCTCATGCAGCTTCAATCTCACTCACCCGTGAAAAGGCCTTCTCACAGATATAGCATTTTCATGTGTTTCATATCTTCCCGTGCACCGATTACTCACTATTCCAGAATGTGCAGTTCATATTGCATGGGATTTCATTTGATTGGACTCAAAGGTAAGACGGCTATAGGATAACTCCTCCACAGGAATACTTCACTCTGTGCTGTCTCGGCTGGTTTCAATTCCTCGGCTGAATGCAGTTAGCATCTGGTGGGGGTGCCGACCAAGAGGCCTATGATGTTTTATTTTTTTTCTCCAAATCGACTTGTCTGATACCAAAACTATTTATGACGTCTTATACATGTTAAAACACATTCCCATTGCCTGACAATGATGATGCAAGCTTAATTAAACCTTTTCCTGTTGTTATTACATGGTTAAATTAAATAAAAATGACAGCACATTTCTTCATGTACGTTGCACCTATACAATGGCATATCATTGTCCACAAAGAGGTGAGCATAAATGGAATGTTGCTGGCAGGATAGCTTGAGCTATCCTGGGTTCGAATCCCAACCCAGCTATTCTTGGTGTCTCGCAGGCAGGGTGAGGCATCAATATGTTTGTCGCGGCAACTATCTTTCAGCTTAAACAATGTCATCACTTGATCTAATACCTTGAAATGCCAAATAGCTACTTATAGGGTGAAGTCATCTATATATTACTAAAACTCTCATCTTGTATATATGTATGTATGTATGTTCCCAAAATACAGCCAAAACGGTACACGATAGCGCAAAAATTTTAGGGCCACCTTACTCACCATTCGCCTGCGGTGTGCAGTATCAAGTTTCATTCAAATCGGGCAACGAAATTTTTTTTAAACAATCAATTCCTGATTCAGTCAAGTACTCTTCGGGAATATTTGATCAATGCAAAAAACCTCAGCGGTATAGTTCGCTGGAGCTATCTTTTTTTTTCATGAAATGATTTTTTTATCAACCAGTCACAACGGCAACCCAACGGATTCACGGGTCGTCTAGTAAGCCTTTATAAGCCATACCATTGATTCTCAAGCGTTTTCAGAGCTAGTAAGACTGATACAGTATTTCACTAAAATACCAAATCGGAGATCGCTCAACCGTCGAATTGTACTTCGTCTTCGTTCCTTCTTTCTTCAGTCAGTCTAGCACAACAATGGCTGAAGCGATTCCAGTGATCCTAATGGGAGGAAGTGACATTGTCTCTGAGGTATTGCACTCATACCATAACAAAATAAATAAATTTTAAAAAGATGATTTTTTTTTGATGAAACAAAAATAAATAAATACAATACGACACCACAACCAGTTGAACGCCATTTACGCATGCGCAGACTGAGAAACCGAGCTGTAATAATCTCTGCAGTGGATTGCAAGGTTGCTTTTTTTAACAGAAGGAAGCGACATTGTCTCTGAGGTGTTTGACTCGTACCACACAACAACAAAAATTAATGTATTTTAATGGGAAAAAATACAACCACAGTAAGACACCATGATCCGTTGAACTCCATTAACGCATGTGCAGACTGCTGCAATATGCATCATAAATGAAGGAAAAGGGCCAAAAATAAACAGAATTATATTTAAAACCAAGACAGAAAGAAATAACACAACCTCTCGTGCCAAGTATAGCACAGACTTAGAGAGAAAAAGGCAGCTTCTCTGGCGTCCCCCCATGCTAGTTATCATGTTAACCTTGAGAGAAAAGAGGCAGCAGCTCTCATTAATGATGCTATGATCGAAGAGCTAAACCAAGAGGTATAAAATGTACTCTGCAAAATACAGGAAGGAAATACAATCTTTCATGAAAGGCAGGTAGGTACTGGTGGAGCCCAAGTCTGCTGTAAAAGAACTGCTTGTGAAGGAAATACAGCATCCTCTGTTGGATGATAATGGAGCAAGGGTTCAGCCAATAGAAGCTTTTAACAGACAGTGCAAAACTGCAGCAAAGACATTGCTTCGGGTCATGATCAAAACCTCGGGTCAAAAAAAACAAAAACAATACAAGCTAAAAGATTGCTCAACAAAGCCTTGCAACTGCTCAAAGAGCACGCCGGTGCTGTGCTCAACACCACAAGAATGAGCACACCGTTGCGTGAATTCCAAAATATGGCGCCGCCAAGGTAATACAAGAAGCAATGTCCAAAAGGCAGGCCCAATGAATGGCCGAGGAAATTCAGTGGAGAAGAATAACCCAAAGGGTAGATATAGGAAGACAAACGGAATCTCCTCCATGGACCAGCGCACATTGTGGAGTCATATTGAACTTTCAGACACTCGCACAAAGAAAACCCACCAATCTCTTCGCTGTGGATGTCAGAATTAAATGGAAGGCACCAATAGAAACAAAGCATGGCCACCGAAGGTCAGTCCCAAAGGAACGCAGCCTTATGCCATATATATATATTTTTTTATTATTTATTTATTTATTTATTATTTTATTTTTTATATACAGTGGGGAGAACAAGTATTTGATACACTGCCAATTTTGCAGGTTTTCCCACTTACAAAGCGACGTAGAGGTCTGTAATTTTTATCATAGGTACACTTCAACTGTGAAAACGGAATCTAAAAACAAAAATCCTGAAAATCACATTGTATGATTTTAAATAATTAATTTGCATTTTATTGCATGAAATAAGTATTTTGATACATCAGAAAAACAGAACTTAATATTTGGTACAGAAACCTTTGTTCGCAATTACAGAGATCAGAGGTTTCCTATAGTTCTTAACCAGGTTTGCACAGACTGCAGCAGGGATTTTGGCCCACTCCTCCATTCAGATCTTCATCAGATCCTTCAGGTTTCAGGGCTGTCGCTGGGCAACACAGACTTTCAGCTCCCTCCAAAGATTTTCTATTGGGTCAGGTCTGGAGACTGGCTAGGCCACTCCAGGACCTTGAAATGCTTCTTACGGAGCCACTCCTTAGTTGCCCTGGCTGTGTGTTTCGGGTCGTTGTCATGCTGGAAGACCAGCCACGCCCCATCTTCAATGCTCTTGTTGAGGGAAGGAGGTTGTTGGCCAAGATCTCGCGATACATGGCCCTCCGTCCTCCCTCAATACGGTGCAGTCGTCCTGTCCCCTTTGCAGAAAAGCATCCCAAGAATGATGTTTCCACCTCCATGCTTCACGGTTGGGATGATGTTCTTGGGCTTGTACTCATCCTTCTTCTTCCTCCAAACACGGCGAGTGGAGTTTAAACCAAAAAGCTCTATTTTGGTCTCATCAGACCACATGACCTTCTCCATTCCTCCTCTGGATCATCCAGATGGTCATTGGCAAACTTCAGACGGGCCTGGACATGCGCTGGCTTGAGCAGAGGGAACCTTGCGTGCGCTGCAGGATTTTAATCCATGACGGCGTAGTGTGTTACTTATGGTTTTCTTTGATACTGTGGTCCCAGCCTTCTTCAGGTCATTGACCAGGTCCTGCCATGTAGTTCTGGGCTGATCCTCACCTTTCTCATGATCATTGAGGCTCCACGAGGTGAGATCTTGCATGGAGCTCCAGACCGAGGGAGATTGACTGTTATCTTGAACTTCTTCCATTTTCTAATAATTGTGCCAACAGTTGTTGCCTTCTCACCAAGCTGCTTGCCTATTGTCCTGTAGCCCATCCCAGCCTGTGCAAGTCTACAATTTTGTCCCTGATGTCCTTAGACAGCTCTCTGGTCTTGCCCATTGTGGAGAGGTTGGAGTCTGATTGATTGAGTGTGGACAGCTGTCTTTTATGCAGACAACGAGTTCAAACAGGTGCAGTTAATACAGGTAATGAGTGGAGAATGGAGGGCTTCTTAAAGACAAAACTAACAGGTCTGTGAGAGCCGGAATTTTTACTGGTTGGTAGGTGATCAAATACTTATTTCATGCAATAAAATGCAAATTAATTATTTAAAAATCATACAGTGTGATTTTCAGGATTTTTGTTTTAGATTCCGTCTTTCACAGTTGAAGTGTACCTATGATAAAAATTACAGACCTCTACGTGCTTTGAAAGTGGGAAAACCTGCAAAATCGGCAGTGTATCAAATACTTGTTCTCCCCACTGTATATATATGTGTATATATATATATATATATATATAAGTATTATAAAATAATTTTAATAATAATAAATATTATATGGTACACACACATTATGGCTCATGCCTTATGCCTTATGCCTTATGCCTCGATTCTCTACTTTGTCCTTCTCTCCAATTTTCTCCTTTTCCAAGTTGTTGTTGTCACTCGTTTTGTCCCGAGCAAGTCTTAACAGCAAGTGTTACTGCCTTCCTAGCTTCTAGAGTTCGAAATTATTACTATTCTGCAAACTATGTAACATTAACCAATCATAATTAAATCTTAGAAAAAGAAAAACTGGCCTGGAACAAGAGTTTCAAGGTCACTCCTTCGTTTGTTTCAATGATGCGGAACATTGTACTCAACTTCGCATACTCATACTTGGTATACTAGCTCAAGCCCGCTGCTGCATTTCTTCAGCATAATGCAACGGTGATGTAACAACATATTAAATGCATCCACATAGACCTGCAGTCGATAGACATAGACCATACATATATACATACATATATACATACATATATATGTATACGTACATATATATATATATATATATATATATATATATATAATTAATTAATTGGAACCATACTCTGTACAGAGAGTGTCGGTGCTGCCGAAGCAGTTTCCTGGGCTATTGGGCACAATCCTGGACAGGTCGCCACTCCGACGCAGGATACTCGAATGGCTCAATTATCCCAGCAAGCTGGTACTCAATTTGCTGACCTCCGAAGGATGACAGGCTGAGTCAACCCCCTGGTGTATTAATTCAGCGGCCAACGGGGCTTGAACTCAGGACCGTAGGATCCCAAGGCACCACCCTAACCGCGAAGCCAACACCAGGCTCTATATATATATATATATATATAAAATATATACGTATATATACATACATATACATATATATACACACATATACTTATATATACATATATATATATATACACACACATATACTTATATTAACATATACTTATATATACATATATATATACACATATATATACATATATATATATATATATATATATATATATATATATATTGTTAAGGATTCAGCAGTGGCGGAGGGCTTCGGACGAACGCGTCATCCACTGTCCGTATCCAGTTTGGGTTTTCGCACCCTACTCTCGACAGCCAAATATTACAGATTCGGTGCCACCCAAACCACCGCCGTCTCCGGGGTTATAACGCCGGCTGGTTCGGCACAGGCCTCGGGTCACGCATCTCGAATCACGATACCAACGTACCCCTGGACTTAACCAGTTGGGGAAAATGAGACCCCGGTTCAGACTGGTTTTGTCAGAGAGACCGAGCGGAGTCTACCATCTGTAACCATTTTGGTTTTAATATCCAAATCGAGGCGGATCGTTCCTCCGTGCGCAGCACGATTGTTCAAAGCGGCAACTTCATACGAATCAGCCAGATTTATTGGGGAACATCGGGGAACATGACACAAGCAAAACATTCACGACAATGTTATAATTATCTATAACCGTTCTTAACTAGGGAGCTAGGATTATGGGTTTTGAAGGGCTCTAACGAGATAAGCCTTAAACGACATGCAGACAAGACATGGACAGCATGCAGACCAGAAGAGTATTGGTGATGTTTCATGGACGAGAGAAAGTGTCAAAAAAGCACGAATGTGGCTCGTAACAGACGATGTCCACTGGATTGA
>CM068953.1:12707384-12719668 GCA_035128595.1 Eptatretus atami | reverse complement strand
TTTCGACTCGCTCTTTACGAAAAACCGATCACAAAAACCCTCATTCAGTTTTTCCTACTGCCGATGGCAGACTCGACCTCAGCGCTCTCGTCGCAGATCCACACTGCCTTTCCATTCGTTCGCTCGGCTCGAAGCCCACTGGCTCCTCCCCTTAGTTTCACTTCCTTCTCTAGGCCACTCCTCTCAACCGACTGGGCGGGCCTCGTCCGGAGAGAGGAAGGAAGAAGAAGAAGCTCTCGGTACACCACCAATGTACGAACCATAAACATGCATCCTAACCTCCCGAACACATGTAGCGTCCATTTACCGAACAACTTGACTAAAATGCAATTAATGGGGGGTCTGGTCTAATCCTATTTAATAGCATACAAGGGCCATTTCCACAACAATATATATATATATTACATACATACATACACATACACACATACTGTATATAATATATAATATACTATTATAAATATATATATCTATACATATATACACACATATACATATACATAATATAACATATATATATATATATATAATATGAGGCCCGGCGAGGGGGAGTGATGTAAGCGACATTTTTTAATGATATGAGATGATGATAGGCTCGGATGATAGGGGAAGGGTTAAAATAGTGCTATATGGCATTAACTCCAAAATGGCCGATGTGGCCCTTAAGCCTGTATCTCACTGGGCTGCGACAGCTCCGACAAAATGCGAACGGGATTCTCCAAAATGTCTGGAAACTTCGCGGTGGTTCTCAATTTCCTTGCGTGAGTCGCAGGACGTCGTCTGGCGTCGCTTGAATTTTGAACATGTTCAAAAAATTCGTGCGACAAATTTTCTCTCAAAATGTCACGAGTCGTCGCGGTTGTCTCGAACCGGTCTCGAACCCTTCTCAATTATTTTCCGTGAGTCAGAAGGTGCGACAAATGTGAGACAACTTTGTGAGGGATTGGCGACCTATGAAACTAAATTGTGACTGATTGGAGAAAAAAATGATAATCTGTCCTGGGACCCCTGAGAGTGCGACAAAACTGCGATTCAATAGAGAATATTTTCGGAAGAAATTGCGACATAACTGAGGTCATAATTCATTTATTAAAGTCTTTGCTAACATATGTTGTTCTGTTATTTCAAAAGAAATTAATCAGAAATTTGCACAATGTATTGTCTACTCAATTTAATATATACATAGAAATCCACATGTTATCCATGCAATGTAATGTAGATAGATTCACAATATTTCAATCCAGATATGACTAAAAAAAGCAAAAATAAAAAATAAAAAAACCTCATAGTCAAATTGTAAAACCAGATTGTCTGTCCTCTTTCTCTCCTGTTCTGAATAATGGCCTTCAATGCAAACTTTTCACTTTCCCATCATTCCTTTCACCTTCCCATCATTCCTAAATCACGTCACACATATTTTTACATAAATTAGGTCACACAAAATATGGTCACACCCACAAGCCCCTATCAAGCAGATGAACAATTGGGTCACACACAATTTGTGGGTGCAACGTTGACAAGTAACAGAACACTTTGAACAATCAGGCTTGGTCAGCATTCTCCTGTAATCCCAACATCCTGTTCTGCCAGGGACAGCTGGTGATTCAGTGTGATCCAAGTGAAAATTATCGCTGTTTTATCGCAATTTTGTGTCTCCAACTAGTCGCGAGCTGTCGCAGCCCAGTGAGATACAGGCTTTACATCTCTCCTCCTCGCGGCGCCTCATATATATAATATATTTTATATATACTATATATACACATATACATATATATATATACATATATTTATGATATACATATATATACATAACATATATAATATACATATAATAACATACATATATACATATATCATACATATAATACAATAAATATACATAATATATATACATATAATATATACACAATAACATATATATGTTGCGAATTCGCGCCCCGCGTGCGAACGGCCACGTGACTCGAATCGCGGCCGCTTCCCCACCGGACGGACAATTCTGTCGTGACCCCGGACTAACGCCGGGATCTAGTACACGGGTGGCCTTTCGGCCTCACACGATCGTGCCAATCGGCCACCCCGCGTGGGATAGGGTTGTCGCCAAACTCGACCTACCTAAGTACCCACGCGGATGGTAAACCGGGCGATCGCACCTCGCCCCAGGTCGACTTCGGACACGGACCGCTTAAGCGGTCCGTTCCGTGCTATCGGGATAACCGAGCGGTGTTATCGTCGCCTCGACGGTTCTGATTATTATTCGGCGTCCCGCGCCCACTCAAACCTCTTTACATGAAGCAAGATGGAGACCCACAAAGGAAAGGACGCAGCGAAACGGGGAACAATTCAACAAGAAAGCATTTATTACACGCACACAGATAGCACACATATATCACAGCATGTATTTACGTCACAATTAGCAAAATGCACATATATCACATGTAAGATAAGCAACAATGCAGGCAGAGCTACCACCACTACTGCGTACACACGGCCACACTTACACAGTTCTACTTTGCGGACACGCGCACACACCACGTTCACACAGAACCCCAAAAGAAAATGGAAGCGCGACTTCCCTGCCCTGAGTCCTTGGCGACCGTCCCTCTGACGTGGTCCCGTCTGGCCGTGACTCCGTGCTCGAGCGTGGTCGGCGAGGTCTCTCCGGCCGTGCGCGTGCTGGCCCTCTCGACGCCACGGACCGAGCACCGACTGCGTAAGAGCCGAACCACGACCACACCGACTGAGAGCACCGAGCGAGAATACCGAACCAAGAGAGACCCAACCAAGAGAACACCGACCCAAGAGAGAACAACCAAGAGAGAACCGAATGCCTCTTGCGCCTCGACTCTTATACCCCCGGCCCCGCCCCCGTTCTTGGCTCCACCCTCCTTCGGGCGCTCGAGAAGGGGGCGTTCCCTCTCGTCCCCCTCCCCGCGCCATGCGGGGGGCGAGAGAAAATCCGTCCTGGCGCCAGTTGGGTTCTCATGAGTAGAATATAGCAGGAGTAATTATGCCGACGTTGAGAAGGCTCCGCCCTTGCCGTGTGGCCCTTGCGCTGCACGTGCGGTCCCTGGCCCGTTTGTCATATTCGGTGTTGATCTGCCCAAGCTGTTTTTATTTTTAGATTCCGTAACTCCTGTGGCCCAGTGATTCTTAAGGGGTTAGTGTTTGGGGCGATGGCGGGGGTTGTGCCCATGCCTGCAACCCTCGGGTATTCTCCGCAATGTGTAAATTTGATTGAGATAAGTTGGCAGGGGTTGAATTTTAATAATAATCACGGAAACGCTTCACACCCCACAAACAAAAAACACAGTTGAGGAAAGCGGCACAGTCGCTGTGGGGAATTTCCGTTCTTTCCCTTTCCGTCCACGACTCTGAATTCGACACTGCTTGTGGCGTTGATGGCGTTCCGAAACCACACCTGAAACTTGAGGTGAAGGAGATCCTGTTGGAGAAAGGGTTGCGAAATGTGAGCGGGACAGAGGTTCTTTCGGAGTGTGGATTGAGGCCGGCTTTGCCAGAACTAGCTGGCGCGACTACCGTGCCTGTACGTCGGACCGTGCCTGGGAATCAGTGTCGGAGGACTTCGTATGTGGTGGGGTTGGATAGATGTGCGAAGATCGCGTTGGAGGTGGCGGTGTTGTGAGATGGCGGTGTTGGCGTTTGTTCTGGATGGTGGACACGGCTCGTTGGGTTGAATGCTTTAAGTGTGGTTCTAGGGTTCAGGAAACAATAACAGACCATGCCATGAAAGGTATTACAAGCAAAACGACTACTCCATCACTGCGCTTCCCGAATTTACACACACTTAGATGAGAAAATTAGGAATTTGGGGCTAACTAGTAATGCACGTTAACCTGCCGTTAAACTACCCGTTCGCTGGAAGGAAGTTTCTTACCAGTTACGAGAACCCGTGAATGGTAAGTATTTGCAGATTCCAGCCCGTTAACAATCATTAAATCAAGCACTACAATACGGATACATATTAGTTAGACATGATAGATGAACTCAAGTCATACTAGCATATAGTTTCCATTTCTAAGATATTAATTATGGAAGACACTTTAATATTGAAGACTCAGTGTGCGCGTCGAATATTCACGTTTCTGCATCAGCATAAACTGTGGTTGACCTGGACTGGAAACGGCTGTTACATTGGAAAGAGTGCAAGTCGCTGTACTAGTTTGGTCTAGAGTAATCGGATCGACAGCTCGTGGGACAGACATAACTATCTCCGTTTTATGATACAATCGTAATGCTAGATAGCTGTCGTGTAGCTCACCTGAGCATGAGCTACAGGACGAATCAAGGAGGAGTTGGGATGATCATGCTCTAGATTTGAAATCAATCTGAGGTCATAATGCACCAGTTCGGAGAGATAGTCTAGTCCTACGTTGGTCGTCGACACGGATGAGACGTCACCCACTGAGAGGTCGAGAAATGTGCCTCGTCCCGAAGCGATATACGATAGATCCTGCATATGGTTATCCGGGCGACCTACTGTGTAAGCGAAAATGCCACCGACTGATGTACCCTAGAATGTGAATGTAAGACACAGTACATAATAGATACATTGTACACAAAGAAACCATATGTATGTACTACTAGAATAAATGTACTGCATCGTGGAGCCCAGTTTGGTGCTCTCTTGGCTCTGCAGAGGAGCTCGCGGATCACGTTCTGGTTCTGGCTTACTGAGTGTGCCACAGTAGACATTGGTAGTAGAAGATCGTTGATTCACGTCATGTCTGATGTCATCCCGTCTTTCCAACTATAAGTAGAACACCGGCTGCTCTATAAGTCAGCTCCGGGACGTCTTCATTGTTCTTACACTAATATTAGGTGAGACCCACAAGTACACGCATTAGACTCATGGACGGTTTTTGTTTACGAGCCATAATCAGCTAGACGGTTTGCCATGGTAGTGAGGACAGTATGGACTGGGATCCGGCTCTACAAGAGACGCTCTATTAATGGAGTCTGTTATCACAATAGTGATGGTGGGCTTTATAGGCATATGAGGAGCTACGTCTGGTTGACGGAAGTGATGATTTGCACTGTCCTAGGTTGTATAATAGAATTAATGAGAATTAGTTATGCATGATATATACATTTGAATCCACTTGTAATTGCAAGATGTTATGAGAATATCTAAAGCTGTGGCATCTCACTGATTTCAATTGAGCTAATTAGCCCGTTTATATTGATTGTATTATATAAGCTTAGTTTAGTAATAAACATTGGAAACTGACCAAGGAGGAATGTTAAAACCACATAAATATATGACTATCCGCGTCGTGGCAGACATGGATCAGTACTCCGTTGAGGGAACCACGCAGGATATAAGCTCTTGGACAATTAAAAGAGTGCATGATCCTCGCGAAAATGGCTGTGTTAGATCTGATGGCCAGAATTGCGCAAAAGTTGGACTGAAGTCAGTGCTCGTTGTAATTAGTGCGATTGCCAGATGCTAGTAGCAAGTACAGAGTAACATGCACGACAGGATAAAATAGCATGGAGGTCTGCTCATCTTTCAAGTCTGAAACAGACAGAAGAGGAACCACAGGCTCTGGTCGTGATCAAAAAATCTCATTGAGCGCAGGTTCATAAGTGTGTGTGGTTATTGAGGAGAATGGTAACATCTTTCCACGGGATGATGGATGTGCTCGCCGAACTTGTAATTTGTGACGAACGGACTGCGAGACGAGATCTTACGAATCTGTTAGTGGAAGACTATTGGTCTATGCACGAGTCAGAGTGGGCGATAGTTGTGGGTGGAGCGCGTTTTGCTGCTGTTCAGGTTGAAACCTTCGTGAGATAGTATTAGCAGTGCTTGAAAGTACCCATCAACAGATCTCTGATGTGGCCTGAACGTGTACGTGTATATTCCCAGTGAGGTGTAGTATTCTGACACATGGAACTGATCACCAGAGAATTGGCAGAAGTTATACAGAGGATATTTGTGATCATTTCAAGGATCACGGAGGAGAGACCAAATTTTGAACACCAGACTGAGATACTATTGCGCGTGATCAGAGCTATATTGGTAGCCAGTCAATGAGCTGTGGAGATATTGCTGTAATCGTGATGCTGGTAGTCATAAATAATTAGTACGAGTGGCACAGAGTGGTGGATCATTGTGATGAACTCTTTAGGTGTATTGGTCAATTCGAATGCTTGAGGGCTGGGGGGCGTGGCTGGTGAAGTGTCTTGTGGTTAGGTGCTGTGCATTATCATTGCTGTGTAATAGGAGAGGGATGGCTCTCACTCTGTCATGCATTATACATGTTGGCTATGAGGGGGAGGTAAGTTGGTTGCTTCTACTCCCATTCAAATGCTGTTGGTGCCCCTTCTGGGTGATGGATTACATTTGGCGGGTATGAGATGCCTTGCAGTAGTGCGATGGACTCTTTCGCAGAGAGTCCGAGAGCTCGGACAGCCACTGACTGAGGCTCACACCGGTTACCTCTATGACGTTAGAACAGGCAGTGAGGAGCTTGTAATCCAACGGCCTGAGAGAGCAGCGCCTGACTGTATCGAGGTTGTTTGTAGATGTTCACGCGGGTGTTTAGCTCATCCTATTTGCTGCATGACTCGTCAGATAAAACTGTGGCCTAAGCACGCGAGTGTATGTGGGGGAGACTACATGTTAGCCAGTCCCGGCATATCCGTGAGAGATGTGCCGATATATATGCTATGGTAATTCCTCTGTGGGAGGTTATTCTCGCATAGGCGCTCAGAATCATAAGGTGCTGGTGGATAATGTCGTGTACTTCTCATGTCATTGCATGCAGTTCTGTGCTCTGCCTGGAAAACATGCATCATCCAACTGACTGAAAGAGGGCTTATTGTCCCTCTCTGGAAAGGGAGGTGATCGCCAGAACTGCAACAACTACCAAGGGGACACTGCTCTCAGTGCCGGGCAAGGCTTTTGCACGGATAATTCTTGATGGGGTTTGCCACCATATGCTTGAGCACTAGCGTCAGAGCAGTCAGGCTTTACACCAAAGAGGTGAACGATTGACCGTATCCTTGCTCTTCGGTCCTCACCGAATGCAGACGAAATTTGCAAGGTCTGGCTTCACAGTAGCCATGTTGATCTCCGCAAAGCATTCAATTCAGTGAATTGGGATGCCCTCTGGAGGATTCTCGGTCTTCATGGGGTGTCACCAAAACTGATCAATCTAACGTCTGAACTCTACTCTGGTACTAAGAATGCTGTGATATGTGGTGAGACCATCTCCGACTTATTTCCAGTTGTTACTGGAGCTTGTCAGGGATGTGTACTGGCCCCCACACTTTTCAGCGTTTCCATGGACTGGATTCTGGGGAGGATGTCGGGGAGATCAAAGTGCGGTGCATCGCATGGGAATGTCAAGATCTCTGTCCTTGATTTCGCAGCTGATTCCATCATCTTTGTGGAGATGCTTGATATCCTTATGGAGGTCCTCGAGGCACTGAATGAGGAGGCAGAGTCACTGGAATTATGGATTTCCTTGGTCAAAACAAAGATCCAGGCTCTCAATGACATATTGGTTGCTGCTGTTTTGTCTGTATCTGTTTGTGGTCACGAAGAGATTCAGGTACCTTTGTGGTGATATTCATGTCTCCGCATGTTGTAAGCCAGATGTCAATAGATGTCTGGGTCGGGCCTGGGGAGTCATGGTTTCACTGGATCATGGGGTGTGGCACTGTCGGTACCTTTGCAGGAGGATGAAAGTCTGAGTCGTTAAGTCCTTGGTTGGTACTTCCAGTCTTACTCCACTGATGTGAGACTTGGACTCTGACCAGGGATCTGAGACGGAAACTTAACACCTTCAGTACCAGGTCTCTTCGGAGAATCCTTGGTTATCGCTGGTCAGACGTTGTGTCCAACGAGCAGTTGCTGAGAGAGATTCAGATGAGATTTATTACCTGTCTCGTCCATGAGCATCAGTTGCAGCTGTATGGATATATGGCTCTTTTTCCTGACGCTAATCCTGCTAACCAGATTCTCTCAGCGAGGGAGCCTCGTGAGTGGAGGAGGCCAACGTAAAATCATGGGCTTTGTGGTTGCAGCAGGTTGATCAGCATCGATGTCCACAGTGGACATGGCGACGCGCTGCTCTGGTGCATGCTCCCATACATGACCTGACTATGTCCGGACATAATGCTTTGTTTGCGATTTCCACACTTGACGGAATCATCTTGTCATATGTGAGCATTATTTGTACATTTTCAAGAATCAGATTTGATTAGTGTTTCCATGATCGTTCTGGGGCCAGAATGTTGAAATGTTTAAAGATGTGCCAGTCGATTACTCTGCAGACGCTGTCATGCCTTTCTGTGTACAGCTGTTCCGACATGAGTTTTTACATCTCGAGAGGAGGTGACTGGTACTTTCTGTTTCTTCCCCACAAAACATAAATTTGTCCAGTTGGCTCAATCCCACCATTTTCTTAAAAGCATCGGTGTAGTGTCCTTCGGCTTGGCCATTTATGATGACTCGTTCTCCATCCCAATTAATTTGACATCTTCTAAGCCATTCCAATGAGCCTTCCTTGTCGATCCCGATCCTGTCAAGCTGTTTTTTTATTTTTAATCTTCCTGCTCTTTTGTCATTGTCCCATTTGTAAGAGTAGATCTGCTGATATTTCTTTTTGTAGTTTTCTTTTTTTTTTCTTAGCAATAATTTGGGCTGTTTGTTTCTGTTTCATTTTCCTGTGTAGTATCCCAAATTTGCACCTGTTTTTGGAAATTTATTGCTAAATGAATTATGGATCCCTTTTCTGGTCTGTTGTTTTCTTGCTCATATACAAATGTCATCAGATAGTCTGTTGAGCTTTTCACATACTCCGCTAGTCCGACACATGTTGTTCTGTGCACTTGTTTAAGCTCCATCAAACTGCCTCCTCCTTCTCATCTCAGTAAGTACATTGCATTCGTTTTTGTGGAATATCTTGTAAATAATTAGTTTTCTTGTTTTGGTGTCTAAATTATTGATCTCCAATTGTGGCCAGTTTATAATTACACAGTTATCTTGGAATACCAGTACTGAACATTGGTTTATAGATTTCGTTTGGTTTCTTGGAGAGAGGGATGACTTCAGAATTGGTCTTTTTCTGTGTCGGTACTCTGCTGATTATAATTTTACGCATTTGTTTGTGTTGTCCCTAGTGGCCTTATTCTATTCCAAGGTATTTGTGGGATGCTTCGTTTTCTAGTTCCTGTGTTGTTGTACTTTGATCGATTGAAATGTTGTATGTTCTTTTTGTTTCTCCTCGTGAAAATGTGCATTTAGCACATTTGTCAAGACCAAACTCCATTTGAATGTCCTCTGAGTACAGCTTCACTAGTTTCAGTTGATCTAACAATTTCTCATAATTTGGTGCGAAGAGTTTTAGATCATCCACGTGTAGTCGGTGTCACCTTTCTTGTTTTTTGGTCATTTTTCTGTTGCATGTCAAATTGTATCAGTGTCCTTGTTCATTGATGAGGTTACTCAATGGGTCCAGAGCCAGACAAAACAGGAGTGGGGAAAAGCTGTCACCTTGTAAGATACCACGTCGTATCTTCACTCCTAGGATTTCAATCTTTCCTTCCAGATAAGGTCGTATCAGAGTTGTGCTCCAGAGCATCATTGCTTTTTCAATCAATGTGACTATTTGGGGGTCAATTTTGTATTCTTGCATGCATTTTATAATCCATGAATGTGGGACACTATCAAAGGCATTTTTGTAATCTCTCCAGGCTGTGGGAACGTTGGTTTTGCAGAGCTTGCAGTTTTCAAGTATGGTGTTGTTGAGAAATGTGGTGTATTGTTCCAAAGTGTCCTCTTTTACATCCTTTCTGCTCTGCCTCTAAAACTCCTAGTTGAGTGAGGTGGTCGTAAACTGCATTGGTTATTATACATATTGAAAGTTTATATGTTGTTGGTGGGCATGTTATTGGTCTATATTTGTTGGTGCATGGATTTCTTCAGATATCAGGATTAAAAGTGTTGCCTTTTGTGAACCATTCCTCCATTGGCTGTTCCCTTGGATGAGTTTGTTACATGCTCGAGTGTCGTGAGGGTGGAGAGCATGGAGTTGCTTTAGCCAGAAGTTTGGAATCCCATCCGGGCCTGGGCACTTGAAGTTCAGTGCTTTTGCAAGATGTTTTCTAATTTTCTCTTCATCAATCATCAGTAGGTACATTTCATGAAGATGTTGCTTTTTCTTTTCCAAGTGTTGTATCTAATCAGCCTCCCTGTTGTGTTCTTTTTCATCTTCAGATATACCTTTTCAAAAATTTTCTCGGTCCTCTTTTTAGGGGGAGAGTTGTCACATTTTGTTTTTGTTTCTCTTGCTCTCGGTAGAACTTTTTCAGGTTGTTTTAAAACTGTTGATTTTGATTTCTTCTATATAATATATTTTTGGCCTCACCATAGTATTTGTTTAAATTTTCTCTGCTATCTGTTGTATTTGGCTAATGTATTTGTACAGCTTTGGTTGTATTTGTACAGCTAATGGTTCAAGTCCATTGTTTTCTATGTTGTATTTCTCTTGTATTTGTCTTATTCTTTTCATGAGCTTGGACTTCTGTTTCCTCTCTTGAATTGTTCTATTTGTCCTTGTTCCACCCTCAGTCAGTCGAATCGATGAATCACTATCAGGTGTTGAATCACCACCACTCTTCCCTCCACACGATCACCCCCACAATACCCACCACACCATCCCACACCCTCCCTCCCCTCCACTATCTACCCACAATCTCCCATCAACCATCACCCGAACAATATCCACAACCACCCCACACACCTTCTCGCCCCTAGCACCACTCCCTCAACCACTGGGACAGGACATAGACATGGCATGAACACGGCATGGCACAGCATTAATACGGCATGACACAGCCTCTCGAGCCTCTCGTCTGTTTGGGACTGTCTGTACCCAGACGAGATTTTCAAGCTGTTGAGCAATGGTATTCAGTCTTCATTTTGAATTCAATAACGCAACAGCACAGGCCTTTGGCTTTCAAAATAGACCTCTCAGATGGACACCAATTCTCATGATGCCAAGCAATGGCGAACCTCGCTCGAGATTATGTATATATATATATATATATATATATATAATATATATATTATATATACAGTAGACTAGGCGTAAGTCGGCAGCGTGTAACTCGTCACTTCGCCTAAGTCGGCAGCGTCAAAAAGTCCCAAATTTATCTAATGTTAAATCGACTTACAGACTTTGAATAAAGTCTGTAAGTAGTCATCTCTAAGTCGTCACTTCGTCTAGTCGCCAGATGTTGTCCGTTCCAAGCGCCTAACTCGTCACACGGAACTGCTGCCTTGCGAGAAGCCCGATTTCATGGAATCGTGATGCGGGCGCTATTTATAACTGCGCTGCGTTCAGCTCAGTCAGCGCGCCGTCCCACATGCATCTGAAGAGGTATTCAGGCTGCGCAATGCAGTCTCTGGCGAAGGAGTAAAGGATCGATCGAGCTTAGTGTTGAAGTCCGATCATGGTTTTATATTGGCTTGTTTTGTACATCACCACACTCACTTTCACATTGGTATTGAGTGGTAGTCATCACGATGACTGTGTGTCATGTAATTTGTCGATGGTATATGAGTTTTCATTCCATATGAAAACTCATTCTATCATTCCAATGAATGAATTCTAACAGCCATTCATTCCACATTTGTCGATGGTCATATACCATCACCGATGGTATATGAGTTGTCTTACAGTTGTTCATTATCTTTTCTTTTGATAAAGTGATTCATGAATTCCATCTTTGCTTGATCACTTTCCAACTAACCAATGAACCCCACCTATGCCCGAGGATTGTTTCCCTTTTGGTACAATAGCCGGCTTAGAGATTGTTGCGCCCTCTCACACGTACGTGTCCAGGCACACGCAACTTCATCCTTCACCCCACAGTCATCATGAATGTTCGTATACGCGTAAGTCGTACATGTCTAAGTTGTCACTTTTTCTCGGTCCCGATGGTGACGACTTACGCCTAGTCTACTGTATATACATATATATATACTGAACCGGTCAAAAGTTTTAGAACACCCACATTTTCAGTTTTTACTGAAATTTAAGCAGTTCAAGTCCAGTGAATAACCTGAAATGGTACAAAGCTAAGCGTTGAACTGCCAGGTTAAAAAAAACAAACAAGTTTGGGTTATGAAAAACTGAAAAATAATGTATATTTCAGAGTTGTTAAAAAGTTCAGGGTTAGGGAACAAGTAATCGGTTAGCAACTGCAGCTGTTCTGCAGCAATGGAAGTAAATTAAGCCTTGAAAGTT
>CM068953.1:12685373-12705120 GCA_035128595.1 Eptatretus atami | reverse complement strand
TACATAGTGTTACGAATTTGGAATTCGATTGCACACAACATACAGGTTCCTTTAGTCAGCTATGTTGATAAGTGCTTGTTCCCTAGATAGCTCACCTTTCATTGTTTAAATGTTCAGAAATCGATTAGATGCGCTGCGGATCGATTTAATAGTTAGGGAACGAACAATGGAGACATCCCTCCCCCTCTTCTGCGAAGAGCAAGAAGACCCTGCCGTCCCGTGACTCATGATGTCAACAACTCCCTCCCACCCGTGGCTGAGCGGGGGATGGAGCACGAGGGCATGAGTCATGAGTCACGCGCGGGAGCAGGGGAAGGGCGGGAGAAGGATAAGAGGAGATCTTTTCTTTGTTCGTGTTCGGGAGTTGGAGTAGTAAGCTTTTTGCTTCGGCAGAGAGTAGTCGTTCAGCAGACCGTCAGGTCCTGTTTGGCTGTGCGTTAGGGTTGAGGCTTCGGAAGCTTTTTTGCTTCGGCTGGCTCAGTGAGCTTCGGCTGAGGCATGGCTCGGAAGGAGGCTTTTTGGAGGCTTTTTGCTTTGGTGGTTCAGTGAGCTTCAGCTTCTGCTTGGCTCGGGAGAGCTTTTTGCTTCGAGCTGCTTTGCTTGGAAGAGAGTTGAGCTGGTCGCTCGGCTCGAGCTGCGAGTGGTGGCTTCTTCTTCTTCTTCTTGGTTCGTGGAGCTCTTTGTTCTCCATTTTGGTTCCGGCTTGGTGCGACTCGTCAACCTTTTCTTGGAGGTGGTTCCTTGGGGGAAGCGGCGCATCGACGGGAAGGATCGCACATCGACAGGAACCCAGCACGTGTTGAGAAGCGCGGGAGATTCGTGGGAGCTCGGAAGGATCGCGGTTCACGGCGATTGGATCCAGCTCGCTCTCGCTGGAGCCCGGGTCCGAACAACTTGAAGACCACACGGGTGGAGAGGTTCGAGATGGGCTCTGGGTTTCAGCTCACCTGTCCTCCGAGCTGGAGCTCGTTATTAAAGGCCTCTGCCACCATTTATTGGGTGTGTGTGTGTGTGTGTGCGTACGTGTGTCCGTGGGCCGTCTAATAAGTAGGAAATTGTTAAGTGCTTCGTGTGCTGTAATTGTTGCATCGCATTTCGTATAGACGGTCGTAGTTCTTTTGTCGTTGTTTTGTTGATTGTATAATTGCATACGTGTGTTGCCTTGTTTAATTGCATACGTGCTTTATTATAATAAATGTCCTTGTGTGAATGTAACCTGTTCGTTGCGTCCTCTTCCTTAATTGAGCTGCCATCTTACACTCGGAATATAGTTGGTTTTTAAATAGCCGGTAAAGTGATCGGGTCCAACGGGACTGCGCGATAATACCCGCTGGTTATCCCAAAAGGAAGCGAGCTGCTTAAGCGGCTCGTTTCCAAGCGGTCCCGTTGAGGTAAATCTCTCGTAACCTACCGCGCGCGAATAATTAGGTAAATCGAAGATTTGGCGATCGGACCCTGTAGCGCGGGTAGAGTGCGGACAAGGTTGTGGTGTGGTTACAAACACACCTGTGGCTGGTTTCCGGCTTTGATTCCGAAAGCCATGACTGAATTGCTCGTTCGGTGGGCGAACCGGCGCTATTAGTTAACGCGGTCGTTCGCCGCCGGGCGGGTGCGAATTCGAAACAATAATTATAATATATTAATTTAATTAATAAAATTTAATATTATATATATATATACATATTATGCTATATACATATATATATATATGTGTATATACAATTATACTGTTACGAATCTACGCCCGCCCGGCTGCGAACGACCGGTTTTAACAGAATCTGCGGCCGTACGCCCGCCGGACGAACAATTCAGTCGTGACTTCCCGGAACAACGCCGAGAACCAGTCATGGTTGTGCCTTCAACGGCACACCATGGCCCAGTCCGTATTCTACCCGCGCGCGACAGGGTCAATTGCCGAATATCGATATACTAAATATTTGCGTGGGTAACCTACCGAGGGACTGTACTTCGGCGAAGGCCTGTTTGGACACGAACCGCTTAAGCGGTTCGTTCCGTTCTGGGATAACCGAGCGGGTATTATCGCCAGACCTCACCGGACCCGATTCTATTATCGGTATTCAAAATCAACTCGTATTCCGAAAAACAATATGGCACTTCAATGGGGAAAATGACACGACGAACGGGGCACATTTAAACAAGCACATTCATTATACACGGATACATTTATTATACAAGCACATATGCAGTCAGGAATGCAAAACACTAACATGCATGTATACAGAACAAAAGCAAAGCAAAAGTTGCTACGACCGTCTATAAGCAATTATGTACAGTCACTTATATGGTTTTACTTACGGGACTCGGCGCCACACATTCATTTAAAGAAAAAGCAAGAAAAGACCCCCTCATAGACAAGGGAGTCAGACTGGGCCTGGGCCTTTATAACGTGGGGCTTTGGTGACCGAAAGAGCCCACGAGCCGTTGCGGTTACCTGCACCCTCGTGGTGCCTTGATGGGGCGATCCGCGACGTCCCGTCCCCACGGAGCTAGCTTAGCCGCGGATGAACTCGGGCCTTCCGCGTGGAGGCGAGCTCTCTCCGGCTCTCTCCACACAAACGCGCAGTTTGCGCGAAACAGCAGGCAAGGCTGTGCCTCCAACTCGCGTCTCCTTCGTGACGCCCGCACTCTCCACCGACTGCAAGCTCCAAGCTCCCGACTCCGACACGAGCCCAACCTCCACACAGCTCCTTGGCTTCTTCAGACTCTCTGAACCCCGACAGACACTCTCCACCTACTCAGACCGACTTCCTCCAGACTCCACGTGACTACGACTTCCTCCAGACCCCCTCCAGACTCTTTGAACTGGCGCTCTGCGCGCCTTTTATAGGGCTGGTGAGACGAGATCCGACTCCGCCCTCTGACCCTGACCCTTCTCGGGGAGCGGACGTTGCAGGAATCACCGACGCTCTTGATCCGAATTGCGCGAAGCTTGCACGGAGCGGACATTGTGGAAATCACCGACCCTGCACCTCTGACCTCTGACCCTGCGCGGAGAGGGGGTTGCAGGAATCACCGACCTGCACGCGAGAGAACCCTTGCTCTGCCTGCAGCGATGCATTTGATCGGATCTCGCCGCTGCTGGCGCAAAGATGGCGTCGTTTCGGAGACGAAGGTGAGGCGATGTTTGGTGGTTGGAGATGTTGACGTTGCTGGCGAAGTGGTGAGGATGGCGTGGTTGTTGAGAGGCAGGTGTGTTGTGGTGGTGGAAAGGTGGTTGGTCTGAAGCGGTTGTTGAGAGCGGTGGTGGTGGTGGTTGTTGGTGAAGCGGTTGATGAGAGCGATGTTGGTGGTGGAGGTGGTTGTTTGAAGCGGTTGTGAGAGAGATGTTGGTGGTGGAGGTGTTTGGTCCAAAATACGAAGTAAAAGAATAACGGCTAACTCAAAGATCACAGCCCTGTCCACACGGATAATTTCCATTAAACAACGGTGGGAAATGTAACTGAACACGGACTTATCGGCATAACTGACTAAGGACCTATATGGGTTTCTGCGAATTTCCACAGCCGTAACAATACATATATGTGTCTATATAATATATATAAATATATATATATATATTGTATGTATCTACACACATACTATATAATATATATATATATATATATATTAATTATTCTATTATAAATACAAGCTTGCACACAAAAACTCGGCTCGCGTCACAGCGATCCCTATGAAATTGCTATGGCACTTGCGGACATGCCGACAATGTTTAGGAAGTCTTGGCATTCATAGTACCTACTTGCATTTGCACAATGCGTATTTTTGTCAATTCCCCGTGTACGGTCTGTCGTCTGCTACCAAGCTATGTTGTACTGCTATCCGGGATGTGCACGGGTATCGCTATTTTAATATTATTTTTTTTTTTTTTATATATATAATATATATATAATATATATAATATATATAATAGTGATAATACGTATATAAATATTGTTACGGAAATGGCCCTTATTTGG
Organism: Eptatretus atami; assembly: GCA_035128595.1. Classification (NCBI taxonomy): domain Eukaryota; kingdom Metazoa; phylum Chordata; class Myxini; order Myxiniformes; family Myxinidae; genus Eptatretus; species Eptatretus atami. Next base: position 12,701,143 of record CM068953.1, on the reverse strand, counting down.
CTACTAAAGTATAGGATAGCTCAGATCCCCATTAAATGCATGTTTAGCTAGGTTGTTCGGTAAAATGGACGTTACATGTGTGTCGGGAGGTGTAAGAGGCTGTTTCTTGTTTGGCGATGGGTGTGGATCGAGAGCTCCTCTTTTCTCGCATCTCCGGAAACGATAGGCCCCGCCCAGTCGGCTGAGGGGAGTGGCCTGAGAGGAGGTGGGGTAAGGGGAGGAGTTTGTCGCTTCATGGCCCAGGCAGACCTCTTTTTCTTATTTTGCCAACTTAGCAAGGCTTTCTTACTGCCACTTCGACTGGTCAAACTGCAGCTGCGAAGTCTTCTCTTCACAGTTGGAAACTGAGACTTCCTTATTTCGACGCAGTGTTAAGCTGTGCTTGAAAGCTGCCTGTGAGCTGCCGATCACGCAAGCTGTTGACTCTCAGAAACCTGTCTTCTGATTGTGTTGGCTTTGGGTCTGCCAGACTCTTAAACTGTCAGAGTTTCCTCCAGTTTCCAAGTGCCTTTTGATGGTGTTAGGAAACTTGTTCTCACTGACACCTTGGCTTCTTTGTAATTTCTCTGAAGGAAAGACCACACTTTTTAAGGGTTATAATGGTCGTCTGTCCTTCCTTTTAATTGCTTTTCTCACCATTTTGGATGGGCAGTGTACTATTTCCTGCAGTGAATATTGTCGCAAATAATGCTTCAGAGGGTGGAGCAACCAAGTTGTTTCCAACACTGCTTTTTACGTTATACAGATAGAGGGTTTGTAACTAATCAACAAAATTGGGACAACCTTAAGGAATTGTTTGCATCAACTTTCAGGCTTAATTTACTTCCATTGCTGGACAGCTGCAGTTGCTAACGATTACTTGTTCCCTAACCTGAACTTTTAACACTCTGAAATATACATTATTTTTCAGTTTTCATAACCCAAACTTGTTTGTTTTTTTTAACCTGGCAGTTCAACCGCTTAGCTTTGTACATTTCAGTTATTCACCTGGACTTGAACTGCTTAAATTTCAGTAAAAACTGGAAAATGTGGGGTGTTTATATAACTTATTTGACCGTTAGTATATATAATGTAAATAACAGTAGCTAGGCGTAAGTCGTACAATGGGACTTGTAGAAAAAGTGAACAACTTAGACAATGTGACGACTTACGCGTATACGAACATTCATGCGATGACTGTGGGGTGAAGGATGAAGTTGTGTGTGCGCCTGGACACGTACGTGTGAGAGGGCGCAACATCTCTAAGCGGATTGTACGCAAAAAGGGAAACACAATCCTCGGGCATAGGTGGGGGTTCATTGGTCTAGTTGGATCAGTGATGTCAACTGCAGCTGAATTCAATGAATCCTTTCACAGTTGAAAGAAAGACTTTTATTTGACAGTGCATGAAGCTGTGAGCTAACTGCATGATCCTTGAGCTGCGTAAGAGTGGTTATGACCTCGAAAATGTTTGAATGATGTGTGCTGGAATCTGCAATCATTAATGATGGACAGAGTTTTCATTATGACTCATATACCTTATCGGAGGAAACTGTAACATGACACACTCATGGACTGATCTTTGAACTCCTAATAGGAAAGCCAACTTTAAAGTGTAGTTTGGTTGTTGCTTAATGCCTTTCTACCATGACAACGACAGCGGGTCAATATTCCAAAAATGCTTCAGACGGTGGACAACCACATTTTAAACTGCTTCGTATACAACACGTAGGTTATGAACTATCAACAATTGACCCTTAAAGGATGTCATCCTAGCTAATTACGGCATGCTGAATACTAGCTGGCAGTTGCAGTGAACGCGCCTGACTGTCAGCTGAACTTACAGCCGAAGTTTATAATATGGGATTCAGATTTCATAAACTTGGGGCTTCTTTGCTAAAGCAGTTCGTGGCGAGTTGTCCGGGAACGACACAATCTGGACTTCATGTACACTTTTCAGAGTATGCACCTGACTTACAGACTGCTTAAATTTACAGTATAAAAACTGATAAATTGTGGTGCTTTGAAAACTCTTGACAGGCGAGTAGTTACACAGTGCCATTACGTAGTACTGAATATCTATATTATATATATATATTATATATATATATAATATATATTTAAGTAGACTCAGAGCGTTGCGTCCATTGCTGGGATCATGCGAGAATGAAAGTGTCACTAAGCTTTGACATACGCATAACGCTCATGTGGCTGTTGGTATAGGGATGATTGCATGGCTGGAACTACCAGTTGGGGCGCAACATCGTAACCCAGGCAGGAACCATTGCATAGGGTTCAATTAGGCTGTCAAAAGATGATCATGTCATAAAGTAGAGACATTGTAGACACCATACATCGTGGATTGTATACCTCACAATGGGGATAACGTTAGACCTTTTGGAAGAGAGGCATATGAAAACAATACACGACATTACAGACACCGCACGGAACTACACAACATGTGGTTGGAGCAAAAGCCTATACGACGACTTACCTAAGCTGATTTACTCTGCCGATGCATGCCAGTAAATCCAGAGCGTGCGGGGTGCTGAGCTGACCACGCAGTTAAATCGCATACACGTTCATGAATGGCTCCGCAGCGAGTCGGGACGTTGGCTAATTTGTTTGGTGCGAACGCACTCTTGCGACGCGGTAACGAGAATGCTATTACGCTGTCGAAGGTTACAAGTTTGGACTTTGACGCCAACAGGCGATGGTACAGTGGAAGCCGTCTACGTTAATAAAGTTATTTCTATATGATGGAGGTAGAAGATTTATAATTTGTATAAAAAACGATTATTTATAATAATTAATAAATTAATAATTCGAGGTTGATTGGTTTGGATATGAGAATTGGTCATCGAAGTTATTGAGCACCTGGGTTAGATTAAAGAAGCTGAATACCGCAAAAGGAATCCGCGGGTAGAAGCCCAGACGAGGCTGAGAGGTGTCTGGATAATGGTGCCAGCCGTGGTGTGTCTGTCCATGTGGGTGGGTAGGGTAGAGTTGGGGGTATTCGTGTGTGATGGGGAATTGTGGTAGATGGGGAAGTGTGGGATGGTGTTGTATTGGGGGGCTGGAGGAAGAGTGGATTCACCCTGATAGTGAATCATCGATTCGACCTGACTGAGGGTGGAAACAAGGACAAATAGAACAATTCAAGAGAAGGAAAAAGAAGTCCAAGCTCATGAAAAGATAAGCATACAAGAGCAAATACAACATAGAAAACAAGGACTTGAACATTAGCTGTAGCAATACAACAAAGCTACACAATACATAGCCAAATACAAAACAATAGGCAAGAGAAAATTTAACAAATACTAATGTGAGGCCAAAAAATATATATATAGAAGAAATCAATCAACAGTTTTAAAACCAACCTGAAAAAGTTCTACACGAAGCAAGAGAAACAAAAACAAAATGTGACAACTCTCCCTAAAAAGAGGACCGAGAAAAATTTTTGAAAAGGTTATATCTGAAGCTGAAAAAGAACACAAAGGGAAGGCTGATTAGATACAACACTTGAAAAGAAAAAGCAACATCCTCATGAAATGTACCTACGATGATTGATGAAGAGAAAATTAGAAAACATCTTGCAAAGCACTGAACTTCAAGTGCCGCAGCCGGATGGGATTCCAAACTTCTGGCTAAAGCACTCCATGCTCTCGACACCCCTCACGACACTCGAGCCAATGTAACAAACTCATCCAAGGGTAACAGCCAATGGAGAATGGTTCACAAAAGGCAACACTTTAATCCTGATATCTGAACGAAAATCCATGCACGCAAAAATATAGACCAATAACATGCCCACCAAACAACAATAAACTTTCAATATGTATAATAACCAATGCAGTTTAACGACCACTCACTCAACTAGGATGTTTTAGAGGCAGAGCAGAAAGGATGTAAAAGGGACACTTTGGAACAATACACCACATTTCTCAAAAACATACTTGAAAGCTGCCAAGCTCCTGAACAAACCAACGTTCGCCACAGCCTGGAGAGATTAACAAAAATGCCTTTGATAGTGTCCCCCACCAAATTCATGGATTTATAAAAATGCAATGGCATAGAATTACAAAAAATTTGACCCCCAATAGTCACATTGATTGAAAAACGCAATGAAGCTCTGGGCACAACTCTGATACGAGCTTATCTGGAAGGAAAAGATGAAATCCTAGGATGAAGATAGACGTGGTAATCTTACAAGGTGACAGCTTTTCCCCACTCTGTTTTGTCTGGCTCTGGACCCATTGAGTAACCTCATCAATGAACAGGACACTGATCAATTGACATGCAAACAGAAAATGACCAAAGAAACAAGAAAGGTGACACCGACTACACTGTGGATGATCTAAACTCTTCGCACCAAATATGAGAAATTGTTAGATAAACTGAAACTAGTGAAGCTGTACTCAGAGGACATTCAAGATGAGTTTTGGTCTTGAACAATGTGCTAAATGCACATTTTCACACGAGAGAAACAAAAAGAACAACAACTCTTTCAATCGATCAAAGTACAACAACACAGGAACTAAGAAAACGAAGCATCCACAAAATATGCTTGGAATAGAAAAGGCCACCAGGGAACACACACAAACAAATGCGTTAAATAATCAGGCAGAGTACCCGAACACAGGAAAAAGACCAATTCCTGAAGTCATCCCATCTCCAAAGAAACCAAGACGAAATCTATAAACCAATGTTTCAGTACTGTGTGATTCCAAGAAACTGTGTAATTATAACTGGCCACAATTGGAGATCAATAATTTAAGACACAAACAAGAAAACTAATTATTTACAAGATATTCCACAAAACGAATGCAATGTACTTATGAGATGAGAAGAGGAGGCGTTGATGAGGCTTAAACAAGTGGCACAGAACAACAATGTGGTCGGACAGCGGTAGTCATGTGAAAGCTCAACAGACTATCATGATGAGAAACATTTGTATATGAGCAAGAAAACAACAGACCAGAAAAGGGATTCCATAATTCATTTAGCAATAAATTCCAAAAAACAGGTGCAAAATTTGGGAATACTACACAGGAAAATGAAACAGAACAAACGCCCACATTATTGCAAAGAAAAAAAAGAAAACTACAAAAAGAAATATCAGGCAAGATCTACTCTTACAAATGGGAACAATGACAAAAGAGGCAGGGAAGATTAAAAATAAAAAACAGCTTGACAGGAATCGGAGATCGACAAGGAGGCCATGGAGAGGCTTAGAAGATGTCAAATAATTGGGATGGAGAAAGAGTTATCAAATAAATGGCCAAGCTGAAGGCACTGACACCGATGCTTTTTAAGAAAAGTGGTGGGATTGAGCCACTGGACAAATTTATGTTTGTGGGGAAAAAACAGAAAAGACCAGTCACCTCTCTCGAGATGTAAAAACTCAAGTCGGAACAGCTGTAACACAGAAAGGCATGACAGCGTCTGGCAGAGTAATCGACTGGCACATCTTTAAAACCTTTCAACATCTGGCCCAGAACGATCATGGGAAAACATAATCATGCTGATTCTTGAAAAATGTACAAATAAATGCTCACATATGACAAAGGATTCCGTCAAGTGTGAGAAATCGCAAAACAAAGCATTATGTCCGGACATAGTCAGGTCATGTATGGGAGCAATGCACCAAGAGCAGCGCAGTCGCATGTCCACTGTGGACATCGATGGCTGGATCAACCTGCTGCAACCACCAAAGCCCATGATTTTACGTTGGCCTCCTCCACTCACGGAGGCTCCCTCGCTGAAGGAATCTGGTTAAGCAGGATTAGCGTCAGGAAAAAGAGCCTATTATCCATCACAGCTGCAACTGCTGATGCTCATGGACGAGACAAGGTAATAAATCTCATCTTGAACTCTCCTCAGCAACTGCTCGTTGGACACAAACGTCTGACCAGCGATAACCAAGGATTTCCGAAGAGACTGGTACTGAAGTGTTAAGTTTCGTCTCAGATCCCTGGTCAGAGTCCAAGTCCTCACACTCAGGAGTAAGACTGGAAGTACCACCAAGGACTTAACGACTCAGACTTTCATCCTCTGCAAAGGTACCGCACAGTGCCACACTCCCATGATCCAGTGAACCATGACTCCCAGGCCCGACCCAGACATCTATTGACATCTGGCTTACAACATGCGGAGACATGAATTCACTCACATAAGGTACCTGAATCTCTTCGTGACCACAACAGAGTACAGACAAAACAAGAGCAACAATATGTCATTGAGAGCTGGATCTTTGTTTTTACCAATAGGAAATCCATAATTCCAGTGACTCTGGGCCTCCTCATTCAGATGCCTCGAGGCCTCCATAAAGATATCAAGCATCTCACAAAGATGGATGAATCAGCTGCGAAATCAAGGACAGAGATTCTTGCATTCCCTGCGATGCACGCACTTTGATCTCACCACATCCTCGCCCAGAATCCAGTCCATGAAACGCTGAAAAGTGTGGGGGCCAGTACAAACATCCCTGAAAGCCAGTAACAACTGGAAATAAAGTCGGAGATGTCCTCTACCACATATCACACGATTCTTAAGTACCTAGTAGAGTTCAGACGTTTAGAATTGATAGTGTTTTGGTGACAACCCCATGAAGAAACCGAGATCCTACAGAGGGGCATCCAATTCACTGAAATTGAATGCTTGCGGAGATCAACATTGGCTGTGAGCAGACCTTGCCCAAATTTCGTCTGCATTCGGTGAGGACTCCGAAGAGCAAGGATACGGTCAATCGTTCAACATCTTTGGTGTAAAGCCTGACTGGCTCTGGACGCTAGTGCTCAAGCATATGGTGGCAACACCCCATCAAGAATTATCCGTGCAAAGACCTTGCCCGCACGAGAGGCAGTGTCCCCTCCTTGGTAGTTGTTGCAGCTCTGGCGATCACCCTCCCTTTCCCAGAGAGGGCAATAAAGCCCGCTGCTCCTCATTCAACTCTTCAGGATATGCACTTGCTGTCCGGCCAAGAGCCCACGACGGCATCGCAACTGCATGATACAAACATTCCCCGTTAGGTTCAGCATAGCAAGTCCATGGTTACCCCATTCACGTTAGGGAGTCTGTTCAACAACAAGTTGAGCCACAATTGTCTGGAGGTCGCAATAGGTAACCCTGTACTCAATGCGGATGCGGTACGCCTCAAAGAACCAACGGTCACTTGGACTCTCGCAGGCCCACCATCGCGTCGGTCCGGCACAGCTGGAGAACACATCCAATCCCTAGCAGGAGAAATATTCCCAGGATTCGCACCCAACCCCCCCCACAATCTCACACATAGGCCTCTTGTCCACCTGTTGCCATGTACAGTTTTATACCTCAGGCTCCCTGAACAGCTCAGCTTCTACATTCAGCCTGGCCCTGCACACTCTGGTCAATGGTATCAGTGTCCCTTGAAAAGAACAAAATTGTTCTCGCCATTGGTGAGTTCCCAACGACATCTACCGGCAAATCAAAGACGGTGGCTTGAAGGCACTCCAACAACTCTTCAGGATTCCCCAAAAGCACCTAACCCCCTCAAATATCCCCACTCAGCCTGTTTGCAAACTCCTCAGCTACCCTCATCTCTTGAGCTTGCCAAACATCCAGATAAGGCTGGGATGTTTACCCATTCTCCTCAGATTAACCTGCAATCTTCAGATTGCTAAACAACAGGCCCTGTGGTCGGTGTTGAGGAACTGAGCACTCTTGGTGTACTTGCAGTTTGGATATCACTCCTCCACACATCGAACGAGCACATGGTCAATCTCCTTTGGCAAACCACCAGGTTGGAATACCAATTCCAGCGATGAGGCCTGTGGGCCCTGAAAAGATGAACCAGCCACCCGAAGTCATATATGTAAATAAGTCATATAATATATATAATATATATATATATATATATATATATTATTAATATAATATAATATGTGTATATATAGTAAATATATATATGTATATATGTATATATAATAATATATGTATATATGTATAAGCCATTTGTATATATATATAGATATATATGTATATAATATTATATGTATATATATGCATATTTGTATATATATATAATATATATTAATATATATATAATAATATATATATATAGTCACGGATTTCAGAATCCAGTCTGATGAATGCATCCACACATCCAGGTCCTCAGAGAGTTATTTCCTCAAATGCATGCTCAGATTAGCCCCATCCCCACGTCTAATGGGATTTTAAATGTGATGCGTTGACAAGGGGGAAGAATAGATCCCCTCTCTTATGGGAAGCTTTTTTCTTTGTGACAGACACGTTTACACACATTTCTTTCGTGAGCTCTGACTCGCGCCCTTATTTTTCCTCAGCAACGTTCTTTCGCGAGCTCCGACGCCCACCTTTTTGTGGAGCGCACGGGTCGTCATGGTAACCATGCGCAAGTGGGGCGGGGTGAGCTTGGGGCAGACTGTGCCCGCCGAGATGGCCCACAGTTATAAAACGAATTGGAGGTCCATTCTGAGGCAAAAAAAGAAAGTGAGGCGAGAGAAGTAAGAGGAAGGAGAAGAAAGCGCGAGAAGCGAGCAAGAAGCGGGTGTAAGCGCGCGAGGGAAGAAGCGAGCCAGAGAGGAAGTGAGCAAGCAAGCATGTGGTGCGCGTGTGGGTGTGAACAGTGCCGACAATGAGTGAGGCACGGGTCGGTCACCAACGTGTGAGGCGCGGGTCAATCACCGACGGACCGTGTGGGTCACTGGACGTCACCAGTTTCGTGAAGTGTGAGAAGCTGCCTGTGTCGCAGCACCAGGGTCTAAACCTGCGACAGACGATCTCGGTGCCCTCCCAGACGTCGACTGGTGTTCAAGGCTGTTCGCGAGAGGGTGCACGGAAAGGCTGGGTGCTGGCGACGGACGTGACACGCACGCACACATTTCAGGATGTTTTCACTTCATGGCTAACTACTCTCTGATGAGCGAGACGATTCTTCTCCCACCCCCCTGAATGATCTGCTGGGTACCCTTGTCTGTGTTTTGCTGCAAGTACGTCAATCCCCGATAAGCATCTGCTCTTTCTCTCTTTCCTGGCATTTTGATTGATTTTGCTTTGAAATTTATTCTTTTATTTACCTCAGAAAATAAAAAGTTATTTTTATTTATTTATTTTATCATTAATAAATTATTTATTGACTTCCAACCTGTCCGTGTTTGTCCTTTCCTTCTATTGGTCGAGCATTGTCCGAACCACGATAGACTGGGAGGTAATTACCACAGATTTGATCAAAAATAGTCGGCACGCACCAGCGGTTAAAATGCTTCGGGGCCACCCGAATTAAAATCTAATCGAGATAACATTGGTGCTTTGCCGAGGGTACGCTCCTGCTCAGATAAACCACGTGACCTCTAATTAAATGGCATAATTAGACGGTGGACACTGGAACACGTGGTTAACTGGGTGGCGTTTGTGGTTTTAAAACAACCCATCGTACCACAACATTAATTGTGAGCGGTGGCCCCAGGTCCGGCTCCCGAGGACAACCGGGATTAATCCCCGAGTGACAAGCTGGTGTCTAATGGGAATTTCTAATGGGATTTTAATTGTCTACTGGGATTCTAATGGGATGTAGGTTTTTGGTACCTGTGGCCACAACAATATACATATATATAGTTTTTTTTTGGAACACAGGAACCAAACTTTTGGTAAATATTTATTCATTGAATAACTAGACTATCTTACATGGAATAACAAGCCCTTCACCCTACTCCGGCCATCCCCACAACAATGTATAAACTGTGTGTTTATGACATACTTGTCAAAGTATTCGGTCAATAAATGGAGGAAATGGAGGTCGTTCTTTTTAATTTAATGAAGACAAGTAGGAAGAGCTTTCAAGAAATTGATTCCGCTCATACTTTTCCTCGTTGTTTGGGATTTGAATGCACATATCATCCTCAATATAAGTTTGTTTCTCCTGATTTGAGCATTGAATGTCGGTTTTTGGATATCTTTAGATTTCTGACAAGCTCACTGGAAAAAAATTGAAAATCTGTTAAGAGATAACTTAAGAAAGAAAAGATAAAGGTCCTAACTGTAAAGTGTGTACATCATGATCATTACACAGAGAGTGAGAAATAATTTACCGAAACAACATACCCACAAAACATGTTTTATAGAACCCTTAATGATATAGCCATACTTCAGAGGATTATAAACAGACACAAAAGACATGAGGACTTTGAAGTTAAAGATCTCATTGATGACCAAAGACTTTTTCATCAAGACTGACGTGCTTTCGCATTTGCAGATGTTTTTTTAAAATTTAGAACATGTTTGAAGTTTTAGACCCTGCTTCTTGATCGTAGAGCAACAGATTTAGCTTGGGATGCATGTTTAAAATAACCTTCAGATTGACAACCAATGATGATATGTTCCTCATTGTTGATTGAGGAATGAAAGATCAGTTATTGATGAAAAACAAAGAGGGCAATTATTTAACAAATTTTGATGTGAGTTATTTCCTCCTATATGCAATGTACCATCCAATGCGAGGAGGAAGATTATGTGGCTAATGAATTAAAACGAACAGAAAAAGAGCATTCGAAAATACTCTGGTGAAGCATTGACATCATTCCCATCAGTCATATTTTTAGGTAAATTTTGTATATTTGGCAATATTGCACAGCAGACACTGCAGGGATCTTACAGTAACACTTAGAAGTCTACCAACCGAGCAGAGAACCATTTTCACGTCATCAAAAACAAATATTAATTTGCCAATCAAAAGTATCCATGAATTGAGAACAATTATCGATAAAACCAAAGAATGTTTTACATCACAAACTTTGAAAGAAATATCTTTCCATGAGGTTTGATAAACGTGAAGATTTTGAAAATTAATGATAAAGAAAACAAAGAGTGACTTTGAGAAGGACCTTTATAAGTTTATGAACACTTTTTTGCCTTGGATTGCTGATGGAAAATCTAAGATGAAGAGTAAATCCTACTATTAATTTGCAATTGGTCACTGGCTTTGACAAATTTTTATTATAGTCCCTAGGCATCAAATAGATATATATATATATATATATATATATATATATATATATATATATATATAATATATACAGTAAGTCCTCGCTTTTCGCAAGGGTTGCGTTCCTGGAAAACCTTATGATAAGCGAAATTGTGTTAAACAAAACATTATTTCCCATAGAAACCAATGTGTTAAGGGGGGATGCGTTTTGGCTCGGAATTTTTTGGACATAAACACAAATTTTTTGGACATAAACACAAATAAACAAAACACACTCCTCGAGTAGTGGCGACTTACCCAAAGGCTGGAGGAACGGAGTTGATTGCGGTGGACAAGTCACACTTGCAGAGTGGCAGAATCGTCCCCCTCTTCACTTGACACTGTGCTGTCACTTTCTTCACCAGCGGAACGGTCTCTTGGCAGCTGGTTGAAGGAGCATCCTGGATGGTGGATGGAGTTGGTGCTGCATCTTTTGGCTTGAAAAATGCGTGGAGATTGGGCTGGATGGTTTCTTTTTCTTTGCTGCATAAAGTTCCTTGTAGCAACAAAGGGCATCATTAACAACATGGCTAAAATCAGTGCTCCTTTCAAGATTTGGATCTTGCTCGATAACGAATTCTATGGCATTTTCAAACGAGCTGAGGATTTGGCTGAGGTTTTTCATGGTGAGATGCTTGGATGAAGGTGTCCCAGCATCTTCTTCTTCCTCAAGAGCCCACTGCTGCTCCAACTCCGTAAGATCTTCATTGCTTAAGGATTCTGCATGAGACTCCAGTAAGTCATTCACGTCCTCTTCGTCAACCTCTTCAAAACCAGCCTCCTGCGCCAGGTCTACAATTTGACTTGTAATCAATGGAACATCAGCAAACCCCGTGAAATTGTGGACACACTCAGGCCACCTTTCTTCCACACAGCGTTCATTGTGGAGGCACTCACCTCCGCCCATGAATCCTTAATGTTTTCCAAAGCCATTTTTATGTTGTATGTTCGCCAAAACTCTTGATTGATAGCTTGTCCTTATCAGTTTTTTTGATAAGCTGCAGCATGGTATGCTTAACATAATAGGCTTTAAAAGCAGCAATAACTCCCTGATCCATAGGCTGTAAAAGTGAGGTAGTATTTGGTGGTAAAAATACAACCTGCACGTTTTCACACCAGTCTTCCATTTGCTGAGGATGGGCAGGAGCATTGTCTACAAGCAGCAAAGATTTGTTGTCAATGTTGTTCTCCTTGGAGTACTTCTCAACATGATTGGAGAAGTAATTGATCACGTAATCGTGGGTCAATGCCCCAGTCATCCAAGCCTTTGTATTTGACCGCCATATTACGGGAAGTTGTGGCTTGAGGCAACCCTTTAGCGCTCGTGGGTTTTCAAGAAACGTAAACAAGAAGCGGCTTGAGTTTTACATCCCCTTCTGCATTTCCACCGAGTAATAAGGTCAGCCTGTCCTTTGCTGCTTTAAAACCCTGGAGCAGTCTTTTCTTCTCGTGCGATGTATGTACGGGAGGGCATTCTTTCCAAAACAATCCGGTTTCGTCAATATTGTAGACTTGCTTCGGTGAGTAACCCCCCTCCTCAATCATCTTCTTCAACTTTGCTGGAAACTCTGATGCGGCAGCATGGTCCGCACTTGCTGCCTCACCGCTACACTTCAGGTTGTGGAGGTTAGCGCGATGACAAAACCTCATGAACCAGCCTCGGCTCGCTGTGAAGGTCTCTGCGCCTTCACCCTTTCCTTCAGCTTCCTGTTTCTTCTTTAAATCGTTCCACAACTACGCGCTTTTTCTTGTATCACAGCAAGAGATAAAGGCATGCGACGTTTAGTTTGATCTTCTATCCACACACATAATAAACGCTCCATGTTGTGCAAGGCACCATCTCTATTCTCGTTAGTGTCGTTGCACTCGAACTGGTCGCAATCTGTGATATTTTCTTTATCTTTGCCGAACTTTGGTCGATGCAGCGATTGTATGCGCGTGGCCGATTTCCGTTGTCCCTTCACCTCGTTCATGTCTTTTAATTATATCCAATTTCACCTTCAATGTGACAGCCTTTCGTTGTCTCTTGAAACGAGGTGTGCTCGGCAAAAGACTTGCGGGTCGCTTGGATTCATACTGCAAGGTATGCAGGCGAGCGTGAAGAGAATACGTACAGTACAGCATACAGTACATGCGCAGTAAAGTGAAAGTGTGTTTTGCATCCTGTGTGATTATTGTTTTTGCAGGCAGTTTGAAACTTTTTTTTGCGTTTTTCTTGCAATGACATTACGATCGGCATAAAATGTTTGCGATAATTGAAAAATTGGTCATTAAAACTAAATTACAAGAATCGATATCGATATGCGAACTTCCGGTTAGCGAGACTTACTGTATATAATATATATATTATATAATATCTTATATATAATTTATATATATATTGTTGCGATTCGCGCCGCCGCCAGCATGCGAACGGCCACGTGACTCGAATGGCGGCCGCCTCGCCCACCGGACAGACAATTCTGTCGTGACCCTCGGGAACTATCGCCCGGAGCCAGTCACGGGTGGGCCTTTCGACCTCACCATGATCGTGCCAATCGGCACCCGCGTGGGATAGGGTTGTTCGCCAAACTCGACCTACCTAAGTACCCACGCAGATGGTAAACCGGGCGATCGCACCTCGCCGTAGGTCGACTCCGGACACGGGCCGCTTAAGCGGTCCGTTCCGTGCTATCGGGATAACCGAGCGGTGTTATCGTCGGCCTCGACGGTTCCAATTAATTATCGGGCGTATCAAGCCCACTACGAACCTTTTCCGTGAAGCAAGATGGAGATTCAATTAAAGAAAGACGAAGCGAAACGGGCACAGTTCAACAAGTAAGACAATTTATTCCGCGACACACGGATAGCACACATATACAGCCATACAGTATGCACATAAAGCAAATGCAACAAAAGAAACAACGACGCAGATATACTACCGAATACGCGAACACTCGGCAACACTTATACAGTTCTACTTTACAGACGGCGCCGACAACATTTACTCAAAAGCAAAAGAAAAGGCCACCCTCAAAGACAAGGGGGCAGACGAGGCCCGTGGGCCAATATGTGCGCGTGACCTGAAGGAGCGGCCAGGCCCGCGAGACCGGGGGGTCCTACCCGTGTCCTCGTGACGAGCCGCAAATGTCGCTGCGCGGCGGTGCCCCAACTTCGTGCCCCTTCGCGGTTTCGTTGGCACCGCTTGGAGTGGGGTGGAACGGGCCCCCTTTTTGCACTCTCTCAGCGCGGGGGAAAAAGGGGGGATTGTTGATGCCCTGGGGGAGGAGAATGGGTGGCTGCTTGGGTCCCACGACGAGCGATCCACCGCGACCTCGTCGCCGACTTCCCTGCCTCGGACCCGAGCTCCTTGGCTCTTCCCCCAATTCTCCTCAGCCGACTGCAGAAACCACTCGATGCCTTCCCCACCCGACTCGACTCCGTTCTTCAACCCGCTCTGACTCCGTTCTCCAACCCGACTTGACTGCTTTTCCAACCCGACTTGACTCCGTTCTCCAACCCGACTTGACTGCTTTTTCCAACCCGACTTGACTCCGTTCTCCAACCCGACTTGACTTGACTGCTGCAAAACCCTCTGCGCTCGGCGTTTTATAGGCCGGCAGGAGAACCCAGTATGCAAATTTCCGGATCAGGATGAGCTCGGGGGCGGAGCCACGCTCGCCCATTGGTCGGAGGAAAGGGGGCGTGAACCTCCCCTGATCCTAGAATTTGCATATCTCGATTTCACACAGATGTGCCTGGAGGCGGGGCCAAGCCGCCCCGCGCTTCCTAATTGAACGGATCAGAAGTGGGCGTGTAGCATTCCTGATCCGAATTTTCCCTCGGAAAGGCCGCTATTTGCACTCGCGGCCCGGTGCGTATCGCTGAACGAGCCCAGGACAGCCCGACGCTCAGTGTTCACAGGTGCTGTGGGAATGGTCATGGTGCCGTGTGGGAATGGCATGATGCGATGATGTGGGAGCGAGTTGTGACGGTAAAGGTCGTGGCTGTTGGCGTTGTTGTGTTGTCTGAGGGTTGGAGCGTGGTTGCAGTTGGTGACGATGGCTGGCGTGGTGGTTAAGGTGGTTGCGGTGTGATGGCGGTTGGGACGTGGCTGGTTCAAAATAAAGATAGAACAGAAAAACGGCTATCTCAAAGCGTCGCAGCCCGAATGAATCACATAAATTCCCTTTAGACAACGGGTTTGGGCTAACTACACATGTACTTAGAGATATCTCACCTACGGGACCTGAATGGTGGTTTGCGAATTTCCACAGCCATAACAATATATATATATATATATATATATATATATCGAACAAACAGTATCAAAATGGAGCACATTGTCGCCATTCGTGCATTTAAATTGGATCAGATGTGGCAACAAATGTGAATTGTTGCTCCCGGGCTTGCCGGCTCGATGGCAGAAAATTCCATTTGCATTTTTGTTGGTTCCGTGCGGGCACAAGTAACTTACTAACGTAAGATAATGTTCAATTTGGAAATAAACAGAAAAATAATAAATAAACCAAACTTTGAGAGTCAAACTATATATTTTCAGAAAACTTGATAGGATTTCCTCTTAAGAAAGGAAAGATAAAATTACAAAACTGTTCTGCACGGATGAACAATTATAATTTGAAGTGACAGCTCATATGTTAACTTAAGACAAAAATACATTAACAATACCAATTGAGAAAACATCCCAAAATTAAAAGCCCATCCACATCTGTTTTGTAATCCAACTAAATTTGACGAAAACAACAGCTGAAAA
>CM068953.1:12673060-12685363 GCA_035128595.1 Eptatretus atami | reverse complement strand
TAATTAGTGTTCTCCATATTTTCATAATAAGTGGTTGTTGAAAATTTGATGACAAAAGCTGAAATGGTAAAAAACAAAGTTATTGCCTGGACAGACAGACAGAGACAGACATACATACACACAAGTGATTGCAAAACCCTGTCTCCTGCTGCACTGAAGGACAGGCTAATGACTGTTATTCCCTGGTAATAGCTGGATATTACCATTGGTTGGAAACAAGATTGTTTGGTGCCAAATTATTGAGTTAGAAAATAGATACATTTAGAAACAACTTCCTCACAGTGATGTTTGTTTTTCATCATCTCCTTATGTCCTTGGAATTCATGTAAAAATACAGTAATGCATCCTTATGCAATTGTCCTTCTATAATATATGAACAAGCACCTCCATATGAGCATATGAACCTTGGATTACTGCAAGATAAATGGAAGGACCTTTTGAAATCGTCATTTTAGAGCAAATGAATGTCATTGCTCGTGTGTGATGTGAGACACTCAAAACCATACCAAAAGGTCATTGGTTGATTTGTTTTTAAATAACCACCTGCTGAAAAGCTCCCAATGTAATGCTATTATTACTTGGCCTATGGAGCTGCTTGAGCGACTGTAAAATAAAAGGTAAAGAGGAATGCTTGCCAAGGAGGATGAAGGCATGGGATAGGGTTGCTAAATATTTTCCCAGATAATATATCCCAAATAGACGTCGGAAACGGAGGGGCTGGAGGGGCACCACCACTCCCTTTACATGTCCGCAGAGGGGGCAGGCACCCTCTCTATGAGATTTGTCTGCATGCATATTATTGCTTTTTTATATTTGCTCGAAGCTCATGGAAGAGCTACGTTTTTTTATAGTTGCTTTTGGCTCAGAAAGAAAATAGTACAAGTGAAGCATGTAATTGATTGTTTTCATCATGACCCAGTAAGATTGTTCTGACAGACTTGTGTTTTTGTCCTTGTTACCCTAGCCAGGTGAAAGCGTGTTGCATTTGGGTCAGTTTGTCTGTCTGCTTGTTTGTCCACACAGAATGTGATTATGGTTTTTCTCTCCAACCGCTTGTCAGATTGACACGAAATTTTCACCATAGGAGCAACGACTCATGCACAATGTTTTCATGATAAATATGTTGTCATTCGTCATGTAGTTTGGCAACCATATAGTTTTTTTAAACCTTCAAAAACCTTGTTCTTTGAAATGGCTGAACAGATCGAAGCAAAATTTGAGGGCTATGACTGCTTATCCATTTGGAATATAACATTCCCACCTATGACATCATGGGTCATATGGTTTGGCAGCCATATTGAATTTACCTAAAAACCTTTTAAAACCTTCTTCTCCAGAACGACTGGACAGATCGAAGGAAAACCTCACACACATGTTCCCCAAGCTTTTGGGATCCCAGGGTTTTCACAAATAATTGATAGGTCAATGGTCTGACAGCCATATTGGATTGAATGAAATCTATAAAAAATTATTTCTCTAGAATTGCTTCATCAATCAACGTGAAGCTTCAAAATTATGATCTTGTAGTGATGGGGAATATATACGTCTTAAATTTCAACCTGATCAGACGCATGGCGTGGCAGCCAGGATTATTTGATTTTTTTTAAAATAACGCTCATTTGGCTCTGCCTGGATGGGTTTGAGGGTAGAGGAGCAGCAGCTGAAACCCAAATCTTATCCAGGTTCCTTATGATGACTTCATCTTTGCCTTTTGCTTGTTGGGGTTCCTTGTGATTACTCCAATGCAGGACTGTACCTATTTGGTCTTCCATTTGATTTGAATTGAATTTATTTTAATCCCATTCCTAATTAAATTGAATAATAATGAAAAAAGTCATGGATCAGGGTCAGGTGTCCAATCAAAGCGGGGTTGCATCAAAGCTGTACGTCTTAATACCCAGTCATCACTGCCAGCAGTTATAGTGGCAGTTATAGTTATATCTTGTATTAATTATGGAACACACCAGTACACAAACACTACACAAAACTGCACAAACAAACACAACACACCATACAAAACAAGTCCTGGTGAGGGTCTGCAATTTCTGATTGCTCATTTTCTTGTTATTTATTTATTTATATATATATATATATTAATCTAAACACCTCCTTTAATTAATACATATATATGTTTAACCAATAATATGAATTAAAGAATTTATCTCACTAAAATAATGAATTCATTATTATTATCTGAAATGCAACAGTAACTTGTCAACATGAAAACCAAACAAAGTTAAATAAAAAGGTGACGATGAAGTCTAAAGACATTCTCACAAGACCTGATCAAACAATCAGCCAAATATCCCTTGTTTAACATGATGGAAAAAAAACTTTCTTAGCATGTTCCACAAAATCATCCTTTACTGAACAAATTCTTACAAATCTAAGTAGCTGAGATGAAAAGACATGGAGACACATTTTAATTGGTACATTGCTACCTGGAAAGGTGTACAAGACTACCGGGAAATTGAAATCATCAACTTTATGATAGACACTTGTACTGAAACCATTCTGTCCAACTTGAACCAACACATCCAGATATGCAGAAACTGTACAATCATTACCACTCCTGTTTACAATCAGGTTATCTGGATAAATCTTGTGAAGCTGACTATCAAAAAAATTTCTCGTTAACCACACAAATATCATCTACATAATGACATGATTGAGATAATATTTTAGCTAATCCTAATTTTTTTATCCTTCATCAGTTTCTGCAAAATTGAAAATTCACACAAAATAAGAAAAAAAGTTCACTAGTAGGGGGCTGCAATTCCCACCCATGGGAATACCCTTATCCTGTTGAAACATTTTCCCACAAAAAACACAAAATTATTAAATTAAATAAAATTAACAGCATCCTTAAACTTCTGCTTATCAAAACAATGAAAACTTGAGTGTTTCCTTTTAGTAAAGAATTCTCTATCAAACCTGACACATAAAAACTTATTAAAAGAGTTAAAAACCTTGTCAATCACTTTGAAGAGTGAATCCCTCACTTAGAACTAAATCCAAATTTGTAAATAAAGTTGAAAAATCAAAAACTTCAACTGACTTGATATTGAGGCATCTAATTCTATCTAAGAACTCCAAGGAATAATTAATGTTCCAGAAAGTGTTAATACCAGAATTCTTCTTAATTGCTCAACAATATTTCCTAAACTGTTCCCCAACAACTTGTAAACCTGAGTTAATGATAACCGATAACTGTTTGGTAGAACACTGCCTGGCACCCGCTATAAACCTGTACTTGTACGGGTTCTTATGAAGCCTAGGAATCCAGAAAAGCCGAGGTATACAAAGATTTTCCTCTTTACATTTAATCCTGATTTAGTCATAAAATAATTCAGTCATTCATGGCAAAACGACCATTCACATGTGCCCTAATCCAGTTGAGTCCTTGATTACAAGTATGTATGAGTAGGGGACCATGACCACATCACAATGTAAACACATTCATCAAACTGCCTCAGCATAGCCTCCTGTTTGGCCATTTCATGAATAGTTGAGAATGCCATGCATGCCTAAGTTAGAAGTCAGTGAAAGCCCAGTAGGCCCTGACTTGTCAACAGCTTTGGCATGCATGTCTAAAATAAACCTTAATGATGTGTGTTCATTGTATATCTGCAGAAGATGAAATGATGTGTTAAAAAACTAGGGGCAGATGCAAACAAGAGAAGTTTATCTTGTTTGATATCTATGAGGCATGCTTGCTTTAACACTGTTTACCAATGAATAATCCCTTCAAACTAAAACACACCAACAGGACATCGAAATGAGGAGGTGTCTGCAGTGCTAACGGTGCACTGTTTGTTTAATTGCTTGAATCTTTGCCTGCAGGCCGTTGTCCCCAGACAGTCCATGTCAATGTGCGATGCCATTGACTTGCTCCGAAGTTAATCCAGTTGATTAAATTTTCTCACAAGCATTAGCTTCTGATTGCAACCATCAAAAAGGCCTACTCAGATAGTGGTGGATTGAAAGCTCTTTGCCCCAACATGTTGGACAGTTCGCACAAGAGCTCTTCGGACCACACTTGACAATTAGAATGGCAGTCAATACTCGGCATACTTCTGCTAGGCTACACAGTTTACATTTTGTATCCCACTGATAGGCCAGATCTACATCTGGACCTTAATCAATCTCTAATAAGCTTGTTCTTGTCATCAACCCAATTAATTCACCAAGTTTTGTCATAACCCATCCACAACATTTTAAAATATCAAGCGATATATCGTTTTTGGCCCTATCTCTCAATGGTGAAGAACCACTGTCAAAAAAAGTATAGTATCTGGATCTGGATCTTCAGGAATTTCGAATCAATTCATCCTTCTTACACATGCAACCTGTCCACCAAATTTGTCCAAATCCACCCATAACGTTTTGAGAACACCCTGTTCACAGACAGACAAACAGACAGGCAGACAGATAGACAAGGGTGACAACATAACCTCCGTCCACCGTCGGTGGCAGAGGTAATTACATCCTTTTCACTGAAACCCTCGAGTAAGTCAGCAAGGGTTCTGATGAATGTGCTCAAAATGCAGGGCAACTCGTTGCTCTAATGGAGAGATTTCGAACATTCTTTGGGTTGAAAGTTTCAGTCCTCATTTTATCAGAATCCGAACAAGTATGCACTTCTACAGTCAAAGGACATCTCTAGAGATGATGCTTCAAATAGCTGAAACCATTTGTGGATAGGTATAGAACTGATAAGATGTTCAAAGAGTTTTATGATCTGTTCTTGAAGAAGCAGCTGATTACACAGATGAACCAGTTCTTCCAAAGAGAACGTAAATCCCCAAATAATATGGTGAGGAATGATGACTGGTTCAAGCCCAATAATCTCACATCATACCTCAGCCAACAGTACAAGGCGATCAACTGTGTTGAGGAAGGAGTGGGACGGCGGTTCAAACAAAAAATTTTTTCCGTTGTTTGAGAAATTGAAAGCTTGTTGATAGAGGCAGCCATGGTGAAGAATTCAGTATCTCTGCTTCTATGGAGGAAACATACAAACAGGACATTGACTTTTCAATGTCGAGTGCAGTTGAAAATGTTGTTTGAGATTTTCAGTGTCACTGAAACACAACTTACTGGCATCACCACAATTTATCAGAGGGTGAACTCTGACCTGGGATTAGAATAACTTTTTACAAATCAACAAGGTACTGAGGATATATTTGGCTGGAACAGGGAGAACCTTTTCAGCTCTTTGTGGGATCAAAACCTGCCTGTGTGCAACTGATACAAACGAGGTCGAACCATTTCACGATTACCCACGTGCACAGAAAGGTCATCGGCAAAGTCAACCTCAGAGATCTGGCAGCTGATATGATCAAACAGAAAGGAAAGGCAGGTCACTTCCTGGGGGGAAATTCTGAAATGTAGATGTTTGTTTTTCGATGAATCTACTTCATTTTAGATTTAGACCGATAAACTATCTTGTGATTATGTATGGAGAACTTTGAGGAGAAGAGACGTATCACATACTCCGGTTGCAGGAGACTCCTCGGAAAAACCTCTGCAAACAGAGCTAATGCACCATGTATTTAATATTTCATATTCTAGCTTCATCACCTGTGACACCACAGATGCAAATTTAAAACATCACAACCAATTTATCCATTTCTCCTTCGAATGAGGTCAAAAAAGAACGTTTCCTTACGAGGAAATACCTGATCGATTGACTCCATAAACACATTTCAACTGCAAAACAACATTCATGCTGCTGGAATACGTTTCAACACACTCTTCATGAAGCAACTGAAAAAGTTTATTTTACCAGATGATGCCCTCAAGAAGGTCAAGCAATCAGCTCATTCAGTCAAGTAGTCAATCATTTAGTCATTCGTGCAGTTATTTGCTGAGGCAATGAGTGAGGGTGTCAGGCATCATATATTTTCTCAAAATCTCAGGAAGCTTTAATGATTGGGTATAATAAATGATTCAGTGTGTCATGGTTGTCTGATTTTGTGAGCCATTGTAGGTGACGATCCGAGGGATGCGAAAACACTTCATTTTATCCGAGGGTTGGGATTTATCCCCTAAATTGCTGTAATCTCAGAGCTTCCAGTGACATGGTTCCCTCGCCGAGGCTTGGCTCCTTGGACGCAGACCCCCACCCGAGCTTCACGCACTGGACCACACCCCATGAGCTGGTCCCTCCAGACCATACCATGATGGCTTTTGCTCACTGTAAACCATTTATCGTCCACGTTTGGTGCCCACCCCCTTCCATGATTGGTGTCCATGGTGGGCAGCCCACCCATCCCCTCTCAGTTCAATTCCCGACTGACTACACAGCCATTTTGGTGCCTCATGGGCAGGATGTTGCATAAATGAGTGTGCTGTCCATCAAATGGGATGCTATTCTGGGGAGTTGTCTGCATTGGTTGCTGGTAGATGTTTTGATGCCACACTGTGCTTTATACAAAGTCGGGAATTGTTGCCACCACTCAACATATTCCAAATTACTGACCTAACCAGTCATGGGTTCCTGCTGGTTAGTCTCGTGGTATCCCTCGAGACACTCTCAATGTGCGGAAGGACCAACGATCTACCAGTATATAGTATCACACTACACAGTGACACAACCAACAAGACACATCCCAAATCTCCCAAATTATGTGTAAAAGTAAAGGGTAATAACAGGGTGATCCCAAATTTTATAAAAGTTCATGAGTTACAATAGCAGTTTAATATAGAGTAACAGTGGAGAAATGTTGTAATGTGAAAAATGTATATATTTATGATTGATGACAATCGCCACTTTATTTTTGGAGTTTTATTTAGGAAGAAACACATTGTATATCATGCCTCAGTGCAAATGATTTGTTTTCTTTGAATGATCCTACTGTGTACAAGTGGATGGGAATGTCCAGGGATGTCCGAGTGCGTTAGGACATATAATATGACATTGTGTCTTTTTGTTAATTTTGTAATGACAATTTATTTTCATTTTGCACTTAAAATTGTACTCTGTTGAGATTTTTGCTGCCATGTATGATTTTGGCAGGTACCTCTCCATTTACTTTGCTATATTTTAATTAATTATAATACGTACAATTCATTCATTCTTCTTTTTTTTTTGTCTCTGTCTATCTGTATGTCTGTAACACACACACACACACACCACACACACACACACACACACACACACACACACCTACCTCTCTCTCTCTCCCAACCCTATCCCCCCCTCTCTCCCTCTCTCTAATCCCACTCTCTCTCCCTCTCCCACCCCTATCCCGCCTCTCTCTTTCCCACTCTCATCCCCCTCTCTCTCTCTCCCACCCCAATCATCTCTATCTCTATCTCTATCTCTCCCGATCTTTCCCGATCTATCTCTATCTATCTCTATCTCTATCTCTCCCAATCTCACCCGATCTATCTCTATCTATCCCTATCTCCATCTCTCCCGATCTCTCTCTATCTCTATCTCTCCGAGCTCTCTCTATCTCTATCTCTCCCAATCTCTCTCTATCTCTATCTCTCCCATCTATCTCTCTCATCTCTCTCTCTCTCTCTCTCTCTCTCTCTCTCTCTCTCTCTCTCTCTCTCTCTCTCTCTCTCTCTCTCTCTCTCTCTCTCCCCACCCCTCTTCCCTCACGCTGCCTTCCCTTTCCTTCCACTCACACCATATCCACTTGTCCTCACGCTGTCTTCCGTCCATCTCCTCTCATGCTTACCCCCTCCCCTCTCCACCCCCCCATGGACATTTCTTGGAGGTCTCTACAGTCTCCATTAACATGCCGTTTTAACGTATGCCATTTTGTTCAATCCTGGACCACCCTCCCTCCCAACCCCACCCCTTCCTTGCTCTTTCCCCTTTCCTATTACCGAGCTTCCCCATTGTAGCTCCTCCACCCCTCCCCTTTCACCCCCTCTCTTTCTTCTCCCTCCTCTCTTTCTCCTTCTCCCCTCCTCTCTCCCTCTTACACCCCCCCTTTAATACCCCCAGCAGTGAAGCAACGGGTTGTATTTGGTAGTCATAAATAGAAGCAGGATTGCAGAGAAGCGGGAAGATTGTTCCACAAAGAGGAGAACAGGACGGTGGTTGAAGGATTTGAGTAGAAACTGGATTTAAATTGATAAATGAGTGGTTTTGACAATGAGCAGCGCTACAATGGAACAGATGATTGACCGACTGAGACTGTTTAAACAGTTGCAAATATATCTTCAGGGTATCAGATAACTATTGGATGTATACTTTCTGTAAATGAACAATACATCTCAACTTACATCACTAGAGAGTTCAATGAACACCTTACCTCGCAGTGTTCCAGTATATACGGTAACTCCGTTGAAACAAAATAATGATTTTTAAAAGTTGGATTAAAAAAATTCCGGAAGTTTACCGCCGTTCATGCAGTCTTACACACCACCTTATTTAATATGTCCGAGTACTGCAAAAACTGGAGGTTTTTCCAAGTGGTAAGAAGACGATTTGTGTTCTCCAGTGTTCAAGTATGTAATTAAATTGAAATAAAAATAAAGATTGTGAAGGGTGTATAAAAAAATGAATTCCGCAAGTTTACCGCCATTGATGCATTGTCTTTTACATCACCTTATTTAACGTGGTTAGTTATTAGTGCCTGTAGTTTGTGTCCTTTATGACGTCCTTAAATCCAGTAAATTTCCTGTTTGGAATGATTTTCAATTTTGTTTGACTCAAAGACAGGCGGACAGACTTTAAAAATAATAATTAAAAAGAAAAAGTCACTCCTCTCTGCGCGATCGATCAGGTCAAATTCATTGCCAAAGTACTGTTAAACTGCAGGTTCATATTTCGATTCATGTTCAAAATCTAACAATCAATTTAAATAAGCTGTTCCTCGATCATGAACTGACGTTTGCAGACAGACGGATGGACAGACAGTGAGCCAATTGCTTCACGCTGCTTTTTTCGCTTCGCGTGCGCAGGGTAACAACTCAGCAGGTCAAAAGGTTCATGTACTCTCGTGATATGCAAGCAGTGATGTCTAACTCGCGTAAAAAAGGTAGAACGATTCGTCTGTACGTGTCACTGATGTTGACCAAGTTATTATGACTGCATTTGCTAGATAAATTCTGATCAATATTTCACACTGTAACATTTCTATTGCTTTAATATGTGCAGGACCATATTAACAAAACTACCTGATAATCGACACGATAAAGTGTGAACGGTCTGTGTTGTTTGCTCGTCATCTCCTTCTCAAGTTTCTCGCTCATCTCAACCGACTTACTCAAATGTCGGAATCACGATCATTTGGTGGATGTTCAGGGTCATGCAATTGAAGACAGACAAGACGCCTCAAAGGTGAGTGCACTGATTGTGATATATTCTGCAAGCTGAGAATAACTGGGCCTGAAAGTGGGCTTTGACCTGGGGTTGTAAGCACACTATGGCCTTGTCTTTCTCAAAAAGTTATAAATAATCTTTTAGTTTTTGAGAAATATTCTTCTGCATATGAAAAGTGACGAGATACCTGGAAAGCCACCGATGAGTTGTGGCATTAAAATAAATTCATAAATCAGATGGGAAATGCTAACAGATTGTGGAATGAGAGTTAGTTGACAGTCAAGGAAGGCCATAAACTTGGTAAGATTGCACTTTTTTAACAGCTTTACTCCCGAAACTCGCGTGCAGAGCAGAGTTAATTATCTGACAGGCGAGACGGATGGTGATCGATGGCTTTTCCTTTTAGTGTCTGGTTCAGGCAGGAAGGCCTCGAGGGGCGGCCATTTTAACTTTTGTAAACTACCACTTCCTCGGCCCGGATGCCAAGCCGAGGTGGCGCAGGAGACTTGCAAGTGGGGCTCGTGTTCAGCCACTTTAATAAGTATAAAAGGAGTGGAAAGCAAAATCAGAAAAACTGAATTTGCTTTGAACTTGATGTCAAGGAAATAATATGCAGTCCAAGGAAATACAAGGAAAGAGAAATGCAGAAATTCTACCCAATCTACATACGTACAACACAATCTGAAATACAGATCATCGCGCTAAATTAGCAGAATAATGAACAAATGCAACACGAGAACAAATAAACTATCCTCACACCAGTACCTTCACACAGCGCCACTCCCTCCACCACCTTACCTGCCAACCCACCACTCACTGTCACTTCTCCATCGGTTTAAATGAAATAAACACAGTATTAAAATAAATCCAACATGGCATCAAGAATATTCATCATTACTCTACTCCAATGGCATTTTTAACCAGATGCCATAAGACACCATCATTTCATCAACTATGGATAGAAATATGACAGTACTACCCCCCGACAATCCCTCAAGCTTTTCCTTGCACATGTAATATAAACATGCGCACATTTCTCCCTCATTGAGTTTGTCGAAATTTAACAATTATTGTTGGAAGAGTCAGGTTGAAAACCAAGAATAGCAAGTAAAATTGATAAATTGAACTTTAATCCATCAGATGAAAATATGACCTGTCACTTTATTAAATATGAGCAAATACCACCCGTCGCTTCGCTGAAGGGAATAAAAAGGGGGGAGGTAGAAAAGTAGCAGGGAGAGAGGAGAGAGGAGGGGTGGGAGATCGAGGAGGAGTGGGGGAAAAGGCAGACATGTGGTGGAGTGTTAATGACCGCACGGACGCGTCCGGAGAGTAACACTGCCCGGACGCGTCGAGAGACAAACACCGTCTGGACATGTCCAGAGACAAACACCGCCTGGACACTTCCAGAGACAATGTCTGGAAGCGTCCGGAGACAAACTCTCATCCAGACACGTCCGGAGACAAACACCGTCCAGATTTGTACAGTGACAGAGACGGGGAGAAAGGGAGAGAGAGAGAGAGAGAGAGAGGCAGAGAGAGAGAGAGAGGCAGAGAGAGAGAGAGAGGCAGAGAGAGAGAGAGGCAGAGAGAGAGAGGCAGAGAGAGAGAGAGGCAGAGAGAGAGAGAGGGAGAGGGAGAGGGAGAGGCAAAGAGAGAGGCAGAGAGAGAGAGAGAGAGGGAGAGGGAGAGGGATAGAGAGAGAGAGAGAGAGGAGGCAGGTGTAAGGTGAGAGGGGGGAGGAGAGGCAGAAAGGATAACCCTAACTACATACACAATTCTGATGAAACATGACCACACCCTTCCTCAACTGTGATATCCCAAAGTTTGTTCGCACCATTAAAAAAATATATATATATATATATTGTTACGGATTTGGAAGCGATTTACACACAAACAGTCAGCAGTCCCGAAGCTTAGTTATTTCGATAAGTAAGTGTTTATAGTTAGGGTCCCCTACCTGTGTCTAATGGGAATTACATGTGTGTGCTGCGAGTTACTTTTTTAGTCAGGGTTTTTGCAATACAAATCGAGCCTCCAGCCAAACGAAACCATCACTCCTTCACTTCGCACATCGCGCTATTACACACGCGTGTCCAGCCACGTACGTGGGCAGAGATTTCCATCGCCTCAGATCGAGACTCCGCCCAGAAAGCAGGCTGCCCCTTGTCCAATCACGCACAGAGGGCGACTTTCCCACGACACCCCGCCAATGAGGTTGAGATTGCCACAGAGGGCGACTTTCCCATGACACCCCGGCCAATAGATTGAGATTGCCACAGAGGGTGACTTTCCCATGACACCCGGCCAATGAGGGTTGAGATTGCCACAGAGGCGGACTTCCCACGACACCCCAGCCAATGAGGGGTTGAGATGCCTCAGATGGCGATTTTCTCACCCCGCACAAGAAATGAATAAAAGGAACGCCAGGCTCCGGAGCGCTGGTCTTGAGGGTCGCGGGTCTTGGTGCTGGCTGGTTCGTCTGGTCCTGGGTCATCATCGTCTCTGGTCTTCTCCTTGGTCTTGGTTCATTGGTGCGTGGCTGGTTGGAGAGCACGGTCCCTGGTGCTTTGTGCGGCGACGAAGGTGTGGGTTCGAGTCCCCCACCCCCAAACCAGCTCGTCTCGACCAGACCGCACGAGGCGGAAAGGTGCCCAACCGGCCCCATTTCTTTTGGGTGTGTGTGTGTGTGTGGTCGTGGTTGCCCGTCCTGTAAGTAGAAACTGTTTAAGTGCCTTTAACATAAATTGCATTTCTGATAGTCGGTTTAACTCTGCTCTTTTCATGCTCCCCTGCCCCATTATAAATAAACCCCAAATTGTTCAATGTACCAGCTCGTTGTGCTTTCCATTATTGACCCAGCATGGTTCGTGCTTGAGAACCAGTAAGCCGATTGGGCTGTAAGTTGTCGTTTGGACCTATGGACTTTGGTAATTCCGCTCGGTTACACCGGACCGAGGTCACTAAAGCGACCCGGTTCGACAGAGTCCGTTGAGGGTGTGACTTCCCCGGTA
>CM068953.1:12649323-12663879 GCA_035128595.1 Eptatretus atami | reverse complement strand
AAAAAGGGGAACTGTATCAGTGTCACTGTCGCACCCTCAGCCAATGATGCTACCCAACAGCCTTGTGCTGATACACAAAAGAAGAGAAAAAAAATTCTCCTCCTGTCCTGTAGGAGGAGGAAAGACATAAGCAGGACATTGTGATATGGCAATGCATGTGCATCGCAAGGCTGGGGGGTGGGGGGTTGAGGGTGGTGCTTCTTTTGTCTGCAGCACGTGGCTCCGAGGAAGAGCATTGGTTGAGGGCATGGCCATGCTGCTGATGCAACACCCACTTCATGTGTTTGTGCAAAAAATTGTAAATCACTTCAGGGTGCCGGTGATAGCTCACCTCCTCTTGAAGAAGGACACCGTGGGATCTTTAACGTCCACCAACGAATGCCGGCATATGGGACGCCTATGTAACGTCTATCCGAGGGATGGCACGAACATCGATGAATCACCCGACCTGTGAAACAACGGGATGGCAGTTTTTAGCTAGGTCGGAATTCAAACCCAGGCTAGACAACTCAGAGTCGAGTGTGCGTTATTCTAAGCCATCCTGCCAACCCAGAAAGCTGTCATTAGACGATGAGAGGACGTGAGATGATGGAGCACAGTAAAGGAGATGTGAACCAGAGGGGGGTTTTGAGCATTTCCAGTGATGTCCCGAACTCAGATGGGAACACGAAACAGACCAAGCTGAGTTATACACAGTATTTGTAATCGGAATGGAAATCGTGTAATAAATTCAAAGCGAACATCGTGCCTGTGATCTGTAAAGTATTTATAAATCTGTTTTGAAATGGCACTTTTAACCGTAGAAGGTCAAGCAACATCCAGTTATTCTTCGTTAAGCAACTAGTGTCGCCATCGAGAGTCTGTAATTTCAGGAATCACTTCACATCGCACGGGTCATGTCCACGCAGATACGGCCCAGACATTTCGTAAAACCAAATGAAAATGTTTGTGATAATATTGAAAACCAGCACTCGGTGGTGGCAAAGTGGTGTGCTGCTTCGAACGCTCGGTTGTGTTGCGATTGTGACAGCGCGTTTGTTTGTCTCGATTGTGCCAATGGAGCGAGGCATCGGAAGGTTCAACATCCGAGCTGCTGCCTGAGAGGCAGAAGCAGGGAGCAGGAGCAATTCAAAATTGAGAGTGTGAGCAAACCCACACGGTCAGTGCAAAATCCAAACTTCTGATGGGAATCAGAATACACACAGGGACATTTGCCGCAGAAGGAGGCCGTTTGGCCCATCATGCCTGTGCCACATCAACTCCAAATCAAAAAAAAAGAAAAATGCAATTCTTTTTATTGTTTTTTTTTCCCCTTTCCAGGGGAATGGCCATGGGTGAAGACGGTTCTTAGGTTAAAATTAAAAAAAGACATCAACCACACAACACTCCTTGATGAGACCCTCTCTCCCCACAGCATGGAACAGATTGCTTTCCTGGTTGCTAATGGCAAGCAGGATCACTAACCTCGGAGGATATTCGGTTCTGCTTCTGTTACAACTGAATATCCGACAAGGTTCGTGATTCATGCATTTCAAGTGGAATTGGATGGCTCAGTTATAGGTACTGAGAAAGAGCGCGGATGGGGAAGGCTTGATACTCCTTCTGCGTTAAAGTTCCAAGTGTGCGATTCAGGCCGCAGATTAACAACAAGGCTACAAATTTTAAAAACTCCAATCATTATGTTCTTCATTAGCAGCACCTGGCTGTGGTTTGCATTATTTTCTGGGAGTGAGGCTGCGTCGTTGATGCAGTGCCCCCATGTGGGTTAGGGCAGAAATTTGTAATTTGTTCAGGATGCCGGTGACAACTCACCTGGTCTTCGTGAAGGACACCGTGGGTCGTGGGATCTTTAACATCCACCAACTTATTTATTTATTCGTGTACAACCGGTGGCTGCTTGGTTGCATCATTTTATGGGGGCACGGCTGTGCCGCTGATGCAACGCCCCCAGTTACCAATAAAGCTGGTACTCATTTTGCCGACCTCTGAGGGATGACAGACTGAGTAAATCCGCCTGGTGTGAATTCAACAGCAGACAGGGGATTAAACTCAAGACCCTAAGATATTAAGTCAGCCACCTTAATCGTTATGCCAACACCAGGCCTAATCCACCAACGAATGCTCGCAGACGGGACGCCCAGTTTAACGTCCATCCGAAGGGCGGCACACATATTGATGGCTCACCCTACATGAGACAAACCAGGGTGGAAGTTTATAGCTGGTGGAGATTCGAACCAAGGCGAGACAGCTCATAGAGCAGTTACCGTACCTGTAAACTATCCTGTCTCCCCCCTCAATAATTGCCTGCAGTCATATCGAGATCATTTGTTGATCAAGACATCTAAATTTTAACTTCATGATTGTCCTTAATGTTTTGCCTTAAACCAACAAGAGGATCATCCATTGTTGCTGGAAAACTTGAAGAACAAATCAAAAACAAAACATCTGGTAATGAATTATCTTCCTTGAGGTTGATGTTCTATTTCTATGTTAAAAAAACAGAAAGTACACACCATGACGTAATTACCCCAACACTGTTTGAAAAAAAAATATTAAAAAACACAGGTGAAGTCTGTGTGTCTGTCTGTTTGTCACGCTATCTCCTAAATGATTGTGCAGAAATTCACCAAACTTGGTAGTCATGATCACATGACAATTAGGTGAAAGAGCAGTATCGTTTTTGACCCTGCCTCTTGTTGACGAACTGAGATGGGGTCAAAAGGTCAAAAACTTGAAAATGCAATTACTGGCACATTTTCTAATGAAACTTTGTTTATGCGATCAACATTGGGGGAGGCATGAAATGTGTAATGATTTGTTGGAGGGGAACTGAGCCCGGTTCATGCCTGTGGGTGGGGATTGAGAGAGTCACAGGGGTCAAAATGGGGGGGGGGGGGGACAACAAACTCAATTTAATACCGGGTCATTCCTGGTGGAACCTTTTGCCAACTTTCAACTTTGCTTTAGGTGGGAAGCGTGGGGATTTGCGATGGCGTGCGATCGACTTCGCTCGAGTTCAATTTAATTTTCAACACACTTCGTCCGTGTATATCAATGATCCGGAGAGATGGATCCGGATTGATTACTGTATGCACATGTCATGATCTGCAATGACACCACATACATAACGATGCGTAAACAATTCAAGAAAGCTTGAATTGCACACTGTGGCCGAGGCCCGAGACCACGTTCCACGATGCCTCCACAAATATGAAAGGGACGTGAACAGGAACCATAGGAGAGAAGAAGAATGTGCTGTTGTGGAGGAAGACTGGATCGTTTCATAGACATGTGCAAAGCATCAGCCTGGATTGTGGACAGAAATATGATCTCCAAGCGTTCCTGTCTGACATAACTGATAACCCACCAAAGAGAAACCATATTCATCTACAATTCTGCCCTTAAATGTATCACTTTTCAATTACTTTCAAGGACTCCCGGTGTTATTTCATAAAAAACAACTTTCTGGAACAAACCAATTCATCTTTCTAAATGCAAGTGCACATACTTCCATGATCTAGTTCTGACTGCAATGCTCAATCATATTATTGTCTCCAGATGTTCAAGACTATACTATGACAACAGAAAGCTGTGAATGCTATAACAAATATGAGAACATTTTTTTGATTCTGATGTTCCATCCTCTTTACTGAGCGTTGGTGATGCCGAAGCAGTTCATTGGCAAGTGTTATGCTGGATGGTTTGCCATTGCCTTCACAGCGTTGTTTATCCGTTCTCTTTACTTTTAAATACCGAGTGTCAAGCAAGGATCGGCAGCACACAACCAACTTTCTTGATCAATGCCAGCCAATCCCTTTGGAATGCTAAAAAAAAGTTGGCTGACTGACGTGTGGACTGCAGTGCAGCAGCTGATGCACTGCCTGTTTGCAGTGGGTGGTTCTGTGTGTCACGGACTGCAGCTTATTCCGGAAGTACCTTTTTTAACTGTAAAATCGTATTTACCAGCAAAATAAAAATCCTCATAAACTGTGTAATGGATGTCTAAATAGGATGGATGCGTGGCAGGCACCCTCTATTCGTCAAAATGCTTGCAGTTATTGCTGATGTGAGACAACAGTTCATGGTCACCTTTCCAATGAAGAGGTACGATGCGATTACATATTTGACATTAAATACATTTGGTTGGGATTATCTATTCCATCCATCCATTGGGACCATACTCTGTGCAGAGTGTTGGTGCTGTCAAAGCAGTCTCCTTGGCTTTCGTTGGGCACAATACTGGACAGGTCGCCACTCCGACACAGGATACCAGCAAGCTGGCACTCATTTTTGCTGAGCTCGGAAGGATGACAGGCAGAGTCAACTCCACCTGGTATTAATTCAACAGCCGAGTGGGATTTGAACTCAGGATCCTAGGATCCCAAGCCCACCAGCCTAACAACTAAGCCAACACCAGGCATGATTAGATATTGTTGAGTATAAACAGATATTGTTGAGTTGAGTATAAACAACAGAAACAGGAAGCAAAAAAATAGAACTAAACTCAATTCCATCAATTTGAAACAACGAAGAAAGATGAGACTTTAACTCAGGTGATATATTGTTCATGGTCTCGAGCGGCGGCCCGCCTTCCATGGACCGATGAACTGCTAGCAGTGAGCAGTCCATGGTACGGTCGGGCTCGTGGGGATGGGTCTCTCCTATGAGAGGCGTGATACTAACACTACCTACTAGAAGGGGGCTACCTGAAGACACGGGTCCTCCTCCTCCCTCTCTAAACATCTCCATGGTGTTTGCACATCACTGCATGTGGCATGGCCTCTCTGGGGGACTGTTGTCGTCGGCAATGGGTATTCCGCCGGCGACCTCAGATTTCTGACCCGGTTTGACCTAGCCATACGTCGTCAATTGCTGAGCCGTTGCGAGCTAAATGCTGCCGTCTCAGCAATTTCAGTGAACACTGTGCTACACACTCTTCTGAGCAGGTGGTCTTGCCTGCCATGCCAGTCATGCAGATCCGATGGACTGGACCTGGATGCCGGGTCAGCGATCCCAGCAAGAGACTTGATTGTTTCTTGAGTGGGCCACTACCTGGGGAGGGCGGCCCACAGTCTCAAGCTGCGGACAACCACTCTGGTGGTCTGCAGTTTCGGTCCATCGCCGAAGTGTCGTGGTGGTCAATGCCTGAAACACGGTTGAGTGGGTGGGAGATTGGGAGGGGGGACGACAACGGGCCAGGGTGGTTAACCCCTGGTGGGGAGGCATCAAACTGAAGCTGACCCCTCCCCATGGCTCCACCTTGCGGTCCACAAACTTTCTCAAGCACCAACTCCAGTTCTATCATGTAGCCATTGTTACATACAGTATGATTCATCACTCATTCCTGGCCTTCGAAGCATGGAAAAAAACATGTTGAAGCATGGAATTTCGTATGATGTCAGGATAAAGGCACACCAGATCACCATTGGAGGTCTGTTACTTATTGGATCGAAACTGGCATGATCTGATGTTATATGCCTGATCTGTTGATATTTGAATGGACTTGAGCAGTTGAATGAACATTGTTACTTCATATATGAATGTACGCAATTGGCCGCATAACTGCTCGGGTCATGATGGTCTGTCATGATTGACGATTCAGGGATCCATCCTCTGGGCAAAGTCTGTGCATGGCATGTTATTCACCCATTGGGTGTTCCACACACTCATTGAAGAAACGAAATTACCTTACCATTTCCAAATTGCCTTTGCAATGAGTATAATATGTCCCTTTCACCGATTGTGTTTCCACAGGCGTTGTGACTCCATGGCCAGCAACACATACTCATTAAAATTCATGCAGCAATAGTGGTGATGGGGCAATAATTTGTGGCCAGAACCTTGAAAGGGCAAAATATTATATAAAGTCTCAGATGAGACACCTTGTCAGGCCAATAGGGGATGGGGGAGGAGGAGGGCAGTAAGGCCACATCATATGCTGACAAAGCCCATTAAGGTGAAACCTTTTCATGATTTGGTTGTTCCTTTCCATGGCCTTGATGGTGACAGCTGTGCATGATGCGCTGTTCATGCATCGGCGAATGTACACATATGTGTGTTGCCATTTTCCTCAGAGATTGCCAAACAGATCATCGTCAAACTTTTTAAGATTCATCAGTGAGTGCCGGGGAGTGTTGCGGGCAAAAAAAACAAATTGGGTAATTTTGAAAAAGAACTTGGATTTAAAAAAAATATATTTTAAATCGATGTATAATGCCAAGCCTTTGCAGCTCCGTGAAAGGTGATATTAAATGATCCCCGACCCCATTCCTTAGTGGGCGAAGGGAAGCGTTTTCAGCTCCCATAAAAAAGACAAATAGAAAAAAACATATGTATATACAGTATATTTGATTTCTTCAAAAGACAAACAGTATTACAACAGCACAACAGAAAAGGAAGCATTGTCATTGCACACACCATACATACATACATGTGCCTGGTGTTGGCTTAATGGTTAGAGTGGTGGGCTTTGGGTCCGAGGGTCCTGAGTTCAAATCCCGCTCAGCTGTTGAATTGAATACCAGGTGGGGTTAACTGGCAAGTCATCCTTCCGAGGTCAGCAAAATGAGTGCCAGCTTGCTGGTATACTGTGTTTGAGTGGCGACCCGTCCAGGATTGTGCCCAATAGCCAAGGAGACTACTTAAGCAGCACCAACGCTCTGCACAGAGTATGGTCCCAATCTCCTCCTATTATATATATATATATAATATATATATATATATATATATATATATATATATTAATATAATACTTCTTCTTCTTCCTCTTTCGGCTGCTCCTGTTTTGGGTCGCACACGCGGATCATCCTGTTGATTTGGCATATTGGCATAGGTTTTATGCCGGATCCCTTCCTGACGCAACCCTGGTCGATCTCTACGACACAGGGATAAGGATTGGGTTTCGCCATGATCTGGGCTTCCTACACCCTCTCATAGTGCGGCCAGCGCAGAGCTCCCGTCCTCAGCGATCCTCCAACCAAGCCTCCGAGTAGCCGGATTACAGGCGCACGCCACTACGCCGGTATTATATTTAATATATATATATATATAATAACATATATTATATACATATATATACATGAGGTGTGTTCAAAAAGTATCACCCTTAATTTTTTGTGCGTAAACAAATGAAGCTAGGGAGGCGTGGTTTGGTGCACGTATGTAGGCGATCCTAATCGTATGCGTGAATATTTTCCCGCCTGCAGAAGCTGTCAGTCGCCGACAGACCGCAGATGAGTGAGGAAGTGTAAGTGAGCGCCGTCGGATTTTCGTTTTTGACAAAATGACGGAAAAACTTGAACAACGCTACTGCATCAAATTTTGTGTAAAGCTTGGCGATTCCCAAGTGGAAACGATCCGCAAGATGCAGCAGGCCTTTGGGAACGAAGCAATGGGACCACACAGAAAGAGTGGTACACCGCTTCAAAGATGGTCGCACATCAGTGGAAAGTGAAGCACTTCTGGAGGCCTCCAACATCCCGAAATGAGATAGTCATTGACCAATGAGGACCCTGCTGATGCAGGATCGTCGAATCACGATCAGAGAACTTGCAGACAAGGTGGGCGTCAGCATTGGATCCATTCATTCCATGTGACTGAGATTTGGGCTTAAAGGCGCTGTCACACCTTATGATTTAGCCAGCGTATGCCGACTTATGAAAATTTGTCTAAAACGTTGACACACGTCGAATACGTTATGGGTAAGTTTTGTTTACGTTAAGAGCATGCTGAAAAACACTGCCATACGTCGTAGTACGCTGGCTTTCATCGTTGTACTTTGCGGTTGTCCTCAAATTTTAGCATGCTTGAAATTTTACGACGTATGCCGCGTATGACTCCACACGTTCCGCTACGCTGGCCATAAGTTGTAGGCACGTTATGCGATAGTTGACACACGTTACTTGTAAGTTACTCATAAGTCGAAACACGTCGCGGTAATGATTAGCGTTCCCGAAACTTATTTATAACCTATGAGTAACGTGTTGTAGGCACGTTACACGATCGTTGCACACACGTCGAGGCACGTTATGCGATCGTTGACACACGTCGAGGCACGCTACTTGTAAGTTACTCATAAGTCGAAACACGTCGAGGTAATGCTTAGCGTACCCAAAACTTATTTCTAACCTATGAGTAAACGTGCTTTGAACCTATGTGTAACGTACCTCCAACGCATATTGACGTATGTAGACGTATTTGATTGACGTCTTCCGGACGACCACAGAACTTACTGAACGTGTTTCTAATTACAGCTACGTATAATGGCGTATTGGCAGCGTTAAAAAAAAAAAACAACACAATAACTTCCGATATTTCGTCACGTGCCGTTACGTCACGTCCGATTGCCTCTTCAGTTTGCTCATGTCTTATTCTTAGTTCCTCCTCTGTGAATATTTCGTTTGAGGATTTGTCAGTCGACGTCGAAACTTAAAAGCATGTCCGAATATATTTAAAAATTTGTGATAGACTAAAAAAAAAAAAAAAAAACAACAACAACAACATCAACAACTTCAGATATTTCGTCACGTGCCTTCACGGAGCCAGGAGAAAAAAAAAAAGTGTGCCTTGACGGAGAAAATAAGTTTCGGGTATGCTAATCATTACCCTGACGTGTTTCGACTTATGAGTAACTTACAAGAGATTGTGTCGACATGTGTCAACGATCGCATAACGTGCCTACAACTTATGGCCAGCGTAGCGGAACGTGTGAGATATACGGCGAGTATGTCGAAATTTCAGCATGCTTGAAATTTCACGACGTACGAGACGTACCACGAAATATGACAGCATACTTCATCGTTTTTCAGCGGTGCTCTTAACGTATACACAACTTACCCATAAGTTTCGACGTGTGCCAGCTTGGTTCGGCAAAATTTTCATAGGTCAGAATACGCTGGCTAAATCGTCAAGGTGTGACTGCGTGGTTGACACTTTCAATTTTCAGGCGGTTATGATTTAAATCGGCGTGCGGCAGGTTTTAACAGGCTACGCCACGAGTTCGTCGGCGATACGTGCAGCGCGCTATGCCTAGTTAAACTATCGTTGGGCATAGGTGTTGAACGCCGACAACAGGCTAAGCATTCGTTGGTGTAAGTTATCTATAAGACAACGAAACGTTCTGTGCCCGTTACAAATATGTTATGAATACGACCAAACTTAAAAAAAAAAAACATCAAAATTTCAGCGTAGCCAACGTTTTACATACATTTGTATACGTTGCCATTGCTGGCTAAATGTGCAAGGTGTGACAGTGACGCGCCTTTAGGAGAATCTCAGTGAAGTTCGTGCCAAAGCTGCTAACGATCGAGCAGAAGCAACTCCGTTTGGAGACCGCACAGGACATGCTGGAGACTGTGAACAGCGATCCCAACTTTCAACACAGTGATCACTGGCGATGAGATCACAGTGATCCGTCATTTTGTCAAAAACGAAAATCCGACGGCGCTCACTTACACTTCCTTACTCATCGGCGGTCTGTCGGTGACTGACAGCTTCTGCAGGCGGAAAATATTTACGCATACGGATTAAGATCGCCTAATACGTGCACCAAACCACGCCTCCCTAGCTTCATTTGTTTACGCAAAAAAATTAAGATTGGATACTTTTTGAACACACCTCGTAACAATATATATATATATAAAAATATATATACACACATACATATATATATATATATATATTGTTACAGAATGGCTCTTATTGGACTACTAAATATAGGATTAGCTCAGATCCCCCATAAATGCATGATTAGCTCGGTTGTTTGGTAAATGGACGTTACATTGTGTGTCGGAGGTGCAAGAGGCTGTTTTATTGTTTGTGCGGTGGTGGTGGAACGAGAGCTCCCTCTTCTTCCTCCCCCCAATCCGGATGAGGCCCCGCCCAGTCGGCTGAGAGGGTGTGGCCAAAAAGAGGAAGTGAAACGAAGGGGAGGAGTTTGTCGGCTTCGCTGAGGGAGGCGTGCTCAGGGTCGAAGCGAGCGAACGAAAGAGAAACTGGAAAGAAAAGGGTTCAGTTTGGGGCGAACAGTCCTCTCGAGGCATGCTCGTGTTTCGAAGCGAGCGAACGAAGAGAACCTGGAAAGAAAAGGGGTTCAGTTTTGGGGCGACAGTCGCTCTCGAGGCGTGCTCGACATGTTTGCCGATCCGCTTGCTGGAGCCCGGCACCTCAATTGGGCCTTGTCTGGTGCCAGGCCAGGCCTGGATTTGTATGCTGGACCTTGGAGGGATCAGCTGAGGCCCATCGTCGACCTTACATGGGTCAGAGCGCGCGGAGACGGCGTGCGGTGCGGAAAGAAAGAGTACGGCGCCACCATCTTGCCATGCGGCGCGTTCGAGCTGGGGGCTCAAATCCGTGGACATCCGCTTGTTACGAGCGACATTCGTGCTTTTGACACTTTCCTCTCGTCCATGAAACATCACCAAGTACTCTGTCTTGCATGCATGCTGTCTGTCTGTCTTGTTTGCACGTTGTTTAAGGCATATCTCGGGAGCGACCCCCTCGAAACCTGTAGTCCGTGGTTCCTTAGTTAAGAACGGTTAAAGATTGTTAATAAAAGCATTGTCGTGAATGTTTTGCTTGTGTCGTGTTCCCGACGTTCCCCAATAAATCTGGTTGGTTCGTATGAAGTTGCCGCTATGGATTAATTTGTGTCGCGTCGAGGAGTGATCCGTTCGATTGGCAAATAAAACCAAAATGGTTACAGACTGGCAGAAAACGCTCGGCATCTGACGTAACCTGTCTGTAACCGGGTTTCTATTATAGTGTAGGCTGCTATGTCTTAAAATGGCTGTCGTGTTTTTTTTTGTTAAAAGCAAAATTCCATTGATTCCTTGTCTTTGGGTGTAACAAACTAGAAAAAAATTTGTCAATTTTTCAAAATGGTTTAGGGTGTCAAATCCAAGATGGCCGCCAAAATACAAAAATCCATTATACATGTTATTCTGAACACAGTATAAGTCCAATTTGATGGTAATAGCCATATTTTCAATACAGGAGTTCAAAATCAATTAATTTCAATATGGCAGTCAAATTCGAAATGGTGAAAAAATCCAAGATGGCCGCCACTGTTTAAATAACCACTATACAAAACGTAATACTCTTGATAACACAAATTGTGAATGATGGAAAAGGTCCATTTGTGTGTAATACCGCACAAGCAATGCTTGCCTTGGGAAATATGTTACTGATTCGTTGAAAACGGTGGATGCAGCCATCTTGAATTTTAAAATGGCTGCCATTAGAAACACAGGCCGGTCTTATTATTGGAGTGAGTGAAACGTCTACATCCTCTACCAGTATTACAATATTGATTATAATCTTGACATTAATGTACAAAGCACTGTTTCTATTTTAGGTACTATGATGTCAACCATGTCCATCCCAGATTAGCAAGCAAAAAAGTTGATCCTGTACCATGGTAGGAGTCCTTACCCACTCAAGATATACCGTATCTGAACAAGCGTTTTGATAGTAGCCAGGTTAGTGAGTAGTATTGGAAAATGAACAGAAACTTAAGCAACAAAACAAGAGAAACGAATGCAGAAAACAATTTGCATTGACTGTAAAGGCGGCAATGGTCCTTCAATGATCTTTTTTATACATCCACGGTATGTACTGATTCCTGTCATATTGTATTATATCTGTAGTGCATTAAACACTAGTTGTCCTATGTACACATTTGCTTTATACTTGTAGGTAGAACGCCCTAAGCCCTGTTCCTCCCCTTCTCCGAAGTTTGAACAAGCATCTCGTATCAAAGTTGATAAGAAGCCACGGTAGAAGCCCTGACGACAAGCACAAACACAACGTAGTGATTATTGCCAGGTTAGTGGTGGATTGTTAAGTGTAGTTACAGTTATATGCAGCAACATTGGATACTTATTATGACGAGTTTGATTCTACATTGATAGTGTAACTGAACAAATATCAAAAGCTGTTAATACATCAAATAGTGATATCTTTTTAAAATGGTGTCACTACAACTATATGATGTATACCTCACTCTCCTTAATTTGAACCTATAGGTGAGGTTGATACCCGTGATGGAAGCTCTTCCCTCCCCCGACAAGAGGCCAAAATCCGTGGATTTCAAGCTGTGTTTTATTTGCCAGACTGGTGTTCGGCAAGCTGACTACAAAAGCTATGTAGAAACCTGCATTAGATTCCATTCAGAATCATTGACTCTGCTCAACTGCGATATGGATATGGAACACAGACTATGCTGAACTGAATGCCCGTGTTCAGGCTTTTCTGCAGAACAACTGATAAATGAGGGTGTTTCCATCCACAAGAGATGCTATGCAAATGTTACACAAAGGTAACATTGATAAGGCAAGACCGATTCAAAAAGGCAGCATTAGTGGGAGATGTTGCTGTCATACGACAGAAGAAGATAGGACGTCCTTCTTGTTCTGCAACGGATTCTCCTTCGACGTCCGTGAGAGGTAGAAGAGAAAAATATACTGACAACATCAAATGTGTTCTGTGTGATAAGACACAAGAGTCAAGCTCCATGAGTTTTGCAACCAAGAATATGGGATCCAGTTTATGAAATTGGCCGAAACACAAATGATGTAAATCTGAAGGCAAAGGCTAAGTAATGTTATTGCACAACTGATCCCCTAGCAGCAGTTGCTTTAGATATCAGATATCATCTACCTTGCTTTGTAAAAGAAAGGAGGGACATTGCAAAAGGGAAAGGACCCAGATCCAAGCAAAAATTTGGCCAAGCCATATCTGACCTTGAATACTTGAAGTAATAGCAAATGAACTGAAAACTAGAGAAACTGCTTTGAACATGAATGATATTCTAACAACTTACATCAACATATAGAAAAACGGAGTGCCCTTAACTTCCAAACAAATGTACAAACGTTCCTAAAGCAGCTGATTCTGGTAACATCCTGTGTGCACTTCAACAGACCACAGACAAGACTAAACCTGAACAAGTTCTTCCAACTAAAGTAAAAGAAGCAGCTCTGTCAACTGCCCTAGAGACAGAAGATCTCACAGGAGAATTGAAGATCCTGTTGAAAGCAGCCACATAGTAAGACGAGATATTGCCATTCACCCAACTGGAAGTTCCGTGGACATTTCAAGACTATGAACCACACCTCCACTGTTGTACAGCATTTTGCAAACATGCCATCCAGGGACCAAGACCAATTCAAACTGAAAGGAGGAGAACATCTGTAGATCAAGTGCCTCCGTTTTAGCACAGCACTTTGTTCAAGCTTACAATCTGACAGACAGGTGTCGTTTACACCAAAACACTTAGGGAGTGACTTCAGAAACCTTGCGAAACTCCTCTTTCAGTGGGCTTGGCCTTAGAACGTGCACAAGAATACAAGATCGAAGACCCTTGTATCAAAGTTGGAACAGCTTGACATTGGCATCAGTTTCCAAAGTATGGAATTGAGACTTGGCATCGCCAATACTGTCAGAAAGCAAATGGATTCAGTAGGTGGACTTTGTCTACCACCATGGCTAGTTAGGATACATTTGTTGGTATGCCTTAGATAACATTGATTTCTGGAAGCCGACGCCTTGCGGTATGAACACGCGTCCATGAACAGCAATAGCTGTTTACCAGTCCACAGACCACAACAAGCCAGCATGTTGCCCAATTCGAAATTGACCGTACATCAAAGTTCTCAACATTGGTTGTTGCCGTAAGAATTGAGTATCACACATGCAAGAGCCGGAGATTAAAAGAAGAAGTTTCCATGATCAGCTAAGCAGCTCTCATCCCATCCAGATATGAGCATAGAACCGATTGGCATGGATAATTGGCTGTTTAGATCTCGAGAACATAGCGATGAACGCACATCACAAACCACTTCGTCAGAAAACACACCCAGGGAGAGATGACGAATCTCAAGCAAAAAGACTCCAGAAACAACATCTCGATATAGTTGAAGATCAACACAAGCAACACAAGCAAAATCAAAGTCTCAAGGAACATGGGTTGCTTTTAACTCCCTGCTGTCTCTCAGCGATGCCGACACCATGGTCTCTTTAGTTCACCACTGATATACGATCACACCTACAGACTAGGAACCTTTATACTGGTCTGATGAGAGACTAATATCAAACTCAGGTTCTTGAAAAGACAAAATACAGTGATGACATCTTGATCTCCAACTCTATGATATGGCAATGAAACTATGGTAGAAAGAGATGAAATGAAGAAGCAGTTCCTTTCGGCCTGGTGAGTTGCACGTAGTCTTTCGGCATTGCGGCATTAGCAAATACGTGGAAGGAAGCGCATTGACCAGCTTGGGTCGAAGCTGGACTATATTCTCCAACAACCGTATACGCAAATCCTAAATGGAAAAAATCTCTACAGGTCCCTAGAAGCAATACTGTACATTGCTTGCTCTATACCATCTCTATCTTTGACAGGTTCTTCCAAAGCAACAGAGAGAAAGTTTCCTAAAAGCGTCCATTGATTTGGAAAAAGATCACAAGTATCAGAAAGATATCAGCTGACACAAGGCAAACCCGTCAAAACCTCAGAGATTTGCCGCACGAGAACCATGATCCAGTGTTTCGAAT
>CM068953.1:12593033-12643593 GCA_035128595.1 Eptatretus atami | reverse complement strand
TTTTTTTAGCGCACGAACTAGTAATATATAAATTTATTTTTTATTTTTGTTTACCTTGTCGAGGCTCGTATGAGAGCTAACACACAAACGCACAGCAAGGGGGCATGAGACAGAGGGGCGGGAGTGGGAAGGACAAAACATGTGGGGAACAGAGACATGGAGTTCTGTGGAAGGGAGAGGGATGGGGCGGGGAACAGGGGTACAATGGACATACAAGGGATGGAAAGCAGGGAATTTGAAGGAGGTGCTTTGGGTGGATTAACGGGTAAAGAAAAGATCGAGATTTGGATGGGGATGATAAGAGGTGGTGGTAACAGCGTTTTGAAGCCTGGAGGGAAGAATGGGATGAAAAGTGAGGGAGTTTATCCAAAGGGAAAAAAGAGGAATGAAAGAGTGAAGGTGAGCAGTGATTCGTGATTTGGTGGTTTTACCAAGGGGGTTGTTGGCGGAGCCTTGAGCCCTCCGGAAATATGGTGGGGACAAATCCAGAGAGAGCGGGGCAGACAGAGAGGAGAGGTAGAAGAAAGAACGACCACGACCTGCCTGCGGTGAGAGAGTGAGAGGCCCAAAGACTCAGCCTCATCGCAGGAGATCCAATGATCCGAAATGCTTGGTTTCCACAGCGGTAAGCAGGAAAGTGAGAAGGCAGGAGCACCAGCCGAGGGGAGAGCAGTACTCCATCAGGCTGCGGACGAAAGCTTTGTGTGGTCAGGAGCTCAGGTGGCCGAGGAAGGACTTTGCACGACAGGATTCCCGTGGCGACTGGCTTTGGAGGCCAGGTTGAAATGTGGCTTTCCCAGGAAAGATCATGGCAGATAGTGAGACCCAGAAGCTTGAAAGAAAAGGACTTCTTCCAGAGGATTGTTGAGAAAGTGGATGGGGGGGATGGGGGGTTCCAACGGTCTATTTTGGAGAGACATAGTGAGAGTGTGAGATTTGTCAGGGATTGAAAGACATGTTCCACGTGTTTGGACCAGTTTGTGAATTTTACCCAGATCTGCAGATGAGCAGAAGAACTGCTCTTGCCGGTCTGAGAATGACGGATGGTACGGCAGAGGGTGGAGTCATCAGCAAAGAAGATAAAGAGGATTTTCAAGAGTCGAGAGATCAATTGATGAAACAGAAAAAGAACAGGGCCCAGAACGCTACCTTGAGGAAATCCAGCCTGGACAGGAAGAGGGGATGAAAGAACTCTCATTAGGGCCACACGTTGACTGGACAGAGCAGGAAAGTCTGCAGCCATGAGTGGAGTGTGTGGATACCATAGGAAGAGAGTTTGGTGAGTAGGGCAGGGTGCCAGACTGTCAAAACACCGATATTCTCTACGAGATAGCTCTGATTTCATGTTCGCATTGAGACCTCCATCCATTGTTGGGAGACAGAAGCAGCATATCCAGGGTAGAGTGACCTGGTTGAAACCAAATTGATGATCG
Organism: Eptatretus atami; assembly: GCA_035128595.1. Taxonomy (NCBI): domain Eukaryota; kingdom Metazoa; phylum Chordata; class Myxini; order Myxiniformes; family Myxinidae; genus Eptatretus; species Eptatretus atami. Next base: position 12,642,160 of record CM068953.1, on the reverse strand, counting down.
GAAATCAAGCCATGGAGAAGAGGAAGGATTTAATGTCTGAAGCAATGATGGATTCCATAACCTTGCTGATGATGGGAAGGCTGATTGGTCTGCAGTTGCAGGGATCTGTTTTTGCACTTTTTTGCAGGGCAGTAATGTTTGCTGATTTCAGCAGATGGTCAGATGACCTTGAGCAAATGAGAGGTGAATAGAACAGAGAGAGAGCGATGAAGAGCAGTTTACGGTGGGCTGATGCCGTCTGGAAGGTTGCAGAATCTGAGTCAAGGTTTGACACAGCTCTCACCTTGTCAGAGAGAAAGGACAAGAGTCCAGGGACAGTTGGGTGTCGAGTAAGGTGGGTAGAAAAGCGATGGTTTCGGCAACAAGATTTGATGCAAAACACCGAGTTTAGGCATTCAGCCTTTTCCGTGCAGTATCAGCAGTCGCCATTTGAGGTAAGGGAGGGGAGGAGGGGGAACATGCAACCAGAAAAAACAGATTTGATTAGATGCCACAGGATTTGGAGGAGGAAGAGAGTTGAAGTTCAGACTTGAGCTTAGAAAGATGATGTTTTCTGGTCTCCTGAGGGAAGACAACTTGTTCGAGCTTTATGGAAGGAACTGATGTTACCCTCAGTTAGGGTTGCCTTTCCATGAGGCAAAGGCAAGTTGTTTCAGGACACCTGCTCGCCGCCCAAGCTTCAGTGAACCATGGGCGGGAGAAGGGTAGGACAGGAAGACGAGAGGGGAAAAAATCGTGCATGAGGGACACAAGTTCTTTGAAAAGAATTCCCAGGATGAGTTATGTTGGAGAAAGAGCGATGGGAGACCAGTTCAGAAGTTTTGATGACTGCTTGGAGACCCTGCCAGTCGGCTTGATGAAATGCCAGACCGACGGCGCTGAGGTGGTTCTCTGATAATAGCCAGAGAGATGTTAACTTTGAAAGCACGGGTCAGAAGAACGATTGGAGAGCGGAGGAAGAACAGCAAGATATTTCAGGGAGAATTGTCAAAATCAGATCCAGAAGAGATGAGTAACCATTGGTTGAAGTCGGTTGGGATAGTTCACCGATGAAGCTAGGGAGGGGTGATGAAGCGCAGAAAGGATCTGGTGATGGGGAGAAGGAGGGCAAGAGGGGAGCAGAAGGCAGTTGAGCGGATTTGATGAGGTGGACTTTGAGAAGGGCAAGGGAAAGGAGGCGCTTGTGGAGTGGGGTGGGGGGCAACTTGAGAAGGGTGAAGTGTGGGGGGGTGGAATGGTGGGAAAAGGGTGAGTGGGGAGAGTTGAGAGAAAGGTGAGGGGGAAGTTTTTGCATCAAGGTGATAGAGAGAGACTTGGAAGGGAGAGAGTGTGATGGTTCTTTGAGAATGAGGTGGGTAGAGGGGTGAGTTGCACGGTAATTGGAAAATAAGAATAGGTTGCATAAAGAACCCCATTCATAGTGCAAACTGGTTTTTTTTAAATTTTTCTAGTCAGAGAATGTAGATTAAACACTTTTTGATGGGATGTAAGGAAACGGCAAATTAAGAAATGGAGAGAAGAACATGCTGTAAACAGTTGATTTTTTTCGCAAGGTATAGAAGAAAGGCGATTAAGAGAGTTCTGTTTAAATAGAAGAAGAGTAGTGCATAGCTAGTGATGAGAACAGTGAAAGAAGGAAAAATGAAGCATTATCTGTAGAGATCGTTTTTAATCTAATTATTATTGTTGTTGATTTTTTATTTTTTGAGAGAGTTTCATCAAGATTAGGTAATGGAAAGGTGTACAAAAAAATTGTGAGGTGAATGGTGATTAGGATCGGTAAAAAACGCAGGGGTGGAAACAGATCACGTGGTTCCGGGAGAAGCACGTGACTGTGGGAGGTGTATAGTCAAAGTGAATTATTTACTTTAAATACAGTCGGATTGTGTAACATTTCGGAAAGGGAAGGTTGAAGAGAAAACGTGGAGGTGTTAAGGTGAATTGGAACTGTAAACAGCAGAGTGAAGCCTGATGAGATCGATGGAAAAGTACCTAGGAAGAGGTGAAGAGAGTGGAGGAACAATGGTTCCAGGAGGTGTAATATATAGAAGGATACAAGGAAAATTTTTTTTTGATGATTTTTGAAGGTTAGGTGAATTAGGAGAATGTTGTAGGAAGAAATCGTGAAGGTAATGGTGAGAAGGGTCACTCAAGTCGAAGAAAGATGGTGTGCCAGGAGAAGGAGGAAGAAGAGGAGGAGGAGGATCGGGACTCGTTTGTGGTATGGGAGAAGCGTGTTGTTTTTTTTTAATTTTTCTTGAAATTAAGACTAAGAAGCAGTGTTTGGTTGCGAGGAGGGAATCGATGGGGGTTGGGAAACAGTGGGAAAATTGAATGAATAATAGAGATGATGAAGAAAAAATAGAGTCGTACAGCCCTGAGGGAAGGTGGGTAGGCCTCATACCCGTTAAAGACAAGGCGTAGCGAAAACTCACAAAATAGACAATTTTTTAAACAACCTGACTTGAAACACCACAGAATGATGGAGTGAGAAAATATACATTAAAATGACATAATAACAACCAGGAAACTTAACTTGAGAAAGTCCGGCAGAAGACCGCTGAGAGAAACCCGTTGCTGCAAACCTAGAACCGGGAATTTTAAGCTCAGAACCGAATATATATATATATATATATATATATTGTATATATATATATATATATATATAATATATTGTTACGGCTGGGAAAATTCGCAAACCACCATTCAGGTTCCCGTAGGTGAGGTATTTCTGAAGTACATGTGTAGTTAGCCCCAAACCCGTTGTTTAGAGGGAATTAGTGTGATTCATTCGGGCTGGCGATCCTTTGAGTAGCCTTTTTCTGTTCTTATCTGTTATTTTGTGACAACCAAACAAACATCACCACGCAACAACATTCTCCACGATCACTCATTCACTCCAACGAACGCAACAACCTCGACGCTAACAATCACTCCACTCACGCCACGACGCCACCTTACCAACTGCGCTACCAGCATCTTCACCACTTTGCCATTCAACAAGCCCGTCGTTACGATCTCCGCAGAGGAACTGCGAGGATGGCGCGGTTTTCCCCGCCTGTTTCTCCCGTCTGGCTTCCTCCGCGCTTTGGATGGAGGGATGGGCGATGCAGGTCAAAGGTCAAGAGGTCTGTAAAGGAGGGGTCTCATTTTGGGGGAATAATTCCTGGCCCTGCCCAAGAACTGACTTTCCTCGCCCTCGCCGCATGGGGGAGGGGGGAGACGAGAGGGCACGCCCCTTTTGGAACCTCTCGAAGGAGGTGGAGCCAAAAACGGGGGCGGAGTGAGGGCGGGGCCACCGCGCTAAAAGACAGACACGGCCGGGTGCAACTAGCTCTCTGTCTTTTTCCCCTTCGTGTGAACCAAAGCTCTCTGTCTTTTTCCCCTTCGTGTGGAACCAAAGCCTCCTGTCTTTTTCCCTTCGATGTGGAACCAAAGCTCTCTGTCTTTTCCCCTTGTGTTGAACCAAAGCTCTCTGTCTTTTCCACCTCGTGTGGAACCAAAGCATCTCTCTGTTCTTTTTCCCCTTCGTGTGGAACCAAGCTCCTGTCTTTTTCCCCTTCGGGGAACAAAGCTCTCTGTCCTTTTCCCCTTCGTGTGGACCAAAAGCTCTCTGTCTTTTTCCCCTTCGTGTGGAACCAAAAGCCCTCTGTCTTTTCCCCTCGTGTGGAAACCAAGCTCTCTGTCTTTTCCCCCTTCGTGTGGAGAGCTCTCTGTCTTTTCCTTCGTGTTGGAAGCTTCTGTCTTTTTCCCCTCTGAGGGGAGCTGTGAGAGTCGGCGGTAGTGGAGGACGGCGGAAGGAAGGAGCTCGGAGTTGAGGTCAGTGGGAGAGGGCTCGACGGCGCAACCAAGGGAAGTCTTTGTTCTTTTCGGGGTTTATTTTGTGTGGAACATGTGTGTTGGCGCGTTCTGTGAAGTAGAACTGTTTAAAGTGTTGCCGTGTGTGGTCTTAGTCCGGTTTAACCTGCGTCTGGTTCTTTCTTTTTTTTTTTGATATATGTGCATTTGACTGTTTGGCTGTTAAATACTGCCTGTAATATTGTGCTTCTTGTGGTGAAATAAATGTGCTTTGTGTTGAATTGTTCCCCGTTTCGCTGCGTCCTTTCCTTTGTTGGTCTCCATCTTGCTTCACGTAAGGGTTTGAGTGGGCTGATACGCCCGGTAATTAATTGAAACCGTCAAGGTCACGATAACTCGCTTGTATCCCTGTAGCACGAAACGACCGCTTAAGCGTTCGTGTCCGAAGTCGACCTGTGGCGTGGTACACCCCTCGGTAGGTTTACCCGTCGCAGTACTTAGGTATCGATTTGGCGATCACCCTATCGCGCGGGTAGAAGCGGACTGGGTTGTGGTGAGGTTAAACCCACCCGTGACTCTCCGGCGTTAGTCCGAGAGGGTCACGACGAATTGTCCGTCGGTGGGCGAGTGCCGATTCGAGTTACGTGGCCGTTCGCACGCCGGCGGGCGCGAATTCGCAACAATATAATGTATATATATAATATATATATATATATATATATATATATATAACAGTATATATGTATTAAACCGGAAATTGAAGATTTATATTGTTTGTTTTGTAATATATTGTTACGAATTTGGAATCAAATCGCACACCAACATAACAGGTCCCTTAGTCAGCTATGTCAATAAGTGCTGTCCCTAGATAGCATCAACCTCCCATTGTTTAAATGTTTTGAAAATCGAGAATTAGATGCGCTGCGGATCGATTTATAGTTAGGGGAAAAGAAACAATGGAGACGTACCTCCCCCTCTTCTGCGAGAAAGGAAAGAAGAACCCTGCGGTGAATGTCAACAACTCCCTCCCCACCCCGTGGTTGAGCGGGGGAAGGTGATCACGAGGGCATGAGCCACCCCGGGCCGCGGGGAGGGTGCAAAGGATAAAGAGGACATCTTTTCTTTGGTTCGAGGAGAAATCCAAAAAAGAGTTCGTGGAAGCGTTCGCGTGAAAGTTCCGTGAGGAGAATCCAAAAGACGAATCCAAAAAGAGTTCGTAGGAAAGAGTCCCGTGTAGGCTGAGTTCGTGGGCTGAGCTTGTGGGAGGATGAGCTTTTTGCTTCGGCAGTGGGGGAGTACGAGGAGGCCAAGAGCCGGAACTGCGTGAAAGTCCAGGCGTCGCGAAGGAGACGCGAGCTGGGGCGCAGCTTGCTGCCCCTGTGTCGCGCAAACCGCGCGTTCGTGTGGAGAGAGCCGGAGAAGCACGCCTGCCACACGGGGGGCCTCGAGCTCGACGCGGCTACGCTAGCTGCCGTGGGGAAGGAAGCAAAATCGCGGGTCGCCCAGCGCGTTCGTGTGGAGAGAGGCCGGAGAGAGCTCGCCTGCCACGGAAGGCCCCGAGCTCATGACCGCGGCTACGCTAGCTGCTGTGGGAAAGAGCAATCGTGGGTCGCCCAAGCCAGACACCAGAGGGTGCATGTAACCTGCAACGGTCTCTGTGGGACTCGTTGGTCTTCAAGTCCCACGCATAAAGACCCAAGAGGTCCATCCTACCGCCATTGCCTTTGATGGGGTCTTTTCCTGCTTTTCTTTCGAATGAATGTTTGGGCGCCGAGTCCCGTAAGTAAAACTGTGTAAGTGACTGTACATTAATAATTGCTTATAGACGGTTGTAAGTTCCTTAGTTTGCTTGTTAATTGCATAGTGTTTCATTTATAATAAATGTCCTTGTAATGTAAACCTGCTCGCTTCGTCATTCCCTCATTGACTGAAACATTTCGTATGTTGGGAGTTTAGAAAGCAGTTGGTTTGCCGTAATGGGGGGCATTTGACCGACGGTTCTCGGCGATTACGCCGGCTCTCGGAGTCGCGCACGACAAGCTCGCCTCGCGGTTTTTTCCTACGAGATCCGTCGAGGGTCGGAAATACCCCGGTAGTTGATCCGTGGTATTTAGGTACAATTGAAAGATGGCAATCGACCCATACCCCACGGATCTGGCCGATTGCGTATTCGGTTCTTAGTACAAGGACCCGTCGCATCGGAGTTATCCGGGCGCGATCTATATTTCGGCGATCGTCGGGCGCGACCGACTTCGGCTCCCGTCAGAGCGGTCGTTGGCGGCCGAGACCCCCGCCTGCAACAATATATTTTTATATTTATGTGTATAATATACAGTATTCCCCGTTTATCGCGGGGTTCGTCGCAAACCCCCCGCGAGAAGTGAAAATCGCGATGAATGGACGCCTCCCCCCAAAAAATCCTAATTTTTTTTATAAACGCGGTGAATAAACACGATGGGTTTGATTTATATGCGAGTGATTATTAAACGCTGGGGTGTATTAACACGATATGGGTTTTATTTATATCGATGATTATAATTAAACGCTGGTGGTGTGTAACACGATGGTTTTGATTTATACGAGTGATTATTAAACGCTGGGCGGTGTGTAAACAGATGGGGTTTTGATTTAAATCGATGCATAAAAACCGGCTGGTGTGTATTAACACGATTGGGTTTTATTTATATCGAGTGATTATTAAACGCTGGGTGGTGTGTAAACACGATTCGGTTTTATTTTTATCGAGTATTATAAACGCTGGGCGGTGTATAAACACGATGGTTTGTTTATATCGAGTGAATAATTCCTCTGGCGCTTCGGTTCCTTGCCAGAAGCCTTAGAAGGTGAAGGCGTTTGGGCGGCATCGTGGGGCTTGGAGAAAAACACGTAGAAAATATTCGAAGTTCACAAAGCCGAAACTTTGTTCCTCGTGCATTGTGTGACTGGTCGAGCGCCAGCGCGTTATAATTTATTGCTTAAATATTTATTTTATATATATTACCTGGCGATAAATACCGGGGAAATCCGCAGAAAAAATTAGTTAGGTTCCAAGAAAAAACCGCGATGAGCGGGGGGCGCGAATAGGTGAAGCCGAGATAATAGCGGGGGATTATGGGTATATCTTTTCAAGTACATAATCCCCGTTTTCGCGGGGTACGTTCCAAACCTCCCCGTGCTAAGTGAAAAATCCGCGATGAATGGACGCCTCGCCCCAAAAAATCGATCGTCGGTCGGTCTGGAGTGGGTTTGGTCTGAATCGATTAGCTGTCGCTGCAGTATTGGTTTGAGTGCCGGAGATCCCGACTATCTGTCTGGTCGGTTTGCAGTGATTGGTTAGGTGCCGGAGATCGACTATCTGGTCTGTCGTTTGAAGTGCTGGGTATGAGCATATGCTCTCCAAACGGGCAACCCTTTCCTTCTCGAAGCATATATCAGCACCTTTACCCTTAACCTTCTCTGGAGCGTCCAGCGACCTTCCTCTGCCGCTTTCGGTTCCTTCCAGAAGCCTTAGAAGGCAGGGCATTTGGCGCGGCATCGATGGGCTTTGGAGAAAAAACGTAAGAAAATTTCGAATGTTCACAAGCGAAACTTTGTCCTCGTGCGTCGCGTTGGTCGAGCACCACCGTTATAATTTATGCTTAAATAATTATTTTTATATATTATTACCGGCGATGTAGGCCTGGTGTGGCCGCAGTGGTTAGGGCAAAGCGGCTTGGATATCAAAGGTCCTGAGTTCAAGCCCCAGTTCGGCTGCTTGAATTAAATACACCAGGGGTTTGACTCAAGCCTGTTCATCCTTCCGACCCCTGGTCGGCGAAATGAGTACCAAGTATTGGGGTCGCGGTGTATATACCCCGGTTAGAATATAGTGTGTACTCAGTATCCCTGTCGTAAGACGACCAGGGTTTCGTCAGGAAGGGCCATCCGGCGTAAAACCTTGTGGCCAAATCGCTATGCGAGCATCATACGGTATGACCGCTGTGGCGACCCCTAACGGGAGCAGCCGAGAGAAGAAGAAAGAAGAAGAAAGAAGATATTATCCGCGATGTACCGGGGGAATCCGCAGAAAAAATTAGTTACGTTCCCAAGGGAAAACCCGCGATGAACCCGGGGCGCGATAGGTGAAACCGCGATGAAGCGGGGGTTGATTTATTATATATATAATATATATATTTTTTGTTGCGGAGCCGGGGTGGTGGAATTCTCACACGATCCTAGGCAGCCACCCTCACCACCAACCGTCTCCGGGGTTTATAAACGCCGGCCGGCTTCGGCACAGGCCTCTGTCATGCGTCTCGAATCGCGAATACAACGTAATCCTCGTACCTTACCAGTATGGGTTAATAGTGTCGGCTGTTATGTCTTTCGTGTTTTTTTTTTAAAAAGCAAATTCCACTTGATTCTTGTTTGGGGTGTGACATGTTCGAAAAAAATAGGTTGTTAAATTTTTTTAAAACGGATTAAGGGTTCAAATCAAGATGGCCGCCAAAATGACATAAATTCCATTAAAACTGGTATTCTGAACACAGATGAGGTCCAAATTAATGATAATAACCATAATTTCAATACCCAGGAGTTCAACATTAATTTATATGGCAGTCAAATTCAAAATGGTGGAAAAATCCAAGATGGCTGCCACTTCTTAATAACCACAGACAAAACTTAATATATCCTTTGATAACACAAAATTGTGAATGATGAAATAGGTCCATTTTGGTGTAATGCCCACATAAGTAATGCTAGGGCCAGTTGGGGAAACCATGTTAACTGATTCGTTGAAATCGGGGATGCCAGCCATAGTGGAAATAGTGAGAAAATCCATAATATGGCTACCCACTGTTTACACAAAGGTCCACATTGCTATAATACAATGATAGCGATAATGTAATTCCCTGTTTGACCAATATTTTAAAATAATTCCTGTCTCACAATCATCCGTTTTACCTTACAAGTCCTCGTGTTTCATCTCCGCAATGTTCTGAGCTGAATTGTTCATTGTTGCTACAGCCGTAGTTCAAAAACAGCTAACAGACCTCTGTGCATGGGAGTTTTATGATGCGGCAACTACAGGAGTTTCCTTTGCATCATGATTTGCAGGCCACATCTACCCAGCTTAGTCACGGCCTCTGGTGCTGGAGGGTTCAAACACATATCCCCCGGAAAGAAATCTAATTTTCCTCTGACTTCCATCCGTAGTCAGAGGAAAGGAAGGGATGGTTTGACTTTCGCATGCCTGCATCATATCATTGCAATAAATGTGCTCGCAGAAAGTGTGGGTCAATGATCCAGAGGTTGGAGGCAGACTCCTCTCCCTCGCCTGTCGATTTGAGTACAAAAGAACCATCGTAGTGCATTTACTTTGTGTGTGTTTGGATCTGTAACAACAAGCAAAACGACCTTTCCAGTTGTCATTGCGTTTGGAGAGGGTGGTAGCAGCAAGATTTTGCCAAAAGTGAGCAAGTGAATCAGTATATATCATCGCAGGACATGAACACTTCAATACACCAGTCCTTTGCCTGCCGGTGAACCCTGCCACACATATCTGATCCTGTGAAAGAATGAAACCCGAGAATAGCTGAGCGCGGTTAACTCCTAACTTTCAAAGATAGGTTTGACTGCATTTTCCATCACTTTCCTTTTCCGGTAAGAAAATATGTCTCAGCAGGTAGCTGTGGATACATTGGATCATCAGCAAGAAAACATTCGGTATGGAGAGTCTAATTACAAGTTCTACATCCGTTTAAACTGTTAGGCATGGAGCAAGAGTAACTGTATCCGCTCTTCATGACCATCGTTTTACCCAATTCATCAGACACACTACATTGCCTTTTGTCTCAGTGCCGAAAGTTACCATGAACTTCTCAATTTGTTGGCAGAGCTTTGCTGTGATCCAGAGTCCTTTGCAGTCTAAATACTCTAAAACAAAGTTCTGCCTTGGTTGACACTTGAAAGGAAGTCCTTCAAGTAAATTCTGGATCAGTGTACTATCTTGGATGTGATAGTAGGTCGATTTCCGCTTTGTTCTCCTTTTTCTCATTTGCTCTTTCAGAGAAACTTTCGATTTTCGTATTGTCAAATACCAAGTCTTACTTCGTCGTAGTTAGCTTGCAATCCTTATAAAAAGCTTTCAAGAAATGAAATGGCAAAATCACTGCATGTTTTTTCATTTGTCTGTCTTGGAGAATGGAGTTTAACGAGGGCCATGCCATCTATACTACAACTTTAAATTTCTTAGACATGTCGGACATGTCATTGAAGCTTTCTTGCTCAGGCTGCGCTTCTTGTACTTCAGGCGCCTCGGCTTGGGGTGGTACTATCAGTTTTGGGAGTTTTTCACTCAATACTTGGTCCGCCAGAAACAACTCGGTATGGCATAGCTGGATCGCTTGTGGCTTCTGTTGGCTAGGTGCTCTTGGTACTAGCGCTTCAAGATGAATGAAGGACCTTAGCCTTGTCATATGCAGGAAAGTGACCCATCCGAAGCGAAAAGGGCAACGTGGAACAAATTCCAATCATCTTCGCCATACAGTCCTAGATCAAGGTCTGGACGGCTTCTTGATGCTACTAATAAAGCCTTGTTAGGAGTCCTCGTCTTCCTTTGACTTTAATGAGTTTGTCACCCTGCTTCACTTCTCACTGTGTTGGCACTTTTGAAAGTGCCATGGTTCTTTCTCTTAATTGGATCCACAGAAAGTTTTCCTTCTGTAGGCGTTCTTTGACAAATGTCTGGAACAACTGTTTTGTCCGATGGCATCGCGGTCTACTATGTCACTTTGTTACCTTTCATCAATTACTTCCTTGGTAAAGGAAGGTTACACAGGTCCACTCTCATCGGTTAGAAAATGGGTCTCCATGAGCAACAAATACCTCTGTCCAATCTAGGCGGAATTTCTCATTAACTCGGGTGTACTTTTCCCCTGTGATCTGCGTGGTGTTGTCTCTAGGTATCAGCACCTTCATGCCATATTCTCTTTGAAATCTCCTCTATAGAATAACAAGTCCAGGTGCAATCAGGAAGAAACGGTCTAGAGCTCTCATCAATTTGGGGTTATTCCATAATGCCTCCAATGACCTGAGTTTGGGCGGTTCTCCTGCTCAATTTCCGTATCCTGGATCTATTGAAAGTGAATGCAGCAATCCCCTTCGTCACACAGAAATTATCCTTTCAGGAGTTCTGCCTCAGAACATCTGGAAAAACTTTGTATCTGTTTGCTGCATTGTTTGACAGGTACAAAGGAGCAAACGTCGTAAGTTCAGGTGTCGTGAGCAAGAAGTACTTGATAAGAGTCTTCAAGTGCTTTCCAATGCAGCAGCAGGTCCCGTTGTCTGTAGCGTCTAATAACTGAAGGATAAGTATTCCAACTGCCTCAAGTAGTTTATGGCGGATGTAGTTGTTGAATTGGGTCTGGATTGCTTTCAAACTGTCCGAACTTGTGAGGATATCTCCTAGATTCGAACAATGTCATGTTTCTCTGACGGATCTTCTGAGGTTTTGACGGTTGCCTGTGTTCATGCTGATATCTTTCTGATATTCTTTTTCCAAATCAATGGACGCTTCACTTAGGAACATTTCTCTTTTCTGGTGCTTTTGTTAAGAATCCTGTCAAAGTAAGAGATGGTAATAGAGCAAGCAAATGTTTAGCAGTAATGTGCTTCTAGGGACCTGTAAGAGATGTTTCCATTTAGGATTATGCGTTACGGTTGTTGGAGAAATAGTCCAGCTGGACCAAGCCTGGTCAAGCCACGTTCCTTCCACGTATTTGCTAATGCCGCAATGACCAGAAGACCTACGTGGCAACTCACACAAGGCCGAAACAGGAACTGCTTCTTCATTTCATCTCTTTCTACCCATAGTTTCATTGGCCAATATCATAGAGTTGAATACAAGTGTCATCAACTGTTATTTTGTCTTTCCAAGAACCTGAAGTGTCAATACTTAATGTGCTTCTCATCAGACCGTATAAAGGTTACGTAGTCTGGTAAGGTGGTGAATCGTATCAGTGGTGGAACTAAATGTGACATTGGTTCGGCATCGCTGAGAAGACAGCAGGGAGTTAAAAGCACCCCATGTTCGCTGAGACTTTGATTTTGCTTGTGTTGCTTGTGTTTGATTCTTCAACATATATCGAGATGTGGTTTCTGGAGTCTCGTTTGGTGCTTGAGGTTCGTCATCTCCTTTTCGCCTGGGTTTTGTTTCTGAACGACAGTGTTGTGATTGCGTTTTCAATCGCTTGTTCCTGCGAGATCTAACAGCAATTATCCATGCCATATGGTCTTCTTGCTCATATCTGTGATGGGATGAGAAGCTTGCTTAGCTGCATGGAAACTTCTTCTTATAATCTCAGCTTCTTGCATGTGTGATACTCACATTCTACGGCATCAAAACCAATGTTTGAGACTTGAATTGTAGCGGTCAATCGACTTTGGGCAACATTGCAGTGGCTTGTTGTGGTCTGTTGGACTGGTAAACAGCTATTGGCTGTTTCAATGGACGCGTGTTCATACCGCAAGCCGTGGGCTTCCAAGAAAGTCAATGTTATCTAAGGCATACACCAAACATGTATCCTTAACAATAGCCATGGTGGTAGACAAGTCCACCTACTGAATCATTTGCTTTCTGACAGTATTGGCGATGCCAGCTCATTTTCGCATAATTTGGAATAACTGATCCAATGTCAGCTGTTCAAATTTGATACAAGGGTCTTCGATCTTGTATTCTGTGCACGTCTAAGGCCAAGCCCACTGAAAGAGGGTTTCGCAGAGGTTTTCTGAAAGTACACTCCCTAGTGTTTGGTGTAAACGACACTGTCTGTCCAGAATTGTAAGCTTGAACCAAAGTGCTGTGGCTAAAACGGAGGCCACTTTGATTCTACAGATGTTCTCCTCAATTTCAGTTTGAATTGGTCTTGGTCCCGCTGGATGGCATGTTTGCAAAATGTGTACAACAGTGAGGGGTTCAATAGTCTTGAAATGTCCCACGGAACTTTCCCAGTTGGTGAATTGCATATCTCGTCTTACTATTGTGGCTGCTTTCAAAGGATCTTCATTCTCATGTGAGATCTTCTGTCCTCTAGGGCAGTGACAGAGCTGCCTTCTTTTACTTTAAGTTGGAAGGAACTTGTTCAGGTTTGCTTGTCTGGTGGTCTGTTTGAAGGCACATCAGGGATGTTATCCAGAAATCACTGGCTTTAGGAACGGTTTTTACATTTGTTTGGAAGTTAAAGGCAACTCCGTTTCCTCTAATATGTTGATGTAAGTTGTTAGATATCATTCATGTTCAAAGCAGTTTCCTCTAGTTTTCAGTTCATTGCTATTACTTCGTATGTCAAGGTGCAGATATGGCCCTGGCCAAATTTTTTTTTGGCTGACTGGGTTCCTTCCCTCTTGCAAATGTCCCTGCTTTCTTTTACAAAGCAAGGTAGATGTATCTGATATCATAAGCCAACTGCTGCTAGGGAAATCCAGTTTGCTGCAATACACATTACTAAGCCTTGCCTTCAGATTTTAACATCAATTTGTGTTTTCGGCCATTTCCATAAAAACTGGGATACCATATTCTTGGTTGCAAAACATCAATGGAGCTTGACTATTGTTGTCTCCATCACACAGAACACATTTGATGTTGTTCAGTATATTTTCTCTTTACCTCTCACGGACGTCGAAGGAGAATCCGTTGCAGAACAAGAAGGACGTCCTAATCTTTCTCTGTCCGTATGACAGCAACATCTCCACTAATAGCGCCTTTTTGAAATCGTGTCTTGCCTTATCAATGGTTACCTTTGTGTGTAACATTTGCATAGCATCTCTTGTGATAGGAAACACCCTCATTTTATCAGTTTGTTCTGCAGAGTCCCTGAACACGGGCATTCATTCAGATAGTCTGTGTCTCCATATCCATAATCGCAGTTGAGCAGAGTCAATGATATTCTGAATGGAATCTAATGCATGGTTTTGCTACATACTTTTGGTAGTCAGCTTGCCGAACACAGCAGTCTGGAAATAAAACACAGCTTGAATCCACGGAATTTTGGCCTCTTGTCGGGGGGAAGAGCTTCCATCCACGGGTATCAACCTCACCTATAGGTTCAATTAAGGAGAAGTGAGGTATACATCATGATAGTTGTAGTGACCGCCATTTTAAAAAAGAATATCACTATTTGATTATACAGCTTTTGTATTTGTTTCAGTTACACTATCAATGTAGAATCAAACTCGTCATAATAAGTATCCAATGTGCCTGCATATCACTGTAACTACACTTAACAATCCACCACTAACTGGCATAAATCCAACTACCGTTGTGTTTTGTGCTTGTCGTCAGGGCTTCTCCCCGTGGCTTCTTATCAACCTTTTGATAACGAGATGCTTGTTCAAACTTCGGAAGAAGGGGAGGAACAGGGCTTAAGGGCGTTCTAAATCCTACAAGTATAACAGCAAATGTGTACAATAGGACAACTAGTGTTTAATGCACTACAGATATAATACAATTGACAGGAATCAGTACATACCGTGGATGTAATAAAAAAAGGATCATTTGAAGGACCATTGCCCAGCCTTTACAGTCAATGCCATAATGTTTTCTGCTATTCCGTTTCTCTGTTTTGGTTGCTTAAGTTTCTGGTTCATTTTCAATACTACTCACTAACCTGGCCTACTATCAAAACGCTTGTCAGATACGTAATATCTTAGTGGGTAAGGAAACTCCTACTAACCTGGTAGCAGTAATCGAAACTTTTTGCTTGCTAATCTGGGGAATGGACATGGTTGAACATCAAAATAGTAACCTTAAAATAGAAACAGTGCTTTGTAAACATTAATTGTTCAAGATTATATCAATATTGTAATTACTGGTAGAGGATGTAGACGTTTTCACTCACTCCAATAATAAGAACGGCCTGTGTTCTAATGGCAGCCATTATTTAAAATTCAAGATGCTGCGATCGGCATCCGTTTTTCAACGAATCAGTAACTATTTCCCCAATGGCTAAGCATTGCTTGTGCGGGTAATTACACCAATGGAACGCTTTTCCATCATTCACATTTTGTGTATCAAGAGTATTACGTTTTGTAATAGTGGTTATTTTAAACAGTGGCGGCCATCTTGGATTTTTTCACCATTTCGAATTTGACTGCCATATTGAAATTAATTGAATTTTGAACTCCTTGGTAATTTGAAAATAATGGCTATTACCAAATCAAATTGGGACCTTATACTGTGTTCAGAATACCAGTTAATAATGGATTTTTTTGTATTTTGGCGCCATCTTGGATTTGAACACCCTAAACCATTTTGAAAAAATTGGACAACCTATTTTTTTCTATTTGTTACACCCCAAAGACAAGGATCCAAGTGGAATTTGCTTTTAACAAAAAAAAACACGACAGCCATTTTTAAGATCATAGCAGCCTACACTATAATAGAAAACCGGTTACAGACTGGTTCGTCAGATGCCGAGCTTTTCTGCCAGTCTGTAAACCATATTTTGGTTTTATATAGCCAATCCGAACGTTCATCCTCAGACGCGACACTTAATTGGACATCCAAGCGGCAACTTCATACGAATCAGCCAGATTTATTGGGGAACTTCGGGGAACACACACAAGCCAAATATCTCACGACAATGTTTATTATACAATCTAACACTTCTTAAACAGGAAACTCACGGATCTATCGAGGTTTCGAGGGTCCCTCCGAGATTAAGCCAAAAACAACTGCAGACCAAGACATAGACAGCATGCATGACCAAGAACAGAGTAATTGGTGATTTTTTCATGACGAGAGAAATTGTCCAAAGCACGAATGTCGCTCGTAACAAAAGCCGATGTCCCACGGACTCTGAGCTCCCACGCTCGAACGGCCCGATGGGCAAAATGGTGCGCTATCCTCTTCTTTTCGCGCCAACCGGCAGCGGGGCCTCCCGCGCACTTCGAACCCCGATGCTCAAGGCCGTCGGGCGATGTGGGTTCAGCTGATCCCTCATCAAGGTCCAGCATACAATCCAGGCCTTGGTCCTGTGCACCAGACAAGGCCAAATTGAGGTGCCGGGCTCCAGCAAGCGGATCGCCCAAAAAAAACCGGGGTGGGGGTTCCCGAAAAAAAGCCCCCGCACGCCCTCGAGAGCGACTGTCGCCCCAAAACTGAACCCCCTTTCTTTCCAGTTTCTTCTCTTCGTTCGCTCGCTTCGAAAACACGAGCATGCTCCCGAGAGCGGACCTGTTCGCAGCCCAAACTGAACCCCTTTTCTTTCCAAGTTTCTTCTTTCCGTTCGCGTCCGCTTCGAAGCCCTGAGCACGCCTCCCTCAGCGAAGCCCGACAAACTCCTCCCCTTCGTTTCACTTCCTCTTTTTGGCCACACCACTCTCAGCCGACTGGGCGGGGCCTTCATCCGGGATTGGGGGAGGAAGAAAGAGGAGCTCTCGTTCCCACCACTCACCGCACAAACAATAAAACAGCGCTCTTGCACCTCCCACACACATGTAACGTCCCAATTACCAAACAACCGAGCTAATCATGCATTTATGGGGTCTGAGCTAAATCCTATATTTAGTAGTCCAATAAGAGCATTCTGTAACAATATATATATATATATATTTATATGTATGTGGTGTATATATATTATTGTTACGAGGTGTGTTCAAAAAGTATCCAATTCTTAATTTTTTTGCGTAAACAATGAAGCTAGGAGGCGTGGTTTGGTGCCCAACGTAAATATAGGCGATCTTAATCCGTATGGCGTGAATATTTTCCCTGCAGAAGCTGTCAGTCACCGACAGACCGCCGATGAGTAAGGAAGTGTAAGTGAGCGCCGTCGGATTTTCGTTTTGCAAATGACGATTCACTGTGATCTCAATCCGCCAGTGATCACTGTGTGAAGGGAAGTGGGATCGCTGTGCACAGTCTCCAGCATGTCCTGTGCGGTCTCCAAACGGAGTTTGCTTCTGCTCGATCGTTAGCAAAGCTTTGGCACAACTTCACTGAGATTCTCCTAAAGGCCTGTCACACTTGAGATTGCCAGCAATGCACGTATAAAATGTATGTAAAACGTTGGCTAACGCTGAAATTTTGATGTTTTTTTTAAGTTTGGTCGTATTCATAACGTGTTGGTCGTAGCATAACATATTGTAACGGGCAAGAACGGTTCGTTGTCTTAGATAACTTACACACGAATGCTTACTGTGTCGGCGTTCACAACCTATGCCCAACGATAGTTAACTTACAATAGCGCGCCACGTATCGCGCGACTCGTGGCGTAGCTGTTAATAAAACCTGCGCAGCTCGATTTAAATCATAAACCGCTGAAAATTGAAGTGTCAACACGCAGTCACACCTTGACGATTTAGCCACGTATCTGACCTAATGAAAATTTCAAAACGCTGGCACACGTCGAAATACGTAGGGTAAGTTGGTAAATAGGCACTGAAAAAACGAGAGTACTGTCATATTCGGGTACGTTGTACGTGTGAAATTTCAAGCATGCTGAAATTTTTGCGACATCTCCGCCGTATAGCCACGTCTCTATACGCTGGCCATAAGTTGAGGCACGTAATGCGATCGTTGACACACGTCGACACAGTTCCTTGTAAGTTACTCATAAGTCGAAACACGTCGAGGTAATGTTTAGCATACCCCAAAACTATTTTCTCCTCAAGAATTTTTCCCTTGGTCCGTGAAAGCACTCGAAATATCTGAAGTTTGTGTGTTGTTGTTTTTTTTTGTTTTTGTTAGTCTATCACAATTTTAAAATATATTAATGCTTTAATTCGACGTCGGACTGACAAATCCCTCAACAAGAAAGTATATCCACAGGAGACTAAAATAAGACTAGCAAACTGAAGAGGCAATCGGACGACAACGGCAACGTACGAAATACGAAGTATTGTGTGTTTTTTTAAACGCCTGCAAAATCGCACCTATACGGGTACTGTAAATGAAACCGTTATAAAGGTTTGTGGCGTCCGGAAGAAGGTCAATCAAACTCACAACGTAATATGCGTTCGGAGGTAACGTTTACAATGGTCAAAAGCACGTTACCATGGTTAGAAATATTTGGTACGCAAGCATTACCGTCGACGGTTTTCGACTTATGAGTACCTTACAAGTGCAACGCCTCGCGTGTGTCAACGATCGCAATAACGTAGCCTAACGTGATGCAAACGATCTGGTAACGTGCAACACACGTTACTCAGAGGTTAAATAAGTTCGGGAACGCAATATTCCGCGAACGTTGTTCGACTATAGTAATTACAAGTAAGTGTGCGGTGTGCAACTAAGCATAACGTGCCCTACAACTATGGCCAGCGTAGCGGAACTGTGAGTCTACGCTGGCAACCTCCTAAAATTCAAGAGCAAATATTTGAGGAAACCGCAAAGTAACAATCGATAAAGCCAGCGTACTACGACGTATGGCAGTGTTTTTCACATGCTTCTTAATCGTAAACAAAACTTACCATAACGTAATTCGACGTGTGTCAACCGTTTAGAAACAAATTTTTTTTCATAAGTCGGCATACGCTGGCTTAAATCATAAGGTGTGACAGCGCCTTTAAGCCCAAATCCTCAGTCCAGAACTGGAATGAACGGATCCAATGCTGACGCCCGCCTGCTGCAAGTTCCTTATCGTGCGATCGACGATCCCTGCATCACGACAGGGTCCTGCACTTGTGTCAATTACGATCTCATTCGGGATTGATGGCCACCAGAACGGCTTCACTTTCCACTGTTGCGAACCTCTTTGGAAGGCGTTTACCACAAACTCTTTATTCTTGTGTGGAACCCCAGTTGCTCGTTTCCGAAGCCTGTTGACATCTTTGCAGGATCGTTTCCCACTTGGGAATGCAAGGTACACAATAATTCGAATGCCAGTAGCGTGTTTCAAGTTTTTTCCGACATTTTGTCAAAAACGAACAATCCGAGGGCTCATCTTTAACTTCCTCACTCATCCGGGTCTGTCGCGACTTGACCACTTCTGGCAGGGCCGGGAAAATATTCACGCATAACGATTAGGATCCCTACATAGTGCACGCAAACCACGCCTTCCCTGCTTCATTTGTTTACAAGCACAAAAATTAAGTTGGATACTTTTTAAACACACCTCGTATATATATGTATATATTAGTATATATATATAATATATATATATATATAATATAATACCGGGCGTAGTGGCGTGCGCCTGTAATCCGCTACTCAGGAGGCTAGGGTGGAGGATCGCTTGAGGACGGGAGCTTGCGCTGGGGCCGCATGCTAATGAGAGGGTGGTAGGAGCAGCTCGGATCATGGCGAAACCCCAATCCTTATCACCTGGTCGTAAGAGTCGACCAGCGGTTGCATCACAAGCGCATCCGGACTAAAACCTAATGCCAAATAGCCATATGCATAAACGGATGATCCGCATGTGGGACCCAATCAGGAGCAGCCCGAAAGAGGAAGAAGAAGAAGATATATATAATAATATATATATATATAATATATCATATAATATATACATATCACACTAGTAAGTCCATGACCAACTCGTGAGAGCGTTGGGTCCTAAGAAGTCTCCTTGGCTATTGGGCACATCCTGGAGGTCGCCACTCACACACGATACCAGCAAGCTGGCACTCATTTTGCGACCTCGGAAGGATGACTGCAGTCAACCCCACCTGGTATTAATTCAACAGCTGAGGCGGGATTTGAACTCAGGACCTGATCAAGCCACCACTCTACCATTAAGCCAACACCAGGCACATGTATGTATGTATGGTGGTTGCAATGACAATGCTTCCTTTTCTGTTGTGCGTGTAATAACTGTTTGTCTTTTGAAGAAATCAAATATACTGTATAACATATGTTTTTTCTATTTGTCTTTTTTATGGGAGCTGAAAACGCTTCCCTTCGCCCACTAAAGAATGTGGGTCGGGGATGCATTTAATATCACCTTTCACGGAGCCTGCAAAGGCTTGAGGCATTATACATCGCATTAAAATATAATATTTTTAAATCCAAGTTCTTTTCAAAAATTTCCCAATTTGTTATTTTTTGGCCCGCCAACATCCGCACTCACTGATGAATCTTTAAAAAAGTTTTGACGATGAAAATCTGTTTGGCAATCTCTGAGAAAATGGCACACACCAATGTTGTACATTCCGCCGATGCATGAACAGCGCATCATGCCACAGCTGTCACCAATTCAAGGCCATGGAAAGGACACCATCATGAAAAGGTTTGCCACCTAATGGGCTTTGTCAGCATCTGAATGTGGCCTTACTGCCTCCTCCTCCCCATCCCTAATTGGCCTGAACAAGGTGCTCATGCTGAGACTTATATATAAATATTTTGGCCCTTTCAGGTCTGGCAACAATTATTGCCCCATCACCACTATGCTGCATGAATTTTAATGAGTATGTGTTGCTGGCCATGGAGCAACGCCTGTGGAAAACACAATCGCGAAAAGGGACAATATTATACTCATTGCAAAGGCAATTTGGAATGGTAAGGTAATTCGTTTCTTCAATGAGTGTGTGGAACACCCAATGGGTGAATAAATGCCATGCACAGACTTGCCCAGAGGATGGATTCCCCTGAATCGTCAACCATGAACAGACCATCATGACCCGAGCAGTTAGCGCCAATTGCGTACATTCATATATGAAGTAACAATGTTTCATCTCAACTGCTCAAGTTCCATTCAATATCAACAGATCAGGCATATAACATCGATCATGCCAGTTTTCCGATTCCAATAAGTAACAGACCTCAATGGTGAACTGGTGGCTTTACCGACAATCATACGAAATTCCATGCTTCAACATGTTTTTTTCCAATGCTTCAAGGCCCAGGAATGAGTGATGAATCATACTGTAATGTAACGAATGGCTACATGATAGAAACTGGAGTTGGTCTTGAGAAAGTTTGTGGACCGCAAGGTGGAAGCCCATGGGGAAGGCGTCAGCTTCAGTTTGATGGCCTCCCCACCAAGGGGTTTAACCACCCTGGCCCGTTGTCGTCCCCCCTCCCAAATCTCCCACCCACTCAATCGTGTTTCGGCATTGACCACCACGACACTTCGGCGATGGACCGAAACTGGGGGCAGAACCCCCACCAGAGGGTATGTCCGCAGCTTGAGACTGTGGGCCGCCCTCCAGGTAGGGCCCACTCAAGAAAACAATCAAGTTCTCTTGCTGGGATCGCTGACCCGGCATCCAGGTCCAGTCCATCGGAATCTGCATGACTGGCATCGGCAGGCAAGACCATCACTGCTCAGAAGAGTGTGTGCACAGTGTTCACGTGAAATTGCTGAGACGGGCAAGCATTTAGCTCGCCAACGCCTCCAGCAATGACGACGTTATGGCTAGGTCAAACCCGTCAGAAACTGAGGTCGCCGGAGAATACCCATTGCCGACGACAACAGACCCACAGAGAGGCCATGCCATATGCAGTGATGTGCAAACACCATGGAGATGTTTAAAAAGAGGGAGGAGGAGGACCCGTGTCTTCAGGTAGCCCCCCTTCAGTAGGTAGTGTTAGTATCACGCCTCTCATAGGAGAGACCCATCCCACGGCCGCGACCATACCATGGACTGCTCACTGCTAGCAGTTCATCGGTCCATGGAAGGCGGGCCCGCCGCTCGAAGAACCATGGAAAAAAAAAAACCAAAATATATCACCTGAGTTAAAGTCTCATCTTTCTTTTCGTGTTTTCAAATTGATGGAATTGAGTTTAGTTCTATTTGTGTTGCTTGTGTTTCTGTTTGTTATACTACCAAACAATATCTTTTAAATAACAATATCTAATATGCCTGGTGTTGGCTTAAGTGTTAGGGTGGTGGGCTTGGGATCCTAGATCCTGAGTTCAAATCCCACTGGCTGTTGAATTAATACCAGGTGGGTTGACTCTGCTGTCATCCTTCCGAGTCGCAAAAATGAGTGCCAGCTTGCTGGTATCCTGTGTCGAGTGGCGACCGTCCAGATTGTCCAAAAAGCCAAGGAGACTGCTTTGCAGCAACCACACTCTGCACAGAGTATGGTCCAATGGATGGAATAGATATCCCAACCAAATGTATTTAATGTCAAAATATTAAATCGCATCGTAACCTCTTCAATTGGAAAGGTACCATGACTGTTGTCTCACATCAGCAATAACTGCAAGCATTTTGAACGAAATAGAGGTGCCTGCCACGCATCCATCCTATTTTAGACATCCATACACAGTTTATGAAGGATTTTTATGTTGCTGGTAAATACGATTTTACAGTTAAAAAAGGTACTATCCGGAATAAGCTGCAGTCCGTACACACAGAACCACCCACTGGCAAACAGGCAGTGCATCAGCTGCTGCACTGCAGTCCACACGTCAGTCCAGCCAACCTTTTTTAGCATTCCAAAGGATTGGCTGCATTGATCAATGAAGTTGGTTGTGGCTGCCGATCCTTGCTTGACACTCCGGTATTAAAAGAAAGAGAACGGATAAACAACGCTGTGAAGGCAATGGCAAACCATCCAGCAATAACACTTGCCAATGAGCTGCTTCGGCATACCACACGCTCAGTAGAGAGGATGGAACATAGAATCAAAAAAAATGTTCTCTCATATTTGGTTATAGCATATCAACAGCTTTCTGTTTGTCAATAGTATAGTCTTGACATCGGAGAACAATAATATGATTGAGGCATTGCAGTCAAAGAACTAAATCAGGAAGTATGTGCACTTGCATTTAGAAAGATGAATTTGGTTTTGTTTCCAGAAAAGTTGTTTTTTATGAAATAACACGCGGGAGTCCTTGAAAGTAATTGAAAAGTGGATACCATTTAAGGGCAGAATGTAAGATGAATATGGTTTCCTTTTGGGTGGGTTATCAGTTATGTCAGACAGGAATGCCTTGAGGATCATATTTTCTGTCCACAATCCAGGCTGATGCTTTGCACAATGTGCTATGAACGATCCAGTCTTCCTCCACAGTACAGCACATTCCTTCTTCTCTCCTATGGTTCCTGTTCACGTCCCTTTCATATTTGTGGAGGCATCGTGGACGTGGGTCTCGGGCCTCGGCCAAGTGTGCAATTCAGCTTCTTGAATTGTTTTAACGCATCGTTATGTATGTGGTGTCATTGCAGATCATGACATTGCATACAGTAAATCAATCCGGAATCCATCTCTCCGGATTCATTGATATACACGACGAAGTGTAGTTGAAAATTAAATTGAACTCGAGCGAAGTCCGATGCGCACGCCATCGCAAATCCCACGCTCCACCTAAAGCCAAAGTTGAAAGATGGCAAAAGGTTCACCAGGAATGACCCGGATTAAATATGAGTTTTTGTCCCCCCCCCCCCCCATCTTGACCCTGTGACTCTCTCAATCCCACCCACAGGCCAGAACCGGGGCTCCTTCCCCTCCAACCAAAATCATTACAACATTTTCAGCCTCCCCCAATGTTGATCGCAATAAACAAGTTTCAATTAGAAAATGTGGCCAAAATTGCATTTTCAAGTTTTTGACCTTTTTGACCCATCTCAAGTTCGTCAACAAGAGGCAGGGTCAAAAACGATACTGCTCTTTCAACCTAAATTGTCATGTGATTCATGACTAACCAAGTTTGGTAATTTCTGCACCAATCATTTAGGAGATAGCGTGACAAACAGACAGACACAACACAGAACTTCACCTGTGTTTTTTTAATATTTTTTTTTTCAAACAGTGTTGGGGTAAATTACGTTCATGGTAGTGTTACTTCTGTTTTTTTAAAACATAGAAATGACATCAAACGCTCAAGGAAGATAATTCATTTACGAGTGTTTGTTTTGATTTGTTTCTTCAATTTTCCAGCAACAATGGATGATCCTCTGTTGGTTTAAGGCAAAACATTAAGGACAATCATGAAGTTAAAATTTAGTGATGTCTTGATCAACAAATGATCTCGATATGACTGCAGGCAATATTGAGGGGGGAGACAGGGATAGTTTACAGGTACGGTAACTGCTCTATGAGCTGTCTCGCCTTGGTTCGAAATCTCCACCAGCTATAAACTTCCACCAGACTGGTTTGTCTCATGTAGGGTGAGCCATTCAATATGTGGTGCCGCCCTTTCGGATGGAAGTTGAAACTGGTGGCGTCCCGCTGCGAGCATTCGTTGGTGGATTAGGCCTGGGTGTTGGCATAACGATTAGGTGGCTGACTTAATATCTAGGGTCTTGAACGTTAATCCCCTGTCTGCTGTTGAATTTCACACCAGGCGGTTTACTCAGCAGAGTCTGTCATAAACCTCAGAGGTCAGCAAAATGAGTACCAGCTTTATTGGTAACTGGGGCGTTGCATCAGCGGCACAGCCGTGCCCCCATAAAATGATGCAACCAAGCAGCCACCGTTGTACACGAATAAATAAAATAAGTTGGTGGATGTTAAAGATCCACGACCACGTGTCCTTACACACGAAGACCAAGGTGAAGTTGTCACCGGCATCCTGAACAATACAAATTTCTTTCTGCCGCTAACCGCACATGAGGGGCATTGCCTCATACGACGCAGCCTCACTCCCAGAAAATAAATGCAAACCACAGCCAGGTGCTGCTAATGAAGAACATAATGATTGGAAGTTTTAAAAAATTTTGTAGCCTTGTTTGTAATCTGCCGGCCTGAATCGCACACTTGGGAACTGTTAACGCAGAAGGAGTATCAAGCCTTCCCCAATTCCGCGCTCTTTCTCAGTACCTATAACTGAGCCATCCAATTAACACTTGAAATGCATGAATCACGAAACCTATGTCGGATATTCAGTTGTAAAGAATGCAGAACGTCGAATATC
Source organism: Eptatretus atami (assembly GCA_035128595.1). Classification (NCBI taxonomy): domain Eukaryota; kingdom Metazoa; phylum Chordata; class Myxini; order Myxiniformes; family Myxinidae; genus Eptatretus; species Eptatretus atami. The sequence goes on along the minus strand of CM068953.1, from coordinate 12,617,579 downwards.
CTCCGAGGGTTAGTGATGCCTGCTTGCATTAGCAACCAAGGAAAGCAATCTGTTTTCATGCTGTGGGGAGAGAGGGTCTCCATCAAAGGATGTTGAATGGTGGTTAATGTCTTTTTTTTTATTTTAAACCTAAGAACCGTCTTTCAACCCATGGCCATTCCCTGGAAAGGGGAAAAAAAACAATTAAAAGAATTGCATTTTTCTTTTTTTTTGATTTGGAGTTGATGTGCACAGGCAGTGATGGGCAAACGGCCTCCTTCTGCGGCAAATGTCCTTGTGTGTATTCTGAATTCCCATCAGAAGTTTGATTATTGCAGTGACCGTGGTGGGTTTGCTTCACACTCTCAATTTGGAATTTGCTCCTCTCCTGCTTCTGCTCTCAGGCGCACTTCGGATGTTGAAACCTTCCGATAGCCTCGCTCCATTGGCACAATCGAGACAAACAAACGCGCTGTCAACAATCCAACACACCGAGCGTTCGAAGCAGCACAACCACTTTGCCACCACCGAGTTGCTGTTTTCCAATATTATCACAAAACATTTTCATTTGGTTTTACGAAATGTCTGGGCCGTAATCTGCCGTGACATGACCCGTGCGATGTGAAGTGATTCCTGAAATTAAGACTCTCGATGGCGACACTAGTTGCTTAACGAAGATAACTGGATGTTGCTTGACCTTCTAAGCGGTTAAAATGCATTTCAAAAAACAGGATTTATAAATACTTTAAAGATCACAGGCACGATGTTCCGCTTTGAAATTTATTAACACGATTTCCATTCCGATTACAAATACTGTGTATATACTCAGCTTGGTCTGTTTTTCGTGTTCCCATCTGAGTTTGGGACATCAATGGAAATGCTCAAGAACCCTCTGGTTTACAATCATCCTTTACTGTGCTCCATCATCTCAACGTCCTCTCATCGTCTAATGACAGCTTTCTGGTTTGGCAGGATGGCTTAGATATAACGCACACTCGACTCTGAGTTTCAGCCGTGGGTTTGAATTCTGACACTAGCTAAAAACTGCCCAATCCCGTTGTTTCAAACAGGTCGGTGATTCATCGATGTTCGTGCCATCCCTCGGATAGATGTTACATAGGCGTCCATATGCCGGCATTGTTGTGACGTTAAAGATCCCACGTGGTTCCTTCTTCAAGAGAGGTGAGTTATCACCCGGCAACGCTGAAGTGATTTACAAATTTTTTTGCAGCAAACAATGAAGTGGTGTTGCATCAGCAAGCAATGCAATGCCCTCAACAATGCGTTCTTCTCGAAGCCACGTGCTACAGCAAAAAGAAGCACCACCCTCCAACCCCCCACCCCGCCAGGCCCTTGCGATGCACATGCATTGCCATATCAGCAATGTCCTGCTTATGTCTATCCTCCTCCACAGGACAGGAGGAGAATTTTTTTTTCTCTTCTTTGCGTATCAGCACAAGGCTGTTGGGTAAGCATCATTGGCTGGGGTGCGACAGTGACACTGATAAAGTACCCTTTTGTGTGTGTACACTGTCCGAGGTCGTATAAGAGATAAGAGAACAGAATGTTACTAACAAGGGCGCAGGAGACAAGAGGGGCGGAAGACGCAAGAAGGAAAGTCGTGGAAAGAGACATGAGATCTGTGGGGAGAGGGTGGGGTGAGGGTACACAGAGGAAACAAGATTGACACTAGGGACTTTCAGGAAGGAAAACGGGGAATTTGAAGGAGGTGGTTGGGGTGGATTATGGGGGTAGAAAAGATCATGGTTTGGATGGGGAAGATAAGAGGTGTGGTGAACAGCTGTTTTGAAGCCCCGAGGGAAGAGTGGGATTGAGAGAGTGGGGAGTTTTTCCAAAGCGGGGAAAAAGGGAATGAAAGAGTGAAGGTGAGCAGTGATTCTGATTTTGGTATTTAACCAGAAGGGGTTGTGCGACCTTGAGACCCTGTGGAAATGGTGGGGGCAATCCGACAGAGCAGGAGCGGGGGGAGGCCTGGAGAGGAGACGAGAAGACAGAAAGACCACACCTGCCTGCAGTGAGATGAGAGCCCAAAGACTCAGCTCATTGGGAGATGCAATGATCCGAAATGCCTTGGTTTCACAGCGTGAAGCGAGAAAGGTGGGAGGCAGGAGCAGCCAGCCAGAGGGAGAGCAGTACTCCCATCAGGCTGCGAGACGAAAGGACTTTTGCAGACGGAAGATGCCCAGTCGTGGCGACTGGCTTTGAGGCAGTTGTGAATGTGGCTTTCCCAGGAAAGTCATGGGAATAGTGAGACCCTGAGCTTGAAGAAAGGATTTTCCAAGAGGATGTTGAGGAAAGTAATGGGGGGGTGGGGTCAGACGTCCTTTCAGAGAGAGGTGTGAGATTGTAGGGTTGAAAGACATGTTCCACGTGTTGGACCAGTTTGTGATTACCCAGATCTCGCAGAGAGTCGAAGAAGCTCGTTGCTCCGGTCTGAGGGATGACAGATGTACGGCAGAGGGTGGAAGTCATCACAAAGAGTATAGAGGATTTTCCAAGAGAGTCGGATGAAGATCTTGATGAAAACCAGAAAAAGAAACAGGCCCAGAACGCTGACCTTGAGGAACTCCAGCCTGGACAGGAAGAGGGGAGAAGAACTACGTCATTTAGGGCACACGTTGACTGCGACAGGAGTAAGTTCTGCGAGCCATGAGTGAGATGGCCTTGAATACCATAGGAAGAGAGTTTTGGTGAGCAGGCAAGGGTGCCAGACCGTTCCAAAAGCATGCAATATGTCCAGGGGATAGGCTCGGATTTCATGTCTGGCATTGAGGACCTCCATCCATGTTGGGAGAGCAGAAGCAGCTAATCAGGTAGAGTGACCTGGTCTGAAAAAAATGACGATCAAATCAACCATTGGAGAAAGGAAAGGATTTAATGTTGAAGCGATGATGGATTCCATAACCCTTGCTGATGATTGGGAGAAGCTGATTGGCTCTGTAAATTGCAGGGAGATCTGTTTTTTGCACCTTTTTAATGCAGGGCGTATGTTTTGCTGATTTCCAAGCAGATGGCAGATGACCTTAAGCAAATAAGAGGGTGAACTAGAACAGAGAGAGAGAAGAAGAGAGAGAGAGAGAGAGGTGAGCAAAGAGCAGCACGAGCAAGTTTTGAGGATACATGGGCCTTTTTTTTTGAATGCCGTCTTGGACCGTTTGCAGAACCTGCTGTTATAGCAGTAATTTGGAATTGTGTTCATGAGGCCGGGCGATAGCTCACCAACTCTCCGTGAAAGACACATGGATCTTCAAGACCAGCACTTATGCCAGTAGATGAGAACCCCACTTTATAACGCCCATCCGGAAGTAAACGCAACACACATTACATTGAGAGAGCACCCTGCCTGCGAAACAGCCGACATGAACAGTTTATGTAGCTGGGCTGAGGTCAAACCCAGGCTGGACATCTAGAGTGAGTATACGTACCTTCTAAGGGCTAGGCCATCCTGAAACCCGGGGAGAGGGGGGGGGGTAGGTTCGAGTGGTGATGCATGCATAACTTAGCGATGGCGTCAAAGTGGTCATGTTTGCAATCTAGTTTCAGATGTTTAGTTTGTTTTTTTGGGAATAGCAATATCAAGTCCTCGTATGAGAGGCTACCACACAGAACAATATAACAAAGGGAGCTGACAATAAAAGAGGGGGCGGAGAGGGAAATCACAAAAAATTGGGAGATCTGTGGAAGGAGAGGAATGGGGTAGGAATAACACGAGGTAACAAGATGGACAGTCCAGGGACTTCACGAGCACAGCCGGGAATTTGAAGAGGGGGGTTGGGGTTGATTTATGGGGGTATAAAAAATCAATGGTTTTGGATGGGGAAGAGCAGAGATGGTGGTGAACAAGCTGTTTTGAATAACTTGGAGGGAAGAGAGGGATTGAAGAGACAATTGGAGTTTTGTTTCCAGAGGTGGGGGAAAAAAGATAATGAAATAGTGTGAAAGTAAGCGTGATTCTTGATTTTTGCGAAGTTTCACCAGAAAGGGTTGCTGGTGGACCTTGCAGCACAGCGGCTGCGTAAAATATGGGGGGGTAAGATCACAGACAGAGGAGGGGGGTGCGAGGCCGAGAGGAAGACGATAAGAAACAGAAGACCACCAACCTGCCGCCGGAGATAGAGCGAGAGACCCAATGACTCAGCTTCAATCGCGGGAGATACACTAATGATTGTAAAGTGGCTTGTTCCATAGCGTGAAGACGCGGAGAAAGGTTGGAAGGCGGAGCAAGCCGCAAGCCGCAGAGGGATGAGCAAGTACTGAGCCAGTCAGGCTGTAGAGAAACAGCCTTTGTATGCGCGATGGTCAGGAACTGCAAAGCCTGCCAGGAGGACGTGCATGACGGAGGATGTGCCCAGTTGGTCTTTTCTTTATTTTATTTATATATCTACTAATATATATATATATATATAGTATATAGTATAATAATATATAATATATACACACACAATATATATGTAATAGACGATAGGACCAGTCATATAATATACTATATTTTTTTTGGGATAATAGAATTGGGGCAGTTGGGATGACACATTTTTAAAAGAAAAGAAGGCGCTTCCAAGCAAATGTAAAACTCGATCGACTCCGCAAATTTGAGCAAAAAAGCGAGAAGCAGACACCGGCCCTGAGACAGAGTCTGCTTCGCTTTTTGCTCAAATGAGTGAGTCGATCGAGTTTTTCTTTTTGCTTGGAAGCGCCTTCTTCTTAACTTTTCTTGTTTATATATATAGTATATATATAATACTATATATATAGTATACTATATAAGATAATATTTCTTCTTGCTTTCTTTTGCTGCCTCCCGTTAGGGGGTCCACAGCAGATCATCCGTTATGAATCCGCATAATGAATTTGGCAACAGGTTTTTACGCCGGATCCCTTCCTGACGCAACCCTGGTCGCCTCTTACGACACCAGGGATAATATATATATATATATATATAATATATATATATATATATAATATATATATATAATAGTTTAGATATGTGATATATGGTTTAATATAAATATGTATGTTGTATATATATGTATAGTATATATATATATAATGTGTAGTTGATAATAATATATATATATATACTATATATATAATATATATATATATATATATATATATATGTGGTATTTGTTCCACAAACTGTGCAGGTGTTTTAGTTCTCTAATGAAAGTTTCCTTTCAGCGGATGCAAGGTTACACAGTACAGATGGAGTCACAAGATATAAGTCAAAGATGTGGTCAGCAAACATGTGATAACCTGATAAACAAAAGCATCCCTTGTTCTCCAAGAGGCTTTTATGGTAAAAGTCGCCTAACCACCGTGTGAATTTTCCTCTCTGCGGATTTGGTTCATTTGAAATGGAAGGTTTGAAAAGATTGGAGCTGCTGCAGAAGAGAAAATTGGGCTTCAGGGAATAAACAATGGTGGGTTTTAACCCATGACCTTTGACCCTCATCCAATATAAGTTCTTAACAGGCAGCTTTCGTCACTGACCAGCTGAATCCAGTTTGAATTGTTCCCAAACCGGGTAAACGAGCGAGACGGGAAGCGAAAAGCATCGCTGCTGTTAAAAGAACGTTCCATGATTGTTTTTTGAAAATCCAAAACTGTTTTGGCTATTGACAACGGTTTGCCCCTGCACAGCTGATGTTGAGTCATTTGTTGTCCAACTTGCTTTAATCAATCGTTTTCTTTTGTCTCAATTTGAACTCTCAAATAAAACAGCAATGTTTCTTCAGTAATTCGCACTTATTTCCTCATCATTCGCACCGAGATCATGTCTATTCTAGTCACCTTATACAGCTGACGCTCTACTGCACCTCTGTCTGTTGCCTGAGAGCAATTGTACAACTTTCACCAGGGAGTTGACGGAACCATGAATGGAAGGGCGAAGGCCAATCGCGTTGGTAATCACTCGTTTGGAAATGAGAACAACAAATGGTAAGGCCGAAGGCCCAAGCAAGGACCACGTTGCAAGGGTCTTGGAATGGAAAGCGCATGTTTTTTGAATAATAATAATAATAATAAATAAATAAACCACACAGGCCGTTTCTTCGCTCTCGCGTGCCCGTACGTGCATCACCCGGAAGTTCGATATTATTCGCAGTTACGATTATTCGCAATTTAGTTTTAATACCCAATTATTCAATTAGCGCCAACGTATTTTACCTTTTCGCAATGTCGTGGCAAGGAAAAACAAAAAGAGAAGAGAAGAGAGAAAAAAATTTACTTCCTGGTTCGGAGCATACCAGCACTCTGACGTTCCCGAAATTTATACACCGTCTAATATGAAAACGATCATAACTTGAGCCATTGTGTTTATCTATAAATGCGCATAAGAAATCGAGAAATTATTAGAATACACGAAGTCATCACTCTCCGAAAGCCCGTACGTTGTAACCCGTAATGGGGAACGCGGCTGTGCTTCCCTTCCCCATCGGCCACGCCCACGCAACAACGTGTCTTGCCATTGGTTTGGTAAATAAATGGCCATAACTTGGGAAGCACTTGTCCGATTAATATCAAACCTTGAAAAGGCACATCCTCAGGTCCCCAGCAATATACCTGGCAAGTTTCAATTAGATCGGACCAGTGGTTGTCGAGAAACAGCGGTCACACACACACACACACACACACACACACACAGACATTGCTGGAATTATAGATAGATACATATATTTAAAATCTTTCACACACACACAAATACATATGCATACATGCATACATGTGTGGTGTTGGCTTAATGGTTATGGTGGTGGGTTGGGATCTGAGGATCCTGAGTTCAAATCCCGCTCAGCTGTTGAATTGATAGCAGCTGGGGGTTGACTCTGCCTGTCATCCTTCTGATATCGGCAAAATGAGTGCCAGCTTGCTGGTATGCTTTGTCGGAGTGCCGACCCATCCAGGATTGTGCCCAATAGCTAAGGAGACTGCTTAGGCAGCACCAACGCCCTGCACAGAGTATGGTCCCAATGGACACACACACACACACACTAAGCACTAAGCACAGTTTCTTTCATATGAAAGTCCCTGTTCATTCCACCATGCTGGGATGTCACACCACATGTGCTGCACAAACATGGCCAGGCTAATTGTCCCCCAGATGCTTCAAAGTAATTGCGTTTTGTGTTATCGGTGATCACTGGGTCATTCATTGAGAAATTAGAGAAGAGATGTGCCAGATTGCACTCACTATTTCTTTGAGATGTGACCATATTTGGCTAATTAGGGAAAGATCTGGAATGTCGCGATTGCGTGCACAGCAAGAAAACGTAATTTAATAATACCAGGTGGGTTGCGAAAGCATTTTAGGAAATTTGGCTCCTGAACCAAAGCAGAAAAGGCAGCATTGTTATTTCTTTTCTTTTTTTCTTTCTTTCTAAAGCTAGTTTTAATTGAACAGCAATCCTTTGTAAAGCCTGGAATATTTGGAAACTTTTCATCATGTGCAAGGTTTATCAGTGTTTAATACAGCTCTGGAATTAGCATGAAGGTTTAACCACAACAGAAAGTGAAGATGGAAAATATTAACTTTTGGGAGCATTTCACCTTCTGGACTTATTATAACTAAAAGTTGTTGGTCATAAAGGAAAACGAAAAGTTTCATTTGAAGGCGTTGTCCATATTACATCCATACATTTGCATTTCGGAAGGGGCGGAAGGTGAGTGCACATGCGATTTGAGATCATCACCATGAATGTCACTTTTCCCATTTAATCTTCTGAAAGATATAATATCAAAGCCTGTGTCATTGTTACCAACCCATGTTGTTTGTCCGTGCTCTCTCGTTTTTAAATACAAGGAAGCAGCTCATACCATTTTGAAGTGTTTCCTATTACTCAGCCAGGGTTCGAACCACTGATCTCCCAGACTCAGAACAGAGACCTTAACCAGTACGTGACTGAGGCTGGTTTCCAAGACCGGCCACTTTTGAAGTTCTTCTTTGGTTTTCAAATTTGTTTTTGAAGTTCCACGGACTGTTGCAAACCACAACACAGAACACAGTTGCACCAATCTGGGAAGACGGAAGTTAAACAAACAGGCAAACAAGGACTCGTCGGCCATGTTACAACACCAATGCGTACTGTGTAATTTCGGATGGGGGGGGGGTAGGGGGGATGGGAGAATATGACGTTAACAAGGGGTGGAGAGAATCAAAATTAATCATTTTGTGCATGAATAATAAATATGTAGATCGAGGCTCATGGAAGACGTTACATAAAATCGAGTTATCGACTTATACACTCAGCTCAAGGTTTAGGACTTTGTCCAGTCTGAATGGCGTCCCTTGAGTGCTGTTAAGCTTGAGTGCGTGTGAATACAGTCCCAAATTCAAAAAGAAGCAAGAAATGGCATACCACTGGTAGACCAATTTGGCATCGTGTCCACGAAATAATATGATCCAATTGGTGACTCAGGTGTCATAAATAGCCAGTGCCCATGGGAATAAGCTGCTCACCAAAAGGAGTTCAATGATGGTCGTCCCGCAGTTGAAAGTCCGAGTGAAAATGTTTAATTACATACATGCGCACATATGGGAATGTAAATAAGTCAATCAATGAAAAAAAATCTCTATATCTCTATACCTCACTCAAAAAAATTAAAAACCACACATATGCAAGCCCTATATATGAAACAGGGATGAGTGGGGGAAATCATTGAACAAGGAGGATAAAAGAGAAATAGCTTTTAATCTGCGAAAGAGGAACTATTCCCAAAGTTTGAAATCAAAATAACTACTTTCTGCAACTGGGAAAGGAGTGAAACAGTCTAAACAAGAAAAAGAGCAATCAGAGATTGCAGACCCTTGCCAGAACTTCTTTTGAGTGGTGTATTTATACAGGTTTTCGGGTAAATCCAATATGGCTGCCAAACCATGTGACCAATGACATCATATGTGTGATCCTTTTGTTCCTCATGGGCAGGCAGTCATACATGTAAAGTTTTGCCTCAATCTGTTCTGCCACTTCAGAGAAGATTTTTGAAGGCTTAAAAAAAACAAACAAAAAAAACAATATGACTGCCGAATCATGTGAAGGATGATGTCATGAATTTTTTTTTCTGTGGACCATTTTATCCCAAGATGACCCTCAAACATTTTCGTACTGATCGGATGTGGCGTTCTACATATGCGATTATGACGTCATTGCGATGGCACCTATGACGTCATTCAAAAAATTCACATTCATTCCTCATGAGTACTTGCTATGTGCTCCTTTGTGCGGTTTCAGAGATACAGAGGTTCAAAGTTTTTCTGTTTTTCCAACATGGCTGCCACACCACGTAACCCATGACATCATAATTATCATTACAACATTCTACACGAGTAGTCGCACAAACGGTGAAATTTTTGTCTCAATCTGACAAGCGGTTGCGGAAAAAAACATGAAAGTTCTGTGCGGACAAACAAAACAAGAAGATGTCGTGCAGAGCACGAAACTTGCAAAATCCAGAAACTAATTGACCTCAAAAATAATTGGTGGTTGAATTAAATGACCAAGTATGCAACTCTCATCAAATTTCAAGTGAATGGGATGAAAATTGACAATTTTAAAATTTGGCCGATGTTGACCTTTTGGCCGATGTGGACCTCCAAAATATTTTCGCTGGTTGAATTCAGTGACCTGAAATATCGGTCGGGTAGTTTGTGAGGAGAAGATGTCTTAGTCAAATGTTAATGGACGTAAGTATGGATTACGTATGGTCAGACACCGGGACCCACTCGATGAGCATATTTCGGAGAAATAACCGAAAAATATCGCTCATCCATTTCTCACACTGAAAAGTAATGAAACAATAATCTTGGAACTACTGTATTTAAGCTGTACGTTTACAGATTCAAAAATTATAACCACTTCAATTAAAGTTTGACAGGATAATATAATAACAATAATAAAAATACAAACACCATTCCGTGAAACCAAACTCCATTACATTTTTTAGAATCATGTTCACCACGATGTCCTGATCTGACTGACACTGTTTTTGTGTGGTAAAAACAAGCTTTTTAAAATCAGTTTGTGCTCAAAAAGAATGCTGCGTACTTTTATCATTTTAAAATGTCAGACGTTAAAATTTCACTCATTCAATCATCATTAATACAAGATATTTTGACGGGGAGGTGGGAGATGGTAAATTTATCCCCCATTCAAGTACAATGCTGGGGATACAAAAAAAACAGAGCCAGGGAAATCTCCCCCCTCCGACCCCATCACCAACCACTAGCCCTCTTCCCTTGCCAAATCGCACCCTCCACAAGGGTGTTGGAAACGTTATAACTCAGTCGTGGGAACGGCAATGGTGCTGTTTATTTTCGGCTATCAATATGTTTGCAACTCAGTATTGGTCAGCTGCATCTCATTTATACTGTACTCAAAATAAGTACATTTCGAGAGTGGTATTAAAGATGCAGAAATATCTTTGGGAAAATTATCCCTTTGGATAGGTACACCTCTCTGGTACGCCTAGTCAGAAGCCCCGCGGGTAGTACCACATCCCTGGTTCGTACCCTTGTGGCTCATACCAAACTCCAGGCTGGAGAACCCTTACTGGTAGCCCAGTGGCTGGAACCAAACATCTGGCTGAGACACCTGCAGCTGGTATCAGAGCCTGAGCCGGTACCACTGTCTGGTACCAGACATCAGGGTGGCACCCCAACAGCTGGTCACAGAACCATGGCTGGGACCCCTGGTTGGTATCCCTGCAGTTGGTATTAGAATGCTGGCTGGTACCTCTGTGGCTGGTGGCAGACCCCTGGCTGGTACCCTTGTGGCTGGTACCAGATGATACTCACCATCATACATTGTGGCTTGTACTAAGCTGATACAAGACCCCGATCTGGTACACGAACCCAAGCTGGCACCACTGTGGCTGGTACAACACCCTGGCTGAATTATTGCCCGGGTTTGGGAACACATCCCTCTGCTCCATCCCATAAGCTCAATCATAAGTTTCTCACCAGAAACATTAGATTCTAAAATTGAAATCGTTTGATCGATGTGGGTTTGAGGAGAACTTCAATGCATGCCGCTCTCACCCTGCTTGATGTTTTAGTAGCATAAGAAGAAATTGACAAGGATGTAAAGCTGGTACAGACTTGTCGGTACAAATGCAACATCACTTCAAATCTGCTGGACAAAAAATACGATCATAAAACGACCAGAAAAAGATGAGTGGAAACATTCCCACATTTGTCTGGCTTGATAGAGGATGTCACATGGTTATGGTTGAGAGTTTATAACAACCTTAACTGTTATTGAACAACATTGCGATTGTATTTTCAGGAAGTCAGCAAATAATGCAACCACACAAACTAAAAATGCAACATTGCTACGTTTTCCCTCTATGCCTTACTGGTGTAATATTGTTGTGGAGCCGGGCATCGGTTGCGAGCACGACCGCTAGGTGGAGCAGTAGGGTCGACTCTACTGAACACCCAGAATCTAGATCGTACCTTTCGGAAAACTCCGAAAGGTACGGGTCCCTTACAGGAACCGTGAATCGTCAATAAATCAACCACGTGGGACAGGGTTATTTGCCAAACTTCAAAATACCTAGAGGCCCACGTGGCGAGCTACCGAGGATTCACACCCTCGACGGCACTCGTACGGGACGAGCATATGCATGCTCGACCCGTGCGTAACCCGAGCGGTTGGTTACCGAGGTCCCGTCGGTCCAAATGTACAATTTGCCCTTCCCAAATTTCCCAACACGCACCGTGCTAAGCCAATGAAAGAAACACAAAAACGAGCTGAAACATTTAACAGGGGATTTATTTATAATGGGGGGCAGGGGGGGAGCACGCAAGGAGCAGAGTTATCCGATTATAAGAAATGAAATGCAATGTACAAGCAAAAGCATTATCCAGTTTCTACTTAAAGACGGAGCCCCACGGACACCACACACGCACACAGACCCCAGAAAGAAAAATGGACCTTCCCGCCTCGTGCGTTTTGCGAGACGAGCGAACCAGACCGGCGTCGAGATGCGACCAGCCCAGCGCCAGCGAGATGCGACCAGCGTTGACGAGATGCGACCAGTGTTCGAGCAGACCACGCGCTCGAGCTGACGGAGAACCAGACTCCAGCGACAGGACGAGATGAGAGCAGACGCCGGCGACAGGACGAGATCAATCTCTCCAGTTCATCCAAAATCACCAACCTTTCTCTCTGGGAGGGAGGGGCCTCTTTCCCTGACCACTCGCCCCTTGATTGGCCAGAAACATCGCGCGATTCCCTGGCCGCCCTCCATTGGACAGACACACGGTAGGCAGGGCAACTCCCACCCTTCTGGGCGGAGTCCCGAGCGGAGGCGTTCGTGGCTCCGCCAACCTCCTCATCTCTGGCCGCGTGCTTAATGGCGATCGTGTTGAGTCGGAAACGGGGAGGGTGAGACGCCCGCTCCTTGCCAATTGGCTAAGGAGGGACGCCATGCCTACGTTAGACTCTGCCCACGCGCGCGCTTGCTGGCGAGCGCACGAAGAATGCCACGAGCAGAGTGTTGTTGTTGTGAGAGCAAAGATGGTGTGGATGTAAAAATCCTAACTATAAAAATAACTCACAGCGCATGTATGTAATTCCCATTAGACACAGGTAGGGGGCCCTAACTAGAAACACACACTTACCAATATAACTGAGCTATCGGGGACGGCTCTCTGTCTGTGTGCACAAGGCTTCCAAATTCGTAACAATAGTACCAAGAGGATGTGGACAGATTTGAAATGGGAGTTCCCTTCCCTCCTCCCCTCCCTACCCCTCTTACTGTTCAGTAAAAGTGAAACATGTTCAGAACGAGAATCCGGAATCTTTTTCCATTTCGCTCAAGGATCCTGAGATTGATTCTCATTGCGTGTGCAGTCCATAACAAACACGTGTATACCACCACGACAGTTTAATCATCTATCATTCTATCTGGTAAATGAAGATTGTGGAATCCGACTAGAAACGGTGTGAGGCATCCTTTGTTCACTGGAAAATAACAAGGTAAATTTTAGTGTTGCTAATGGTGTGACCCCCTTCGTCAAGGATCTCGCAAGGAAAAAAATCAAGGGACAGAATAAAGAACTCACTTCCGGTTCTGGGTTTGGAGCGACGGCAGGTTCTCTCAGGGCGCTCCGCTGACTTTGTCAAAGCTAAGTTTCTGGACGTTATTTGTCCTGTTTTAACTGTTTGTTTTCTCACCGACATGTTACTGGGTGTTCCAAGTTCAGTTTTGTTTCAAAAATCGTGCTATTTTGGGAGTTTTCGTCGACCTTGTCTTACCGGACTCCATGAGGCCTACCCATCCTTCCCCTCTCGGGAATAAACAAATAAATCATTTTTATTTGTATTCTCTCCCAATTACCTTCAATTCCTATTTCCCCAACACCCCCACCTCCCATCCAAACACTGTTTCTTGTCTTAAATCCAAAAGAAACAAACAAACAAAAAATACCTTTCTCCATTCAAACCCACGAGTCCCGATCCTTCTTCTTCTTCTTCTTCTTCTTCTTCTTCTGCCTCTCATCCTTCTTCTTCTTCTACCTCCTTCTGCCAGCACACCATCTTTATTCTACTTGAGTTGATCCACTCTCGCCATTACCTTCACGATTTCTTCCTACAATCCTCCATTCACGAGTCTTACCTATTCTTAAAAAAATCCATTAAAATAATAATTTTCATTGTATCCTTTCTATTTATACACCACCTGTAACCACGTGTCTCTCCACTCTTCCTGATACTTTTCATCGATCTATCAGCTTCACTCTGCGTTTACAGTTCCAAATTCACCATTCACCTCACGATTTTACTTCAACCTTCCCGTTTCCGAATGTTACACAATCCTTATTTATAATAAATATATTCACTTTTGATTATACACCTCCCACAGTCACGTGATTCTCCCGTAACCACGTGATCTGTTTCCACCCCCTGCGTTTACCGATCCTAATTCACCTCACGATTTTTCCTTCAACATTTCAATTACCTAATCTGATGAAAACTCTCTCAAACAACAATAATAATAATGATAATAAAAATAATAATAAAAACGATCTCTCATAATGCTTCATCTTCCTCTTCCACACTTGTGGTTCTCATTGCTGGGTCACAATTCCCTCCTCTTCTTCTATTTCAACAAACAACTTCAAACTCGACCTTTCCTTCACACCTCGACTAAAAAATCCAACTGTAACATCGTTTCTTCTCTCCATTCTCTTGATTCCTCTTTATTACATCAATGAAGAATGTCTTTAATCACATTTCTCACATAAAAAATAAAAACCCAGTTTCCTATGAGGGTTCACTTTCCATCAACCATTCTTTTTAGCGCGTCGCGTTGCAAAACGAGGCTCGAAGAGAGCTCCGCATTTCTTCTTTCTTCTTCTTCTTCTTCTTCTTCTTCTTTTCTTTTCTTCTGTCTTCTTCTTTGGTGAAGACAAAACCTTTATGACGCGGCTCTTGACACATTTGTCCTTGTTTTCCAACTTCAGTGCCAACACCCTCCTCAAAGCAACCATCACACCCTTCTCCCTCCAAGCTTCCTCTCACCTTTCTCCAAAGTTTCTCCCTCTCATCCACCAAGCTGCCTCCTTCCCCTACCCTCTCACCTCCATCTCATCACTCCACCTCCTCAAATCCTCAACTGCCTTCTTCCCCTCTCTGTCCCCCTCTCCCCCAGCACCACAAAGCCTTTACTCCTCCTCATCCGGCCCTCCCCGAGCTCTTCTGCAATCCCCCACACTCTTTCAACAACTCTCCTTACCTCCCCCCCTCCGTTGTCCTACCCTCCCCCTCCCTCCATCCCCTGCACACAAAGCCTCCTCCCCTCCCTCTTCATTAACAGTGTGGACCTCAATTATCGGGGCCTTCCTCAAACCTTACAGATCTTTCCATACAGGTTGCCACTGACAAAACCAGAAATAATCTGCCAAACAGAAACTTTCCTCCCCCAAGACGTCTCTGACTCTGAAGTTTCTCTCCCTGGTTACTCCCTCCTCCGGTATGACAGACCTGAGACCTCGTCCTGGTGGAGGAGTTGCTCTCTTCATCAAAGACTCTATTCCTCACTCTCCATGCACTGTCCTCACTGCCCCACACCCCCAGGAATACCTCTGGCTACGGCTTCCCCTCCATCCCACCTCATGTTTATATGTGTACTGTACCGTCCCAAACAGTGATGACTCCATTTACACCTCACTATCCGAAAACATGGACCAACTTCTATCTTCTCATCCAAACTCTCTCTTCCTCACATGTGGCGACTTCAATTGTCATTATGCCAATTGGCTAGGTGTGGGTACCTCTCTCACCTGTCATGGCACTTCAGCAAAAGCTTTCTGCGACTTATTAGGACTGACTCAATCGGTCAAATTCCCGACCCGGATCTTAACCAATGATACTCTATCTCTTAGGATCTGATTTTGACAAATTCCCCCTGAAAATATCTGCTGTTCTTCCTCCGCTCCAATCAGTTCTTCTGACCACGTCCTTGTCAAAGTGGACATCTCTGGCTTTATCAGAGAACCACCTCACCGCCGGAAGTCTGGCATGTCACTGAAGCCGACTGGCAGGGCTTCCAAGCAGCCATAAAACTTCGAGACTGGTCTCCCATCACTACTTTCTCCAACATCAACTCATCCTGTGAATTCTTTCAAAGAAACTTGCGCTCCCTCATGCACAGATTTATCCCCTCTCGTCTTCAGTTGTCCTACCCTTCCTCTCACCATGGTTTCACTGAAGCTTGTGGCGAGGCAGTTGTCCTGAAACAACTTGCCTTTGCCTCATGGAAAGCAAACCCAACTGAGGATAATCTCAGTTCTTCCATAAAACTCAGAACAAGTGTGTATCTACCCTCAGGAGAGCCAGAAAACAACATCTTTGAAAGCTCAAGTCTGAACTCTCAACCTCTCTCCCTCCTCCAAATCCTGGTGGCATCTAATCAATCTGTTTCTGGTGTATGTTCCCCCTCCATCCCCTCCCTGACCTCAAATGGCCGTACTGCTGATACTGCACATGAAAAGGCTGAATGCCTAAACTCGGTGTTTGCATCGAAATCTTGTGTCCAAAACCCATCACTTCTTCT
Source organism: Eptatretus atami (assembly GCA_035128595.1). Lineage (NCBI taxonomy): Eukaryota > Metazoa > Chordata > Myxini > Myxiniformes > Myxinidae > Eptatretus > Eptatretus atami. Next base: position 12,601,523 of record CM068953.1, on the reverse strand, counting down.
ACCCACCTTACCAGTCACACCCAACTGTCTCTGGACTCTGTGCCTTTTATCTGACAAGGTGGAGAGTTTGCTGTCAACTCGACTCAGATTCTGCAACCGGTTCAGACGGCATCAGCCCACGTGTTCTAAAAACCTGCTCTGCTGCTCTTGCTCACCCTCTCTCTGTTCTATTCACCCTCTCATTTGCTTAAGGTCATCTACCATCTGCTTGGAAATCAGAAAAAATTACTGCCCTGCACAAAAATGGTGCAAAAACAGATCCCTGCAATGACAGACCAATCAGCCTTCTCCCAATCATCAACAAGGTTATGAATCCATCATCGCTTCAGCCAATAAATCCTTCCTCTTCTCCAATGGTTTGATTTCCGATCATCAATTTGGTTTCAGACCAGGTCACTCTACCTGGATATGCTGCTTCTGCTCACCCAACAATGGATGGAGGTCCTCAATGCCAGACATGAAATCAGAGCCATATCCCGGACATATCGCGTGCCTTTGACACGTCTGGCACCCTGCCCTGCTCACCAAACTCTCTTCCTATGGTATCCACGGCAATCTCCACTCATGGCTCGCAGACTTCCTCTCCTGTCACAGTCACGTGTGTCCTAAATGGAGTTCTTTCATCCCCTCTTCCTGTCCAGGCTGGAGTTCCTCAGGTAGCGTTCTGGACCCTGTTCTTTTTCTGGTTTTCATCAACGATCTCTCTGACTCTCTGGAAAATCCTCTTTATCTCTTTGCTGATGACTCCACCCTATGCCGTACCATCTGTCATCCCTCAGACAGCAAGTAGCAGCTTCTCAGCTCACTGCAGATCTGGGTGAAATCACAAACTGGTCCAACACGTGGAACATGTCTTTCAATCCGCGACAAATCTCACACTCTCACGATTTCTCTCCGAAAGGACGTTTGGAACCCCCCCCCCATCCACTCTCACAATCCTTTGGAAAAATCCTTTCTTTCAAGCTTCTGGTCTCACTATCTGCCATGATTTTTCCTGGGGAAACACATTTCCAACCTGGCCACCAAAGCAGTCGCCACTGGAATCCTCCGCCGTGCAAAGTCCTTCCTCGGCCCACCTGAGCTCCTGACCACATACAAAGGCTTTCGTCCGCAGCCTGATGAGTACTGCTCTCCGCCTGGGCTGGTGCTCCTGCCTCCCACTTCTCAGCTTCACGGTGTGGAAACCAAGGCATTTCGGATCATTGGCATCTCCCGCGATGAGGCTGTGTCTTGCGCCTCTCACTCTCTCTACCGCAGGCAGGTCGGTGGTCTTCTGTCTTCTTCCGTCTCCTCTCCAGCTCCGCCCCCCTGCTGTGTCTGCAATTTGTCCCCACCATATTTCCGCAGGGTGCTCAAGGTCGCCAACAACCTCCTTCTGGAAAAACTACCAAATCACGAATCACTGCTCACCTTCACTCTTTCATTCCTCTTTTTCCCCGCTTTGGAATAAACTCCCTCACTCTGTTCAATCCATTCTTCCCTCCAGGCCTTCAAAACAGCTGTCACCACCACCTCTTATCGTCCCCCATCCAAATCTTCGATCTTTTCTACCCCCGTTAATCCACCCCAAACCCACCTCCTTCAAATTCCTGCTCTCCTTCCTGAAATTCCCTGTAATGTCCATATTGTCATTTCCCGTGTTCCCCGCCCCATCCCTCTCCCTTCCATTGATCTCCGATGTCTCTGTTCCCCTCTGTTTTGTCCTTCCCATGCGCCTCTTGTCTCATGCCCCCCCCCCCTGCTGTGCGTTGTATGTTAGCTCTCATGCGAGCCTTACAATGTACACACAACAAAAACCTCCAATCCCTGCCTTACCACTCGGACAGTAGTTGCTGCTGAGGTTGTCTCATGGTAAGGAATGCATTGGCTGGGTTCCATGTACCTTCCCTGTGGAGTTGGGCTTTAAACGAAAATGCATACATTACTAAAAGAGTTCAGCTGAAGCAGAAGTCCATAAATCTCAAAAAAACATTTGCCAACAGTTATCGCAGCATGTATGTTCCACACAACCGTGCAAATCAAACCGCACGTCAGATTGATTACACGGACGAAGGTCGAGATATTACACAGAATATATGCATCTATCAACGCTAAAATGTACAATTCCACATTGATTTCATGCAAGAATGACTCTCTTAAACCCTTCCCAGAGTTCCTCCACAGCTGTAAAGATGTTCAGAAAAAGTACATACATGAGAATCCCAATGGAACACACACCCTCAGCTGCCAGACCGGTTTCATCACTTGTTGTGTGAATAATCATCGACAGTGCAGACAATGGTCTCGAGCCGAAGAAGCAGCTGAGGGTGTGTGGTATAGGGATTCTCATGTATGTACTATTTGTGAACATCGTTATAGCTGTGGAGGAACTCTGAGAAGCTTTTGAAACAGCAAGGGCTTACTTTGGTAGCCTTCATGGTTGCCTTATTTGGGTTTCCTGGACGTCAAAACTAAGATCGAGCGTTTCAATGACATCTGGATGCTGCTATCTCTGTCTGTACTGTTTTGGGCGAGGATGCTGAGGTCATGGAGAGATTCACTTACCTTGCAGATGATATTCGTGTCTCGCTGGCTGTGAGCCAGAGGTCAATAGACGTCTGGGGCGGGTCTGGAGATCATGGATTCTACTGGATCTAGGGTGTGGTGCTGTGTTACCGATGCAGGAGACGAAAGTCTTTAAGTCCTTGGTGCTTCCAGTCTTGCTCAAGGTGTGAGACTTGGACTCTAACAAGGATCTGAAATGGAGATAATCCTTTGGTACCAGTCTCTTCGAGAATCGTTGGCTATCGCTGGTCCGGACTTTGTGTCCAACGAGCGGTTGCTATAGAGAGACTCCAAATGAGATTGTTACCTGCATAGTCCTGAGCGTCAGCTGTGCTGTTATGGACATGTGGCTCATTTCCTGACGCTGATCCTGTCACCACATTCTCTCAGCGGAGGAGCCTCGTGAGTGGAGGAGGCCAATAGGCGACCACGTGCCTTCTGGTGCAGCAGGTTGACCGGCATCTCCAAGGAGATGGGATGGGCCGGTATTCCTGGGGATGGCCAGACGGAGGCTTCTGGAGTACCAGCAGAAAGTGGATGCAGCGATGCGCTGCTCTGGGCGCATGATCCCATACCTGACCTGATGTCAGGATCCTCAATGTTTGGCTTGATCCATGCCCGACTATGCAGAGGCTGCCTGGGGGGTTCCCAGCTTGCTTTTGTCTTTTTAACGCAGCGTGAATCGTTAAAAATAACGCAGTGTGTGAATTTAGGTAGTCCGAGAGACCGTTGGCTATTCGTGAGGGTTAGAAAAGACCACTTGGCACAATGGAAGACGTTAGAACAGTATTATACAATGCATATCATCAAGCCCCACGTGAACGTGTAATTTAGCTAGACAGAGAAATAGTTTTTCATTCGCTTGTCATTCCAGAATTCATGCATGAACGTTACCTAAAGGAAATGGCAACTACCGACAAGTTAAACCAACACGTTTCAGCTACACCCACGTGACTTCGACCAAGCTGACCCACAGTCATGAAATGAACTCAATATCTGTGATATGAAAACGTACCGAAGCGTGTTATTTGCAAATCCCTGGAATACTAATAGTATAGCATCAGAAAATGGCACACAGGCCTTCGGCATCTTACCAGATGTCCTTCAACTTGTCCGTTGGTCGTTGAAACACATCGTCTCTTGCATCAGGTCATATTCTTAACGCTCCGGAAGCAAAGCGCCAGAGCAAAAGGCAGTTCTGTTTCTAATGGAAAATAATCTGTGGATTATCTATTATGATGAAACAAATAATCAGTGAACAAGCCGGTTTTGAAGGAAATCGATTTGTTCCCAAGTCTTTGGTTCGAGAGAAACTTGAAGAGTGATTGAACACAATTGAAGTGCTTCAGTTATAACTCTTTGCGAACACATTTATCATGGAGGTTCGGATTTGGTTGGATTGAGATTTGTGCCAAGCGTGGAATTGGATAACATTAAATATCTCCAACCTTTGCGAATATTAATAATTTATCGTCTGGATAAAAAAGAAGTAATTTTGGCTCGGTGTTTTTTTTGCACCTGCTTTCACCTCATTGCCGTCAATGACTTCTTGTGGTTCAATACTAATGCCGTGAGAAAATCATACAATATTCGTTGCGCTTTTGTATAGACCCCCGGCGTTACCTTCAACACGTAAGGGACATCGAGCATGGTTATCTCCATCGAATTGTGTTCAGCTGAAATATCCCTCTCCCTTGTAATCAGTGGAAGGGGAAAATATGTTGTGATTGTAGTTAGAAACCATCCCCTTTGTCTTTTGTGCTCTTCCTCATTCTCAAATGCTCACTCCCCAACTTTAATCTTCTTATACTCCAACCTCATTCCCCAACTCCGTACTCAAACCTCAACACACGAAACCTCATTCACCACTCAAAAATTCCCCCTCCCCCACCCTCCCCCCTTCTCAAACATTCACAGCTCTGTATTCAATTCACAATTCCTCATACTACATTCTTAACACCCATTATCTTACCACCATTCTATCTATAATTCTGCAACTCTCTGTGTATGGTGTCTGTCTGTCTGTCTGTCTGTATGTTTGTGTGGTCTGCGACCGCTGTTTCTCGAACACCACTGGTCCGATCTAATTGAAACTGCCAGGTAAAATTGCATGGGGACCTTGAGGATGTGCTTTTCAAGGTTTGATATTAATCGGACTAGTGGTTCCAAGTTATGGCGATTTATTTATCACCAATGACAGGACACGGTGCTTATGACGTCACCGAGTGTCGTACAATCACGATTCTTTTATTTCTTTTTCTTCTTTTTTTTTGATAGATGTCACAATTGACGACTTGGGGACCTGAGTATGTGCTTTTCAAGGTTGATATCGTTCTTCTTCATCCGTTTCACGTGTTTTCTAGTGTTTCCAGGTTAGGGCCATTTATGATACGGTTGGTCCGATAATTGAAAACAAGCCGCATATCCAGTTGTCGTTTAATGAGAGCGAAGGACGAAGCTGCGCGTCTGTGCACGCACAATAGAATCGGACGAAGCACGACAGCTGCTCGCTTGACACACGACGCTACGTGCGGACAAGCGTCGTGCAGCTGAAACGGATGAAGCACGAGCTGCCTCGCTGGCAGACAACTTTTTTGCAAGTACGCCCCGCACGTAGGGCATGCACGTAGCCACGCATATATGACTGCCGTACGGGCACGCACAGTACGGCCGCATGTACGGACACATGAGAGCGAGGACGGCTCTGTGGTTGTGTGTTTTCTGGCACGGGTTTGAAAGTATTTTTTTTTTTTTGCACGTACGGCCACGCAACGTACGGCACCGAGAGCAAAGAGACGGCCTGTGTGTTGTTGTTTCTAGCACGCGGTTTTAATTTTTTTTTAGTAGGGGACCATTGTACGGCCACGCACGCGTATGGGCACGCCACTACGGGGCACGAAGAGCGAAGACGGCCTGTGTTGGTTGCTGTTTCTGTGCACGCACGTTTGAAAGTTTCTTTTTTTTAAATAATTTTTTCACGTACGGTACGCACGCACATAGCCGACGGGCAACGACAGAGCGCGGAACGGCCTGTGTGGTTGTTTTCTGGCACACGGTTTGAAGTTTTTTTGTTTTGTTTTTTTTGCACATACAGCCACGTACGTACCACACGTGCGGCACGCACGTAACGGGCACGCGAGACGAAGGAACGCCTGTGTTGTTTTCTGGACGCGTGATTTTTTTGGTTTTTTTTTTGTCAGCAGCACTGAACACGTGCGGACTACGGGCGCACAGGACGCCTGGTGGCTACCTATTTTTTGCACATACAGCCACTTTACGGCCACCGCACATACGGCCAACGCACGATACGGCCACGCACGTGACGGCCATGCACCTCCGGGCCTGCACTAGTATTCTTAAAACCTGCATTATATTGCTCACTTCCAAACGCACTTTATTTCAACAGTACTTGACTGAGTAATTGCATTTCCGGCTACATCACACCTGCCAGCCATTCAGATATAAAAGCGTCTCCCACACTGCACCTGGAAGGTCGACGCTGTTGCGGGGCGGTGCCGCTGGAATGAGGCACTAACCATAGCCCACTAATTGATCTCTTACACGTCTTTCAACAATGCCATATACCCTTGTATTTTTCCAGCACTACACCTCATTGAACTCGCATGTTCAGAGCAGCACAATACCGCCCACCGCACGCACCCCACCTGCACCTCTTACTCACCTGCACAGCTTAAATCTTGTGTTTTTTTACACGGCAAACCAGACGGCTCTGTATTTTTGAGGCTGGGATCAGGAACCTACCCGCCCTTCTTTTCCCTCAATGTGTCCACCTTTCTTATCTAATTTCTGGAGATGTAGGAGGTGCCCTGTCCTTTAATGGATAAGGTTGCTTGTCTAATGGGTACGTGGCCAAGGCGCAGATCATTCTTATGTGACACTGCATCTTCTGATAAATACAGTACATGCCTAATTTCGACAAGTACCGATATTTCCAACCGCCCAAGTGTTTTTTCCCTCCATTGGTTTATGCGTAGTCCCAATAATAAGATGGGAGTTCACCCCACTGATTTGCTATGCCAGAACTAGCCAACGTTCCACTTACGGTTCGCCATGGCCATACCTCATGTATAAATACGGGTGGGACGTCGAGACACAGTCCCCTATCTGAAGGGGGTTATCACCCGGGAGGTAATGTGGGATTTTGACGTGAAGGACCCTCCCAGAATAACCATCTCAGATAGGCAATCCGTGGTTGCTTAGAAACTCGTCCGTCGTGGAGTTTCCGGTGGCTCGTCGGCTTCAAGGGTCAAAGGTCGGAAGTGGGTGCTGAGACACGCCAGTCCTGACTTGCCAGCAAGCCTGTAACATTATTCAACTAGAAGGGCACTCGGTAGAGCACATACCTCACCCATGTAATGCCTGATCCACGAGAACATATTGGGGGCCCAAAACATTTTGAAATATCGTGCTCTACAGTACTTTACCATTTCTGGGCCCTATGTCTTCATGGTGAATGAATCAGTTGAAAATTAATAATTTATTTGTATCGCAGATCTAGAATTCGATCTTCACCAAACATTGGAATCAATTCGTCGCAGGGCACTCCCCATCTGTCCACCAGGTTTCATGTGAATCCCAATCCATACCTTTTTGAGATATTGTGGCTATATTATCGTTATGGCCCCATCCCTCAAAGTGAAAAAATCGTGATAAATTATCATAATTCCGGATCTAGATTTGGATTTTCACCAAAATTATAGTGTTGCCGTCCTTGGACGCGTCCACGACACACACAAAAAAACATTTCAAACGATTGCTGAAAACTGTGGCAAAAATCGTGTCACACGACAAACAGACAGATAACGCAACAGAACAACATACTTGCAAAAAAATTTTTCACCAAGTAACAAACAAGATAAACAGACAGAAAGGGGTGAAACATAACCTCCTATCACCTTTCGGTGGCTGGAAGGTATAATACATGATTTATACAATCTGATTGCTACCAAAATGCAGTACCCAAATTGTACAGATTTAACCATCTCGACTGTAGTTTTTCATCCCTTTCCTCACCCGGTACATGAATCCTGTGATGAGGCAATTGCCTTCAAACAATTGCCTCTCTTCCCTGGAAGGCAAATGCAACCAGAGACAACCTCAGATCATCACAAAGCCTTAAAAGTGTGTCACTCTCTCTGGAAAACCAAAAAAACATCTGGGTCTGCCTCAAGGTGAACTCTCAAACCCGTCTCCTTACTTCAAAGCATGGTGCCATTGTTAAGTCTGTCTCTGGAGTATGCTCCCCCTCCATCCATTTCCTCACTTCAAATGGCACCAGGGCTAAACTGCTCGTAAGAAGGTTCAATTGCCTCAATTTGTGTTGGCTTCAACATATTGGTTTGTCCCCAACCCATCACTCGCTACACTACCCGTACCCTCTCATAACAACTGCTCCTGGATATGTCATTCTCACTGAGAAGGATACTGTGTCTTTCTTGCGATACTGCATCTCATTATAGTACGACACCATATGTTTCCACTGAACATTCCTCATCCTTGTGTAGCCTCTTCCTCTCTGCAGCCTCAATAAATCAAGAGTTGGCGAACATGGAATGTCTTTTAACCCCGACAAAACCCAACGCCCCCTGTCTCTCCGAAAGCACCGCCTGGCAAACCCCCCATCTACTTCCTAAATAAACCATTTGAAGGGTTCAAGTCACCTTACGTTTTTGGGGTCTCACCATCAGCCATGATCTCTTTCTTGGGGCAGACCTTATTTCCACCAGATGGCCTCCAAAAAACCAGCCATTGACTGGGCATCCTTCCACTTCATACACACGTCTTTCTGGCAAAATTGCGCTTTTGACAACTACAAAGCCTTCATTTTCAGCTTCAAGGAGTACTGCTTCTCTCCTTTGGTCGGTGACCGGCCACTAACACCTATACCCTTCTTGATGCCATGGATCATTGCGGATCATTCTCTCT
>CM068953.1:12554728-12581763 GCA_035128595.1 Eptatretus atami | reverse complement strand
ACAGCTCTGTATTCAAATCACATTCTCATACTACATTCTTAAACACCCATTATCTTACACCATCTATCTATAATTCTGACAATCTCTGTGTATGTGTCTGTCTGTCTGTCTGTCTGTATGTTTGTGTGTCTGCGACCGCTGTTTCTCGACAACCACTGGTCCGATCTAATTGAAACTTGCCAGGTAAATTGCTGGGGACCTGAGGATGTGCCTTTTCAAGGTTTGATATTAATCGACTAGTGGTTCCCAAGTTATGGCCATTTATTTATCAACCAATGACAGGACACGGTGCTATGACGTCACGAGTGTCGTCACAATCACGATTCTTTATTTCTTTTTCTCTTTTTTTTGATATGATGTCACAATTGACGCTGGGGACCTGAGTATGTGCCTTTTCAAGGTTTGATATCGTTCTTCTTCATCCGTTTCAGCTGTTTCTCAAGTGTTTCCCAGGTTATGGCCATTTATGATACGGTTGGTCCGATATAATTGAAACAACGCCCCAATCCAGTTGTCGTTTATGAGAGCGAAGGAACGAAGCTGCGCGTCGTGCACGCACAATAGAATCGGACGAAGCACGAGCTGCTCGCTTGACACACGACGCTACGTGCGTGACAAGGCGTCGTGAGCTGAAACGGATGAAGCACGAGCTGCTCGCTTGGCAGACAACTTTTTTGCAAGTACGGCCCCGCACGTACGGGCATGCACGTAGGGCCGCACATATGACGCACGTACGGGCACGCACATACGGCCACGCATGTACGGACACATGAGAGCGAAGGAACGGCCTCTGTGGTTGTTGTTTCTGGCACGCGGTTTGAAAGTATTTTTTATTTTTGCACGTACGGCCACGCACGTACGGGCACACGAGAGCAAAGAACGGCCTGTGTGGTTGTTGTTTCTAGCACGCGGTTTTAATTATTTTTTTTTTGCACGTACGGCCACGCATGTACGGCACGCACGTATGGGCACGCACATACGGGCACGCAAGAGCGAAGGAATGGCCTGTGTGGTTGCTGTTTCTGGCACGCGGTTTGAAAGATTTTTTTTTTTTAAAATATTTTTTTGCACGTACGGACACGCACATACGGGCACGCAAGCGCGAAGGAACGCCCTGTGTGGTTGTTTCTGGCACACGGTTTGAGTTTTTTTGTTTGTTTTGTTTTTGCACATACAGCCACGTACGTACGGCCACACACGTGCGGGCACGCACGTACGGGCACGTGAGAGCGAAGGAACGGCCTGCGTAGTTGTTTCTGGCACGCGCTTTGAGTTTTTTTTTTTGCACATACAGCCACGCATTTACGGCCACGCACATACGGCCACGCACGTACGGCCACGCACGTACGGCCATGCACCTCCGGGCCTGCACTAGTATTCTTAAACATGCATTATCATGCTTCACTTCCAAACCACTTTATTTCAACAGTACTTGACTGAGTAATTGCCATTTCCGTGCTACCATCACCACCCTGCCAGCCATTTCAGCACTAAAAGCGTCCTCCACACTGCACCATGGAAGGTTCCTGCGGGGCGGTGCCGCTGGAATGAGCACTAACCAAGCCCACTGAATTGATCTCTTACACGTCTTTCACACATGCACCATATACCCTTGTATTTTCCAGCACATACACCTCATTGACTCGCATTTTCAGAGCAGCACAATACCGCACCGCACTGCACCCCCACCTGCACCTCTTACTCACCTGCACCTTAAATCTTGTGTGTTTTTTTACACGCAAACCAGACGGCTCATGTATTGTTGAGGCTGGGATCAGGAACCATACCCGACCGACTTCTTTTCCCTCAATGTGTCCACCTTTCTTATCTAATTTCCTGAGATGTATGAGGTGCCCATGTCTTTAATGATAAGGTTGACTGTCTAATGGGCTTACGTGCACAAGGGCCAAGATCATTCTTATGTGACACTGCATCTTCTTGTAAATACAGTACATGCCTAATTTCAACAAAGACCTGATATTTCCAACCTGCCCAAGTGTTTCTTTCCTCCATTGGTTAGATGCAGTATCCCAATAAGTAGATGGGAGTTCACCCCACTGATTTGCTATGGCCAGACTAGCCAACGTTCCACTTACGGTTCCCCATGGCCATACCTCATTGATAAATAAGGGTGGGACGTCGAGAACACAGTCCCCTATCTGAAGGGGGTTAATTCACCGGGGAGGTAATGTGGGATTTTGACGTGAAGACCCTCCCAGAATTAACCATCTCAGATGGCATCCGTGGTTGCTTAGAAACTCGTCGTGCCGTGGAGTTATCGGTGGCTCGTCGGCTTCAGGGTCAAAGGTCGGGAAGTGGGTGCGAGACAGGCCAGTCTTGACTTGGCCAGCAAGCCTGTAACATTATCAACTAGAAGGGCACTCGGTAGAGCACATACCTCCACCATGTAATGCCTGATCCACGAGAACATATTGGGGGCCCAAAACATTTTTGAAATATCGTGCTCTACAGTACTTTACCATTTCTGGCCCTATGTCTTCATGGTGAAGAATCAGTTGAAAATTAAATAATTTATTGTATCCAGATCTAGATTCGGATCTTCACCAAAATTGAATCAATTCGTCGCAGTGGCACTCCCCATCTGTCCACCAGGTTTCATGTGAATCCATCCATAACCTTTTGAGATATTGTGCTATATATCGTTTATGGCCCCATCCCTCAATAGTGAAAAATCGCTGATAAATTATCAGATTCGGATCTAGATTTGGATTTTCACCAAAATTTAGTGTTGCCGTCCTTGACCGGTCACCGACACACACAAAAAAACATTTCAAAACGATTGCTTGAAAACTGTGGCCAAAAATCGTGTGACAAACAGACAGACAAACAGACAGATAAACGCTACAGAACAACATACTTGGCAAAAAAAATTTTTCACCAAGTAACAAACAGATAAACAGACAGAAAGGGGTGAAAACATAACCTCCTTCACCTTCGGTGGCGGAGGTAATAATACAGATTTATACAATCTTGATTGTACCAAAATGAGTTACACCAAATTGTACAGATTTACACCATCTCGACTGTAGTTTTCATCCCTTTCCTCACCCCTGGTACATTGAATCCTGTGATGAGGCAATTGCCTTCAAACAACTTGCCTTCTCTTCCTGGAAGGCAAATGCAACCAGAGACAACCTCAGATCATTCCACAAAGCCCTTAATAAGTGTGTCCACTCTCTGGAAAACCAAAAAAACATCTGGTCTGCCTCAAGGTTGAACTCTCAAACCCGTCTCCTTCTTCAAAGACATGGTGCCACCTTGTTAAGTCTGTCTCTGGAGTATGCTCCCCCTCCATCCATTTCCTCACTTCAAATGGCACCAGGGCTAACTGCTCGTAAGAAGGTCAATTGCCTCAATTCTGTGTTTGCTTCAACATATTGTGTCCCCCAACCCCTCACTCGCTACATCTACCGTACCCTCTCATAAACAACTGCTCCTGGATACTGTCGTTCTCACTTGAGAAGGATACTGTGCCTTTCTTGGATACTGCATTCATTATAGTACGACACCATATGTTGCTCTACTGAACATTCCTCATCCTTGTAGCCTCTTCCCTCTCTGCAGACCTCAATAAAATCAAGAGTTGGTCGAACATGGAATGTCTTTTAACCCCGACAAAACCCACACGCTCACCCTGTCTCTCCGAAAGCACCGCCTGGCAAACCCTCCCATCTACTTCCTAAATAAACCATTTGAAGAGGTTAAGTCACTCTTACTTTTGGGTCTCACCATCAGCCATGATCTTTCTTGGGCAGACCTTATTTCCAAGATGGCCTCCAAAAACAGCCATTGACTGGGCATCCTCCATCATACAAGGTCTTTTCTTGGCAAATTTGGCCTTTTGACAACCTACAAAGCCTTCATTTTCAGCTTCAAGGAGTACTGCTCTCTCCTTTTGGTCGGTGAACCGGCCATACACCATACCCTTCTTGATGCCATGGATCATTGGGATCTCTCACAATGAAACTGAGTGTCTAGGCCTGTTACTCTCACAACGCAGACAGGTCATTGGCCTCTCTGTATCCTACCACCTCCATTTTTGTGTTGCACCCGCTCCCCTCTCTTGGCTTTGTTACTCCCTGGTGTCTGCCAGTATTGGTGGTTATCACACACTATGCCTATAATCCTCAGAGCTCATGAGATTCGTCTTGGTTTCAAAAGCGTGTCATTAATTCATATAAAAACTGAAAAGGAAAAATACAGCCATTCAGTACATAATGTTACTCACAGTACAGTCTAACTCCGTAACTTCGTGGATTGTGACCTGTCTGGGACTTCATGGACTCGGGAGTATCCAGAGTGGTGACCTGTTCAGGATTGTAATCCTAGGCAAAGAAAACTGCCTCGGCAGCCCTCTGCGTCTGAAGACGTGAAAGGAGTGGTTCTTCATCCTCAAAATCTCTGTTCACTGCTCACCTCCACTCATTTGTTCCTCTTTTCTCTCATCTGTGGAACCAACTTCCCCATTCAGTCCAGTCCTATTCTTCCCTCTAGGGTGGCAAGACAGATGTTCACCACAACCCCATCCACATTCATGATTCCTTCTACCCCAAATGACCCAATTCCCAAGGACTTCCTTTTTCCAGGTTATTGTGATCCCCCACCCCCTTCCCTCAGCTCTTTTAATTTGTTGTCTGTTGGTTTGTTCCTTTTCTGTTTCATTCCCACTTTCCCCTTCATCTTCTTGCTGTGTTTTAGCTTGTGTGCAGCTTGTTCACCACGCACAACAACAGTCAGGTTAAGTATGGGAGCATGCGCCGGAGCACGCGTCGCTGCATCCATTTTCCGTCAGTACTCCAAGGGCCTCTGTCTGTCCATCCCCCAGGCAGATGCCTGGCCCATCCCCATCTTCTTGAGATGCTGATCAACGTGCTGCAACGACGAGGCACGTGGTCAGCCCGTTGGCCTCCTCCACTCATGAGGCTCCCTTGCTGAAAGAATCTGGTGAGCAGGATCAGCATCAGGAAAACAAGCCACATGTCCATACAGCCGCAATTGATGGTCACCGACGATACAGGTAACAAATCTCATCTGAGTCTCTCGAAGCAAACGCTCATTGGACACAAAGTCCGAGTGGTGATAGCCAAGGAATCTCTGAAGAGACCTTGTACCAAAGGAGTTGAGTCTCCATTTCAGATCCTTGGTTAGAGTCCAAGTCTCACATCCGTTGAGCAAGACTAGAGGCACCAAGGACTTAAAGACTTTCATCCTATTGCATAGGTAACAACAGCACCACAAATCCAGTGAATCCATGACTCTCCAGACTCGACCCCAGCTTCTATTGACCTCTGACTCACAGCCAGTGGAGACATGAATATCACTGCCAAGGTAAGTGAATCTGTGACCCCAACATTCTCACCACAAACAGGTACAAACAAGATAGCAGCATCCAAGATGTCATTGAAAGTGTGGATCTTAGTTTGGACCCAGGAAACCCGTAATCCCAGCAACTCAGAATCCTCCTTCAGTACCTCGAGGGCCCCCAAAAGGATATCCAGTCTCTGAAAAGATGACTGCATCATCTGCAAAATTAAGGTCAGAGATCTTGACATTCCCAAATGATGCACCGCAGATTGATTTCTCTGACATCCTCCCCAGAATCCAGTCCATACAAGTCCTGAAAAGTGTGAGGGCCAGTACACACAACCCTCATGAACTCCAGTAACAACTGGAAAGAAGTCAGATATGGAACCACCACATATTGCAGCACTCTCAGGACCAGAGTATAGTTCAGACATCAGATCGATCAGTTTTGGTGGCACCCCACGAAGACCAAGAATCCTACAGAGGGCATCCCGATTCGCTGAATCAAACGCTTTTAAGAGATCAACATAGACTGCAAGCAGCCCCTGCCAAAACTCTCGTCTGCGTTCGGTGAGGACCCGAAGAGCAAAGATACGGTCAATCATTGACCTCTGGTGTAAAGCCTGACTACTCTGGGCGCTGGTGTTCAAGCAGATGGTGGCGAATCCTATCAAGAATTATCTTGGCAAAGACCTTGCCCGGCACTGAGAGCAGCGTCACCCCTCGGTAGTTGTTGCAGTCCTGGCGATTACCCTTCCCTTTCCAGAGAGGGACAACAAGGCCCCTCTTCCAGTCAGTTGAGATGATGTTACTTCAAGAGTAACACTTTCCGCTCGTTGGACACAAAGTCTGCTCGTTGGATGTGGGAGTTATCTTTGTCTCCCAACAACAGTGTTTCAACCAATTGGACAACCCCAATGGGTAACGTGGTCACCAAGCACCATGCTCCTTTAGAGTGCTTCCTTGCTCGCTGCCAAGTGTGGGTGGTCAGGCAGCAGTTTCACCCCTCACTGGGAGACATCACCAGCCAGCACTTCCTCCTCTTCCCCCTGGGTACAAGGATGGGTGGGAGGGGGAAGGGAGGTGTGCCACAGCATGGATGTAGGGCCGTCAGGAGCCTCTCACCTGCCCCCCCACCAAGTTTAACATGAGAGAAATGTGGACATCGTCAACCTCTCAAGTCTAAAATAAACAAGGCCCATCTCTCGCATGGCAATACACCAGACGGTTATCCATATCCACATGTCTTTAATACATGTAAAATAATCCTATGAACTACATGAACGCAAATGGTGTTAAGGCTTTACATTCTAATTCCAGACCCCTATGCCATAAACGTAGTCCAGCTCCCTCCCCTGGATCTTTGTCTTCCAACAACATAACAAAAGGCAGTCACCGACGTGAACAAATTCCTCTGCTCTGCTGTTGGCCAATCTATACCAGGCTACATTCACACTAGTTATTTAAACCAATAAGTTTGAAGAGGCTGTAGAAGATGAGGCTGTACCTGTCCTCTTGAATTAACCTCAACATTCGAATAAATTCAACAGTTCCTCATTAAAAAAAAAGATATCTCAAAAATTTCAGTTTCCTGTCCTGCTCAGATCTTCACGAGATGTTCCTGGTCCTGCGCACAGATTCTTACCACCCTCTGCTCCCTCCTTAACTTGTAATCTTCACTAATCCTTACCTGAAAATTTGAGAGCTGCTGGAGACTGCGGGAATTTTTTTTGTCATGTCGAGGGGTTTTGGTATACTCGCCATGCTTTCCGTCGCAGGTGTGTGAGGGAACCTCTTTATCTGGTTCCTACTCCTTGACCTTTCGAGCACCGGTGACCATTCTGGCATTGACAAAGTGATGACACTGCTATATATAGTTCTTGGAGTCACAGGAACAAACTACAGCACCAAGGTAAGATGGAGTTATTTTGCTGTGGATATAAAGGGTAATACAGTAATAGGTATTTAATAAGTTTGATGAGACATTTGAACTCCAGGTAATCCACGATATAGAATACAAGGCTGAATCAGATTTCTTCATCAAGTCATAAAGTTAACCATTTATTCATTTAAAGGTATGCAATTGTTTAACCTCAACTTGCAGGCAACACAAGCGACTTAACCTCCAATCCGATGGGCAGCGTACTCACTGATGCAGTACTCGCACTTGCAAACCACCACGACGACAGTTGAAAGCCGGTCCAGGGATTGGAAGGAGACTCTTGATTCGGGTGAAGGACACTCTTCGATAAGGTTAATGACGAGTGTTCCAATCTGAAATTAATACATAAAGCATTTAGCTGGTGTGTAATATCAGGAACAGTAAGCCTTGTGGATTGTTTTAGGAAGTATGATTACTCCCTGATGCTATACAATGTATTTTCATTACAATGAGACACAGAAACAGCAATATTTAAAGGTTGTGAGATGTTTAAAACTCAGGAGCATCAAAATTTTACTTTGACTTTTATTTGCTCTTTGGCACGAAAGGTTAGAGCTTTCGCTTGCTGTTCATAACATTCATACATATTTAAAAGGTAACATTTTCACAACAAGCATTAAATTAACAAAGAAAATCAGTCGTGCCATACCTCGGAAACGATGACGGACTTGGACAGCTCACGAAGATATAACAGAATACATTGCCTTTAAAATGAATCGTCTTTGATAGGAATTTTGACAAGACAATTGCAAGTTTTGGGGTTATATCGTATATTACAATATAATGGTTATATTAATCATGTATTGGGTTGTCAGAATGGCTGAAAGGGAGCGCGCTTAGTTTTGGGGTGTCTGGTCGGGGTTCGATTCACAACTCGACTATAAATCTTGCGGTTTCGTCCTTCGGAGACTTTAGATCGGATGTCCCGTCTGCTCGCACGAGTCGACATTTGGCAAGCAAATGAGTATTGCATTGCTGAATACATTGTTTATCGGACATAACGTTAAGATGTTCACCACCATCCAAAATCATGATCTTTTTGTCCCCCGTTAAATCACTCCCACCACCACCCCCCAATATTTTGCTTCTGTATACATTTTGTCCACCCCTTGCGTTATCCCCCTACCGTCATTGTTACCCGCATCCCTCGTTTGTCCATCTACGTCCATTATCTCCCTTGGCCCTGCTGTTGGCATTTCTCCCAAATCCTTCTACTGTTACATGGCAACTATTGGGCATGTCTTCATGGTGCTTGTACCCCCAACATCTTCCCCATTCTACTCTGATACCTGGATTAGTCAGGTCATGGTCAGTGCCGATCAGTCCCCATGGACCGGCCCTTTCTCTCTTGTCTCTTTTCCAACTCTGTCATAGTCATGAAGGCGAGGGGACACCATCCTGGAGGTGGGGGATCTCTGGCTCGCTCCTGGGAGATCTAACGGCTGTCTCCGTGCCACGGGCTTCTTTGAGAGGACTGTCCGGGGATATACAACAACAAAACACCAACAACAACACCTGTTCCTTTTGTTATGTTGCATTGTGATCCATTATGTGTTGTTGCTCTTCCACGAGCCTTAACTATGGATGCAAAAAAAAAGATGTTTATCAGCAAACACTTCTTAACATTAAGGATGCTAAGCCATGGCTGCTGCAGCTGGGCGTTAAAAATCCGACGGTATCTTTCGACGAAGAGTAGGTGAGTTATCTGTTCCCTAAAAGAATTCCAGAAATTCCAGTACTGACCTACAGGGGGCACTGTGTAAACAGCACAGCAGCGCTCCCCCGCAATGGTGCAAGCAATAGCTTCAAATGAGAGAGAGCAACTTGCATATTCAAACCTATGGCTGGCTGGGTAGTTCAGAGCTGGTATACTTGCCTTTAAGCTTTCTCGTCTGGGTTTGATTCCTGACCCGATAACAACCCGTCATCCTGGTGTTTCACAAGAAAGGTCATCGAGTACACCGTCCATCAGATGGGACGTTAACCTGGAGACGTATCTGAGAGCATTTGCTGCGAGTGAATGTTCAATATCCCAGTGGATTATTTTTGTATACAAGGTCAAGGTTCGTGGAAGAGTGAGAACATTGCAGGGAGCAGGGCGCAACAAAAACAAAAGGAACAGTCGAGAGGGAAAACACTAACAGCAGGGTTCCATCCATCCATCAGACCATACTCCTGCGCAGAGCGTTGGTGTTGCTGAAGCAGTCTCCTGGGCTATTGGGCACAATCCTGGACGGGTCGCCACTCTGACACAAGATACCAGCAAGCTGGCACTCATTTTTGCCGACCTCGGAAGGATGACAGGCTGAGTCAACCCCACCTGGTATTAATTCAACAACAAAGCGGGATCCCAAGCCCACCACCACTCTAGCCATTAAGAAGAGCAGGGTTGAAGGACAAAATGGAGGGAGATTTAGACAACATGGGGAGGAATGAAGGGTAGAATAGGACGCATGGGTGGACAAAATGACCAAAAACACACACAAAAACCAACTCATGTCAGAACAGCTGTACACATAATGACACAACAGAGTTTGTAATGCACGTAAGCAATTGCTCAGGAAAGAAAAACTGGAAATTTGAAAGGTGGTGGGCTTCGGAATGGAGGGGGTGGGGGTTAACGGGAGTGGAAAAGGTCATGGTTTTGGGAGGGGGATGATCTGAGATGATGGTGAATAGCTGTCTTGAAGACCTGGAGGGAAGATTGAGATTGAAGAGAATGTGGAAGTTGATTCCACATCCGGGGAAAAACTACAAACGGAAAGATGAAGAGTTACCGAGATGAGTAGTGATTCTGGGTTTTGGTAGTTTCACCAGAAGGCGGTTGATGGTGGACAACATGTGCTCTGCAGGAACTTGGGGGGGACAAAGCATGGAAAGAGCAAAGGATACAAGACCAGAAAGTCTTTCGAAAAATAGGTGGTTTTGTGCCATCACCTTCAAGGCTTGGGCAAAGTCCAATTTCCTGCCTGATGGTGAACTACGAGTAATAATTATCGCCAGTTTAAGCAGCATCGGTACCCCAGAAAACATTATGGACTGACAATCATTTAAACATGGCCATTGTAACTATTAAGGGAAACAAATAGGTGTTGGGATATTCCCTCAAGCCGTTATTCTTGGCCAAATATTAAATGCCAGGCTGGCAGGATGGCCGAGACCTAGATGTATTCACATTTGTCTCTGAGCTGTCTAGCCTGGGTTTGAATCCCGATCCAGTTATAAACTGCCATCCCGGTGTTTCACAGGGAGGGTGATTCATCAATGTGTGCGTCGTCCCTCGGATGGACGTTAAAGAAGGGCGTCCCATCTGCTGGCATTAGTTGGTGGACGTTAAAGACCTCACGATGTCCTTCACAAAGAGCATTCGAGCTATCGCTGGCAGCATGAACAAATTGCAAATTCCTGCCTGAACTCCTGCTGGGAAGGCAATGGCAAACCAACCAGTATAACCCTTGCTCAAGAAGCTGCTTCGGTGGCACCGACGCTCTGTGAAGAGTATTGTACATCAGAGAGAGAGAGAGTTGGCACCGACCCATTGGCACTTGATATCATCGACTAAGAATATCTGCTGGAAGGAATGCCCCAATGCACCCGAGTTTTCCCGACATTAAATTCTGATAATATACTTCGTCTTTCATATGCAGCACATAGCTGCGGGTAGCATGCAGACACAGCTGTGCCGCTGATGCAGTACACCCTGTAAGTTGGAGCAGGAATTGGCAATTTGTCCAGGGTGCCGGCGATAGCTCACCTAGTCTTCATGAAGACACCCTGTGATCTTTAGTAGCCACCAACTAATCCTGGCAGATGGGATGACAGATGCTGGGAGAATATAATCAACCTAAAAGTAAAAACGCTTCATATTGTATTGTTATGTGGATGGAGAGTAGTGGGGATCCACAGTTAGGTTTTGTTCAGAACAGTATGGACCATGTGATGGAGTAGTTTAGATTTCCCATTGTATCAGGAAATTTGGCATTGGTAAGTCATCTGGTAAAACCTACGGAGGTGAGTGTAAATTTAATTTGGCATCGAGTGAGGTTGTCTTGTGTCAAACCTCCTGTGAGCATGCAAGGGCAGGTAGAAGACTTGTGGCAACAACGTCACCGGAAAGCGCATCGTGAAATTAAAGAAAACAGCACACGTTGTTTGGCTGGCAGGTAAACTGCGGAGCCCTGCTGAGGGCGGAACACTTTTTTTTCAAGGGGCCGCCCCATAGGATGGTTGTTTCTAAAGGATAACCTATAATTGATTAATGATGGTTGTTTCGAAAGATAACCTATACTTTATCAATGAGAAGCAAATACAACCCGTTGCTTCTCTGACGGGGTATTAAGGGTGGGGAGGGGGAGAGGAGGAGAGAGAGAGAGAGAGAGAGAGAGAGAGAGAGAGAGAGAGAGAGAGAGAGAGAGAGAGAGAGAGAGAGAGAGAGAGAGAGAGAGAGAGACAGAGACAGAGACAGAGACAGAGACAGAGACAGAGACGAGAGCAGAGACAGAGACAGAGACAGAGACAGAGACGTATAAAAAAGGAAGAGAGAAAGGTGAGGGGGGGAGGTAGGGTTCATGGAGAATGATACGTCCTGCTTAATGACCAAAACACACACAAAAACAAACTCATGTCAGAACAGCTGTACACATAATGACACAACAGAGTTTGTAATGCAATCCGCTGGCACATCTGCAAAAACGTTGACATTCCAGTTCCAGAAAATTTGTCATACCAGATATCATACTGAAGGACAATTAGGTACAAGAAGGAGAAAAGGCATTGCTGATTGAGGTTAATACCAGTGTATTTGGACTAAACGATGCAGAAATCAAGAAAATGACAAAACACAAGACCTCAAGAATGAAGTGAGAAGATCCTGGAATTAATGTTACAGTCCCCTCAACAGGGGTGAAAGGAGGGGATCAGGGAGAGGGTTGGAGAGAGAGAGAGATAGAGTGGAGCAGGGGGAGGGTAGAGGGAAGGAGCGGAGAGGAGGGGTTGGGGTCGGAAAGAGGGTTAGGGGTGGAGAGAGGGGTAGGTTGGGAGAAAGAGGGGTGAGGGATTCCAGCAGATGTGATGCCCAGTTTATCATCCATCCAGAGAGACGACATACACAGTGATGAATCACCCGGCCTGTGAAACACTGGGAGGACAGTTTAGAGCTGGGGTGGGATTTGAATCCAGGCTGCAGAGTGAGCATGCATACCTCTCGGCTTTCCTGCCGTGATGTGGCGATTCTTTACTTTCGAACTGAAAATATTTTTTTTCTCATTGTGATTATATATATTATTTTGCTTTCCTTCATCCGGTATGGAACCGCGGTATCGCAATTGAAAGTTGAAGAACGCGCCAAGTGGCTTCACCAACAATGCACAAAAATTTGAAGAAACTTTTAAAAGTGAAACGTTTAATTTCTATTTGTATTTATGTATGCCGAAGTGACGGGTCGTATAATGGAAGAACTAACGGGAAACGTTGTGTGAAATAAAATTTCACATTTTCAGTGAGCCAGCCACCGCCTGTTGCACCACAGAACACGTGGCCAACACAGGCGAGTAGCCCTGAACTTTGTTCAAGTCGATCGAGTAAGTATTCAGGACAGTGTGAATACTGTGGAGTGCTCGCCAAGTAGCTAAGCACTCCAACGAAACGGTTGACAAGAAATGGCTCCTTGTCATGTGATTGGCAATCACCGAACCGTCATATTCAACATTCACCTCCCGGAGACACCCAAAATGTCACGTATGTTCGAATTGGGCAAACGAACACTTTTCTCGGAGTCGGAACTGCTTGTATGTTCGATTCTGGAGCTTAAATTTTGTAATTCTCCTTAGTTTCAGAGCACTCGTAGTGATCGCTTGTGTGGAAATGAACGAAAGCAACGAACGCTGACGTCTCCGATGTTTATAAGCACTGCAAAGTACCCAGCGATTTGTAGCTCTGATGAACAGACATTCGATAATATGAGTGAAGAAAGTGGGAGAAAAAAACTTTATAGTTAAGAAATCGTTGCGGCCTGTTCGAAGTCAAGGCAAGGTTGAGCAGGCCAAAAAACATGGCGGCTTTAGAACCCAGAGAGGTTACGAGGAAACGCTTAAAGACCCAGACAGTGAGGTGGCCGAGGATCGCCTGATGAAGGATATAATTAAATAAGGCCGTTAATTATCTTCAAAAAGGTTGTTTTAATTAACTCAAACACCCAATTTTCACTCACGCATTTCCTTGGAGATTTCTTGGTGTGCAAGCAAAGTTTCAGGCTGCTAGGTTTTATAGTTTTGGAGTTATGGAGGAGCACACACACACACACACACTTATTAGTAAAGATAGTTATTTCTAAAGGATAATCTGTAATATCCTATTAATCGTTGTTTCTAAAGGATAACCTGTACTTTATTAAGGATAGTTGTTTTAGAGCTCATTAGCCTGCAGACGGTTTTGAGTCGTTTGGTAAGGTTTTGTTGATTAATCTGCTCAAATCTTTTCATCGAAAATTAAATGAAAACATTGTTGCCCAGTAAGGAAAATTTCATGGCAAGCACTCAGGAGGAACTGGGAATAGAACTTGCTGACCCATGGATTTAGATGGTTATCCAGAAATACTTTCGTGTGTTTATGAATTATCGTTCAAGCAACTTCCAAATTGTTGAGACTAGGAAATAATTTGAGGCCGTTAAAGCCAATCTTACTATGTAAAGGGTTGCCTCCATCACACTTCCACTGCAGAAGCTTTTCTTCTTGGCAGAAACTTTGTTTGATCCCAGAGGAAGAAAAGCTCGAATCCATCCATCCAATAATCTGCTTAAGGCACCAAAGTACTAAGATTGGACTGGAAAATAAAATACTTCTTTCAAAATCACTACCTGCTCAAACACTCTCCTCCATCCTCCGATATTTTCTTTTCACAAGTTTTGAGATTCGTGAGAGACTGAACAATGGGGGTCGAGAGACAATGTGCCAAGTCTAAACGTTAGAAAGGGACAAAACAGGAAAAACAAGCAAATTAAAAAACGTTCTGAAAACTGAAAGTAAATGAAGGGGGTGAGGGAGGTGGGCATGGGACGTGGTGGTGTGAGAGGAAGAAACAAAATGTGATGTGTCAACCAGATTTATAGAACAGCTCACAAATGGAGATGGGAGACAACAAGAGAAGGTGGTGGGTCTCAAATGGAAGGACTGAAGGGAATAACAAGACCGGACAGAGTTAGGGACGTGGTTTCAAAGGCGGAAGAATAGGGATACAAAGTAGCGGAGGGGAGCAACAACTCGAGTTTTTGGAAGGACACAAAGGAGCTTTGATGCGGGAGGAGGCCATTTGGCCCATCAAGCCTGCGCTGCATCTATACCATATCAATTTAACCGACAGTTTATCAACTTAAATTCACTGAGGGACGGTGAAGGAGTGGGGCTAGCATTCATCACCAGGGTGTTTTAGCACAAACACACACACACAACACACACACACAAACACACACACACACACATATACAAATTACTGAAGTTGTCGTCTGTCCGTGAGGCCGTGTGACTATATGTCTCTTAATTATTTGATGGGAGTGAGAACCATGCTGAGGATAGCAGCTTTGGTGAGGCCAAGGGTCGTGAAAAGATGGCCAGAGTTGCGCCGATCGCCATGCGTTTGGGACACGGCCTGGCGCCTGGAATTGCCTTGCGGCTTGTTGGGTTTTACAGACCCTATCCCATGAAGGAAGGATGAGACTGAGACCGGACGTACCCCGTAAGTCACATGGGAGATCGTGCAGATCTACATCATCACCACTTCGGGGAAGGAAGGGGAAACAGAGCACGGATAAGGAGACAGCTTGGTCCATGAGTCATTGCTGGGGTGAAGAAGGATGCTTCAGGACCAGAGAAGGCTCCATTCAGTCTTCGAGACTAGTGAGTCTCAGGTCTGAGCAGCACGCGAACGCGTAACACAGTGATTGTACATACACATTACACATGCACGGCTGTGATTGTACATGCGCACGATCTTGATTATACATGCATGATTGTTATACATACATGGTTTTTTTTTTTTTGCAGAATAGCAGTATTTTTAAAATGCATAATTACTTATTTTAGATTATAATTTAATTTTAAAATATGTATTGTTTGTGGGAATGACTTCAAGGGGGTAACTTGCATAGTATAGTAGTAATTATTAGCGTAAGCGTATGTAATTTGTGAGTCCTTTCGAGTTGCGGGCACACGACACTGACCAATGTGACGTATCAACTGGCTCCGTGGTTCCATTGGAGCTAGTTATCATGGCAGACAGGCCCACTTTGATGTGGTTCGCTGCTTAGCTGCTTTGATGTGGTTCGTCAGAATTCTGACCAGGCAACTGGCCGACCCGACGGCTGCAACAGTATGACTACTTATTTAGGTTAGAATTTGTTTTATTTAAAATATGTGCACCGTATTTCCGGTGTATAAACTGTGGCCGTATAACTGCACCCCTGTTTTCACCCTCTAAACAAACAAACAAAAAAAACTTTTCCGGTGTATTAACCGCACCCGTGTTTTTCACCCTCAAAATAAATGAATAGATTGATCATTTTATTTTCTGATCTAGATTTAAATACGTTGTACATTAACTTTGTAAATACTGTTACGGTTGTGGAAATTCGCATTACACCATAAAGAGTCCTCAGGTGAGATATATCGGTAAGTTCATGTGTAGTCAGCCCAAACCCGTTGTATAGAGGGAATATGTGTGATTCATTCGGGCTGCGACGCTTTGAGTTAGCCATTTTCTTTTTCTATTGTTATTTTGGACCATTAAGCCGCCAACAACGCAAACAGCCACTACCTTTACCTTCACAACTCCATCCCGTAAACATCGCTTCACCGCCATTCCAAACGACGCCGCCAACCACCAAACCACCACAGCAAACCCCCACCACCTTCGCCTATCTCCTTCTACAACCATCGACCACACCACCAGTCAACACCAAACGTCGTGCTGTCCAGGGCCCGTTCGGTAATTGATGCCGAACGCGTCGAGCCGCGGGTACGAATGCGTTCCTCTCAGGGAGAAATTCGGATCAAAAAGGCTTCACGCCCCCTTTTTCTCCGTCCAAGGGGCGAGCGTCGGCGGTATGGCCCGCCTCCAAGCGCGAATACGTGGATTCTTTCGAGAGGAATTCGGATCAAAAGAGGTTCACGCCCCCTTTTTGCGCACCAATGGCTGAACAGAGGGTGGCGTGGCCCCGCCTCCAATCGCGTTTTGATCCTGAAATTTGCAATTAGGCTCCTCCTCCGGCCTATAAAGACGCGAGCACAAGGCGACTCAAAAAGTTGCAGGCGGCTGGTCGGTGGTGAGTGAAGAGTGCGAGTCGAGTGAATACGGCGGTCGGCATCGAGGTTGCGGTGTTGGGGTCGCTTGTCTCGTCGTTGGTGCCGTCTCGTCGCGGGGTCCAAGCCAGCCAGCCATTCCCCTCTCCCTGAGCATCAGCAATTTCTCCCCCCCATCCGCGCTGAGATAGTGCCGGGGCCCCGTTCCCTCCCACCCTAAACGTGGTGCCAACCAAACTGCTTGCGCGGAGCACGCAGGAGAGGGCTCGCCGACCACGCCAGGGGCATGGAGTCGGGGCGCAGCTGCGCGGACATTGCGGCTTGCCCGCCATCGCGTCACGAGGACGCGGGTAAGACCTTCTCGTCTCGTGGACCTGGCCGCTCCTCCAGGATCCACGTCATTTGGTCCGGACCTGTCTGCCTCCTTGCCTGTGAGGGTGGCTTTCTTTTCTTTGCTTTTTGGAATGAGTGATGTGGCGCCGAGTCCCAACAAGTAGAACTGCATAAGTGTTGTAAATAATTGCCCTTTTATCGGTCGTATTGCTTTTGTCTTGACTGTTATTTGTTGCATTTTGTCTTGACTGTAATATACTGCCTTCCGTGTTTCCGTAATAATGTGCCTTGCTTGTTGAACTGTTTCCCGCTTTGCTTCATCTCCTTCCTTTTATTGAATCTCGATCTTGCATCACGTAAGGGATTGATAGTGGGTTTAAAACGCCCGGTAAATAATTGGAACCGTCAAGGTCGACGATAACTCCGCTCGGTTATCCCTGTAGTACGGAACGAGCCGCTTAAGCGGTTCGTGTCCGGAGTCGACCTGTGGCGTGGTACAACTCCTCGGTACGCTACTCGCGCGAGTACTTAGGTAAATCGACCATTCGGCGATCGGACCCTATTTCGCGCGGGTAGAATGCGGACTGAGTTGTGGTGAGGTTAAACCCCCACCCGTGACTGGCTCCGGGCGGTAGTTCCCGGAGGGTCACGACTGAATTGTCCGTTCCGGTGGGCGAGGCGGCCGCTTTTGGCTACATGCGGTCGTTCGCACGCCGGCGGCGCGAATTCGCAACACTGGTGTCAGCGAGCGGGAAACAAACTCTCCCGTCTCCAGGCTAAATTCACGGGGATCGACCAGGGGTGTGCGAGGCGACCCCCCCATTCCCCCCAAATTACGAGCAGGCCAAATTAATCTCTTACGAGAAACAAGATGGCATTTCAAGGTGAGCGGGTGCCGGGGGTAGAAATGTATATGTGTGTAATGTAGGTCCATGGCCCGGGATGGTACTGCTTGTAATTTTAATCCGTGGGGAAGCTCAACCAATATTCTGAGCACGAACTTTGCTGGCAAACTGAGTTGCATAATGGCGGCGCGATCGCACCTCAGCGCAGCACGGAGCGAGCGGCTATTTATGGCACGGCGAATGGCGCGACACGAGGCGAGCGCTCCAACAGCCGTTTCAAACCACGTGGGCATGGCAGGCGAGGCAGGCGGACATTGGCGGGCTTTGGAAAGAATTGAAGGAAGAATGGAGGACCGAGCTCGAAAAAGAAAAACAAGAAACACGAGCTGGAAGTAAAACAATTAAAGAAAGAACTATTGGAAAAGTCAAGACAGGCCAAGGAACTAGAGGGAAAAGTGGGAAAATAGAGTTGAGTATCCATAAGTGGGAACAAGCGGAGAGCGAACTGACGAAACGAATAGAGGAGCAAAAACGGAAACACAATTTGGAAGTAAAGCAACTGGAGGAGAAGGTAAAAAGAGAACAGGAATATCAGAAACATTGAAAGAAAAGCAAGGTTGGAGTATGATGGGATGAGCGAGAAATGGGATGAAATGGACGAAATGAGGAGAAAGCATGGTTGCGTATGAGGGGGTGAGCAGGGAAAGGGATGAGATGTGCAAGGAAAGGGATGAACAGAGAGAGGAAAAATGGAAAAAAGTTGATGAGATACTGGAGCACAAGAACAAAGAGACGGAATTACAAAACGAGCTGGAGATGTTGAGAGAGGAAAAACGGAGACAGAGAATGAGATGTTGAGGGACCACACTGAGCAGATTGAACAATTAGAAGCCAAAGTAAAGTCGGAGTGTGCGGAGATGAAAAAGGAATTGGAAAAGAAAGCTTCTGAGTTACAGAAACACCAAACAAAGAGAAGGAACTACAAAATGAGTTGAGGATGGTGAGAGAAGAAAGAACGACGGCAGAGAATGAAACGTTAAGGAACCACACTGTACAGATCGAACAGCTGGAAGCGAAGGCCAGATTGCAGAATGAGGAACGAGAGAGACAGTGGAATAAAAAACACAAAGAACAAGGAATGAGACAGGAGAAGGAAATTAGGAAATGGAAGGAAATAACGAGATTGCAGAACGAGGAACAAGAAAGACAGTGGAATAGAAAACGAAAAGAGTATGAATTTGAAACTGAACGACAAAAGGAAAAGAATAGGTTGGAATACGAGGAGAAAGTGAAGGAGCAAGGAATGAAGCAGGAAGGAGAAATCAGGCGATTGAAGGAGACAACGAGATTGGAGAGGGAAGAACGAGAGGAACAATGGGATAGAAAACAAAAGGAACATGAAGCCGAGGTTGACCAATTGGAAGAAAAGGCAAGGCTGGATGCGAGGAGATAGACAAGAACAGCGAATGAAACACAAAAGGGAAATTAACCAAATGAAGAAAACCACGAAACTGGAGAAGGAAGGACAGGAGAGGAAACAAGGAAGAGTAGAGAGAGAACAGCGAATGAAACTCAGGAAGGAAATGAGCCAATTAAAAGAAACAATGAGATTGGAGAATGAAGAGCAGGAGAACTGTGGGGTAGAAAACAAGAACAATGTGAGTTTGAAATTGAACAACTAAAACGGGGAGCAAGATTGGAGTCCATGGAGATTGAAAAACTCCGGAGGGAGAACGAAGAACTCAGGAAGTTCCGAAAGGAGGAACGACTCAGAAGGAGCCAGGAAGTAGAACAACGCAATAAGGTGGGATGTGTGACGGCACCACAAGG
This sequence comes from Eptatretus atami, assembly GCA_035128595.1. Lineage (NCBI taxonomy): Eukaryota > Metazoa > Chordata > Myxini > Myxiniformes > Myxinidae > Eptatretus > Eptatretus atami. Next base: position 12,562,197 of record CM068953.1, on the reverse strand, counting down.
AGCAATGTCGGTGGTGCAGGACTTGATCGACACCACTCGTCGGATGAAGGAACAGTTAGGACCAACCCTAATAAAGGAGACACAAATCAAAATGGAGAGAGGGAAGCAACAGAGACAAAGAAGGAAGTAGAAGTATTGCCAGAGACACGGGAGATAGACGAGTCGAGAATGAATTAAATAAAACGAAGGAGGAAAAAGAGAACGAGGATCCAGGAAGAAACTAATAGACACAGAGAGACAACAGAAAAAATGTACAGAGACTCGGAGATAGAAAAAGTAGAGAAGAGACTAACCGATAAAGATGTTAAAGGAACAGAACGCACACACACAGAGTTAGCGAGGCTTAATGGGGGCGAGCTGGCGGACTTTTTGGAGACCCGGTGCAAGCAGCTGAATGGCCTCCTTCGGGAACGGAGGAGACGCTGTTCTCCTTGAAGCGAGTCACGACCAGGTGGGTCGGTCGTGCCAGGCGAAGTCGAGGGGCGAGTGCTGTAGACGGGTGCACGTGCAGCTTGGGGGTATAGAGGCCCGGAACCCTTGTGGGGACACGAATCCCCAGTGTGGTTGTGCAGGTGTGTGTTTTGCGAGTGTGCGGAGATGCGTGCTTTCCGGCACGCATTGTGCGAGTGAGACTCCCTGTGTGAGTGAGAGGGTCCGGGTGAGAGAGACAGTGTGTGTAAGAGAGCGTATGTGAGGGAGATGACGGTGGGCATGTGCGAACATGCAACCGCGTCTCCCAGGGTGAGTGTGATGGAGTGGAGTCTGAGCGTTGTAACACGCAGGTGTGCGTGGATTGAAGGGAGACGACGACGGCGACAGATAAGGGACAGGGGCCAGGTAGCGGCCGTAGCTATTTGAGCACCGCGCCGGGTTTGCCCAGCAGTGAGCGCGAGGTCCGTGCTGTGGTACGCACGAGGCGCCACGTGCGCGCTTGCGGAGTGAAACCCGGCTCGGAAACGCCGGCGGTGAATGTTGCCGATCCCGCGGACGGACAAAGTTTAGCAGGATTTCGGATTTGGACCGACGGGTCTCCACGCGAGCTTGTGTTAAGCTCCAACGGGCAGAGCACATGCGTCCGCGGGGGGAACCCCTCGAAACGCGGGACTTTTTTTAATGTGCAGAGTGGCGTCATGGCTGCATGTAGGGTTGGAATCCGCAGGAGGGGTGAATCCCTGCCGGATGGTGCCGTCCAAGAGGGACGAGGAACGCGAACAGCTGCCATGACGTCACGCCAAAGGTGCGCGGCTGTGAATTGCCGCGCTAGTGCGCAGGTTGCGAGTTGCCGCGCTGGTGCTGCGCAAAGAAAAAAAAAGCAAGCCTCGCTTCGGGTGAACGGATTCCCTGGGCAAGGGGTGGAAGATCCCCTTGGCCAGGGCACAGGATGGAACTAGCTAGGGGAAGGGTTAGCTTAGCTAGACCGGCTTCATGGGGCAGAGGTAAGTCCTCATGGGGCCCGTGGAATGGATTAGTTAGAGGGATTGTAGATGAGATTTAGGTTGGAAAAATGGGAACATTTTGAGGACAGAGACAGACTGTGGATGTGTAGAGGGGACGTAGCTTAGCTACGTAGAGTTAAAAGGAACGTGCTGTAGTGTAAGGACGACGTGGGAGCACGAGTTAGTTAGGGGATGTAGTGAGCAGGATGGCAGGATTCAGCGATGTGTGAGTTGTGAGTTGTGAAAGGAAACATGTTGATGAGTGAGGCCAGCGAGCCTGTGTGAATGGAGTGAATGGGGAATGCATGGTGCGATGAGTGATTGGGGAGGAGTGATTCCCGCCAAGGGACCCCGGGTCAGTGTAGAGTGGGTTAGTGGGTTAGCGAAATTGAAAATGGAGTCTTTTGCTGTTGGTGGGAGTGTAGGCTCGATACCTATTTGGAGGGGTGCAGGAGCCCTGTTGACGGGCTGGAGCGTGGCTGCGAAAGGTGAGTATCGCTGAGTGGTACCCCGGGCACCGGCCTGGTCGGCCGCGGTAGGCCAAGGGCCATGGGGGCCGGGATAGCGTAGTGGGCACGGGTGCGCCCGCATGATGCGGGGGCCCGGGCGCCATTGGCCACGTGGGCAGGTCGTGGGCACGGGTGACCCTCGGAAAGGGGCTCGGGAAGCCAGCCTGCCACGTGAGCGTTTCAGGGGAGTCGCCATGGAGGGCACTCCCCGGTGTTTAGGAGCTGGTAGGCTCGGAGGCAGTGTAGTGCCCGGGGTGCCATCGTTTGGGAATCGGCAGAGGGTAGTTCCTGCCAAGGGAGCCACGCGTCCCAGCCGTGAGACCGTGTGAGGGCACGGGAAGAAAATTGGGGGCGAGGCCCGAAATTTGAGAGGACACCAACACAGGCGACGGGAATCTGGGTTGTTAGAACCGATAGCTTAAGCGAGAGGCGCTTGTTGAAAGCCCCGGGTAGATTAAGATTAATGGATAGGGTAGATTAGGAAGTGTACCCCTCCGCACCATCCATCCTTCGCTCGTTGTGGGCCGCTGGACCCACTTTTGGTTTAAGATCGCTGAAGTCTGGGAGGCCATCCTGAGGCTTAGATTGGGCTCGACGCAGGACGCTAGCTCTCCTTATTCCCTCCGGGAAGGGAACGTAGGGGTTGGAGTAGGCTAGGAAGACTATAGGTTAGCCGAACAATGACGATAAAGGGGTTAGGGGACGAATATAGTGGGAGGTAGAAGAGCAAAAAAAATAAAAAAAAAAAATAAGTTTGGGCTAAATTGGGTTTTACAAATTAAGGAGTGGGTATGGACAGTGACAGGCAAAGGCGATAGGGTGAGGGAGACGGTTAGGTAGGTCCGAGCCCGCCTTCCGAGTGGCCAGCACCACTGCACTCCCTCCACCAACCTGCACTGCACGGCAAGAGGCCGGCCAACTTCATCTGCTGGCTGTTTTGCTGCGAGGCCTGTACCGGCCGATCGTCTGCAGCTGTGTTACTTCAAGACCTGTGCCGGCCCACTTCATTGGCTGCTGTTTGCTTCATTGACCTGTGCCGGCCCACTTCATTGGCCACTTCATTGACCGCCTGTGCCGGTCGACGTCTGCCGGCTGTTTTACTGCAAGGCCTGTGCCGGTCAGCTTCACTGCCGGCTGCGTTGCTACAGCGTCCATGTTTTGCCATGCCTTGCCTGCTGCCTTTGCCATGCCATGCCCACTGCCCATGTTCACCAGCCCCCGTTCTGTTTCGACTTGCCCCCCTTGTTCATTGCCATGTGCGCCAGGATCGTCGTGGAAGTAGCAAGAACTGTCCTGTTGGCAGCTACAACACGGGCCTGCGAGTGGCGGCCGTGCACCGGTTTTCTTTTGACTTTTTCTGCCTGCAGAGTCATTGATCCTGGGCCATGGAGTAGTGTAAAAATTGTAAGGTTAAGTTGTTAAGATGTACTGTAAATATGAGTGCGTCCCCGGCATGTATGTCTTAGCGCCGGCAATTTATTTAAGTCGCCGTATGAGTGGGTTTTTTAGTTAGTTACTCAGCCCGTAGGTTATTTATTTTGGGGACACGAATACATGAATGTCGCACTCAGGGATCCGAAGGTAAAACGTACTAGGGAGACTACACATGATGGCACACGAGAATTGACGACTCGGACGAGTCTGTAAAAAGGGGAGGGGTAGTGTTACGGTTGTGGAAATTCGCATTAAACATAAAGAGTCCTCAGGTGAGATATATCGGTAAGTTCATGTGTAGTTAGCCCAAACCCGTTGTATAAGAGGGGAATATGTGTGATTCATCCGGCTGCGACGCTTTGAGTTAGCCATTTTTTCTTTTTCTATTGTTATTTTGGACCATAAGCCGCCAAAACGCAAACAGCCACTACCTTTACCTTCACAACTCCATCCCGCAAACATCGCTTCACCGCCATTCCCAAACGACGCCCGCCAACCCACCAAACCACCACAGCAACCCCCCCCCCCACCTTCGCCTATTCCTTCTACAACCATCGACCACACCACCAGTCACACCAAACGTCGTGCTGTCCAGGGCCCGTTCGGTAATTGATGTCGAGCCGCGGGTAGAATGCGTTCTCTCAGGAGAAATTCGGATCAAAAAGGCTTCACGCCCCCTTTTTCTCCGTCCAATGGGCGAGCGTCGGGCGGTATGCCCCGCCTCCAAGCGCGATGAACGTGGATTCTTACGAGAGGAATTCGGATCAAAAGAGGTTCATGCCCCCTTTTGCCGCACCAATGGCTGAACAGAGGGTGGCGTGGCCCCGCCTCCAATCGCGATTTGATCCTGAAATTTGCATATAGGCTCCTCCTCCGGCCTATAAAGCGCGAGCACAATGCGACTCAAAAAGTTGCAGGCGGCTGTCGGGGCGAGTGAAGAGGTTCGAGTTCGAGTCGAGTGAATACGGCGGTCGCATCGAGGTTGCGGTGTGGGGGTCGCGTTCGTCTCGTCGTTGGTGCCGTCTCGTCGCGGGGTCCAAGCCAGCCAGCCATCCCTCTCCCTGAGCATCAGCAATTCCCCCCCCCATCCGCGCTGAGATAGTGCCGGGCCCCGTTCCTCCCCCACCCTAAACGTGGTGCCAACCAAATTGCTTGCGTGGAGCACGCCGGAGAGGGCTCGCCGACCACGCCAGGGGCACGGAGTCGGGCGCAGCTGCGCGGACATTGCGGCTTGCCCGCCATCACGTCACGAGGACGCGGGTAAGACCTTCTCGTCTCGTAGACCTGGCCGCTCCTCAGGAGCCACGTCATTTGGTCACGGCCCTGTCTGCCTCCTGCCTGTGAGGATGGCTTTTTCTTTGCTTTTTGGATGAGTGATTGTGGCGCCGAGTCCTTACAAGTAGAACTGTATAAGTGTTGTAAATAATTGTCCTTTTATTCGGTCGTATTGCTTTTTGTCTTGACTGTTATTTGTTCATTTTGTCTTGACTGTATATACGTGCCTTCCGTGTTTCCGTAATAAATGTGCCTTGCTTGTTGAACTGTTTCCCGCTTTTCTTCGTCTCCTTCCTTTTATTGAATCTCCATCTTGCATCACGTACACGTGGGATTGATTGTGGGTTTAAAACGCACGTAAATAATTGGAACCGTCAAGGTCGACGATAACTCCGCACGTATCCCTGTTACGGAACGACCGCCTTAAGCGGTTTGTGTCCGGAGTCGACCTGTGCGCTGGTACAACTCTCGGTACGCTACTCGCGCGAGTACTTAGGTAAATAGACCATTCGGCGATCGGACCCTATTTCGCGCGGTAGAATGCGGACTGAGTTGTGGTGAGGTTAAACCCCCACCCGTGACTGGCTCCGGCGGTAGTTCCCGGAGGGTCACGACTGAATTGTCCGTTCCGGTGGGCGAGGCGGCCGCTTTTGGCTACACCCGGTCGTTCGCACGCCGCGGGCGCGAATTCGCAACAATACATTTATACAAAGTGACAGAGGTATCAACATGCTTGCTCCCAGTCCCCTTAATTTCATCTGACAGTCTTATTCTCATTTTCAAGAAGTTGAAGAGAGGAGAGGATACCAATACGTTTTATTTTTCTTTCTTATTTTTTAAATATTATAAAGGGATTTTTTTTGTTCCTAGAAAAAGGAAGAAAAGGGATCATTCCAGTATCATACATATTTCTGTGATTTGTGGCCCTGAAAAGGGCCGTTTCTGCTTGATGAAGCTTTTCAGCTAAACCTGAGGAATCCTCGTCAAAGATGGCACGTAACTCCTTGTCTGAATAAGGGTAGAGCAAGTCCTTTGTCACTGTCCACATAATTTGTATGCTCCATCTCCCAAATGATGTGTGTCCTCTGTGGCATCCATGTTGTTGGAGATGCAGCATTTCAGAAATGCTCGCTTGATGATGTCCGATGGTATCTCCTCCCAACCTTGATGATGCAGCTGTAGATCATCAGATGGCCGACCTTTCTCATCCTCCCGCTCTTGGTGTAGTCTTCTCCCACTCATTACCCAGTCAGACCAGCAGCGACGTAGCCCGTCCTATAACGGCTTGTTGATGGACACATCGAGGGGTTTGCAGGAGCGATGTCACTCCCACTGGATGATGACGAGATAGGTGTTGGTCCGACGGAGCAGTGCTTTGGTGTCGTCAATCTTGTGACAACTGAACACATCCAGGACTAGCATGCTCCGTCATCAGGAGAGACTGCCATCCGGCCTACTACTCCAGACTGTGTGCACCCGTCCTGGACCATCTCCTTGTCTGTCCACCCCTTCTGTTGCACCCGAACAATAACGTCGCTGGAAAATTGTCTTTGGGCAGTTTCTTCCTCTTGGACATGACATAGGGGAAGCTTACCACCACCTGTGGTGATGGTGAGCATGAAGGTGAATCGGTCCTTCTCGTGACCATAGTGTTGATCGTCACATTGCGCTACCCTTCACTGTGATGGTGGTCCCTCTCTGTTTGTCAAAGTAAAGGGGGGGGGGTCTGGCAGCATTCCTGATCCTGCTGAAGGGATATTCATGCTCTGGCAAGCTTGATGATGTAGGACTGGAAGCGCATTGTCTTATCAGCCATATCATCAGGTAGATGCTGGGAGATGTGTGTGTGCGTCAAACCGACAGTTGATGCGTGCCATGAACCTGTAGTCCATGACAGGCTGGCCGTGCGGTCCCAATGTCATCCTCCGAAGCTAAGCCCATCACTTCAGCCTGAGAGCAAGTTTCGAGTGGCAAACCCTCTGCTCTCTTCTCCCGGACCCAAGCGACGAGACAGCTCCTCGAGCTGGAGCCACTTGGCTGACTTTCCCCTCAGCACCTTCTTCTTCCTTGCATCTTCTCTATCATGCCGTGCGTGTGCTCCAGGTGCGATGACGGATCTCATCTATGGCCGAATCACCCTCCCAGCTTACCGGTTACCAAACTCTCTGCAGACCACGACAGAGAGTTTGAACGCTGCGGTGATATGAATCCTTGACCATCTGAAGAAAGAATGGATGATTACGTGAACGTCACTGTGTGAGTGTAAGCCAAGCACTTCACAAAGCAAAAGCGGCCCTCGTGAAGGCTCACGTGACCGCCCTCATCTGTTGTCGAGCACACAAAGTTTTACACAAGCTTAGTTGAGGTGGGTGCTCCGTTATTGGACATAGCTACTTGTTAATAATTCTATTTTTATGTGAGACCAGTGTTCTTTTAATTTCTTTTGTGTTTAATGTGCGTTTTCCAGAGCCGCGAGGCTCTATATAGCGGCCACACACCTAAACTACGGGTGTTCCCTCCGGACTGATTCTTGTATGAACGTATTTAATTTCCTCACAATAGTTAATAAACCGCGTGTAGAAACTCTCACCTGACCGATTTTCAAAATTAAATGGCAGAATTGAGCTCACAGCAGTTCTACTGCTAAAAAAGTGTCATTTTGGATATCATTGAAATTCAGGCATTGATCGTTTTGAAGACAGTTTTGCTCTTTCACGTGTATAACCACACCACCACTTTACCTGCTTTGCCGATAAAAAAAGTGGTTTATTACACGGAAAATAGGTAGTTACTATTAACCTCCGCCATCGAAGAT
>CM068953.1:12520334-12554703 GCA_035128595.1 Eptatretus atami | reverse complement strand
ACAGAGACAGAGACAGAGACAGAGACAGAGACAGAGACAGAGACAGAGACAGAGACAGAGACAGAGACGTATTAAAAAAGGAAGAGAGAAAGGTGAGGGGTGGAGGTAGGGTTCATGGAGAATGATACGTCCTGCTTAATGACCAAAAACACACACAAAAACAAACTCATGTCAGAACAGCTGTACACATAATGACACAACAGAGTTTGTAATGCAATCCGCTGGCACATCTGCAAAAACGTTGACATTCCAGTTCCAGAAAATTTGTCATACCAGATATCATACTGAAGGACAATTAGGTACAAGAAGGAGAAGAAGGCATTGCTGATTGAGGTGTTAATACCAGTGATTTTGGACTAAACGATGCAGAAATCAAAAAATGACAAAACACCAAGACCTCAAGAATGAAGTGAGAAGATCCTGGAATTAATGTTACAGTCCCCTCAACAGGGTGAAAGGAGGGGGATCAGGAGAGGGTTGGAAGAGAGAGAGAGATAGAGTGGAGACAGAGGGGGAGGGTAGAGGGAAGGAGCGGAGAGGAGGGGTTGGGGTCGGAAAGAGGGTTAGGGGTGGAGAGAGGGGTAGGGTGGAGAAAGAGGGGTGAGGGATTCCAGCAGATTGTGATGCCCAGTTTATCATCCATCCGAGAGACGACATACACAGTGATGAATCACCCGGCCTGTGAAACACTGGGAGGACAGTTTAGAGCTGGGGTGGGATTTGAATCCAGGCTGCAGAGTGAGCATGCATACCTCTCGGCTTTCCTGCCGTGATGTGGCGATTCTTTACTTTCGAACTGAAAATATTTTTTTTCTCATTGTGATTATATAATTTATTTTGCTTTCCTTCATCCGGTATGGAACCGCGGTATCGCAATTGAAAGTTGAAGAACGCGCCAAGTGGCTTCACCACGCAATGCACAAAATATTTGAAGAAACTTTTAAAAGTGAAACGTTTAATTTCTATTTGTATTTATGTATGCCGAAGTGACGGGTCGTATAATGGAAGAACTAACGGGAAACGTTGTGTGAAATAAAATTTCACATTTTCAGTGAGCCAGCCACCGCCTGTTGCACCACAGAACACGTGGCCAACACAGGCGAGTAGCCCTGAACTTTGTTCAAGTCGATCGAGTATAGTATTCAGGGACAGTGTGAATATTGTGGAGTGCTCGCCAAGTAGCTTAAGCACTCCAACGAAACGGTTGACAAGAAATGGCTCCCTTGTCATGTGATTGGCAATCACCGAACCGTCATATTCAACATTCACCTCCCGGAGACACCCAAAATGTCACGTATGTTCGAATTGGGCAAACGAACACTTTTCTCGGAGTCGGAACTGCTTGTATGTTCGATTCTGGAGCTTAAATTTTGTAATTCTCCTTAGTTTCAGAGACACTCGTAGTGATCGCTTGTGTGGAAATGAACGAAAGCAACGAACGCTGACGTCTCCGGATGTTTATAAGCACTGCAAAGTACCCAGCGATTTGTAGCTCTGATGAACAGACATTCGATAATATGAGTGAAGAAAGTGGGAGGAAAAAAACTTTATAGTTAAGAAATCGTTGCGGCCTGTTCCAAGTCAAGGCAAGGTTGAGCAGGCCAAAAAACATGGCGGCTTTAGAACCCAGAGAGGTTACCGAGGAAACGCTTAAAGACCCAGACAGTGAGGTGGCCGAGGATCGCCTGATGAAGGATATAATTAAATAAGGCCGTTAATTATCTTCAAAACAGGTTGTTTTAATTAACTCAAACACCCAATTTTCACTCACGCATTTCCTTGGAGATTTCTTGGTGTGCAAGCAAAGTTTCAGGCTGCTAGTTTTATAGTTTTGGAGTTATGGAGAGAGCACACACACACACACACACTTATTAGTAAAGATAGTTATTTCTAAAGGATAATCTGTAATATCCTATTAATCGTTGTTTCAAAGGGATACCTGCTACTTTATTAAGGATAGTTGTTTTAGAGCTCATTAGCCTGCAGACGGTTTTTGAGTCGGTTGGTAAGGTTTTGTTGATTAATCTGCTCAAATATTTCTCCATCGAAAATTAAATGAAAACATTGTTGCCCAGTAAGGAAAATTTCATGGCAAGCACTCAGGAGGAGACTGGGAATAGAACTTGCTGACCCATGGATTTAGATGGTTATCCAGAAATACTTTCGTGTGTTTATGAATTATCGTTCAAGCAACTTCCAAATTGTTGAGACTAGGAAATAATTTGAGGCCGTTAAAGCCAATCTTACTATGTAAAGGGTTGCCTCCATCACACTTCCACTGCAGAAGCTTTTCTTCTTGGCAGAAACTTTGTTTGATCCCAGAGGAAGAAAAGCTCGAATCCATCCATCCAATAATCTGCTTAAGGCACCAAAGTACTAAGATTGGACTGGAAAATAAAATACTTCTTTCAAAATCACTACCTGCTCAAACACTCTCCTCCATCCTCCGATATTTTCTTTTCCACAAGTTTTGAGATTCGTGGAAGAACTGGACAATGGGGGTCGAGAGACAATGTGCCAACAGTCTAAACGTTAGAAAGGGACAAAACAGGAAAAACAAGCAAATTAAAAAACGTTCTGAAAACTGAAAGTAAATGAAGGGGGTGAGGGAGGTGGGCATGGGACGTGGTGGTGTGAGAGGGAAGAAACAAAATGTGATGTGTCAACAGATTTATAGAACAGCTCACAAATGGAGATGGGAGACAACAAGAGAAGGTGGTGGGTCTCAAAATGGAAGGACTGAAGGGAATAACAAGACCGGACAGAGTTAGGGACGTGGTTTCAAAGGCGGAAGAATAGGGATACAAAGTAGCGGAGGGGAGCAACAACTCGAGTTTTTGGAAGGACACAAAGGAGCTTTGATGCGGGAGGAGGCCATTTGGCCCATCAAGCCTGCGCTGCATCTATACCATATCAATTTAACCGAACAGTTTATCAACTTAAATTCACTGAGGGACGGTGAAGGAGTGGGGCTAGCATTCATCACCAGGGTGTTTTATGCACACACACACACACACACACACACACACACACACACACACACATATAAATTACTGAAGTTGTCTGTCTGTCCGTGAGGCCGTGTGGCTATATGTCTCTTAATTATTTGATGGGAGTGAGAACCATGCTGAGGATGGCAGCTTTGGTGAGGCCAAGGGTCGTGAAAAAGATGGCCAGAGTTGCGCCGATCGCCATGCGTTTGGGACACGGCCTGGCGCCCTGGAATTGCCTTGCGGCTTGTTGGGTTTTACAGACCCTATCCCATGAAGGAAGGATGAGACTGAGACCGGACGTACCCCGTAAGTCACATGGGAGATCGTGCAGATCTACATCATCACCACTTCTGGGACGGAAGGGGAAACAGAGCACGGATCAGGAGACAGCTTGGTCCATGAGTCATTGCTGGGGTGAAGAAGGATGCTTCAGGACCAGAGAAGGCTCCATTCAGTTTTCGAGACTAGTGAGTCTCAGGTCTGAGCAGCACGCGAACGCGTACACACAGTGATTGTACATACACATTACACATGCACGGCTGTGATTGTACATGCGCACGGATCTTGATTATACATGCATGATTGTTATACATACATGGGTTTTTTTTTTTTTTGCAGAATAGCAGTATTTTTAAAATGCATAATTACTTATTTTAGATTATAATTTAATTTTAAAATATGTATTGTTGTGGGAATGACTTCAAGGGGGTAACTTTGCATAGTATAGTAGTAATTATTAGCGTAAGCGTGATGTAATTTGTGAGTCTCCTTTCGAGTTGCGGGCACACGACACTGACCAATGTGACGTATCAACTGGCTCAGTGGTTCCATTGGAGCTAGTTATCATGGCAGACAGGCCCACTTTGATGTGGTTCGCTGCTTAGCTGCTTTGATGTGGTTCGTCAGAATTCTGACCAGGCAACTGGCCGACCCGACGGCTGCAACAGTATGACTACTTATTTTAGGTTAGAATTTGTTTTATTTAAAATATGTGCACCGTATTTTCCGGTGTATAAACTGTGGCCGTATAACTGCACCCCTGTTTTCACCCTCTAAACAAAACAAACAAAAAAAACTTTTCCGGTGTATTAACCGCACCCGTGTTTTTCACCCTCAAAATAAATGAATAGATTGATCATTTTATTTTCTGATCTAGATTTAAATACGTTTGTACATTAACTTTGTAAATACTGTTACGGTTGTGAAATTCGCATTACACCATAAAGAGTCCTCAGGTGAGATATATCGGTAAGTTTATGTGTAGTCAGCCCAAACCCGTTGTATAGAGGGAATATGTGTGATTCATTCGGGCTGCGACGCTTTGAGTTAGCCATTTTTCTTTTTCTATTGTTATTTTGGACCATTAACGCCCAACAACGCAAACAGCCACTACTTTACCTTCACAACTCCATCCCGTAAACATCGCTCACCGCCATTCCCAAACGACGCCCGCCAACCACCAAACCACCACAGCAAACCCCCACCACCTTCCTATCTCCTTCTACAACCATCGACCACACCACCAGTCAACACCAAACGTCGTGCTGTCGGGCCCGTTCGGTAATTGATGCCGAACGCGTCGAGCGCGGGTACGAATGCGTTCCTTCAGGGAGAAATTCGGATCAAAAAGGCTTCACGCCCCCTTTTTCTCCGTCCAAGGGGCGAGCGTCGGGCGGTATGGCCCGCCTCCAAGCGCGATGAACGTGGATTCTTTACGAGGGAATTCGGATCAAAAGAGGTTCACGCCCCCTTTTTGCCGCACCAATGGCTGAACAGAGGGTGGCGTGGCCCCGCCTCCAATCGCGTTTTGATCCTGAAATTTGCATATAGGCTCCTCCTCCGCCTATAAAGACGCGAGCACAAGGCGACTCAAAAAGTTGCAGGCGGCTGGTCGGGGTGAGTGAAGAGTGCGAGTCGAGTGAATACGGCGGTCGGCATCGAGGTTGCGGTGTTGGGTCGCTTGTCTCGTCGTTGGTGCCGTCTCGTCGCGGGGTCCAAGCCAGCCAGCCATTCCCCTCTCCCGTAGCATCAGCAATTTCTCCCCCCATCCGCGCTGAGATAGTGCCGGGGGCCCCGTTCCTCCCCCACCCAAACGTGGTGCCAACCAAACTGCTTGCGCGGAGCACGCAGGAGAGGGCTCGCCGACCACGCCAGGGGCATGAGTCGGGGCGCAGCTGCGCGGACATTGCGGCTTGCCCGCCATCGCGTCACGAGGACGCGGGTAAGACCTTCTCGTCTCGTGGACCTGGCCGCTCCTCCAGGATCCACGTACATTTGGTCCACGGACCTGTCTGCCTCCTTGCCTGTGAGGGTGGCTTTCTTTTCTTTGCTTTTTGGAATGAGTGATGTGGCGCCGAGTCCCAACAAGTAGAACTGCATAAGTGTTGTAAATAATTGCCCTTTTATTCGGTCGTATTGCTTTGTCTTGACTGTTATTTGTTGCATTTTGTCTTGACTGTAATATACGTGCCTCCGTGTTTCCGTAATAAATGTGCCTTGCTTGTTGAACTGTTTCCCGCTTTGCTTCATCTCCTTCCTTTTATTGAATCTCGATCTTGCATCACGTAAGGGATTGAAGTGGGTTTAAAACGCCCGGTAAATAATTGGAACCGTCAAGGTCGACGATAACTCCGCTCGGTTATCCCTGTAGTACGGAACGAGCCGCTTAAGCGGTTCGTGTCCGGAGTCGACCTGTGGCGTGGTACAACTCCTCGGTACGCTACTCGCGCGAGTACTTAGGTAAATCGACCATTCGGCGATCGGACCCTATTTCGCGCGGTAGAATGCGACTGAGTTGTGGTGAGGTTAAACCCCCACCCGTGACTGGCTCCGGCGGGTAGTTCCCGGAGGGTCACGACTGAATTGTCCGTCCGGTGGGCGAGGCGGCCGCTTTTGGCTACATGCGGTCGTTCGCACGCCGGCGGGCGCGAATTCGCAACACTGGTGTCAGCGAGCGGGAAACAAACTCTCCCGTCTCCAGGCTAAATTCACGGGGATCGGACCAGTGTGCGAGGCGAACCCCCCATTCCCCCCAAATTACGAGCAGGCCAAATTAATCTCTTACGAGAAACAAGATGCATTTCAAGGTGAGCGGGTGCCGGGGTAGAAATGTATATGTGTAGTAATGTAGGATCCATGGCCCGGGATGGTACTGCTTGTAATTTAATCCGTGGGGAAGCTCAACCCAATATTCTGAGCACGAACTTTGCTGGCAAACTGAGTTGCATAATGGCGGCGCGATCGCACCTCAGCGCAGCACGGAGCGAGCGGCTATTTATGGCACGGCGAATGGCGCGACACGAGGCGAGCGCTCCAACAGCCGTTTCAAACCACGTGGGCATGGCAGGCGAGGCAGGCGACATTGGCGGGCTTTGGAAAGAATTGAAGGAAGAATGGAGGACCGAGCTCGAAAAAAAAAACAACACGAGCTGGAAGTAAAACATTAAAGAAAGAACTATTGGAAAAGTCAGACAGGCCAAGGAACTAGAGGGAAAAGTGGGGAAAATAGAGTTGAGTATCCATAAGTGGGAACAAGCGGAGAGCGAACTGACGAAACGAATAGAGGAGCCAAAACGGAAACACAATTTGGAAGTAAAGCAACTGGAGGAGAAGGTAAAAAGAGAACAGGAATATCAGAAACAATTGAAAGAAAGGCAAGGTTGGAGTATGATGGGATGAGCGAGAAATGGGATGAAATGGACGAAATGAGGAGAAAAGCATGGTTGGCGTATGAGGGGGTGAGCAGGGAAAGGGATGAGATGTGCAAGGAAAGGGATGAACAGAGAGAGGAAAAATGGAAAAAAGTTGATGAGATACTGGAGCACAAGAACAAAGAGACGGAATTACAAAACGAGCTGGAGATGTTGAGAGAGGAAAAAACGGAGACAGAGAATGAGATGTTGAGGACCACACTGAGCAGATTGAACAATTAGAAGCCAAGTAAAGTCGGAGTGTGCGGAGATGAAAAAGGAATTGGAAAAGAAAGCTTCTGAGTTACAGAAACACCAAACAAAGAGAAGGAACTACAAAATGAGTTGAGGATGGTGAGAGAAGAAAGAACGACGCAGAGAATGAAACGTTAAGGAACCACACTGTACAGATCGAACAGCTGGAAGCGAAGGCCAGATTGCAGAATGAGGAACGAGAGAGACAGTGGAATAAAAACACAAAGAACAAGGAATGAGACAGGAGAAGGAAATTAGGAAATGGAAGGAAATAACGAGATTGCAGAACGAGGAACAAGAAAGACAGTGGAATAGAAAACGAAAAGAGTATGAATTTGAAACTGAACGACAAAAGGAAAAGAATAGGTTGGAATACGAGGAGAAAGTGAAGGAGCAAGGAATGAAGCAGGAAGGAGAAATCAGGCGATTGAAGGAGACAACGAGATTGGAGAGGGAAGAACGAGAGGAACAATGGGATAGAAAACAAAAGGAACATGAAGCCGAGGTTGACCAATTGGAAGAAAAGGCAAGGCTGGAGTGCGAGGAGATAGACAAAGAACAGCGAATGAAACACAAAAGGGAAATTAACCAAATGAAGAAAACCACGAAACTGGAGAAGGAAGGACAGAGAGGAAACAAGGAAGAGTAGAGAGAGAACAGCGAATGAAACTCAGGAAGGAAATGAGCCAATTAAAAGAAACAATGAGATTGGAGAATGAAGAGCAGGAGAAACTGTGGGTAGAAAACAAGAACAATGTGAGTTTGAAATTGAACAACTAAAAGGGGAGCAAGATTGGAGTCCATGGAGATTGAAAAACTCCGGAGGGAGAACGAAGAACTCAGGAAGTTCCGAAAGGAGGAACGACTCAGAAGGAGCCAGGAAGTAGAACAACGCAATAAGGTGGGATGTGTGACGGCACCACAAGGAGCAATGTCGTGGTGCAGGACTTGATCGACACCACTCGTCGGATGAAGGAACAGTTAGGACCAACCCTAATAAAGGAGACACAAATCAAAATGGAGAAGAGGAAGCAACAGAGACAAAGAAGGAAGTAGAAGTATTGCCAGAGACACGGGAGATAGACCGAGTCGAGAATGAATTAAATAAAACGAAGGAGGAAAAAGAGACGAGGATCCAGGAAGAAACTAATAGACACAGAGAGACAACAGAAATAAAATGTACAGAGACTCGGGAGATAGAAAAAGTAGAGAAGAGACTACACGATAAAGATGGGGTTAAAGGAACAGAACGCACACACACAGAGTTAGCGAGGCTTAATGGGGGCGAGCTGGCGGACTTTGGAGACCCGGTGCAAGCAGCTGGATGGCCTCCTTCGGGAACGGAGGGAGACGCTGTTCTCCCTTGAAGCGAGTCACGACAGGTGGGTTCGTCGCTGCCAGGCGGAGTCGAGGGGCGAGTGCTGTAGACGGGTGCACGTGCAGCTTGTGGGGGTATAGAGGCCCCGGGAACCCTTGTGGGGACACGAATCCCCAGTGTGGTTGTGCAGGTGGTGTGTTTGCGAGTGTGCGGAGATGCGTGCTTTCCGGCACGCATTGTGCGAGTGAGACTCCCTGTGTGAGTGATGAGAGGGTCCGGGTGAGAGGAGACAGTGTGTGTAGAGAGCGGTATGTGAGGGAGATGACGGTGGGCATGTGCGAACATGCAACCGCGTCTCCCAGGGTGAGTGTGATGGAGTGGAGTCTGAGCGTTGTAACACGCAGTGTGCGTGGATTGAAGGGAGACGACGACGGCGACAGATAAGGGACAGGGGCCAGGTAGCGGCCGTAGCTATTTTGAGCACCGCGCCGGTTTGCCCAGCAGTGAGCGCGAGGTCCGTGCTGTGGTACGCACGAGGCCGCCACGTGCGCGCTTGCGGGAGTGAAACCCGGCTCGGAAACGCCGGCGGTGAATGTTGCCGATCCCGCGGACGGACAAAGTTTAGGCAGGATTTCGGATTTGGACCGGACGGGTTCTCCACGCGAGCTTGTGTTAAGCTCCAACGGCAGAGCACATGCGTCCGCGTGGGGAACCCCTCGAAACGCGGGACTTGTTTTTTTTAATGTGCAGAGTGGCGTCATGGCTGCATGTAGGGTTGGAATCCGGCAGGAGGGTGAATCCCTGCCGGATGGTGCCGTCAAGAGGACGAGGAACGCGAACAGCTGCCATGACGTCACGCCAAAGGTGCGCGGCTGTGAATTGCCGCGCTAGTGCGCAGGTTGCGAGTTGCCGCGCTGGTGCTGCGCAAAGAAAAAAAAAAGCAAGCCTCGCTTCGGGTGAACAGGATTCCCTGGGCAAGGTGGAAGATCCCCTTGGCCAGGGCACAGGATGGAACTAGCTAGGGGGAAGGGTTAGCTTAGCTAGACCGGCTTCATGGGGCAAGGTAAGTCCTCATGGGGCCCGTGGAATGGATTAGTTAGAGGGATTGTAGATGAGATTTAGGTTGGAAAAATGGGACATTTTGAGGACAGAGACAGACTGTGGATGTGTAGAGGGGACGTAGCTTAGCTACGTAGAGTTAAAAGGAACGTGCTGTAGTGTAAGGGACGACGTGGGAGCACGAGTTAGTTAGGGGATGTAGTGACAGGATGGCAGGATTCAGCGATGTGTGAGTTGTGAGTTGTGAAAGGAAACATGTTGAGTGAGTGAGGCCAGCGAGCCTGTGTGAATGGAGTGAATGGGGAATGCATGGTGCGATGAGTGATTGGGGGAGGAGTGATTCCCGCCCAAGGGACCCCGGGGTCAGTGTAGAGTGAGTTAGTGGGTTAGCGAAATTGAAAAATGGAGGTCGTTTTGCTGTTGGTGGAGTGTAGGGTCGATACCTATTTGGAGGGGTGCAGGAGCCCTGTTGAGGGCTGGGAGCGTGGCTGCGAAAGGTGAGTATCGCTGAGTGGGTACCCCGGGCACCGGGCTGGTCGGCCGCGTAGGCCAAGGGCCATGGGGGGCGGATAGCGTAGTGGGCACGGGTGCGCCCGCATGATGCGGGGGCCCGGGGCGCCATTGGCCACGTGGGCAGTGTCGTGGGCACGGGTGACCCTCGGAAAGGGGCTCGGGAAGCCAGCCTGCCACTGGAGCGTTTCAGGAGTCGCCATGGAGGGCACTCCCGGTGTTTAGGGAGCTGGTAGGCTCGGAGGCAGTGTAGTGCCCGGGGGTGCCATCGTTTGGGAATCGGCAGAGGGTAGTTCCTGCCAAGGGAGCCACGCGTCCAGCCGTGAGACCGTGTGAGGGCACGGGAAGAAAATTGGGGGGCGAGGCCCGAAATTGAGAGGACACCAACACAGGCGACGGGAATCTGGGTGTTAGAACCGATAGCTTAAGCGAGAGGCGCTTGTTGAAAGCCCAGGGTAGATTAAGAGTTAATGGATAGGGTAGATTAGGAAGTGTACCCTCCGCACCATCCATCCCTTCGCTCGTTGTGGCCGCTGGACCCACTTTTGGTTTAAGATCGCTGAAGTCTGGGGAGGCCATCCTGAGGCTTAGATTGGGCCTCGACGCAGGACGCTAGCTCTCCCTTATTCCCCTCCGGAAGGGACGTAGGGGTTGGAGTAGCTAGGAAGACTATAGGTTAGCCGAACAATGACGATAAAGGGGTTAGGGGACGAATTATAGTGGGGAGGTAGGAAGAGCAAAAAAAAATAAAATAACAAAAAAATAAGTTTGGGCTAAATTGGGTTTTACAAATTAAGGGAGTGGGTATGGACAGTGACAGGCAAAGGCGATAGGTGGGAGGGAGACGGTTAGGTAGGTCCGAGCCCGCCTTCCGAGTGGCCAGCACCACTGCACTCCCTCCACCAACCTGCACTGCACGGCAAGAGGCCGGCCAACTTCATCTGCTGGCTGTTTTGCTGCGAGGCCTGTACCGGCCGGATCGTCTGCAGCTGGTTACTTCAAGACCTGTGCGGCCCACTTCATTGGCTGGCTGTTTTGCTTCATTGACCTGTGCCGGCCCACTTCATTGGCCACTTCATTGACCGGCCTGTGCCGGTCGACCGTCTGCCGGCTGTTTTACTGCAAGGCCTGTGCCGGTCAGCTTCACTGCCGGCTGCGTGTTGCTACAGCGTCCATGTTTTGCCATGCCTTGCCTGCTGCCTTTGCCATGCCATGCCCACTGCCCATGTTCACCAGCCCCCGTTCTGTTTGACTTGCCCCCCCTTGTTCATTGCCATGTGCGCCAGGATCGTCGTGGAAGTAGCAAGAACTGTCCTGTTGGCAGCTACAACACGGGCCTGCAGTGGCGGCCCGGCACCGGTTTTCTTTTGACTTTTTCTGCCTGCAGAGTCCATTGATCCTGGGCCATGGAGTAGTGTAAAAATTGTAAGGTTAAGTTGTTAATGTACTGTAAATATGAGTGCGTCCCCGGCATGTATGTCTTAGCGCCGGCAATTTATTTAAGTCTCCGTATGAGTGGGTTTGTTTAGTTAGTTACTCAGCCCGTAGGTTATTTATTTTGGGGACACGAATAACATGAATGTCGCACTCAGGGATCCGAAGGTAAAACGTACTAGGGAGAACTACACATGATGGCACACGAGAATTTGACGACTCGGGACGAGTCTGTAAAAAGGGGAGGGGTAGTGTTTACGGTTGTGGAAATTCGCATTAAACCATAAAGAGTCTCAGGTGAGATATATCGGTAAGTTCATGTGTAGTTAGCCCAAACCCGTTGTATAGAGGGAATATGTGTGATTCATCCGGGCTGCGACGCTTTGAGTTAGCCATTTTTTCTTTTTCTATTGTTATTTTGGACCATTAAGCCGCCAAAAACGCAAACAGCCACTACCTTTACCTTCACAACTCCATCCCGCAAACATCGCTTCACCGCCATTCCCAAACGACGCCCGCCAACCACCAAACCACCACAGCAAACCCCCCCACCTTCGCCTATCTCCTTCTACAACCATCGACCCACCACCAGTCAACACCAAACGTCGTGCTGTCCAGGGCCCGTTCGGTAATTGATGTCGAGCCGCGGTACGAATGCGTTCCTCTCAGGGAGAAATTCGGATCAAAAAGGCTTCACGCCCCCTTTTTCTCCGTCCAATGGGCGAGCGTCGCGGCGGTAGGCCCCGCCTCCAAGCGCGATGAACGTGGATTCTTTACG
Source organism: Eptatretus atami (assembly GCA_035128595.1). Taxonomy (NCBI): domain Eukaryota; kingdom Metazoa; phylum Chordata; class Myxini; order Myxiniformes; family Myxinidae; genus Eptatretus; species Eptatretus atami. The sequence goes on along the minus strand of CM068953.1, from coordinate 12,542,667 downwards.
AGAGGAATTCGGATCAAAAAGGTTCATGCCCCCTTTTGCCGCACCAATGGCTGAACAGAGGGTGGCGTGGCCCCGCCTCCAATCGCGATTTGATCCTGAAATTTGCATATAGGCTCCTCCTCCGGCCTATAAAGACGCGAGCACAATGCGACTCAAAAAGTTGCAGGCGGCTGGTCGGGCGAGTGAAGAGTTCGAGTTCGAGTCGAGGATACGGCGGTCGGCATCGAGGTTGCGGTGTGGGGGTCGCTCGTCTCGTCGTTGGTGCCGTCTCGTCGCGGGGTCCAAGCCAGCCAGCCATTCCCCTCTCCCTGAGCATCAGCAATTCCCCCCCCCCATCCGCGCTGAGATAGTGCCGGGGGCCCCGTTCCTCCCCCACCCTAAACGTGGTGCCAACCAAATTGCTTGCGTGGAGCACGCCGAGAGAGGCTCGCCGACCACGCCAGGGGCACGGAGTCGGGGCGCAGCTGCGCGGACATTGCGGCTTGCCCGCCATCACGTCACGAGGACGCGGGTAAGACCTTCTCGGTCTCGTAGACCTGGCCGCTCCTCCAGGAGCCACGTACATTTGGTCCACGGACCTGTCTGCCTCCTTGCCTGTGAGGATGGCTTTCTTTTCTTTGCTTTTTGGAATGAGTGATGTGGCGCCGAGTCCTTACAAGTAGAACTGTATAAGTGTTGTAAATAATTGTCCTTTTATTCGGTCGTATTGCTTTTGTCTTGACTGTTATTTGTTGCATTTGTCTTGACTGTAATAACGTGCCTTCCGTGTTTCCGTAATAAATGTGCCTTGCTTGTTGAACTGTTTCCCGCTTTCTTCGTCTCCTTCCTTTTATTGAATCTCCATCTTGCATCACGTAAGGGATTGATTGTGGGTTTAAAACGCCCGGTAAATAATTGGAACCGTCAAGGTCGACGATAACTCCGCACGGTTATCCCTGTAGTACGGAACGAGCCGCTTAAGCGGTTTGTGTCCGGAGTCGACCTGTGGCGTGGTACAACTCCTCGGTACGCTACTCGCGCGAGTACTTAGGTAAATAGACCATTCGGCGATCGGACCCTATTTCGCGCGGGTAGAATGCGGACTGAGTTGTGGTGAGGTCAAACCCCCACCCGTGACTGGCTCCGGGCGGTAGTTCCCGGAGGGTCACGACTGAATTGTCCGTACCGGTGGGCGAGGCGGCCGCTTTTGGCTACACCCGGTCGTTCGCACGCCGGCGGGCGCGAATTCGCAACAATACATTTATACAAAGTGACAGAGGTATCAACATGCTTGCTCCCAAGTCCCCTTAATTTCATCTAACAGTCTTATTCTCATTTTCAAGAAGTTGAAGAGAGGAGAGGATACCAATACGTTTTTATTTTTCTTTCTTATTTTTTAAATATTATAAAGAGGATTTTTTTTGTTCCTAGAAAAAGGAAGAAAAGGGATCATTCCAGTATCATACATATTTCTTGTGGATTTGTGGCCCTGAAAAGGGCCGTTTGTGCTTGATGAAGCTTTTCAGCTAAACCTGAGGAAATCCTCGTCAAAGATGGCACGTAACTCCTTGTCTGAATAAGGGTAGAGCAAGTCCCTGTCACTGTCCACATAATTTGTATGCTCCATCTCCGAAATGATGTCGTCCTCTGTGGCATCCATGTTGTTGGAGATGCAGCATTTCAGAAATGCCCGCTTGATGATGTCCGATGGTATCTCCTCCCACACCTTGATGATGCAGCTGTAGATCATCAGATGGCCGACCTTTCTCATCCTCCCGCTCTTGGTGTAGGTCTTCTCCCCACTCATTACCCAGTCAGACCAGCAGCGACGTAGCCCGTCCTATAACGGCTTGTTGATGGACACATCGAGGGGTTGCAGGAGCGATGTCATCCCACCTGGGATGATGACGAGATCGGTGTTGGTCCGACGGAGCAGTGCTTTGGTGTCGTCAATCTTGTGACAACTGAACACATCCAGGACTAGCATGCTCCGTCATCAGGAGAGACTGCCATCCGGCCTACTACTCCAGACTGTGTGCACCCAGTCCTGGACCAGTCCCTTGTCTGTCCACCCCTTCTGTTGCACCCGAACAATAACGTCGCTGGAAAATTGTCTTTGGGCAGTTTCTTCCTCTTGGACATGACATAAGGGGGAAGCTTACCACCACCTGTGGTGATGGTGAGCATGAAGGTGAATCGGTCCTTCTCGTGACCAGTAGTGTTGATCGTCACATTGCGCTCACCCTTCACTGTGATGGTGGTCCCTCTCTGTTTGTCAAAGGTAAAGGGGGGGGGGGGTCTGGTCAGCATTCCTGATCCTGCTGAAGGGATATTCATGCTCTTGGCAAAGCTTGATGATGTAGGACTGGAAGCGCATTGTCTTATCAGCCATATCATCAGGTAGATGCTGGGAGATGTGTGTGTGGCGTCAAACCGACAGTTGATGGCGTGCCATGAACCTGTAGGTCCATGACAGGCTGGCCGTGCGGTCCCCAATGTCATCCTCCGAAGCTAAGCCCATCACCTTCAGCCTGAGAGCAAGTTTCGAGGTGGCATAACCCTCTGCTCTCTTCTCCCGGACCCAAGCGACGAGACACTCCTCGAGCTGAGGCCACTTTGCTGACTTTCCCCTCAGCACCTTCTTCTTCCTTGGCATCTTCTCTATCATTGCCTTGCGTGTGCTCCAGTGCCGGATGACGGACTCATCTATGCCGAATCACCTCCCAGCTTACCGGTTACCAAACTCTTCTGCAGACCAGCAGACAGAGAGTTTGAACGCTGCGGTGAATGAATGCCTTGACATCTTGAAAGAAAGAATGGATGATACGTGACGTCATCTGGTGATGTAAGCCAAGGCACTCACAAAGCACAAAGCGGCCCTTCGTGAAGGTCACGTGACCGCCCCCAGTCTGTTGTCGGATGCACACAAGTTTTCACACAAGCTTATTTGAGGTGGGTGCTCCGTTATTGGACTAGCTATTGTTAATAATTCTTATTTTTATGTGAGACCAGGTGTTCTTTTTATTCTTTTGTGTTTAATTGCGTTTTCAGAGCCGCGAGGCTCTATATACGCCACACACCTAAACTACGGGTGTCTCCCTCCGGACGATTTCTTGTATGAAGTATTTAATTTCCTCACATAGTTAATAAAACGCTGTAAAACTCTCAACCTGAACCGATTTTCAAAATTTAAATGGCAGAATTGAGCTCAACAGCAGTTCTGACTGCTAAAAAAGTGTTCATTTGGAATATCATTGAAATTCAGCATTGATCGTTTTGAAGACAGATTTTGCTCTTTTCCCGTGTATTAACCACACCACCAACTTTTACCTTTTTGCCGATAAAAAAGTGGTTTATACACCGGAAAAATTACCGGTAATTACTTATTTAGGATAGAATTTTGTTTATTTAAAATATGGTAATTACTTATTTTAGGTTAGACTGTTTTGTTTAAATACGGTAATTACTTATTTTTGGTTCGAATTTGTTTTATTTAAATACATAATAATTACTTATTTAGGTTCGAATTTGTTTCATTTAAAATACGGTAATTACTTATTTTTGTTTGAATTTGTGTTATTTCAAGCACGTATAATTACTTATTTTAGGTGAGAATTTGTTTTGTTTAAAATACGGTAATTACTTATTTAGGTTCAAATTTTTTATTTAAAATAGGTATAATTACTTATTTTAGGTTTGAATTTGTTTTATTTAAAATATGTATAATTACTTATTTTTAGGTTCAAATTTGTTTTATTTAAAATACGTATAATTACTTATTTTAGGTTCAAATTTGTTTTATTTAAAATATGGTAATTACTTATTTAGGTGAGAATTTGTGTTATTTCAAATACGTATAATTACTTATTTTAGGTTGGAATTTGTGTTATTTCAATACGTATATTACTTATTTTAGGTTGGAATTTGTTATATTTAAAATACGTATAATTACTTATTTCGGTTCAACTTATTTTTATTTAAAATACGCATAATTACTTAATTTAGGTGAGAATTTGTTTATCTTTAAAATACGGCAATTACTTACTTTAGGTGAGAATTTGTTTTGTTTGAAATACGGTAATTACTTATTTTAGGTTCAAATTTGTTTTATTTAAAATAGGTATAATTATTATTTTAGGTTTGAATTTGTTTTATTTAAAATATGTATAATTACTATATTTTAGGTTCAAATTTGTTTTATTTAAAATACGTATAATTACTTTTTTAGTTCAAATTTGTTTTATTTAAATATGGTAATTACTTATTTTAGGTGAGAATTTGTGTTATTTCAAATATATAATTACTTATTTTGGTTGGAATTTGTGTATTTCAAATAGTTATATTACTTATTTTAGGTTGGAATTTGTTATATTTAAAATACGATAATTACTTATTTTAGGTTCAAATATTTTATTTTAAAATACGCATAATTACTTAATTTAGGTGAGAATTTGTTATCTTTAAAATATGGCAATTACTTATTTAGGTGAGAATTTGTTTTGTTTAAAATACGGTAATACTTTTTAGGTTCAAATTTGTTTATTTTAAATAGGTATAATTACTTATTTTAGGTTTGAATTTGTTTTATTTAAAATATGGTATTACTTATTTTGGTGAGAATTTGTGTTATTTCAAATACGTATAATTACTTATTTTAGTTCAAATTTGTTTTATTAAATATGTAATTACTTTTTAGGTGAGAATTTGTGTTATTTCAAATACGTATAATTACTTATTTTAGGTTGGAATTTGTGTTATTTCAAATACGTATAATTACTTATTTTAGGTTGGAATTTGTTATATTTAAAATACGTATAATTACTTATTTTAGGTTCAAATTATTTATTTTAAATTACGCATAATTACTTAATTTAGGTGAGAATTTGTTATCTTTAAAATACGGCATTACTTATTTTAGGTGAGAATTTGTTTTGTTTAAAATACGGTAATTACTTATTTTAGGTTCAAATTTGTCTTATTAAAATAGGTATAATTACTTATTTAGGTTTGAATTTGTTTTATTTAAATATGTATAATTACTTATTTATAGGTTCAAATTTGTTTTATTTAAAATACTGTTACGGCTCTGGAAATTCGCAAACACCATAAAGGTCCCGTAGGTGAGATATATTTCTTAAGTACATGTGTAGTTAGCCCAAACCCATTGTATAGAGGGAATTAATGTGATTCATTCGGGCTGCGATCCTTTGAGTTAGGCGTTTTTCTGTTCTACCTTTGTTTGATACAACAACAACAACGCCAGCAGCAAAAACCTACCTTCACCACTCGCTACCGCAAACCTCACATCACCGCCATTCCAAACAGCACCAGGCCATCGAACACCGCCGAAAACCCTCCACCACCTTCTCCTACGGCCATTCCCGCACCACCTGTGGGCGCCGAGCGTCGAGCTGTCTTCAGCGAGACACGTGAGACGCGAGTGCAGATGGCGGGTTTTCTGAGGAGAATTCGGATCAGGAATGATACACGCCCACATCTGATCCACCCAATCAGGAAGCGCGGGGCGGCTTGGCCCCGCCTCCAGACGCGCCTGACGAAAACGGCATATGCAAATTGAGGATCAGGAATGATACACGCCCCCTTTTTCTCCGTCCAATCGGCGAGCGTGGCTCCGCCCTGAGGTCGTTTGGATCCGAGAATTTGCATATGGTGGGTCCCGAAGCCGATAAAAAGGCGAGCGCAGTGAGTCAGGAAGTCAGTTGGGCTGGTCGTTGGAGACGGAGCTCGAGCAGATCGGAGACCAGTATCGTGGAGTGAGTCGAGTTGGCGGAGATCGTGAGAGTGTCGGTGGGGCGGGGTCGTTGGAGACGGAGCTCGAAGCAGAGGTGGGCAGACGGCTGCGGAGGCGAACGGCAGCGGAGGGCGATCGGCTGAGGAGGACCTGGAGGCTCGGGACGACGAGGTCGCGTTGAGTCGAGCAAGCCAGCCATACTCCCTCCCAGAGCATCAACAATTCCCCTTCCCCGCGCTGAGAGAGTGCGACAAGGGGCCCCGTTCCACTTACACCAGCAGGTGCCCACGGACCGCATGCAGCGACATTCTGCGGCTCGCCACGAGGCGCGGTAGGACCTTCGGTCTCGTGGGCCTGGCCGCTCATCCAGGTTCCACGCGCATTAGGCCCACGGGCCCAGTCGACTCCCTTGCCTTTGAGGGGTCTTCTTTGCTTCGGTGTGAATGCGTGTTGTGCGCCGTGTCTTGTAAGGTAGTAACTGTATAAGTGGTCCGTGTGTCGTGTAGTCGGTTTTAACTCCTTTTATATGTGCAATCGTTAATTGTGGCTGTAAATACGTGCTATAGGTGTGCTCCGTGTGCCGCGAAATAAATGTGGCATTGTGTGAACTGTTTCCCGTTTCGCTTCGTCTTTTCTTTAGTTGAACCTCCATCCTGCTTCACGTAAAGGGTTCGTAGTGGTGCAAAACGCCGGTAAATAATCTGAACCGTCGAGGTCGACAGATAACACCGCTCGTTATCCGATAGTACGGAACGCGCCGCCCAAGCGGCTCGTGTCCGGAGTCGACCTGCGGCGAGGTACGATCGCCCGGTTTACCATCCGCGTGGGTACTTAGGTAGGTCGAGTTTGGCGAACAACCCTATCCTAGCGCAGGTGGCCGATTGGCACGATTGTGGTGAGGTCGAAAGGCCCACCCGTGACTGGATCCCGGCGTTAGCCGGAGGGTCACGACTGAATTGTCCGTCCGGTGGCGAGGGCGGTCGCGGTTCGAGTCGCGTGGGCCGATCGCACGCCGCTGACGGGCGCGAATTCGCAACACTGGTGTACAGGAGTGTATTCAATCCTCCCGTCTCCAAGCTAAATTCATAGGAATCAGTTCAGGAGGAGCGACCCCCGATTCCCTCTAAATTACGAGCGATTAAATTAACCCCTTACGTGAATAAGATGGCGTCTCAAGGCGAGCGGGAGCCGGGGGTAATAGAAATGTTTATGTGTAGTGATGTAGAATCCATGGCCCAGGTGGAATCCCCATGCAGGACATTGGTGTGCAGGAACAATTTCCCCCCAGACGAGCCCAGAGCTCGAATTGGGCGCAGTGGCTGGGGTGGCGGACGAACGCCCCCACGTGCAAATTCCCCACGGATCGGACGATGAAATGTTTGAGGCATTGATGAGAAAAATGGATACAAAAATGGATGAAATGAAAAACGAAATGAAAAACGAAATAAAAGGAGTGAACAAGCAGATGGAAACAAACACAAACAAAATGGAAGGAATGAATAACGAAATGAACGAAAAAATGGAGGAAACTCACTCGAAATGAAAAACGAAATAAAAGGCATAAACGAGAATATGGAAACAAATGCACAAGGAATGAAGGAAGAAATAAAGAAATGCGGGGTGAAACGCAGCAAATGGGCCGGAGCCTGCAGGCGGCATGAAGGCAACAACAGCGAAGTGCGTAATGGCGACGCCACGTGTGGGAGCGAACGAGCTGGGAGGGGTGCAACGGTTGCCAGCCCGCGGTGAAGGCGGGGAGAAAAAAATAATCCGGAGACGTGTTGGGCGAAAGTGTGGAGTGACGGAAAAAGTGACGGTAACCGAGAGGAAAAATTAATTGGGGTGACGGAGACGTGCACGAAGGAAATAAAAATAGTGGAGTGAGAAAAGACTGCAAGACATGACGAAGAGAGTTGATAAGCGGGGACGGGAGGTAAAACGGAGACAGAGGAACTGGGAAGACTGATAGACAAACACAAGGGCAAGATGGAGAACAGTTAGAAGCCAAAGCAAAGTTGGAGTGTGCGGAGATGAGAAAGGAATTGGAAAAGAAAGCTTCTGAGTACAAAACGAGCTGAGGATGTTGAGAGAGGAAAGAACGAGAACGGAGAATAGAACTTAAGGAACCACGTTGTACAGATCGAACAGCTGGAAGCAAAGGCCAGATTAAAGAATGAGGAACAAGAAAGAGTCCTGAAAGAACAAGGATTACGACAGGAGAACGAAATCTGTCAGTTGAAAGAAATAACGAGATTGCAGAACGAGGAACAAGAAAGACGTGGAATAGGAAATACAAAGAACAAGGAATGAGACAGGAGAAAGAAATCTGTCAGTTGAAAGAAATAACGAGATTGCAGAACGAGGACCAAGAAAGACAGTGGAATAAAAAACTGAAAGAGTATGAATTTGAAATTGAACGACAAAACGAAAAAAATAGGTTGGAATACGAGAAGTTGAAGGAGCAAGGAATGAAGCAGGAAGGAGAAATCAGGAGATTGAAGGACACAACGAGATTGGAGAGGGAAGAGCAGAGAGAACAATGGGATAGAAAACAAAGGAACATGAAGCCGAGGTTGACCAATTGAAAGAAAGGCAAGGCTGGAGTGCGAAGAGGTAGACAAAGAACAGCGAATGAAACACAAAAAGGAAATTACCACATGAAGAAAACCATGAAACTGCAGAAGGAAAGACAGGAGAAGAAACAAGGAAGAGTAATGAGACAGCAGCAACTGAAACACAGGAAGAAATGAGCCAATTGAGAGAAACGATGAGATTGGAAAATGAGGAGCAGGAGAAACGTGGGAGAGAAAACAAAACTATACGAGTTTGAAATTAATGAACTGAAGGAGAGAATGAAATTGAAGTCCAGAGAGATGGAAAAACTCCAGAAAGAACAGAAACTAACAAATGTATAGAGATGCGGAAGGTAGAGAAAATAGAGGAGAGACTGCATGATAATGACGCGGGGTAAAGGAACAGAAACACACACACCAGAGGTAGTGGAGGATAATGGGGTGAGCTCGCGGGACTGGGTAGAGACCCGGTGTGAGCAGCTGGATGGCTGCCTCCAGGAACGAGGGAGGGAGTATGCCCCTTGAAGCGGATCACGACCAGCTGGGTTCGGTCGTGCTTCACGGAGTTGAAGGGACGAGTGCTGTGGTGGTGCACGTGCAGCTTGGGGGGTATAGAGGCCCCGGGAACCCTTGTGGGGACACGAATCCCCAGTGTGGTGGTGCAGGTGTGGGTTTGCGAGTGTGCGGAGATGCGTGCTGTCCGGCACGCATGGTGTGAGAGAGACCCTGTGCAGTGAAGTGGTGTGAGTGAGAGGGTCCGTGTGAGGGAGACGTGTGGTGAGGTCTCTGTATGTGAGGGAGATGTCGGTCGGCATGCGTGAGCATGCAGCCGCGTCTCCCGGTGTGATGTGAGTGTGCGGAGTGGAGTCTGTGCGTCGTGACACGCAGGTGTGCGTGGTGAACGGAGACGACGGCGACAGAGAGAACAAGCCGGGTAGCGGCCGTAGCTGTTGTGGGACCGGCCGGGTTCACCCAGCAGCTGAGCGCGAGGTCCGTGCTGTGCAGCGCACGAGACCCACGTGCTCGCTTGCGGGAGTGAAGCCCGGTCCGGAAACGCAGCGTGGATTTGCCGATCCCGCGGACGGACAAAGGTTAGGCAGGATTACGAATTTGGACCGGACGGGTTCTCCACGCGAGCGTGTGTTAAGCTCCAACGGGCAGAGCACATGTGTTCGCGTGGGGACCCTCGAGAGCGAGGTTTGTTTTTGGTGCGCAGGTGACGTCATGGCTGCACTGGGGTTGGAATCCGGCAGGAGGGTGAATCCCTCCGGATGGTACCGTCCAAGAGGGACGAGTGCGCGGCAGCTGCATGACGTCAGAGGTAAGGGCAAGGTGCGCGAGCTGTGCGAGTTGCGCGCTGGTGCTGCGCATATGGAAATACAAAATTAACGAAGCAAGCCTCGCTTCGGGTGAACAGATTCCTGGGCAAGGGGTGAAAGACCCCTTACTGGGCACAGGATGGCACTAGTCAGGGGGAAGGGTTATGTTAGTTAGACCGGCTCATGGGGCAGGGTAAGTCCTCATGGGGCCCGTGGAATGGATTAGTTAGAGGGATTGTAGTGAGCTTTAGGATGGAAATAATTTTGAGGGATTTGGAGACAGTGACAGACTGTGGATGTGTAGAGGGGACGTAGCTTAGCTACGTAGTGTTAAAAGGAACGTGCTGTAGTTTAAGGGATGACGTGGGAGCACGAGTTAGTTAGGGGAGGTAGTTAGAAGGATGGCAGGATTCAGCGATGTGTGTGTTGGAAGTTGTGAGGAGAGTACATGGTGAGTGAGTGAGGCCAGCGGGTCTGTGTGTATGGAGTGAATGGGGAATGCATGGTGCGATGAGTGATTGGGGGGAGGAGTGATCCCGCCAAGGGACCCGGGGTCAGTGTAGAGTGAGTTAGTGGGTTAGTTAAATTGAAAAATGGAGGTCGTTTTGTTGTTGGTGGGGAAGTAGGCTCGAACCGTTTGGAGGGGTGCAGGAGCCCTGTTACGGGCTGGGAGCGTGGCTGCGAAACGGTGAGTATCGCTGAGTGGGTACCCCGGGCACCGGGCTAGTCGCCGTCGGTAGGCCAAGGGCCCATGGGGGCCGGGTAGCGTAGTGGGCACGGGTGCGCCCGCTTGTGCGGGGCCCGGAGCGGCGTTAGCCGCGTGGGCAGTGTCGTGGGCACGGGTGACCTCGGAAAGGGGCCGGGGCGCCAGCCTGCCACGTTGCGTTCAGGGGAGTTGCCATGGGGGCACTCCCGGTGTTTAGGGAGCTGGTAGGCTCGGAGGCAGTGTAGTGCCCGGGGGTGCCATAGTTGGGAATCGGCAGAGGTGTTGCCTGCCAAGGGAGCCACGCGTCCCAGCCACGAAGCCGTGCAGGGCACGAGGAAAAATGGGGGCGAGGCCCGAAACTAGAGGACACCAACCAGGCGACGGGAATCTGGGTTGTTAGAACCAATAGATTAAGCGAGAGGCGCTTGTTGAAAGCCCGGGTAGTTTAAGGTTAATGGTAGGGTAGATTAGGAAGTGTACCCCTCCGCACCATCCATCCCTTCGCTCTCGTTGTGGGCCGCTGGACCCACTTTTGGTTAGAGATCGCTGAGATCTGGGGAGCCATCTGAGGCTTAGTTGGGCCTCGGCACGGGACGCTAGCCTCCCTTATTCCCCTCCGGGAAGGGAACGTAGGGGTTGGGAGTAGGCTAGGTGAAGATAGGTTAGCCGAACAGTGACAGTAAAGGGGTTAGGGACGATTTATAGAGGGGAAGAGGGTAAAATAAAAACAACAAAAAAAAAAAATAAGTTGGGGCTAATTGGTTTTGCAAATTAAGGGGTGGGTATGGACAGTGACAGGCAAAGGCGATAGGTGGGAGGGAGACAGGTTAGGGTAGGTCCGAGCCACGCTTCTGGTGGCCACACCACCGCACTCCCTCCACCAACCTCCACTGCAGGCAAAGGCTGGCCAACTTCATCGTCTCGGCTGTGTGCTGCGGGGCCTGTGCCGGCCAACATTCATCGGCTGGTTGTTTTCTGCAAGGCCTGTGCGGCCGGATCGTTCCGACGGCTGTTTTTACTGCAAGGCCTGTGCCGGCCAGTTCGTCTGCCGGCTGTTTTGCCTGCAACGGCCTTTTCTGCAGGCTGTTGCCTTTTACTTTGCCATTCATGCCCACTGCCCTGTTCACCAGCCCCGTTCAATTTTGCTTGCCCCCCTTGTTCAATTCCATGTGCGCCAGGATCGCAAGCACAGTTTGCAAGTAGCAGAACTGTCCTGTTGGCAGCTGCAACACGGGCCTGCAGTGGCGGCCCGTGCACCGGTTTTCTTTGACTCTTACTTTTTCCTGCAGAGTCCATTGATCCTGGGCCATGGTAGTGTAAATTTGTAAGTTAAGTGTTAAGTTGTATTGTAAATATGAGTGCGCCCCGCATGTATGTTTAGCGCCGGCAATTTTATTTAAGTCGTCGTGTGATGAGTTTGTTTAGTTAGTTACTCAGCCCTCAGGTTATTTATTTTGGGGACACGAATACATGAATGTCGCACTCAGGGATCCGAGGAAAACGTACTAGGGGAGAACTACACATGATGGCACACGAAATTGACGACTCGGGACGAGTCTGTAAAAAGGGGAGGGGGTAGTGTTACGGCTGTGGAAATTCGCAACACCATAAAGGTCCGTAGGTGAGATATATTCTAAGTACATGTGTAGTTAGCCCAAACCCTTGTATAGAGGGAATAATGTGATTCATTCGGGCTGCGATCCTTTGAGTTAGGCGTTTTTCTGTTTCTACCTTTGTTTTGATACAACAACAACGCCAGCAGCAAAAACCTACCTTCACCACTCGCTACCGCAAACCTCACATCACCGCCATTCCAAACAGCACCATGGCCATCGAACACCGCGAAAACCCTCCACCACCTTCTCCTCGGCCATTCCCGCACCACCTGTGGCGCCGAGCGTCGAGCTGTCTTCAGCGAGACACGCGAGACGCGAGTGCAGATGGCGGGGTTTCTGAGGAGAATTCGGATCAGGAATGATACACGCCCACATCTGATCCACCCAATCAGGAAGCGCAGGGCGGCTTGGCCCCGCCTCCAGAACGCGCCTGACGAAAATCGGCATATGCAAATTTGAGGATCAGGAATGATACACGCCCCCTTTTTCTCCGTCCAATCGGCGAGCGTGGCTCCGCCCCTGAGGTCGTTTGGATCCGAGAATTTGCATATGGTGGGTTCCCGAAGCCGATAAAAAGGCGAGCGCAGTGAGTCAGGAAGTCAGTTGGGCTGGGTCGTTGGAGACGGAGCTCGAGCAGATCGGAGACCAGTATCGTGGAGTGAGTCGAGTTGGCGAGATCGGTGAGAGTGTCGGTGGGCGGGGTCGTTGGAGACGGAGCTCGAAGCAGAGGTGGGGCAGACGGCTGCGGAGGCGAACGGCAGCGGAGGGCGATCGGCTGAGGAGGACCTGGAGGCTCGGGACGACGAGGTCGCGTTGAGTCGAGCAAGCCAGCCATACTCCCTCCCAGAGCATCAACAATTCCCCTTTCCCCCGCGCTGAGAGAGTGCGACAAGGGCCCCGTTCCCACTTACACCAGCAGGTGCCCACGGAACCGCCGTGCAGCGACATTCTGCGGCTCGCCACGAGGGCGCGGGTAGGATCCTTCGGTCTCGTGGCCTGGCCGCTCATCCAGGTTCACGCGCATTAGGCCCACGGGCCCAGTCTGACTCCCTTGCCTTTGAGGGGTCTTTTCTTGCTTCGGTGTGAATGCGTGTTGTGGCGCCGTGTCTTGTAAGGTAGTAACTGTATAAGTGGTCCGTGTGCGTGTAGTCGGTTTAACTCCTTTTTATATGTGCAATCGTTAATTGTGGCTGTAAATACGTGCTATAGGTGTGCTCCGTGTGCCGCGAAATAAATGTGCATTGTGTGAACTGTTTTCCCGTTTCGCTTCGTCTTTTCTTAGTTGAACCTCCATCCTGCTTCACGTAAAGGGTTCGTAGTGGGTGCAAAACGCCCGGTAAATAATCTGAACCGTTCGAGGTCGACGATAACACCGCTCGTTATCCCGATAGTACGGAACGGCCCGCCCAAGCGGCTCGTGTCCGGAGTCGACCTGCGGCGAGGTACGATCGCCCGGTTTACCATCCGCGTGGGTACTTAGGTAGGTCGAGTTTGGCGAACAACCCTATCCTACGCGGGTGGCCGATTGGCACGATTGTGGTGAGGTCGAAAGGCCCACCCGTGACTGGATCCCGGCGTTAGCCGGGAGGGTCACGACTGAATGTTCCGTCCGGTGGGCGAGGCGGTCGCGGTTCGAGTCGCGTGGCCGATCGCACGCGACGGCGCGCGAATTCGCAACAATACGTATAATTACTTATTTTAAGTTTGAATTATTTTATTTTAAATACATATAATAACTTATTTTAGGTTCGAATTTGTTATATTTAAAATATGGTAATTACTTATTTTAGGTTCCAATTTGTTTTAATAAAATACGGATAGTTACTTATTTTGGTCAAATTTGTTTCATTTAAAATATGGCAATACATATTTTAGGTTCAAATTTGTTTTTATTATAAAATACGCTAATTACTTATTTTAGGTTCAAATTTGTTTTATTTATAATACGTATATTACCTTTTTAGGTTTGAATTTGGTTTATTTAAAATATGTATAATACTTATTTTAGGTTCAAATTTGTTTTATTTAAAATATGGTAATTACTGATTTTAGGATAGAATTTGTTTTATTTAAAATATGGTAATTACTTATTTTAGTTAGATGTTTTTGTTTAAAATACGGTAATTACTTATTTTTGGTTCGAATTTGTTTTATTTAAAATACATATAATTACTTATTTTAGGTTCGAATTTGTTTCATTTAAATACGGTAATTATTATTTTTTGTTTGAATTTGTGTTATTTCAAACACGTATAATTACTTATTTTAGGTGAGAATTTGTTTTGTTTAAAATACGGTAATTACTTATTTTAGGTTCAAATTTTTTTTATTAAAATAGGATAATACTTATTTTAGGTTTGAATTTGTTTATTTAAAATATGTATAATTACTTATTTTAGGTTCAAATTTGTTTTATTTAAAATACGTATAATTACTTATTTTAGGTTCAAATTTGTTTTATTTAAAATATGGTAATTACTATTTTAGGTGAGAATTTGTGTTATTTCAAAATACGATAATTACTTATTTTAGGTTGGAATTTGTGTTATTTCAAATACTATAATTACTTATTTAGGTTGGAATTTGTTATATTAAAAATACGTATAATTACTTATTTTCGGTTCAACTTATTTTATTTAAAATACGCATAATTACTTAATTTAGGTGAGAATTTGTTATCTTTAAAATACGGCAATTACTTATTTAGGTGAGAATTTGTTTTGTTTGAAATACGGTAATTACTTATTTTAGGTTCAAATTTGTTTTATTTAAAATAGGTATAATTACTTATTTTAGGTTTGAATTTGTTTTATATAAAATATGTATAATTACTTATTTTAGGTTCAAATTTGTTTTATTTAAAATACGTATAATTACTTATTTTAGGTTCAAATTTGTTTTATTTAAATATGGTAATTACTTATTTTAGGTGAGAATTTGTGTTATTTCAAATACATATAATTACTTATTTTAGGTTGGAATTTGTGTTATTTCAAATAGTTATAATTACTTATTTTAGGTTGGAATTGTTATATTTAAATACGTATAATTACTTATTTTAGGTCAAATTTATTTTATTTAAAATACGCATAATTACTTAATTTAGGTGAGAATTTGTTATCTTTAAATATGGCAATTACTTATTTAGGTGAGAATTTGTTTGTTTAAAATACGGTAATATATTATTTTAGGTTAATTTGTTTTTATTTAAAATAGTATAATTACTTATTTTAGGTTTGAATTTGTTTTATTAAAATATGGTAATTACTTATTTTGGTGAGAATTTGTGTTTATTTCAAATACGTATAATTACTTATTTTAGGTTCAAATTTGTTTTATTTAAAATATGGTAATTACTTATTTTAGGTGAGAATTTGTGTTATTTCAAATACGTATAATTACTTATTTTAGGTGAATTTGTGTTATTTCAAATACGTATAATTACTTATTTTAGGTTGAATTTGTTTATTTAAAATACGTATAATTACTTTTTTAGGTTCAAATTTATTTTATTAAATTACGCATAATTACTTAATTTAGGTGAAATTTGTTATCTTTAAAATACGGCAATTACTTATTTTAGGTGAGAATTTGTTTTGTTTAAAATACGTATATTACTTATTTTAGGTTCAAATTTGTCTTATTTAAAATAGGTATAATTACTTATTTTAGGTTTTAATTTGTTTTATTTAAAATGTATAATTACTTATTTTAGGTTCAAATTTGTTTTATTTAAATACGATAATTACTTATTTTAAGTTTGAAATTTATTATTTAAATACATATAATAACTTATTTTAGGTTCGAATTTGTTATATTTAAAATATGGTAATTACTTATTTTAGGTTCCAATTTGTTTAATTAAAATACGGATAGTTACTTATGTTTGGTTCAAATTTGTTTCATTTAAAATATGCAATTACATATTTTAGGTTCAAATTTGTTTATTATAAAATACGCTAATTACTTATTAGGTTCAAATTGTGTTTATTTATAATACGTATAATTACCTTTTTTAGGTTTGAATTTGTTTTATTTAAAATAGATATTACTTATTTTAGGTTCAAATTTGTTTTATTTAAAATATGGTAATTACTGATTTTAGGTGAGAATTTGTTTTATTTAAAATATGGTACGTACTTATTTTAGGTGAGAATTTGTTTTATTTAAAATATGGTAATTATTTATTTTAGGTTAAAATTTGTTTTATTTAAAATACGTTCATTCCTTATTTTAGGTTCGAATTTTTTTATTTAAAATAGGTAATAATTACTTATTTTCGGTTATAATTTGTTTCATTTAAAATATGGTAATTACTTATTTTAGGTTTGAATTTGTTTTATTTAAAATACGTATAATTACTTATTTTAGGTTCGAATTTGTTTTCTTTAAAATACATATAATTACTTAGTTTAGGTTCGAATTTGCTTTATTTAAAATACATTAAATTATTTATTTTCGGTTTGAATTTGTTTTATTTAAAATACGGTAATTACTTATTTTAGGTGAGAATTTGTTTTACTTTAAAGACATATGATTACTTTGGAAAGCGTTTATTAATTTGTGCAGTTTGTCTCATGGAAAAAGGGCAAGTATAATATTGCACAAATTCATTTTTGATCATTGATAGTTTGTAAAAACCAAATGATGTACTTTTTAAAATACACATGACATTTCACAAGTTGATAACATAACTGTTTTTTATGAAAGCGATTCCTGATGTAAGAATTACTGAAAATTCCAACTCTGATGACATATTCCTTCAGTATTATTTGTCTCTTCTGTGAGCATGCATTTTTTTTTCATTAAAATCTCCTCCATGTAGCGACCGACATTTTATACAAAACAATAGTCTGTAGAATACACTCCCTGTGTCTGGTGTCCCTCCTTGTGGTTCATCATCCCTCTATTGCATCCCTACTTTGTGGAATTGACTCCCTTTGATTATCTGGTGTCCCCCCCTCCAGTCTAAGAAGAGTGTTGCCCATTGTCACCCCATAAATATGTCTTTTGTACCCACCGCTGACCTCTTCGACTCTCACTAGTCCTCCCCCCTCCCGTCAGGTCTTTCCTCTCTGCCATTCATCCACTCATGTGCAATGTTCGCTTCTCTGTTCTCAGTATGTGAATCTCAAGCTGTGCTGTCATTAAATTCCATTAACCTGCATTTCTGGACAAAAACTAGATGGTATTTATAGAATACTTACCCCGCGCAGTCTTGAGAAGGACTTGGTGTGAGAAGGGGTGCTGGGGTTGAGGGGGGGGAGGCAGAGTTTGCATGCGGGGTAACTACCCCGGGGCCTGGACCAAATCGGGGCCCGTAATTATTCCTTCAATTTTTTGTTTCATATAATGATTGTTTGTGATGATAAAACAATGGGGGCAACTTTATTTTGTGTCTCCCTCCAAGCCACTCACAGTGATTTTCCCCGCATGCCATTGCCATGGATAGTGACACCCCCCGCTCATAAAATAAACCACTGTGGGAACAATTTACAACAACACAATCTCGGTAATGACATAAATGAACGCAGGATTGTTGGCCAAACCCAATCCATATCAAATGTGTTAAACGAATCTGCATGTAGGAATCAGTGAATAACACCCCAATTTTCCATGGCTTGCGTTTCTGATGACGATAATATGGAAACCACCATAGAGGTTAAAAATTTTTTTGAAGGGGGCCCGACATTTAGTATTGCCGCAGGGCTTATTGGGGCTCTCGAAGGCCATGGGTGCGAGCCAACTCTTCTGATAGCAAATTAGTAATTACATCTATCTACACTTCTGAGGTGAATGTGTTCAAATTATACTTTGAAAATTTTCAATGTATGCTCAATATGCGCTATATCAAATGGTCATGTAACATGTGGTAAAGTTTCAATTTCCTTCTTTGAATGGTTTTCGATGTACGCTCTTAACAAAATGCAGACACGTATGTACATACGCAACCGATTGCTTAACCCCGCTTTTCACTTCATGTGCATTGGCTAAAAATTAAAAGAAACTCGAGAGTTCATAGGACATGATACCTCACACAGTGTTCGAGTATATACTGTACTTCAATTTAAATAAATCAATGATTTTTAAAACCGTTAAAAAAAATCTGGAAGTTTAGCGCAACTGAAGCAGTCCTATACATCACCCTAAAACACTGTAACAAGACAACGTTGAGTCACAGTTTAGGAGATGGAGACTTTATCGATCACCATAGAATGCAGCATTAATTGGCATCGTCGTACATCACCATATCAGCAGCCTCTTCTTCACCCCAATATGCACCCACTCCCATTCCACGCCCTCTCATACCATATATCGATGTGGTTCTTAGAAGTATTATGAAGGAGATTTGTGTTCTACAGTGTTCAAATAAATAATTAAATTTAAATAAGGGTTTAAAGGCATATAAAAAAATAAAATAATTCCTCGTTTTACCACCATTTTACCCAGTGTCTATTACATCACCCGATCAAACACGTTACATGAGTTATTCATGCCTGTTGTTTGTGTCCTTTATGACATCCTTAAAAACAGTAACTTACCTGTTTAGAATGATTTTCATTTTGTTTGACTGTCAGACAGAGTAAAACTATTATCTAACTCGCCTCTGTGCGTGTCTCATCGGGACAGATTCAGAGCCAAAGCACTGTAAGACGGCAAACCTGTCTTCCTATTCATGTTCTGATTCATGCTCAAAATATAACATTCAATTTAAATAAGTTGTTCCATGATCACAAACCGATAAGACAGACAGACGGATGTACATGAATCAATTGTTTATCCCCACTTTTCATTTCGTGCGTGCGTGTGTGTGTGTGTGTGTTTGTGTGTGTGGGGGGGGGGTAATAAAAATAGGACTGCATGTCCTCAATCTCACCTGGATCAGGAGAAAGTCACTCAAACCCCCCACAGACCCCTTTAGATCCCGATATATATATATTTTTAATGGCATGTAAAAACTTTATTACATCATAAATGATGAAGGTTGTGGTCAGGTTTCATTGAAATTGTGTGTCATTTCAGAGAAGAAAGCAAATACCTATTTTGGGGGGATGGATCAAATCCCCCTCAGACCCCCGAGACCCTGATTTATTTTTTTTTGTAATGCCGTGAACAAACTTTATTACATCACGAATGATGAAGGTTGTGGTTAGGTTTCAATTGTAGTTTCAGAGAAAAGAACAAATACATATTTGGGGAGGTTAAACCCCCTGAACACCCCCATACACCCTGATTTTTTTTTAATGCCACGAACAAACTTTGGTACATCACGGGGAAGTTGTGGTCAAGTTTCATTGAAATTGTGCGTTAAGTTTCGGAGAAGAAAGCAAATACCTCTTTTGGGAGGTCAATCCCCCCCCCCAACTTCTCCCAACCCCCGTAGACACCCTTAATGAGCGCAGATTTTCAATGCGGCTTGCGGTCAATAAACCTTCGTTAGGCGAAGCTTGTGGCCAAGTTTCATCAAAACCGTGTGTTTGGTTCAAGCGATAATGACTGAAGGGTTTACAGACCGACTGACTGACTCATTGACTGTGACTGACCTACAGACACTGCTCGATCGCATAAGCTCACTTGAGTAAATTCCAGGTGAGCTAATGTGTGAAAACTCGAAATGCACATAAACTTTGAGTTGTTGAAACAAGTGAGCGCTGCTGAAATGATCACAAAAATAAACTTCATGTTTGTCTTGATGATGGCTTTTTGTCCAAAACATCACAGTCCAATGCTGGTGTATATATTTGGAACTTTGGAAAACTTCGGTGAGAACTTTTGAAAATCCATTCGATCACTGCATACTGGCCATGTTTGGTAATATTTTTGTCTTTTGGACATGATGACCAATGGTAATATGGTATAGAACGGTACAATAATGTCTTACCGATAAATGCCCTCATGGTTTCATTGTGCTCGCGTTTTGGTAAACAAGCTCAAATGAGCTAAGATCCTCGTCCTCTTAATGATGACGTCATACAAACGAATATGACGTCATTGTGATGTATCAGGTTTGCGATAAATTATCTGTGCTAATGCCCGGCTTGATTCCCGCAAACAAAATTCAAACAGCTTGCCTAGTTTCGGAGATAATGGTATAGGCGATTTCCATTAGCGGCGATATTATGACGTCAACTTTTTTCTAGGAAGAATTTCCAAAATCGGAGATGGTTACTGCCTGCACGTGGGCTTTCTGCATATACATGGCAAGTTCACAGAAGATCCGATGAAAACTCTGGGTTGTGAAACAAAAAATGTCAAAAAATAGGAATGACGTCATAAAAATTGATATGACATCATAGTGATGTATCATATGTGCGGTAATTCATCTCTGCTAATGCCCTGTTCGATTCCCGCAAACAGAATTCAAAAAGCCTGCCTAGTTTCGGAGATAATTTTTAGGCGATTTCCATTAGCGGAGATATTTTGACATCATAACTTTTTTCTAGGAGGAATTTTCAAAATCGGAGATGGTTACTGTCTGCGCGGGTTTTTTTTTACATATATTTGCCAAGTTTCAGGAAGTTTCGATGAAAACTGTAGGCTGTGAAACAAAAAAGTCCACAAGAAGAAGATGAAGAACAACAACGTGAGTAACACTTAGAGATCCTCCACGAGGATCTAAAAAAACAAGGGATCCGAAATACTCGGGGAGGTGAAAATAAAATTCTCCGAATGACAATACAATTGCCAATTTATGTGACGTGAAAATGACAACAGGTGATTGGTTACATTTAATATTAAATGATTAGTCTGCAAGTAAGTCAGTATGTTATCACAAGGTGTTCTCGTTTCGGCCAGGAACTGGGTATTTGGTTCGCGTACTGGCATACAATGGCTGACTCTTTTCAAATGGCATCATGGGATATCAATGTCCACTGCAGAATGCTAGCAGACAGGGCAACCGGGTCACGGTCCCTCTGATGGATGGTGTTCCTGTTAATACAATGCCGGGTCGGTGAAGCATGAAGATGAGTTCAGAGTCGGGTCAGGAATCAAACCCACAAGAGACAGTTCAAAAGTGAATACGCCACGTCCGAGTTGTCCTGGTAGTCCATGAAGTGCATTTCGAAGCAATACATGTAAAAGTATCCAAACAGAGATTCTCATTCCGTGACCACAAACTAATACATTTGTAAGGTGAAGCGGGAATTATCGATGAATTTTCATCACACATCTAAAATTACAGAAAAAATAAAAATCGATTGTTTGCAAATTGAATTTTAAAATGATTACAACAAATTGTATATCGAAATAAATAAAAAATGTTATATATTATCAGATTTTCATGGATTCTTTCAAAGTTGAAAAACAAAACCTCTTAATCGTTTAACAATCATGGAAACTCCCATTTTGTCAAGTTACAAATCAGGAAAATGCATCATGTCATGTATGCCTCAAACTTAATTACAAACAGAACTTGAGCAGAAATAGACTAAATGAAAACATTTGTATGAATGTTGGAGAAAAGTTTAATGACATTGATGCAATGCTCATGGTGGAGCTCGTCTGTAAATCACACGCGAGACACACATCGGTGGACATCGGTGTACTTAAACGTGAATTAGGACATCGGTAAACAACGGCCAAATACATAAGGTAGATTGGATTGGAACCTGGGTTCCGCAGAATCATGAGCCAGGGTTTAAGATGGGAATGCTAAACAGGCCAACCTGTGGTGTTCTTGGTCAAAAATATCATCAGTTGTAAAGCTTCGCTTGAAATTCTCTTGAATACGGTTGAGCCGGATGCTTGGTCTGCTGTTGCCAATCAAAGCGACAACAGCTCTTCCTCTCACACAGGTGACTTTTGGCATGTCAAACAGGCATTCGGTTTATCCGGGAAGTTTTACATCAACTCTCTAGCGACGTCATTGCAGTGACTTTAACGGCTTATGGCTGCCAACCACTCAGTGGCTTTAGTAGTCTAACCTCAAGTTTAATGGCACCTGTCATCAGCATGTAGTTTTACAATCTACAGTTGATTTGAGTCGCGTGGACATGGTGAGACGACCTTGATGCAGAAATTAATTTGATTTGAGGTTCTTGCAGATGTTTCAGCATCTCCTTCTGTATTGCCCTCTTCCTTGTTCTTTCTCAAACACCACATCGTGTGTGGTGTTGCATGATTGTGCTTTGAAGCCACATTTAATCTTCATAAGCAATCGCTCCCCACCGCCTTCTCCATCATGCCGGTTAGCTCAAATTGCTGGTTATTTTACATCAATGTGTCACAATTTCGAACTTGTGGCCTTTAATTCATTCTCCTTTCCACTAAGCATGCTCTTGTCATGCCACCGCCAGCGGCTTCCTGTTTTCCTCTCCTTTGCTTTTTATCTCCTGCTTGAGTTATATTTATCTTCAACTGTTTTAGGATTTCCATTGGAATCACCT
>CM068953.1:12504577-12519267 GCA_035128595.1 Eptatretus atami | reverse complement strand
AACGTTTTAAATCAAATCCTACATTCACATAATGCAGAATCACAAAATGTTTCTTCATCTCAAAGAGAAAACCAATTTCCAAATCGCATCAGTTTCAGGTTGAATTAAACTTGTGAGCATACTCCAGGTCATACAGCCAAGCAAGATCAAAGTCATATGACCAATTGTGCAACAATGATGTAACCACATAACTGCACGATCACACATTTAATAAAATGCAATTATGAGCCCTTGATTGTTTATAGTGATGAGAAATGACGACTGTTAATGATTTGTTCAAATGATTCTCACAAACTTAATGTAATGCAAATCCAAACATTTCCATGCTAGGGAGGGCTCTCAAAGGGGGTTATAACATGTTGATAATTTCCCATTGAAGTCTTATAATGATCCAAAATAAGGTCGATCCTTAAAAAACAGTGGAAAAAGATGTTCAGAGACGAGGAAAGGTCATCATAACACAAGATGGTCGACCCCACATTTGTCTCGCAGCAGAAAGTCAATTGGATCATTGCTGACTCTCATTTGAAAAGGTAGCGGGACATCTTCAACATTAATAAACAAGAGCCAGCAGACAGGAAACTCAACTTAATTTCATCAATATATATATATATATATATATATATATATATATATATATATATATATATATATATATATATATATATATATATATATATACACACACACACACATATATAAATGAATGTATAAATTGTATTAAATTGCTTTAACAAAAACCATCGACCAAATGCAAACAAGATCGAATAATGAATTTATTTTATATTTTTCCACTCAAACTGTTCCCAATGTGTGCGTTAATGATGATGTAATAACAAAAGCATAACAAATGGTGATTAAAAAGTAACTTGGTATGAGGCCACATGTCCTCATAAAGAGCACGATCAAGTTTTGGACACAAGCATGGATATGGTAGATGCTGATGTGATCACTTCTTCTTTGTTCGTATGCAGCACAAGGTTGTGGGGTAGTATTATTGGCTGAGGGCACGGCTATGCCGCTGATACAATGCCCTTTGTCAGTTAAGGCAGGAATTTGGAATTTGGCCTTGGTGCTGGCGATAACTCGCGTACTCTTCGTGAAGGACACCATGATATCTTTAACATCCACCAATGGATGATGGCAGCCAAGACACCTGTTTAACGTCCATCCGAGGGACGGCACACACTTTGATGAATCACCCTGCCTGTGGGGATGACAGTTTATAGCTTGGTCGGGATTCTAACCCAGGCTCGACAGCTTAGAAGCGAGCGTGCGTATCTCTTGGCCATCCATTCAGCCCGATATGATCACTAACAAACCACTGCACAGGGAGTAACCGAACAATCGGATTCAACGCATGCCAATCACTTTGGATCACCTTCATGTATGAGCTGTAAACGATCAATGAAGAAGCAGCATCTGGATACCTTGAGTAAGATCCAGTAGATATCGAACTTGCCTAAAAAGGCAACGTTCGAACCCAATACGCGAGTGCGAATGGAAAACCACAGAACTGGAAAACAAAGTTAATTACATTACAATTACTAAAGCCATGTATATGCCCTTTGGCATGCATATGAAAAGAAAAAGAAAGTAACACCAAACTTGGAGGCACTTAACTCGGGTGTAGTTACAAAAGGTATTTAAAAATTGTCTTTCATTCCAGGCACGAATATCCAAACTCAAAGGGAAATTAAAAGCAAATTTCATTAAGCATGCTGCATTCCGAGCTATCGAATACCTTAAACCTTTTCTGCACAATCTTCCCTACATTTTCAAAGTCAATGCCTGGCGCCATAAGCAGCCGATAAATAAAACGGCATGCACAGCAATCCCTGCTGCACCGGGTGATGGAGCGCCTCGATTGTGCTGCTTTACCGATTGTCAACCTTCGATAAGTACAGCCATACTCAAAGGTTTATGACATCATATTCAAAGCTTATGAACAAGGGAGACCTGGATATTGCCTGCTTTCTGTTCCTCAGTAACATGGAGTTCAAAGGTGAATGTGATGCCTTTCATCAGACACATCCCTTCCTTTTGTAGACAGTAGTAAACCAATGATTCCACGCTCAAGGTTGTCCTTCTCTCCTTCACCTCATCGTTTCCAGGAACTTGCAGCACGATGACGGTTTCATCCGGGGGACGAGTCAAGCAGCCGCTGATTACTTGTTCCTTCAGGAACCAATTGGAACCTGAAACAACCCAAGAAGCAATGGACTTTTATCAATCAGAATAAACCAAAGGTTAATGATGCTCCAACATTTGATAACATAAACAACCAAATGAGAATATTCACTTTGAGCACCCTCTTCTTGGTGATGCAGCCGGCTTAATCCTGGGTATGCATCCATTCTACTTGAAAAAGCCCTTTGAAGATAAATAAAATTAAATAAATGCAGTAATGTTTTACTATTCTAATAGTGTTCGTTACAGGAGACAAATCACTAACTTCAACTAAAATCATTTTATTCTCCAAAGTCACGCTTAGAAAAAAATGCAGAACATGAATGTTGCGGCAAAAGGGAAACTAAACAACAAACATTCCCAATAAGTGAGTGGATTAAAGAGTGGAGAGATGCCTGCATGTTCCTCAGGTCCATCATCAAACATCAGCTTACCCTGCACTTGCCAATAACTTGGTGCTCCTTCAGTGAGACAAGCTCCTGCTGGGAGGTCGAGGCTCAAGAGAAGACGTAGTACTTGCCCTGGAGCTATGGTTACCGGTTCCAGGTGAACACGCGGCGAAGTCCTCGAGACGATAGAACGATTAACGGTGGTCGAGTCTACGGCAACATCCACAAGATCGAGGAAATGTATCTTCAGCTTCGGAAGGAAAGAGGGATGGCAGAGGTGAGAATGCAAAAGGGACAAGTTAAGAAATCGTGAAACGATATGACATCACCTGTATTTCCGCTTACGAGCGGTTTATGATTACAACACACCCAGGAGTCGATCGCAACCTGCTTTCAATGGCACATTCGTAATTATATTCCAGTTAATGCAAAAAAAATTAAGAAGAAAGACGTCGTGCACAACACAACACTTGAGAAATCCAAATAATCATTAGTTTCCATGGAAACAGCAATTTGGCAGTTTCAAAATTTTTACCTATTAAGTGTTTTACATGATTGGTTGTTGTATGTAATAAATTTGGCTGATAAATTTTCGAATTGTAAAAAAGTCCCATGTGATTATAATGGCGTGAAATTGTTGTCATAGAAACCGAGGACACGTCAAAACGGCCAAATAGATCGTTCTGATTTTTGGTGAACAAATTCAGTGAACAAATATGCAAATCCTGTTCAAATTTCAAGTTACTACGATGAAAAGAAATCGATGATTTTATGTGACCTTGACCTTTGACCTTTTGACCTCATGACTTGCTGGAAAAAATTTCGTCTGAATATTACAAAAAGACCTCATAAATGCTTGTGAGGTGCGCGTGTAAAATGGACTAACGGGTCTCGAGGTCGACATGCCGAAACGGTTGAAGATGTATAAAGTTGTAAAGGGTCGAATGGGTTCAATGGGGTCGATGGAGATCGAAAAGAGCCAAAAGGGTATGTTCCAATCGTAGTTAGGGTGCGATCAAAAGTGGTTTAAAGGGTCAAAAGGGATCCAAGGGGTTATTTTTCCTCTTCTTCTTCGTGTGCAGCCTGTGGCTGCTGGTTGCATCATTGGTTGAGGGTGTAGCTATGCTGCTGATGCAATGCTCCTATTACCAGTACACTGGTGCTCATTTCATCAACCTCGGAAGGATGACAGGCTGAGTCAACTCCACCTGGGGTTAATTTAATGAACTAACAGAGGCTCGAGCTCAGGACCTGAAGATCCTAAGCCAGCCACCCGAACAGCTAAGCCAACACCTGACTTATCCAAGGGGTCGAAAGGGTCGAAGCGGTCTAAAGGGTCCAAAAGGTCATAAAAGGTCAAAAATGGAGGTTTATACACAAACTAAGGCTCATACTGGCTGAAGTGCGCACGCGCGCACGCACACACACACACACACACACACACACACACACAACACACACACACACAATGAAATGTCGTTTCAGTTTCTTGCCCCACGATGGTGAACAAACTTCTCTCAGCATTTAGGTGAGAACATGATGTTCATTTAAAACTAGCAAATACCACCCATTGCTTCGCTGACGGGAATACTAAGGGAGAGAGAGAGGGGGTGGTAGAAAGAGGGGAGAGAGTGCAGAGGTGGAGGGGGAAAGAGAGGGAGGAGGGGAGAGAGAGGAAGGGGGGAGAGTGAGGAGGGAGGGAGAGTGAGGAGGGAGGAAGGTGGTGAAGAGGGAAGGCAAACTCGTGCGGTGGAGCGTTAATTACGATTCATACTGTCTCGTCAAAATGATTCTGCATAGAATAACAGTGAAGAAGGAAACAAAATAATGTCTGAAATCCATTTTCTACCAGTCAAGCTGTAAATACTGCCTGGAGACAAACACCACCAGGACACATCCGGAGATAAACACCGCCAAAGACAAACTCCGTCTGGAGACAAACCCAACCTGGAGACAAACACCGCCCAGCATGTCCAGAGACAAACACCCAGACATTGTACACACACATCCGGAGACAGAGAGATGTGTGGGAGGGTGCTGCATTGTATTAGGAGGGGCGGAGCGGAGGGGGAACGAAAGAGAGAGAGAGAGAGGACGAGAGAGAGAGAGAGAGAGAGAGCAGAGAGCAGAGAGAGCAAAGAGAGGGAGAGAAGCAAGAGAGAGAGAGAGAGAGCAAGAGAGCAAGAGAGAGAGAGAGCAAGAGAGCAAGAGAGAGAGAGAGGGAGAGAGCAAGAGAGAGAGAGAGAGAGAGAGAGAGAGAGAGAGAGAGAGAGAGAGAGAGAGAGAAGAGAGAGAGAGAGAGAGAGAGAGAGGATAGCAAAGAGAAAAAGAGAGAGTGAACAACCACACACACACACACACACACACACACACACACACACACACACACATCCATCGGGACCAGACTCTGTGCAGAGCGTTGGTGCTGCCTAAGCCGTCTCCTTGGTTGTTGGGCACAATCCACAATCCAACACCAGGCATGCGTGTATGTATGTATATGTATGTATGTATGTCTATATGTATGCATGTATGTATATATATGTCTATATGTATGTATGTATGTATGTATGCATGTATGTATGTATGTATATGTATGTTATGTATGTATGTATTTTATGTATATATGTATTGTATGTATGTATGTATGTATGTATGTATGTATGTATGTATGTATGTATGAAGGAATATGTATATGCCTGGTGTTGGCTTAATGGTTAGGGTAGTGGGCTTGGGATCCTAGAATCCTGAGTTCAAATCCCACTTTCCATTGAATTAACACCAGGTGGGGTTGACTCTGCCTGTCATCCTTCCAAGGTCGGCAAAATGAGTGCCAGCTTGCTGGTATCCTGTGTCGGAGTGGCGACCCGTCCAGGATTGTGTCCAATAGCCAAGGAGTCTGCTTCGACAGCACCAACGCTCTGCACAGAGTATGCTTCCAATGGATGGATATATGTGTGTGTGTGTGTGTATATATATATATATATATTGTTACGGCTGTGGAAATTCGCAATACACCATAAAGGGTCCTTCGATCAGTTATGACGATAAGTTTATGTGCAGATAGTTCCCCACCGTTATTTAAAGGGAATTCGTGTGATTCATCGGGCTGCGACGCTTTGAGATAGCCGTTTTTCTTTTCTATCATTATTTTGAGCCACATTCCGGCAACAAACCTCCACACAAACAACCGCCACCACCAACTACGCCACAAGCCAACCACGCTCACACCACCCCACAACCACCACACCAACGTCGCACTCAACAACCGCTTCCAAATGGCAGAACAAAAAGCACTCATGAAGCCTGTGGGGTTTTTTTTCCCGCCTGATTTCCCACCTGTTCTGCCCGCGCTTGGTGTGGGGGAGTGCGATCCGAGCGGGGGTCAAAGGTCATGTGAAGGAGGGGTCTGATTTTGGGGGAATAATTCCTGGCTTGTCAGGTCAGGTAAGACTGTGACCTGCTACAGGTACCATGTAAACCTGTACTAACCTGTTCCATGGTCGGGTTGTCGGTGACTAAACCGTCTCCCCCACCAGGTTTTCTGGTGAGGAGGGTGTTTGGATATGGACACCCAGCAGGATTAAACAAAACCTGTCAAAGGGCGGAGGAGCTCCTTGTGAGCCAACGGCCATCCATATCTAGTGCCCAACTGTGTCTGCGGACGTCCTCCTGCAGTTGGGTTACTTTCTTATTAGGAGGTTGGTGCAGGATTTGCACTCCGGCACCGTAAACCCTTCATTCCGCAAAACACAAAACGCAAAAAAATCTGAAACCCACTCCGCGGGAGTACTCCTGTGCAGCTTCCCTTCGCAGGGCAGCTCACCGGATGACGGGATTGGGGCAAAGCCTTCGGGCCCCAATCTTTGATGATAGGAGGGAAACCACGGGTAACATCCTGGGTCAGATTGCGGGAGAGTGTGTCGGAGTGGTGCTGAGGTGTCGTCCACCAGACGGCGGTCTCTTGGGTTAACCTGAGGGTCCCTTCGGGTGGGCGCCTGAATGTCCTATCCCTAAGAGAGGATGATCACCTGTCTCTTTATCATCCGAGCTCAAGCGTTTGGACATCGGGATTGCAGCTCTCTCTGGAGGTTCGGAGACAGGATTGCGGCGAGATATGGTGGGTGGTTACACCTACTATTGGTCTGGTCGCTTGATGGTTACCATACAAGGAGTTGCTGTAGCTGTGTCCAATAAGCTGACCCAATGATAATTGGTAACACCGGTCAACGAGCGTATTATGAGATTAAGGATTCGTCACTCCTTAGGTGTCATTTCCTGGTCTCTGTTTATGCTCCGACTGAGGCGAGTGATCTCACCGTGAAGGATGCATTCTACGCCACGCTCGAGTCGTGGTTGATCAGTGCCCAGATGAGATACACTTCTAGTCTTGGGGGATTTCAATGCATCGACTGGAACTGATAGGGATGGTTATGAGGTGTGTGTTGGTCCCCATGGGTCAGGAACTATGAACCAGAATAGCACTAAGTTCCTTGACTTTGCAAGAAGTCATGGACTTAGGGTGGCCGGTTCATGGTTTCAGCACCCACAAGCTCATCGCTGGACTTGGTATTCCAGCGGCGGGTGTGGCAAAGGAGATTGACCATGTCCTCATTGACGGTCGTTGGAGGATGATCCAGAACTGCAGGGTCTACCGGAGTGCTCAGTTCCTCATACTACGACCACAGGCTTGTTGTGCAACTCTAAAGCGCACCTTAAATCCTGGAGAATGGTACCATCCCAGCCTAGGCTGGATGTTGGCAAGCTCAGGGATGAGAGAGTAGCTGAGGAGTTTGCGAACAGGCTGAGTGGACACTTGGGGGTGGGAGCTTTGGGGGTCCTGAAGAGTTGTGGAGTGCCTTCAGACCACCGTTCTTGATGTTGCCGTGGATGTCTTGGAACTCACCGCAGGGCAAAGAAGAATTTTGTCTCTCAAGGGACACTGGATACCATTGAACAGAGTCGCAGGGCCAGGCTGAATGGCAGAGCTGAGCTGTTCAGGGAGCTGAGGCGTAAAACTGTACGTGTACTGAGGATGGACAAGGAGGCCTATGTGCGAGGAATCTGTGAGGGGTAGAGCATCACCTGTGGACAGGTGATTCTCGTCCGCTTACAGGGAATTCGCGCATTGCGTTCATCCAAGCCCATCCTTCGGAGCACTGCAGTTAGAGCAGAGAGTGGTAGCCTCTTGACAGAGGAGTCTGAAGTGAAGGCCCGCTGGGCCGGTTACTTTGAGCGGTTGTACCAGGCTGATCCCCCAGCTGTCGAGTTGGACGTCAAGGGTGTTACAATCCTGTTGCTGACCCTCGATTAACTGTGTGTCCACTTCGCTTGTGGAAACACGGGCTGCGGTGAACCAGTTGAAACGGGGCAAAGCTCAGGGATCTGTGGCATCCATGCTGAACTTCTCAAGGCTGGTGGAATATGCTGCACTCGTGTCGTTGCATGCAGTTTTGTGCTCTGCCTGGAACACAGGCATCATCCCAACTGATTGGAAGAGGGGCCTTGTTGTTCCTCTCTGGAAAGGGAAGGGTGATCGCCAAGACTGCAACAACTACCGAGGGTGACGCTGCTCTCAGTGCCGGGCAAGGTCTTTGCTCGGATAATTCTTGATAGGGTTCGCCACCATCTGCTTGAGCACCAGCGTCCAGAGCAGTCAGGCTTTACACCAAAGAGGTCAACGATTGACGTATCCTTGCTCTTCGTGTCCTCACCGAACGCAGACGAGAGTTTCGGCAGGGGCTTGCAGCCTATGTTGATCTCTGTAAAGCGTTCGATTCAGTGATTCGGGATGTCCTCTGGAGGATTCTTGGTCTTCGTGGGGTGCCACCAAAACTGATCGATGTGATGTCTGAACTCTACTCTGGTACTGAGAGTGCTGTGAAGTGTGGTGGTACCATCTCTGACTTATTTCCAGTTGTTACTGGAGTTCATCAGGGGTGTGTACTGGCCCCACACTTTTCAGCACTTGTATGGACTGGATTTTAGGGAGGATGTCGGAGAGATCAAGCTGCGGTGCATCGTTTGGAATGTCAAGATGTCAGACCTTGATTTTGCAGATGATGCAGTCATCTTTGCGGAGACTTTAGATATCCTTTTGGGGGCCCTCGAGGTGCTGAATGAGGAGTCGGAGCCGCTGGGATTACGGGTTTCTTGGGTCAAAACTAAGATCCAGGCTTTCGGTGACATCTTGGATGCTGCTGTCCTGTCTGTGTCTGTTTGTGGTGAGGATGTTGAGGTCGTGGAGAGATTCACTTACTTGGCAGTGATATTCATGTCACTGTGGCTGTGTCAGAGGTCAATAGACGTCTGGGTCGGGCCTGGGAGTCATGGATTCACTG
The DNA here is from genome assembly GCA_035128595.1 of Eptatretus atami. Classification (NCBI taxonomy): domain Eukaryota; kingdom Metazoa; phylum Chordata; class Myxini; order Myxiniformes; family Myxinidae; genus Eptatretus; species Eptatretus atami. The sequence continues at coordinate 12,510,350 of CM068953.1, read as the reverse complement.
GATCATGGGGTGTGGCGCTGCCGGTACCTGTGCGGGAGGACGAAAGTCCAGTTTTCAGGTCCTTGGTACTTCCAGTCTTGCTCTATGGATGCGAGACTTGGACTCTGACCAAGGATCTGAGACGGAGACTTAATTCCTTTGGTACCAGGCTCTCTCGGAGAATCCTTGGCTATCGCTGGTCGGATTTTGTGTCCAACGAGCGGTTGCTGAGAGAGATCGGATGAGATTTGTTACCGTCATAGTCCGTGAGCGTCAGTTGCGGCTGTATGGACATGTGGCTCGTTTCCTGACGCTGATCTGCTCACCAGATTCTCTCAGCGAGGGAGTCTCATGAGTGGAGGAGGCCAGTGGGCCGACACGTGCCTCGTGGTTGCAGCAGGTTGACCATCATCTCAAGGAGATGGGGATGGCCTGGCATCTGCCTGGGGGATGGCCAGACGGAGGCCCCTGGAGTACGGCGGAAAGTGGACGCAGCGACGCGCTGTTCTGGCACATGCTCCCATACCTGACCTGAATTCCCTGCCCCGAACCAAAACTGACTTTCCTCGTCCCCACACAGCGCGGGAGGGGGAGCGAGAGGGCACGCCCCTTTTTGGGAAGCTTCCAGAAGAAGGGAGCCAGAAACGGGGCGGGGCAAAGGGCGGAGCCCTGCTTTACAAAAGGCGAACAGACGCGAGGCTCGGGGTCTCTTCTCTGTTCATGCTGGCTCGTTCGTTCTTGTCTCGTGGCGCTGGTCACCCTTGGGCTTCTCTTCTCCTCCCTTCGTTTGGACCTCTTCGTTTGGACCTTTTCGTTTGGACTCTTCGTTTTGGGCTTCTCTCTCTCTGGTCCTGAAGCCCCTTCTGCCCTTCAGTCTTTTGCTTGTTGGGTCGTGGGTCGTGGAAGCACCAGCAGCAACGCCGGAGAGAGCTCGCTGACCACGCCAGGGGCCCGAGGTCAGGCGCGGCTACGCAAGGCCGTGGGGAGTCGACGTCGCGACCTGCCCACCGTCCGCCACGAGGGCGCGGGTAAGACCCTTCGTCACGGGACCCGTTCGGTCCTCCAGGTCCCGTGCCATAAAGGTTTACGAACCCCGTCTACCTCCTGCCTATGGGGAGGGTTTTTCTTTGTTTTTGTATGCATGCTGTGGCGCCGTGTCCTGCAAGTAGAAATGTGTAAGTAACTGTGCTGTAAATCGTCCTTGCTTATAGTCGGTCGTATTGCTTTTGTTTTCTATTTCTTGCTTGTATATTGCATGACTGCCTTGCTTGTGTTGTGTGTGCAATATGTGCTTTAATAAAGTGTCTTGTGTGAAATGATACCCGTTCGTCGTCTTTTCCCTTTTGAAAGTGCCATCTTGAATCGCGAATAAATTAGTAGAGGGTTTTGAACGCCCGGTAAACAGAATCACATCCGTCGAGGTCGGCGATAACACCGCTCGTATCACTGTACACGGAACGGACCGCTTAAGCGGTTCGTGTCCTAGGCCGACCTGCGGCGAGGTACGATCGCCCGGTCACTACTCGCGCAGGTACTTAGGTAGGTCGAATTTGGCGAGCAACCCTATCCTGCGCGGGGTGGGCAATTGGCACGATCGTGGTGAGGTTAAACCCCCACCGTGACTAGCTCCTGGCGGTAGTTCCAAGGAGGGTCACGACTGAATTGTCCGTCCGGTGGGCGACGCGGTTGCGATTGGAGTTACGCAATCGCTCGCACGCCAGGCGGGCCAGAATTCGTAACAATATATAGTAACTATATGTGTGTGCATATATAAATATATGTGTGTGTACATATATATAAATATATATATATATATATATATATAATATATATATATATATATCATTTCCCAGGTAAATGGCACACACGTACACAGCCATCCACGTGATCTGAAAGAAAACGGGACTCATCGGACCAGGCGACCTTCTCTAACTGCTCAAAGGTCCAGTTCCGATGCTCGCGTGCCCATTGTAGGCGCTTTCGACGGTGGACAGGGGTCATCATGGACACTCTGACCGGTCTGCGGCTGCACAACCCCATACGCAGCAGAGTGCGATGCACTGTGGATTGTGACACATTCCCCAACAACTCCAGGAAGTACATCTGCTATGACCTTGAATGAATCCATGAATACCATGAATCCCAACCCTTCCCCCAACCTCTTCCATGGTTAAACTCCCACAATTCAAGGTTATGGCACACCTCCTCTCTTTGATTTCTCTTTTCTCCTCTTTGTGGAAACGCTTTCCAGAGGCGTTTAATCACACAATTCTCTTTTGAGTTTCAAACCACAATTTCATTTAAACAACCCATCTTTTCTCCCTCCATTACTCATACTTCCCCAATCCTCCGAATACAGTTTACCGTGTTTCCTTCTTTCCTCATTTTCCTTTGGGTTATTTCCCTTGCTGTTGTATTAGTTGGTTGCCTTTTTACCCTCTGTCTCTTCGTTCCACTTAGATTTTGCATACAAAATATATATATATATATATAATGTATATAGATATGTACATACATGAATATGAATATGAATAGCTGCATGATGCCATGCAATCACCATCCATATGGAGCAATGTAGGTTAATCTGCTGGCATGGGGTAGGGTCGCCGCTTCTCTGAATCATCTCTGAAGCAGCAAGATGGTAGTAATCATTCTCGGTTATTTAAATCTCACAGTTCTTTATTCTCAGGTGTGAAAGCTCTGCACGTTCACCTTTTCATTTCTGCTGAAGAAATGAAATAACTGGGATATGGTAGGTGGCCTTTGTCATTTTGGGGAATGATCCTGCCAGTCCTTACACTAATACATGCAGGTGTTCTCCACCATGTATGAAAAGCACACAGTTGTTACTCATTCCTTTAACCTCGTCCCTTCAAAAGCTATCTTCTTTTCTATCCTTTTTCTCCTCCGACTCATTCCTGTATATCATATCAATGCATTTGGTGCATCTTGCTTGATTAGGGGTGTATTTTGCAGGGGGCTGGCAGGATGGCCAAGAGGTACGCAGACTTATCTCAGCTGTCTAGCCCAGATTTGAGTCCCGGCCCAACTATAAACAGTCATACCGGTGTTTCACAGGCAGGGTGAGGCGTCAATGTGTGTGCCGTCCTTCAGGTGGATGTTAAACGGATGTCCTGTCTGCTCGTATTGGCTGGTGGACGTTAAAGATCCCATGGTGTCTTTCGCGAAGAGAAGGCAGGCTATCGCTGGCAACGTGAACAAATTCCAAATCCCTGCCCTAACCTCAGTCGAACGTTAGGCCTGGCCAGCTGGTTGGTGAAAGACTTGGGCCAAGCTTACCCCTCCCAACCCAACAAGAACGTTGGAATAATTTTGGCCATTAGATAAGTAGAAGAAGAATAAGAAGAATGAGAAGAGTTATTTTGCAGTGATTGCAGTTCCAGAAAGTATTTGTTCAAGCTATTGAAGGATACCTGTTTGCTTTGTCATTTCACATGTTTGTTCTTTAATGAAGGATGTTTCCAATGTTTCACTTAAGTAGCATACAGTTATACATTATGTACCGGCAAACACCACCCGTCACTTCGCTGAAGGTAATAATAGAGGGAGGAGGGAGAAAAAGAGGGGGGAAGAGGGAGAGAGGGGTGGGGGAGAGAGAGAGAGTAGCAGGGAGAGTGAAAAGGTGGAGGGAAAGGAGAGAGGAGGGAGGTCGAGCGAGGGAAGGGTCAGGGAAGGGAAGGCAGATGTGCGGTGCGTTAATTACGATTCATACTGTTTCATCAAAATGATTCCACATTGAATACCAGTGAAGATGGAAACAAAATAATGTCTGAAATCCAATCTCGACCGCTCATCCTATAAACACGGCCCGGAGAGAAACTCCCGTCCGGAGACAAACTCCCGTCCAGACATAATTACCGCCTGGACGCGTCAGGAGTCAAGCTGGCAGGAGACAAACACTGCCCGGAGACAAACACCGTGCAGACATAACCACCGTCTGGATATGTCCAGACACAGAGCAGAGAAGACAGAGCGAGAGAGAGGATGCGGGAGGAGGGTGCGTAGCTATTTGGGAGGGGGTAGAGCAAGGAATGGGAGAGAGAAGAGTGGGGGGGGGGGTGGGGGGGGTAGGGGAAGCTTGCCAGAAAAATAGTGATGCTTTATGACAAAACACACACACACATACACACGCTTGCAATATGGCCAATTTTTCCAGGAATTTGCAGGATGGAGTCAGTTTCATTTCAAACTGCAGTTTGTACTGTTTCTAACAAAAACCTTGAGTAGCTTTCACAAAAAACAACGTTGCATTTTATATAGATTTCAGAGATATGTTCACAAATATTATTCTTTATAAACAGCTTGTGTAAGGAATGGAAAAAATGGCTCGGAAATGAAGAAAACAGACGTTAATAGGCAAACGGCTCGGATCGCATGTAATTTCACAACCACTCACATCATAGCTCAGGTGACGGGGCACGAACACTCGCTCTGAATGACGTGGCACAGCTAAAGCATCTGCAGAGAGTGAACGATTTGCTCAGAATGAACTCACGTGGTAAACTATCAACAATGGGCTCTCGGCAAGTGGCTTAAGCATCACACAACGCACTCAAATTTCCAATTGAATGGTTGATATGGAAGGGTTGGCCAGGCTGTTGCTGCATATATCATAAAGGATCCTTTAACTTTTAATGCGCGGTCTTCACCGGCACGCAGCGGTTGATGAAATAAAATGAATTAATGAAAAAATTACTATCCACAAAAGAAGAGTTGCAGCTCAATGCAGAACAACCCTGGAGACGTCGCAAAGTTCAATCGCCCATGAAATAATCATTGCAGAAAATGTGCCATTTGCCTGCTCGTCTGTGTACGTGTCACCTGGTACATCGGTTCGGGTCCGCGCAAACGTTATAACTTTTTTTTAACGTCCATTTTTAACCAGATTTTGCTTTGAATCCCTGTGGAGCACCTCGCGAAACCTCTGAAAATATAGACACAGATCTGGCAGACGCTATCGATCGGCAGTCCCTATGGGGGCAATGGCGCGAGGCTCTTCTGGTGAATGCATTAAATCATCCAGCTCAATGAAGCTGCTTAATTTTGTTACGTTCATAAATTTTTAAAAATAATCAGCTCATTATAATTTTATAATTCTCCAAACAGTCGAAAAAAAAAAAACCAAGTTTAATGATTTGAAGATTTCACATTTTCTTGTGTATGGATGAGGAGGAAACATAGCCTTGCTTGCTTAAAGTGAATGGGTATAATCAGCTGAGTTATCACCCTTTAAATACTCGTTATTTATTTAAATAATAAACTTATTTAATTGAAATTATTTATTTCTTTAAAATTTCCGATGGGTTTTTGTTAAATTAAAAAGAAAAATTTTTCAAACAATTTCAACAAAAGCACCCTTTGGACATATACAAGGGAGGGGTAGTTGCATCCCAGAAGTTTGCGACGATTTCACAAAAGTTTGAGGGAGTAGTTCAGTGAGAACACAGGACAACGCAGACACTGCACAGACATATATATTGTTGTGGGCTGGGGGTCGGTGGCGAGAACGACCACTAGGTGGGGAAAGCTTGCGTCGTCCCCAAAGAGAGAGATCTCTTACGACTGCGGTAGAAGTTTCAACTACGCAACTACCAACGTCCGGTTCGGGTTGCAGCCGAAGCGAAACTGCCAACCGTGCGCGGCTGGAATGAACGGATTATCGGAGGATAGAAAGCCGCTTATACTAAGACCGGACCAATGCTAGACAATTAAGAAGGAAGAAACGGACTGGGAACATTTCTAATAAATTTATTAACAGTAAATAAAACAAGGC
>CM068953.1:12470077-12488511 GCA_035128595.1 Eptatretus atami | reverse complement strand
TGTGCACTGTGTGACATTGTGGGCTCGGTGTGATGGTGCAGCTTGGTTCAGATTGGCCAAAATACTATTCTGCAGTCAAGGTTGAGGTCAGGAGGCATGGTACAAGAAAGTGTGTAATAATTGCATGCTCACAAAAATTATGACCTCATGAGGTCATTCAGCATTATGTCGTTAATGAAAGCACCACTTAGTCCTTTCAATGAAAATGTACATCCGACATGATGGCATGGAGATAGAACACTCACCTCTGAGCTATCTCATCTGCGTTTGATTCTCGACCTGACTATCAACTGTGAGATTGGTGTTTTGCATGGGGTGTGTTGTATCACAAAAGTGTGCCGTCCTTCGCTGGACGCTAAGTCGGGCATCCTGTCTGCTCGCATTAGGTTGTGCACGTTAAAGACCCCACGGTGGCCGTCAGGAAGACGAGGCGAGTCATCGCCGGCATCCTGAACAACAACAACAAAAAATCCTGCTCCATCCGACAGGGGGCACTGCATCAGCAGCCACATGCTCCACAGGAATTAATGGATTGAAAATGAACCTCAAACCCAATTTATGGACACATAAATCACCTGAAAAAATATGTCGACGTAAAGTAATAAAAAGCAGGTGTGACACTTCGTATGGATTTTTGTGACATCTTTATCACTTTCCTCTTTGTGATCATTTATACCTTTTAAATGTCTTGCTTGAACTCTTCGTTGATCTTTCCCTGGGACATGTGAAAGCACCCCGGGATGTTACTCAGAACAGCGTAAGGCAGTAAAAATGCTCCACAATGAAGGTGACATCACCGATGATTTATCACTGCACCGAGTGAACATTTCACAGCCATCTCACATGGTGCAGCCCAACGCAGTTATAGATTCGATTTCCCAAATAAGCGACCAGGACCAGCTTCCATTTAATGCACTAAAGCTTCCATCGACGTGCATCTGACGGTCTACAGTATGGTCCTCAAAGTCCATCGTCGGGAACTGCAAGTATGAGCATAATCTCATTCGTAATGACTCGAGTTCTGCAGATCAAGTGCTCATGAAAGGCCTGTAAACAAGGTTATCCGACATCCATGCCACCATTCATCAATGCAAATTTGATGCGTTAACTTGAGGGATGATCAGCTCTCACAAGTGATGGATAATCACACACTTAGTGAATTTACTAACCCACTTCAAATGCAATGCATGCTTTTACTTTAAATGCATAGCCCAGTGCTCTAGTTATACGAGCCGTAATGTGAGGTTCAAGATGGTCGATACAGCGGTCACTTTATCGGGAACATAGCAATACATGCTACTCAGAAACAGGTTAAGGGTGCCTCCCAATGGGCCAGCTAGGTACATTTCGGAACATAATCGTTCCTCTTTCGAGATCTACAACCTACACAGAACCTTGCATCAATATGACGATTCAACATTTCCCGCAAGAGCTTCATACCTTGTGGTTGTACGAGTCCGCCACGTAGAGTGGTCCATTTGGGGGAGACCAGGCTATACCCAGCGGATGCTGAAACTTTGCATCCACTCCGGTTCCATCAACATCTCCATAAGCAAATAAGTTCTGTTTCAGAAATAAAGCAGACAAATGAAAAGGGAAATGATAAACACAGTGGAGAGCATCAAGGCAATCTCAAGTAATTGGGAAAAAAAAATAAAAAAACAGTACAGAATCTCATCTTACTTCTTACTATCTTACTATAATTCACCGTCTGTCCGTCTGTTCCCAGGTACCGCAAAAACGGCTGAACCGATCGCAACTATTTTTTGGGTGTCCAATCCTGGGACCCCTTGGAGTAAAATAGGCATAAATATAATAACATGACCCCCTTGACGGCTCCCGTCGGGAGCGGGTGCTTCTCGTTGTAAAAATTGAACTAGGCAACAGCTTACAAAGTATACCCTTGCAGTTATTTTACAGCAGGAGACCTGGCAGGACGGCCTAGCGCAGGGGTTCCCAAACCCAGGGAAGTGATCCAAACTTGGGTCACGAAGGCCTTCATATAGGTCGTGGTTGACTACATGCCCCTTCATCGGACAGCGACATACCATTTGGGTTGTGAGATGAATGTGATTTCAAATTTTGGGTCATGCACAAAAACGTTTGGAAGCCAATGACCAAGAGGTATGGTATCGCACACTCTCATCCAAGCCGTCTCACCTGGGTTTGAATCTCAACTCAACTATAAACCATCACCCTGGTGCTTCACATGCAGGGCAAAGCATCAATGCGCAATCCGTCCATCAGAAAGACGTAAAGCTGGAGAACCCGTCTGTGAGCCTTCATGCAAGTCTCGATCGTTAATGGCTTCAGATGTTAACAACAAACCATGGCGAACAATATGCACTGCAGTATACATTCAACACTGGAAAGGTTACTCGTTTTCACTGGACCAATGAGCAGTCCCCAGCTGTGCCCCTGTAATTCATCAGCAGGTTACTGGAGAATCCTCATGAGGATGGAAGTGGAAACCTTATCCACTTGAACGTCATTCATCCAAAATAGATGAACTCGCTTGGTGGAGACTCTATGACGCACGATGCATCACATGTATCATTCCAACCTGCTTGTGATAGCATTGTATATCAAGCATTTCCCTTGCATGGCATGTGCTGGCATTCATCTGGCATGTCTGCCTCTCAATCCTGACACCGATTAGTGTGACATCACATTAACTCACTGGACATCATGGGATTATATTATTTTTTTTTTCACTGGACTTCAGAGCCGTAAACAAGATGGTCTTTCTGAAATTCTTCAACTGGTGTCTGGTCTTGAGCATCATGTCACATCATGAATGACACGTCCTAGAAAAAAAAACAACTTTGTAATCCATGAATGCTACATTGTTCAGGAAATTGCACAGACTTTTTGGAAACATAAGACAAAATTTTAAGGATTTTATGTAACATCGTCTTGACAGCGTCTTTGAATGACTAAATCAGTGCGGAACATGAAATCCAAAGTGTTGGTTACTGAATAAACCAATTTCAATAACTTTATCCCAAAAAGCCCCGATATCAGGTAACCGTACACGACGTGTTTGCAACTTCAGGGTACTTGTGAGGAATGAAGATTTTGATGAGATTTTATGGGTTTCACACATCCTCCTCACGTGGAATCAATAATGTTACATTTCAGGAATGATTTAATTCGGTTGAGGTTATTGTGGAAATATGTTTGTTGATAAAAATCGTACTATTTCACAAATTGGGACGCGAGCGAGATGCGATGAGGTGACACGGTGATCCCGTGTTGACGTGCTTCACCGACCATGATATTTACCTCCGCCACCAAAGGTGGAAGGAAATTGTGTTTTCATCTCTGGAATGTCTGTCTGTTTGTCTGTGAGCAGGATATCCCAAAAAGTTATGGACGGAATCGGATTAAACTTGGTGAGCAGATTGGGTGTGTGACGAGGTTCAATTGATTAGATTTTGGTGAAGATGCAGATCCGGATACTCGAATTTATTAAGCAATTCTTCACCATTGAGAGATGAGGCCAACTACAATATACGTGTACTGTATAGAATGACATTTCAAAAATGTTGTGGACAGATGATGACAAAGCTTGGTGGATGAGTCGGTTCGGTGACAAGAACAAGCCGATTAGATTTTGGTTCAGGTCCGGATGCAGAGATACAGTGAGATACAAAACCTAAACTGTTCTACCTGGCGGAGGTATGCGCTCTACCGAGTGCTGTTCTCGTTATCCCTCAATTCCAATGCAAAATAATCGAAAACTGCGATGAAAGACAAAGGCAAAATGATCAGGGCAAGGAACCTAAAGATTTCTCATGAGGAAATACACAGGAAATGTTGTTGGGGTCGTTTTCGTTGTTGTTCTGCTGCTGAGGCACACCCCAACTTAATGGCAATAGAAGAATATAATTTACAAGTAATCTTCCAAGATCATAAATTAGATCATGAGAGTTTGAGATAAGCGTGTACTCTTTTTCATCCGTTCGTTTATCTTTTGATCGATCATCCTTTTTAGCATCCACAATTACTCTTCATGGATGACGGGTCTTTGAGACCATTATATTTGGAAAAGACCACTGAAGAATATCCCGGTTGCCACGTTTAATAGCAGACCATATGACCTAAAGGATATCGACAAATCTTTCAGGGATTATAAATTATATATCGAAGCGAGACAATAAAATGGCAAACCCATGAAAGATGGCAATGAGAAGCACCTCGGCTGAAGTTCGACAGTTCTTGTTCACGACTTGGGAAGAGCAGATCTGATTCCGGTAAAATTGGAGACAATTTGTCACCAATTGCTCGGAACAGCAAGCATGTAATAAGATAGTAGAGAAATCTCAAGACGATGAAACATTAATCTGAATCCATAATTCATAACTCATGACTTGTCAGACACAAGGTACGCTGGTTACTTTGCTTGAAGAATCCATTAAATAATCGAGTTGCTCGACTAAAGTGGGTCATGTAATCAAACTTTACATTTCAGAAAATAAATAAATAAAACTCTGGTGGGATAACATGTTCAAATCTGTGACATCATGCTACACCTTTGTTTAGGCATTTCGGGGTATCAGCGACACTGAATTATGACGTGTCATGTGCGTTGCAATGCAGGAAATCAAAACAGGAGGAAAGTGATGTTTGTTACTCCGGAGCAGGTGCATGAACACTGTCCAAGAAACTCCTGGCAGGTAATACATTGCAATCTACCTGGAGCACAGTCAATTCAGAGCAGCCAAAGGTGAAGGTGTGAGGGATATTTGTCGTGCCACCTCCTCCCCTGCCCTCCCCCCACCTTTCCCTCAATTCTCCATTCAAACAACCTTGAACAGCAATATGGATTCATCATAATAAACTAAATTACATTTCGTGTCTTGTTCATAATGATCCGTTTGACTCTGGAACAAAACTTACTGCAAGTCTGAAAGAGTTATTAAGAATCATTAACAGGGTTTTCACAATTCTCTATAGCCGACTAAAAACAAGAGTCCTCACCAGGTATGTTTACAAGACTGTACAATATAAGAACAAGTTCCCTTACCTGCTTACCAGGTATATTTACAATACTATAAAATATAAGAACAAGTTCCCTTACCTGCTTACCAGGTATATTTACAATACTTTACAATATAAGAACAAGTCCCTTACCTGCTTACCAGGTATATTTACAATACTTTACAATATAAGAACAAGTTCCCTTACCTGCTTACCAGGTATATTTCAAATACTTTACAATATAATAACAAGTTCCCTTACCTGCTTACCAGGTATATTTACAATACTATACAAAAGAACAAGTTCCCTTACCTGCTTACCAGGTATATTTACAATACTTTACAATATAAGAACAAGTTCCCTTACCTGCTTACCAGGTATATTTACAAGACTGTACAAAAAGAACAAGTTCCGTTACCTGCTTACCAGGTATATTTACAAACTGTACAAAAGAACAAGTTCCTTACCTGCTTACCAGGTATATTTACAATACTGTACAAAAGAACAAGTTCCTAACCTGCTTACCCAAGGTAATAGTTTACTAATACTGTACAAGCTAAGGGCAAGAGGCCTTTCAAGGTACATTTACAACACTGTACAAGAGAAGAAGAAAAAGAAGAAGAAAAAGAAGAAAAAGAAGAAGAAGAAGAAAAAGCAGAAGAAGAGTCCTCAAATGGTACACCCATCAAGGATGGGTGATGGGAAGGAATGGCATTTGATAGGACAAAAGGATGATAGGATAGCATAACAATCTCAATGAAGGCTTGAAGTACCCCACACCATAATGCTGTGATGTCATCTCGTTGACAACACTGTACATCCTCCTTTCCATTCCACACGCTCCCAACTCGAGCAACAAATGTATAAAATAAATTTCCAAGGTATCCTCGACACCCCACCTCAAATGGCTGGCAAGAAACTCGCCAACCCTTCTCCCGACACTCCGCCTCCAGCTCACTTTTCTGTACTTTCCTCTCTTCCTCTCGTGCACCTCCTCCATGTTCTCTTCCCAAGGTACTGCCAATTACCCAAAGATGACCTGCCTTGTTGTGCCTAACCAGATGACAATGTCAGGCCACAACCTTGTCCCACAGATCTCCTCCGGGAATACCATTTGCAGCTTTCGGTCCGCCACCACCTGGCAATCACAAGCATTTGGCAGACCTCTTGCCTTCCACCTCCTCCGACTGCGTCTTACCACCTGGCCCTTTTTCACAAACAACACCTCTATCCCATAGGCCTCCTCCTTATTCTCCACTCCCCTCTCTATCGATCTCATCGCCTCTTGTTGCACCATCTCCACTCCCACCGCCAACACTTGATTGTGCCATCATCTCTATTCTCTACCTTCTTACTGCCAATGCGACTGAGCATGCACTCAGTGCATGCTGCATTGTTCCCAAACCTCCACACCAAGACCAGCTCTCTTCCTGCTACAACCCCCACACCCTCAAGTTCGCTTGTGATGTAAGCACATCATACATTGCCCGTAACAGGAAATTCAAGTGTTGACTCCATCCTCCAAATCTGTTGACACTTCAACGTCCTCGCCTGCACACCCTCCCACTGAGTCCAGGCACCTTGCTGTGCCTGTCTGACTACCTTCACATATCTCCTCTCTTTCTCCTTTCTTCTCACCTCCCTCTCCTCGGTTAATGATGTTAAGGGAAATCGGAGTTTTCCATCCACATAAAAAGCAATATTCGTCAAATAGCCTGACACTCCCAACACCACCTCCTCACAAACCCTGGAACTGGAATGTATAAATAAATAAATAAATTTATTTCTTTATATCATCGTGTGTGACCAAACGTATGACATAACACACTTCTTAAACGTGTTAATTACAGCCAACTCCCAGTTTGAGAACGAGTTATGTTCCTGGACCTCGTTCTCAAAGCGAAATGGTTCTCAAACTGGAGCACAACAGAATTTGATTGAAACCAACATACGTATATACCACCATATTAATAGGTAAGACAAAGTAAATACTGTACATAACAACTATACATGCATATGGACATAAAACAGGACTTAAATCAATCAAAATGTACATCAATCGGCCATTCCTGCGGACGGAAAGGACGTTCTTTGAATGAAGCGGATGTTCTCAAACCGAGAGTCGTCTGTGCAGTGTTTGTTTTCTGAAACAGACTGCCAACTGCACTTTTTACAACCCAAAATACCACATGAACCTCACCGTGCTTTACATGAAGTCATCATTTTAGCTCAAATATATCGAACACACAAAGCTCATTCAAACCACTCACTGATTCACCGACTCACTGACTGACTGATGTTAATGTTCAATACCTTCCGGGTGATGTAAAGAGCTGAAATTTCGCGTGCCGACGGACATCGAAGCCGATACAACGGCGGAAATCACAGAACCGTCGGAAAGCATCTGTAAATGAAAATAATAAGTGCAGCCTTGTGCTCACTGTGGGTTAGTGACTTTAGACAATGGACTTTAGACAATGGCAGGTCATGCTGCCACTGCTGCCATTTATCATGTACGTACGTACGAAGCACTGTTCGTTATTGCTTACAATGTGTCAACATACCCCACCAATAAATATAAATAAAAGCAACCTGGACACAATTATTGCATCTCTTTCACAGAAATCTGTCTCAAAGTGAAAATCTCCTCGAGGATCCATCGACAGTGTAAAGTGACATTTATTTCCTGCCACTCAGGATTTCACCCCGAGCGTGACCCAACACTTTCTTGCTTATATTTCAGTCGCCTGTCAAGACATTTATATTTGGCGACTCAACAAATTCTGTGCTGGCAAGATAGCCCGGAGGTAAGTGCACTCGGCTTTGCCTGGGTTTGAATCCCGATATTCCAGCTGAAAACTGCGTCCATGATCACAGTTGAACCTTGGCTGTTTGAAGGCAGGATATGGAGCAACAAAGGAAGCATTCTGCCAGATGACACTGTTAAAGGGCAGCATCATGATTTTCGGGGCAATTTACATATTACATACACATCGATGGAAAACTTTTCAACGAACCCTCCCCTCCCTCACCTGCATCCAAACCTTCCAGTCTCCATTTCCTTCCCAGCTGCACTCTTTCACCCTCCTTGTATTATACGTGAAAGACGTGCTTTTAGACGGCTGTTCGTTTAACCATCTCGCATTTCTGATTTGCTGGATATAAAAATGAGCTTTTCTTGAAGAGCTCGTTTCGTTTCTTAACATTGCTGAAAAATTGCTCTCTGTGAGCTTCCAATCCATAAAACAATGAAGGCAAGCCATGCTTGGGGTTTCAACATTCAGACATGTTGATGTCATTAACTTGATTTAAAAAAAACCCCCAAAAAACAGAACTTTAATCCAAAATCTGAATAAACAATGCTTAAAGTGATGTTTTGTCAATACGTTAAGTTTTTCAAGATTGTGAACAACATGCTCAAGAGACTCTCCAAAATAAAAATGGAATGGGAAAATAATTATACGTTTATTTATTCATCAAGGAGGGGCATAAATGCAGATCCAATGGCGTATGGTTTTATTGTTCATAAGTGAAATAATAATAACAATAAAAAGAGCAATCAGAGGTTGCAGACCCTCGCCAGGACTTCTTTACTGTGGTGCATTTTTGTGCGGCGTTTGTGTTCTGGTGTGTGACGTAATTAATAAGAGACATAACTGGAAATGCCGCTTTGTAACTGCTGGCAGTGATGACCGGGTACCAAGACGTCCCGCTTTGATGCAACTCCCCTTTCATCGACACCTGACCCTGACCTTGACCCTGACCCATGACGTTTATTTTTATTCAATTGAATTTAGAATGGATTAAAATAAATTCAATAAATCAAATGGAAACCAAATGGTACAAGTCCTCATTGGAGTCATCAGAAGGAACCCGAACAAGCAAAAAGCAAAGATGAAATCATCAGGAGGAACCTGGATAGGATTCACATTTCAGCTGCTGCTCCTCTACCCTCAAATCCATCCAGGCACAGCCAAGTGAGCCTTATTTAAAAAAAAAACCCAACAACAACACTACAACAAAAAAAAAAGAACCCATAATCAAAAAATTAAATAATTCTGGCTGCCAGAGCATGCATCCAAACCAAGTTGAAATTTAAAAGGCGTATTCCCCATTACTACAGATCAAAGTATGAAGTTTCATGTCGATTGATTAAGCAGTTCCAGAGAAAACATTATTTAATATTTTTCTTCAATCCAATATGGCTGCCAAACCATGTGACCGACAAATTATTCTGAAACAAACTTGTACGTCCATGGTTGGGCAAAATGTGTTTAAGTTTCCACTCAATTTGTCCAGCTGTTCTGGAGAAAAAGATTATTTTAGGTTTTTGGGTAAATCAAATATGGCTGCCAAACCATGTGACCTATAATGTGATGTGTGCGAACCTTTTGTTCCACGTGGATGGGCGGTCATACTGTATGAAGTTTTACCTCGATCTGTTCAGCCACTTCAGAGAAGAAGATTTTTGAGGTTTTATTTTATTTTAAACAATATGGCAGCCGAATCACGTAACCAGCGACGTCATCAATTCTTTTTCTGTGGACCATTTTATCCCCAGATGAGACTCAACATTTTTCATACTGATCAGATGTAGCGTCCGACATGTGCAATTATGACGTCATAATGAAGGCACCTATAATGTCATCAAAGCAACACACTTATTCCGCATGAGGAGTACTTGCGATGTGCCAAGATTCAATTTTTCCCTTCGTGCGGTTTCAGAGAAAATTTTGTCTCAAATCTGACAAGCGGTTGCGGAGAAAAACATGAAAGTTCTGTGCGGACAAACAAACAAACAGACAGACAGAGAAACGGAGCTAAACGCATTACCCTCTCCTTCGGCGAGGGTAAATAACAGAAATAGAACAGATGAAGCAAAATGGCTCATGTTGTAACTAGAATGGAACTCGGTGGAGCGCATATCTCCGCCAGGCAGAACAGTTTACGCTCCGTTTCCCACTGACAGGCTGGATCTGCATCCGGACATGATCCAAAACCTAATCGGCTTGTTCTTGTCACACACTGAACTCATCCACAACTTTTTGAAATATCATTCTACATATCGAATCTTCACCAAAATCGAATCAACTTGGCCTTTTCACAAACTCAACATGCCCACCAAGTTTGGTACGAATCCGTCCATAACTTTTTGAGAAATCCTGCTCAGACAGACAGATGGACGGACAGACAAATCGGAGTGAAAACGTAACCTCCATTCACCTTCGGTGGCGGTTGTAATAAAACCTCGTAAAGAACAGGTTCATACAAAATAATAAACAAAGGAATATATATATATATAATTTCCAATCATATGCAGCTTGTGGCTGCTGATCTGGGATCGTGGCATCATTGCTGGGAGTGTGGCTGTACCACTGATGCAGTGTCCCCAGGTAGGGTAGAGCAGGGATTTGTAATTTGTTCATGGTGCCGGTGCTGGCTCGCCTGCTCTTTGTGAAAGACAACGTGGGATCTTTAACGTCCTCCAACTAATGCTGGCAGAAAGGACACCAGTTTAACGTCCATCCGAGCGCCGACACACACACACATCGGTGAATAAGCCTGCCTGCGAAATACCATGGTGTCAGTTTATAGCTGGGTCGGGATTCGAAACCAGGCGAGACAGCTCAGAAGCGAGCATGCGTATTTCTCGGTTATCTTGCAAGCCAAGGAATATGTGAATGATGGCTGCAACTCCAGTAGCAAAAGAGATTGGGTAAAAATGTAAAAACAATATACATTACTGTACAGAAATACAACAACCAATGATGCAGATCATCGTAATTACGTGAACAAGCGCATGACCTTCACTGTGTTACACAACAAGCACAACTATTACATGAGCGGTCTTCACCTGCTCACCTTCCCAAAGTCCAGGGTGGACGCTCACCTGGAGCCAATCGTCCCCATACGATCCCGATCGTGGAATCGTCTCCCTGCGTCCATTGTCCCATCCGTGGACATCCACGATCTCTTCTACACGCGATTCTTTCCATTCTGTTCTCTCTGGGACATTGGTCCTCGTTTTTGTGTTCGTCCTCCTTTCCTCCATGCATGTCCATCTCCCAACACCCTTTGGTAGTTTGTGAAGCTGTTGCCCATTGTTGTTTCGCAATTCCATGAGCCTAGACCCTTTAACGTCCTATACAAGAAAAGTTTTAACTCGAATACTCACACAGGATTTCGATTAACGAACGTCATTTCTTGAACATAATCATCAAAATGGAGAGAATTGCACAGCAGATAAAATCGAGGTTTTGTCAAAAGGACAAAGGGTCGGAGAGTGTAACATTTCAGCCACAGAGCGGCCTTCATCGGGGGGGACTACCACGGGCCAAGCTTTCTGGGAGCAACGTTCTTTACGACTCTCCACTTTCTTGTTCTTGTGATTTTGGTGATTTTCAAGTGTCCCGACTAAAAAAACTCTTCCGTCTCGTCATCGTCAGACCCAAGCCAGAAATCAGGCTGATGTCCACTTAATGCCGTCATCACCCAGGTATCTCACTTTCCCTCACCAAACAAACTTTCTTCGGATTATCCCATCATTTGCTGTCAATTTGAGGTCACACTCAATGGCACTTTGGCGGATCACCAACACCTTATGATGTTGAAAAGTGCAACACCTTCTTGCTACCGCCACTGACCAGGCCCGCGACGCAACACGCGTTCAAGTGTCTCCCTTTTCACTGTGCCGAGTGAAGTGAACTTATTCCTTCATTTTCCACAAAGGGAGGTTTTGAGGAAATTGGCAAAGCGTCACGTACGGAATGAAATTCAAACCTCATCTGTGTCGACTCCATGTTACAAACACGTGCCCAAAACAACTTTCTTCCAGGCAGTCGATCCCAGCATGCACACAGATGGCCCACTAGCTTTAGGGATTTTAAGCTAATTATTAATTAATAAGCCAATACTAATCCTAACCCGATGGGTTCACATGTTCAAAAATGTTGCTTAAAACGATGGGCTTTCACAGTTCCCTTGGGGGTCGTTGTCTTTCGAGATATTTCGATGTTGCGTCAGTGACATCAGAACTTGTTCATTCCCCCAACCCCAACCAGACTGCACTGCATCCAATATTTCCTTGGGTTACACTCCACATTCCGAACTGCAAACTGCCAAGTAATGCACGTACACACCTGGGCAGGTGCCTTTGAACATTTTCATGATATAATATGAAACATGTGAGACGTTTGGGAATGGCGAAGGGATAAATAGTGAAGCGGATGATGGGAGTACATTTTATAGAGTGACACTGACAGCACGTGACCGTGTTAACCGGGATGCATGATTAAAATGATGTTCCACATCAACATTTGCTTTGTTTCCCCGTTGGCAAACTGATCGGGAAACGCGAGATAATGCTGTTTGTTGAGCCATAATTGGTATGTACCTACTTTGGTTCCGAAGCAATGTTAAATTTCCTCTCAAAATGCACGTATTGACAAGTTCCATCACGGTTTACAAAGTCAAATAGCAGAGGCCATTTTCTTTATAAAAAAAAAATTCGAATCCCACCAACCCACATCGCCTCTCTCACATTCCGTGTGTTGTGTGTGTGTGTGTGTGTGTGTGTACATGTGTCAGTTTATATGGAAGGGCTTTAAGAGAGTGACGATATCTTGTATAGAGTGGAAAACGTTTTTTAAACATTACCATACACGTCATGGTGATGTTCCCCGGAGGGAGCATGAGGTGTTTGGTCGTGGTGGCCGTGGTGTCCCGCTTTTTGAAGAATATATTTTTAATTACTTAATTTTTCGATTTTTTTTCTTTTTCTTTCCTCCCTTCAATTATTTTTTTTTATTTTTAAATTTAATTCTAAATTTTTTTAAGCTTAAATTATTTATTTCACAATTTAAATTATTAAATACTTTTCAATTTTCAATTATTTCAATATTTTTCAATTATTTCAATATTTCCATTCTTTAATTTTTTTCATTATTAGCTCACCTGGAACGTAGTTCTGGGAGCTTAAGGGATGTGCGTCGTCTGTCCGTCAGTACGTAAACACTTGCAACTTCTTCTGTGAAACTGCTGATGGGATTGTGACCAAACTTGGCTAAAATGATATTTGGTATGTTGCAACTCACAGCATTAAAAAAAAAAACAGTTTGTTCACAGCATTAAAAAAACAAAAAAAACAAGGTCTAAAGGGTCTACCAGGGGTCAAAGTGGGTCCAAGTGTGACTCCCCCCACCCTCTCCCTCCCTCCCCCTCCCCAAAATAGGTATTTGCTTTTTCCTCTAAAACTGACACAATTTTGATGAAACGTGACCACAACCTTCATCGCCCATGATGTACCAAAGTTTGTTCATGACATTAAAAAAAAAAAAGTGTATCAGGGGGTCTGCGAGGTTTGAGTGACTGTTGCTCCTGATCCAGTGAGCTTCAGGATGCTTCTCCCATCTTTAGCTCTCCTGTTCGAACAGAGAGCATAAATAGTATCCGTGCGGCGTGAGCGTGAGCGTGAAAATGTTAAAGTTTTTGGTGCAAGTTATTTTTCCTTTCTAATGTTTTTATCTACCACACTATTTTTAAACGCCCGATATAATATATCGGGCGTATTATGTGATACCGGTCGTCCGTCCGTCCGTCTGTCTGTCTGTCCGTCCCTCCGTTCCTGTCCGCACTCTAACTCCCAAAGTTTTCAACTTTCATGTTTCATATTTGGTACAAAGGTACAGACTGTGGAGACGGTGTGTCGCGACATACGTTCGTCATCTAAAGTGGTTGCCATGGCAACCAGGATGCTGTTTTCCATCCGTTCCTGTCCGCACTCTAACTCCCAAAGTTTTAAACTTTCACGTTTCATATTTGGTACATAGGTACAGACTGGGAGACGGTGTGTCGTGACATACGTTCGTCATCTAAAGTGGTTGCCATGGCAACCAGGATGCTGTTTCCATCCGTTCCTGTCCGCACTCTAACTCCCAAAGTTTTCAACTTTCACGTTTCATATTTGGTACATAGGTACAGACTGTGGAGACAGTGTGTCGCGACATACGTTCGTCATCTAAAGTGGTTGCCATGGCAACCAGGATGCTGTTTCCATGTAGTAGCACAATTCTGTATATACCTTCTTGTTTGGGCGTATATTTGCTCACTTGCGCTCTTGTTACTGATTTCAATATACAAATACATATATTGCT
The DNA here is from genome assembly GCA_035128595.1 of Eptatretus atami. Classification (NCBI taxonomy): domain Eukaryota; kingdom Metazoa; phylum Chordata; class Myxini; order Myxiniformes; family Myxinidae; genus Eptatretus; species Eptatretus atami. The sequence continues at coordinate 12,474,376 of CM068953.1, read as the reverse complement.
TAAAATTATTTGGATCAGACTTCACTGCAATGCTTTATAAAAATATTAATTATTATTAGACGAGTCTTTTTAAAAACGATAAATGTATAAACAGGCGAGCATTTTGCTTTGACACCAACTCGGTTATGGTTCCTATAGGGAAGAATTAAGTGTTTTAAGTCTTGGTGTCTGTGGTGTCGCTTTGTGGAACAAAAATACGTTTGTTTTCATTATGAGGCAATCGGCAAAGGCAGAAACCGTCAGCAATCTCCGATCGCAGCCCTCTTGTTGACAAACGCTCCAAGATTATTGCAAGTGACGTGTCAAACACTATGCGAGTTTGTTAATGGAGTTTGTTTCTCACAAAACTAAAAGACCACTCGAGGCAAGGGAGAAAGAAGGAGCCTTTAAAAGTTACTCTTAAAATAAAAATGTAAAAAAATATTGAATTATAGGAGGTTGGGAAGTGAAAAGCAAGTGGAGAGTTAATTTCAGAGCAAAGCGGTTCAAGGGAAGAAATCGGAGCAATAATACTCCATTCTGGATACACCAACAGTACAGCGATGTAGTAGTAGCAAAGTAGCAAAGATGTAGCAGTCGCATTATGCTAGTAGCAAAGCGTCACATTTAAACACAGGTATTGGACTATTATAGCGATCAATGCAGAAAGACAACTGGGACATCGTCCGTTGAAGTATCGCGAAATGAGGTTGCGTGGAAGCAACTGACAGCTTTATGATGTGAAAGTGCCTTGAGAGACGAGTCCAACTGCTGATCGATGGGATTAACAACTCAATGGTGAATCCTATTTATATCAGAGTGAGATGCATTCCACTTATTGTTGACTTAATCATGACAGAGCAAGGCAAAGCTAAAACACAGTACTTAAACATAACGCTAACAGCTCGGTTAACCTCAGTTTAAACATAACTCTAACCCCAAGGTTAACCTCCGCTTAAACACAGCACTAACTCCAAAGCTAACCTCAGTTTAAGCTGTTAGGGGAAGGGTAAGCAGTGGGTCAACTTCAGCTCCAACTGTATATTCAAATGTACAGTGAAGTAAAAATTGAATGGATTCTGATTTTAAATGCCCCTCGAGTGCACTCCCCACTGCCCTCCCTCTTCCACTCACTCCAGCCACCAGAACACTCACTCACCACCTGTTTCAACCTCCCACCCCCTCCACCCCCCCCTTCCATAGCACACCCACCACCCACTTTTCCCCAAACACATTCACCACCTATCATGCTGTATCATGCTATTTATCATGCTATGAAACATCATCGGTTTGTGAATAACCAACCCATCCACCCTCAGAGCAGAAATTTTATTTACCTGGATGACGTGTGCATCACAATAAAGCACAATATACTGCGCAGGTGCAATATTTTACTTCTGTTGCCCTGACCAACTTGTCAACATACCATGAAGATAGTCACTTGCTTGCAAACCCAAACACAACTCAAGTCTGTGCCTTCGACTGAACAAAATCTTTTCTCGACTTCTTGTTAATGCCCCCAAAGCGCTATCAAAAGTACGGGCCCCAAATGTACAGGGTGTATGACAAGTCAATCCCCAATTTTAAATTGTTGTAACAGTTTTATTCATGAACCGATTTCAATTAAACAAAATGTAAATTATAGAGAGTCCAGTGAGGATTTATGCACAACTCTTTAAACTTCCACATATTCTGCAGCACTGTCAACACATTCCCTTAATCGGACTGGCACAGCCGCTTCCGCTGATCGAAACATGTTTTCAGGAATGTTGGTGAGAACATTGGTTTTTCTTCTCCATGATGTTCGATTAGATTTTTTTTTTTTGGTTTCATGCTATTGGACACTTTCTTTTACATTTTGTTTCATTAAAACCGGTTCATAAATAAAGCTGTTCCAATAATTTAAAATTGGGGATTGACTTATCATACACCCTGATATATCGATACGACGAAATGGCAATGTGTGTGTGGGTGTGTGTTTTTGTAAGCTTTTCACTTTCCTCACTCACTTTATCGAATGCCTGTCCCATCATAGCTAAGAATCGCTGTATACATCACTTTTGTGAGTGCTATAGTTTTCAAATTATGAGCTTGGAGTGATTTCATGCATTATATGATACAATTTTCCACGATCTACTCGCACGGACTAATTAAAGTATATCATTGAAATATTATTTCGGTTTTGAGGATCGGATATTGTCCGGACTAAACTTGTGTCGAAATCTGCAGTGAAACCTGAATTATGTAAATAAATTTTTTAAAGTCTTACAAGTAAGCCGATATACCGACTTACTTTAAGCAAGCAAGGTATGTGCCCTCCTCTGTACGTACACAAGACAATATGAAATTTCAAAACCATTAAACTTATCTTTTTCTACTGTTTGGAGAATTATATTGCGTGAACAAAAAAGTTTGGGAATGTAACAAAATTAACGAGCTTCAATGAGCTGTATGATTTAATGCATTCATTGCAAGACCTTGTGCCCTGTCCCCCAGAGGGACTGCATATTCAAAGCGTCTGCCAGATCTGCGTCCATATTTTTGGAGGTTTTACGAGGTGCTCCACAGGGAATCAAAGCAAATCTGGTAAAAAAATACGGATGTTAAAAAAAAAGAAAAATTCATAACGTTTGCGCGGACCGCAAACCGATGCACCACATGACACGTGCACAGATGAGCAGACAACATGGCGGATTATATATCTGCAATAGATTATGTCACAGGCGATTGAACTTTGCGATGTCTCCAGGGTTGTTCTACATTCAGCAGCAACTCTTGTGGATGAAGGGTCGTTCTAAAACTGCGTGCGCAGTGAAGACCGGCTTCAAAGTGAAAAGGATCCGACACAGGATGCAGCCACAGCCTGGCCAGCCGTTCCTTGTCAACCATTCAGTTGGAGTGCTTGCTTGAGTGCTTAAGCCACTTGCCTTGAGTCAATATCGATATCACGCCACGTCATTCTGAGCAAGTCATTCACTCACTGCGAACGCTTTTTCCATGCCACGTCATTTAGAGTGAGCGGTCCGTGCTCCGCCGTCCTGAGCGAGCGGTCCGTGCTCCGCCGTCCTTGAGGAGAGCGTCCGCGCTCCGCGTCCTTGACGCGCAGCGTGTTCATGGGTTCCCGCCGGCTCCGCCTCCTGAGCGAGCGGTGTCGGCTCCGCCGTCCGACCCCGTCCTCAGCGAGCGGTCCGTGCTCCGCCGTCCTGGACTGCGAGCGGTCCGTGCTCCGCCGTCCTGAGCGGCGAGCGGGCCGTGCTCCGCCTCCTGAGCGACGGTCCGTGCTCCGCCGTCCTGAGCGAGCGGTCGTCCGTGCTCCGCCGTCCTGAGCGAGCGGTCCCGGGCTCCGCCTCCTGAGCGCGTGGTCCGTGCTCCGCCATCTGAGGCGAGCGGTCCGTTCTCCGCCGTCCTGAGCGAACGGTCCGTGCTCCGCCGTCCCTGAGCAGCGGGTTCGTGCTCCGCCGTCCTGAGCAGCGGTTCGTGCTCCGCCGTCCTGAGCGAGCGGGTTCGTGCTCCGCCTTCCTGAGCGAGCGGTTCGTGCTCCGCCGTCCTGAGCGAGCGGTTCGTGCTCCGCCGTACTGAGCGAGCGGTTCGTGCTCCGCCGTCCTGAGCGAGCGGTTCGTGCTCCGCTGCCCTGATCGAGCGGTTCGTGCTCCGCTGCCCTGATCGAGCGGTTCGTGCTCCGCCATACTGAGCGAGTGGTTCATGCTCTCCCATACTGAACGAAAGATTAACTTTTGTGCTACCTTAACAAAGGTTGTCAAAGAGTTTGACTCGCACGTCAGAAAAGCGCTACCTGACCAGCTGCAGAGGAACACCACAGCATCTAGTCTGGCGACTGGGTCGCTATTTGAACATCAAGGATGCTAATGAACATCCAGGTGTTCAGGCGGAGTAACGCATTGAAGGCACATTGGACTGGACCACATCAGGTATTATTGGTCACCAACACAGTTATCAAGTGCAAAGGTAACATTCACACATCTCATTGCAAAAAGCATACAGAAGTGTAGGGAGAAGAAATGAGGTCTGCAGTGGGAAGACGTTACCAGAGGCGGGGTGGTATGATGACATATCTAGCAGTGCTTTTGATTAGCACGTGCATAATTGTGATAATATGGATGATAACAGACAGTGAGGGTATTATGGGAATACCATGGAGAGCAGAATGCTTGGTCGAGAGCAGGGGAAACAAAGGAAGGATTATGGCTGGGAATGCAGAGAAGAAGGTAAATATCGGGACCAATTGCATGAGATAGGCGTGTATGGGACAAACACCTATATGACCCTTCCATATAATTATGCACCCCGTGTCACACGGAA
>CM068953.1:12444471-12458282 GCA_035128595.1 Eptatretus atami | reverse complement strand
AAACAGAGAGAAGTAAACAATTGAAAATTCACAAGAGACAGGACATCTAAGTGAATGAGAAAGCACTTGTTGATCCCATGTGGAGCCAACATGCCGATCCTGCAGATAAGGTTTTGCTCTTTGACACGAGCCTTCACCAGCAAGTGCAGCTCTTAATTTTACATCTCAACAGTGTCTTCACTCAAAGTCAACTATTAACATTCCAAAAAAGTCTGCACTTCAGCCAATTTCATGGGTGTAACATGATGCAGAGAACAAAAGTTGTTCCGCCGACTCACCATTGGGTCCCGCTCCCCACCGACAAGACCTTGCACAGCTCCATCACTCAGTGACAAGACACGCACGGAACTGCTTTCGCTGTCAGCCACGAAGAGGCAGGGTCCGTGTACGCCCTGCCCAAGGCTGATGCCTGATGGTTGAGCGAAGCCAGCCTTATGCGGGTACACGTTGTTCCGATTCTCTTCTCTTCCACTCCCGGCCACGCAAACGCATGTACCACTGTTAACTTTCCTGTACACGGAAAAACAAGGAGTTGATACTCCAGTTCCCCCACCTCTTGGGTGCTATGAGGAATAGATCTGGGTCATATTCAAGCTAAATCTTGAACGGTTTTTGAAATATCACGTGCACAAGTCCAGTTACCGAGATGGTTGCCATAGCAACATAATTCAGCCCATCACCGCCGTGATCTTATCAGTTTGAGATAATGTCATGAGGAATTAGATATCTGTAATACGAAAACTAAATGTTCAGCGTTTTTTTTGAAATATCGTGTACACAAAACCACATGGACAGATGATCGGTCGGTCAGTCGGAGGGATGGGTGGAGCTCATTTTAATGTTCCCCGTCTCCGACCTTGTCGGGGGCAGGGGACAAAAACATGTATGTTTTTACGTGTTCAGGTCTTCATAGACCACAGCGATGCTGGGTGGTTTTGCATCAAGATTACAACCGAAAGTCCAGCGGATATGTGAAATATATGAGAGTATCGTGCACTTGAGACAAGCTTGACATTTGGCATACAGGTGGGGCACATATCTCGGAATTTTCTTATCTCTAGGGCTATCGCAGATTTGTTCTATTACGACTGTGATGGCCCATTTCCAAGATGGATACATACTAGTGTGGCAAAGGGCCATCTGAAGTATTTCGGTACCTTGGATCATCTCTCTGTAATCTATATATTGGAGATTTCTGTGTAAGGAGGACATCCGAGTTACTCCACTGCCCAGCCAATTGAAGACGTGGTACAGATGGAGCAGATTACAAGACCAATGCCACAATCTCATGTATTCCAACAATAATGATTGCTTGCCAACACCAACACAATTGTGACATTTTGATGATGGTGACGGCATTGAGGCAACATTGCAGCATCACAAGGCCAAATATCATGACTCCTGCAGACTGAAGTTTAACAAAAAATACACTTCAATGTGCAGAGAAAACGAAATTACTTGGAGAAGACAGTGCAGACGTCCTCAAGAAGTCCACATGTCAAAGGTTAGGACTGCAATCACCCTCTTCGACTGCAACAAGTCTTTTGTGCAGCGAAACTGATGCAGTGGAACCATCGTGAGAAGCCTCAGCATTTGACCTTGATGTCCGTCTCAGGAAACGTGCTCTCAAACTCGAGGATAAGCCTCTGTTGCCAAAACGAAGTGCTGGAGACTTGATTGCCAAACCTGTACAGTCGCAGACTGAAACAGCTTGGGACCAAACTGACTGGATATGTTCACTCAACCAGGCTGAATAATTGAATCCTGGCCTATTGTCCAGACATGGTAGCCCATATGCAAGGCAAAGATGTGGTCCTCGTTAGCAATCAGGATCTTGGCTATGCCCCGCTAAAAGCAAATAGATGTGATGCTGACAGCGATGCTGTTCATCTTGCAAGGGCTGCAAACATAGACCGCAGAGACATGTTCATAATGAAAACAAGGTTGAGTGGCTCATTTGACAACCAGTGCCAGAAATAATCTGTGCCAAATTTACTTTTGCCACGAGTGTCTATGATTCTCAGTGGCCCAAACATCAAAACACCTCAGTCAGCTCTCACCCTCTCAAAACTGTTAATGTTCAACAGTTCTCTACGCTGTCAGGAAACAGCTACAACTGCATTTGCATGACAAGGCACAGCCAAAAACATGAAACACCACTGCCTGTGTATCTAGGAGTGATGGTCCTCACAAAGACTCACAAGTGTGATCTACTAGACACGATGTTTAACCTGGGACTGTTCACCTCATAGGACTGGGTGCTGAACATCTTCATTGACCTGGGAAATAAGAACTGTCAACACCATGACATGGAGAAAGCCATCTGTCCTCCACTGCTCAGGTATGGCCTCTTCACTACCGCTGCAATAGACAATATCGACCAGAACCAAAGCTCGACAAGTATGTGTGACTCATTTCATGGAACTGGAATATCCCTGTTAAATGACGAGGTCAGTGGCGTGCAGTGGGAAATTTGTAGTACTAGTGATGGATGATACCAAGGTTGTTGCCAAGAAGACTCTGGCACAGCTACCAGTCATACACCATTGTACCTCATGTTTCCCTGCATAGAAAAGACCAAGCTCCAGAAAGAATACAGGTAAAATATGAATCCCTTCCAGTTTGAAGGCAGGTACATGAAATGAAGGAGGAGGGAGAAAGTAGTTTGGAAATGAGTTTCTCAAGGTTGATGAAAACAAAGTGGAACTGTTCTCCTTCCTGGCAACCCGTGCTGGAGTCATGAACACCAACAAACAAGTCATCACCACACATCGCTCTGCCATCCTCGGTACTCAGCCCCGAGAAGTGTCAGGTCTTGCTCCATGTAACCACAAGGTGTGACAGTCTCATTATTCAGAGGTCGGGGAATGAAGACTGCATGAAACACAGAGAAAGTCTACAATAAGGTCAAACTGGCATTTTCTACTTTGTGTGATACCCAGAGTTCCTTGATGTGGGAACAGTGGAGCCCAAACAAAGCTCTTCACTCATAAGGGTAGAATGCTCAATGGTCTTTCCCCAACAAAGGCAGCACTCGTCCAACACATAAGGAGGGCCGCGCACCAGGTTGGTCACAGCTGGGTCCACACAATTATTGCAACTCCCGAGCTTCCATCTCCAAGTGAATGGTGGTGGAACAGAGTGATAAATGTTGTTGACCAGCAAATTTCCTATCCACATTTGTCTTCTTCCAGAAGATGGAAAAGCATGTCGGGAACTCATGCGTTGCAGCTGCAAGAAGGGCTGCAAGGAACATCGCAAATGCCTCAAGGCAGCTATCGAGTGCACTGCTCTTTGTAAATGTGGTGGAGAATGTGCACAAACTTGACCCGTCTTTGAAAGAAACTGCAACAAAAGTACTCTACAACCTGCTCATGGCAAAGAAAAATGTTATTACATCGTCTGCAGTGCACACTTTCAATTAAGGAGAAATTACATTGTTGACACCTGATAAACACCAAACATATCATGAGTATGGTCTTTGATTTAATGTACAAAGTTAATAAACGAAAAGCAATACAACTTTATGGGCAAAATAGGTGGGAATGGCAGCCAACTTGGTAAATGGCAGCCAATGGTGCCCCAGTATAAAAAACAAAAACCCCAAAAAAACCCATCTTCCTATGGATATGTCCTAGCTCTGTGCCAAATTTGATGCTTGTATCATAAAGTGTGCAATCCATTCATACATCTGAAGGGTTATGAGCAGTCTGATTGGTTACTTTAATTAATAGACAGACCAAGAAGGCAAACTCACAAACTGACCAAAAGTTTATTGACAAAGTAGTAATGATAATAATTGCAATAATAATAATACAAATAACAATAATAACTAGAAGGGCACTCCATGGAGCGCATACCTCCGCCAAGCTGATTAGTTTACATTTTGTATCCCACTGATGTGCCGGATCTGGATTCGGACGTGAAGTAAAATTTAATCGGCTTGTCCTTGTCACCGAACCAACTCATCCACCAAGTTTTGTCTGAATCCGTCCATAACTTTTTGAGATATCCTGCTATATGTCGTTTGAGCCCGAACACTCAATGGTGAAAAATCACTTGAAAAAATTCTCAGATCCGGATCCGGATTCGAATTTTCACAAAAATCGAATCAATTCTTCCTTGTCACATACACAAGCTCTCCACCAAATTTCGTCCGAATCTGTCCACAACTTTTTGAGATATTTTACTCCCAAAGACAGCCAGACAGGGATGAAAACATAAGCTCCGTCCACCTTCGGTGAGAGGAGCTAAAAATAGGACGACTGGATCTGCAGCTTATCTGGGCCCTGGCCTAATGTTGTAACCCAAATTTGGTGGCATTGTGACTGGTGGGTCTGGAGAAGAAGATTTTTGAAGGCATTTACCCGACCGCCATTTTGACACCCTTTCGGTCACAAAATCAGCATGGCCTCCAAAATTGAACATCAGGATCCTGTCCTTATGCTGTAACCCAAATTTGGGAGGATTCTGACTGGTGGGTCTGGAGAAGAAGATTTTTTGAAGGAATTTACTAAGTCGGCCATTTTGACCTACTTAAAGTCACGTGACTGGAACGAGCTTTACAATCCCCATAACCAGGCAGGAGCGGAACGTTGCTCCCAAATTTCAGCCAGATCGGTCCAGCTGTTTGGCCGGAGAAGTCGAAATAGGAGACGGGCGGATGGACGGACGGATGGTGCATGATGACAATACCTTATCTGGAATTTAAATTTCAGATAAATTAATAATAAATTTTTTTTTTTTTTAAACCAAATCCCCATGTTTCCCATCTCAAGCAAGTTTGAAAGATGGCAAAAAGTTCCACCAGGAATGACCCAATATTAAAATTTGAGTAATTGTTTCCCCCCCCACCCCATTTTGACCCATGATCCCTTGCGGGACCCATGAACCAGGGGGTCAAATACAAAAAAAATCGTTAAATGTTTCATTTGCCCCCCAAAGTTGATTGCATACATAAAATTTCATTTTAAAATGTTTTAAAATGTGCCTGTAATTGTATTTTGGGGGGTTTGACCTTTTGACCCCACCCCAAGGGAGGAAGCCAAAAATCACATTGCTCTTGCACCTTCTTGCCATGTGGTGATCATAACTACCTAGTTTGGTGACTTTCTGCACAACCGTTTAGGAGGGGATAGTGTGACGGGCAGACAGACAGACTGAGCTCATTTACAATATCCCCTATTTTTTTCTAAACAGATAAAAAGACTCACAAAAGTTACAAGGCCGACGGAACCTCAATACAACTACGTCTAATACGAGAGTGAAGTCGATCGCACGCCATCGCAAATTCCCAAGATTCCAACCTGAAGCAAAGTTGAAAGATGGAAAAAGGTCATTCCACCAGGAATGACCCAATATCAAATTTTGAGTTTAAAAATTTTGACCCCAGTTATCGTACTGTATGTCCTCATCTCCTGAGGCATGATCCGGAGGTTAAATCCCCCCAAAAAATCGTAACATATTTAATGTTTCTCCCAATGTTGATTGCATCTACAAAGTTTCATTTAAAAATGTTTTAAAATGTGCCCGTAATTCCATTTTTCGGTATTTGACCTTTTGACACCACCCCAGAGGTCTCAAAAAATGACAATGCTCTTGCACCTTCATGCCATGTGACGACCCTAACTCCCAAGTTTGGTGAAATTCTGCAAACCATTTAGGAGTAGATAGCATGATGGACGGATGGACACAGAAAGACAGAAAGATAAAGCCTTTTGGAATATCCACTGTTTTTTTTTCAAAAAGCATGGGGATAATAAAGCATGTGTCCCTAAAAGCTTTGTGATCATTTCATTCCTCTACAGTCACGGATCTTGGAACATCCAGAGGGAAAGGTTCGTGAAAAAGAGGGAAACAAATTAACCGCCCCTGATATTAATTCAGCCTGGGAATTCTTCCACAGAAACACTCGATATATCTCGATAATCTCTCTGTCTCTGTCTCTGTCTCTGTCTCTGTCTGTCTCTGTCTCTGTCTGTCTCTGTCTCTGTTCTGTCTGTCTCTGTCTGTCTCTGTCTCTCTGTCTGTCTCTGTCTGTCTGTCTCTGTCTGTCTTGTCTGTCTGTCTCTGTTCTGTCTTGTCTGTCTCTGTCTCTGTCTGTCTCTGTCCTGTCTCTGTCTGTCTGTCTCTGTCTGTTCTCTGTCTGTCTCTGTCTGTCTCTGTCTCTGTCTGTCTCTCTGTCTCTGTCTGTCTCTGTCTGTCTCTGTCTCTGTCTGTCTCTCTGTCTGTCTCTGTCTGTCTCTGTCTGTCTCTGTCTCTGTCTGTCTCTGTCTGTCTCTGTCTCTTCTGTCTCTGTCTGTCTCTGTCTGTCTCTGTTCTGTCTCTGTCTGTCTCTGTCTGTCTCCGTCCGTCTCCGTCTCCGTCCGTCTCCGTCTCCGTCCGTCTCCGTCCGTCTCCGTCTCCGTCCGTCTCCGTCTCCGTCCGTCTCCGTCCGTCTCCGTCTCCGTCCGTCTCCGTCTCCGTCCGTCTCCGTCCGCTCTCCGTCTCCGTCCGTCTCCGTCCGTCTCCGTCCGTTTCCGTCTCCGTCCGTCTCCGTCTCCGTCCGTCTCCGTCTCCGTCTCGTCGTCCGTCTCCGTCTCCGTCTCTCCCGTCTCCGTCTCCGTCTCTCCGCTCCGTCTCCGTCCGTCTCCGTCCGTCTCCGTCTCCGTCTCGTCCCGTCTCCGTCTCGTCTCCGTCCGTCTCCGTCCCCGTCTCCGTCTCCGTCTCGTTCTCCGTCCGTCTCCGTCTCCGTCCCGTCTCCGTCGTCCGTCTCGTCTCCGTCCCGTCTCCGTCCCGTCCCCTCTCCGTCTCCGTCTCCGTCCGTCTCCGTCCCGTCTCCGTCTCCGTCTCCGTCTGCCGTCCGTCTCCGTCTCCGTCCGTCTCCGTCTCCGTCTCGTCTCCGTCCCCGTCCCGTCTCCGTCTCCGTCTCCGTCCGTCTCCGTCCCGTCTTCCGTCTCCGTCTCCGTCCGTCTCGTCCCGTTCTCCGTCTCCGTCTCCGTCCGTCTCCTCCCCTCTCCCGTCTCCGTCTCCGTCCGTCTCCGTCCCGTCTCCGTCTCCGTCTCGTCGTCTCCGTCCCGTCTCCGTCTCCGTCTCCGTCCGTCTCCGTCCCCGTCTCCGTCTCCGTCTCCGTCGTCCGTCCCGTCTCCGTCTCCGTCCGTCTCCGTCGCTCCGTCCGTCCGTCCGTCTCTCCGTCCCCGTCTCCGTCCGTCCCCCGTCTCCGTCCGTCCCCGTCTCCGTCCGTCCCCGTCTCCGTCCGTCCCCGTCTCCGTCCGTCCCCGTCTCCCCGTCCGTCCCCGTCGTCCCCGTCTCCGTCTCCGTCTCCGTCCGTCTCCGTCTCCGTCTGTCTCCGTCCCCGTCTCCGTCCCCGTCTCGCGTCGTCCGTCCCCGTCCGTCCCCGTCTCCGTCCGTCCCCGTCTCCGTCCGTCCCCGTCTCCGTCCGTCCCCGTCTCCGTCCGTCCCGTCCGTCCCCGTCTCCGTCTCCGTCCTCTCCGTTCCGTCCGTCTCGTCCGTCTCCGTCCCCGTCTCCGTCCCCGTCTCCGTCCCCTTCTCCGTCCCCGTCTCCGTCCGTCCGTCCCCGTCTCCGTCCGTCCGTCTCCGTCGTCCCCGTCTCCGTCCGTCCCGTCTCCGTCCGTCTCCCTCTCCCTCTCCCTCTCCCTCTCCCTCTCCTCCTCCTCTCTCTCTCTCTCTCTCTCTCTCTCACATTCATCCCATCTCGTGTTCAGTTATCTTACCCATCCTCCTGCTCTTGGGACTCAGAATCCTGTGTGAGGGCGTCTGCTTTAAAACAACTTCCATTCGCCTCTGGAAGGCATATCCAACTGAAGGCAACCTCAAATCATTCCACAAATCCTGCAACAAGTGTGTGTCTCCTCTCAGGAGAGGAAGAAAACAACATCTGTCCAATCTCAAGAATGAACTTTAAAATTCTCTCCCTCCTCTAAAACTTGTTGGCATCTTCTTGTCAAGTTTATTTCTGGTGTCTCCCCCTCAATCCCTTCCCTCACTTCAAATGGCACCACAGCCGACTCCCGTCGTGAGAAGGCCGAATGCCTCAATTCTGTGTTTGCTTCAAATTATTTTGTCCCTAATCTATATATATATATATATATCTCTCTCTCTCTCTCTCTCTTCCTGCCTCTCTCTCTCTCCTCTCTCTCTCTCTCTCTCTCTCTCTCTCTCTCTGACTCTCTCTCTCTGACTCTCTCTCTCTCTCTCTGACTCTCTCTGACCTCTCTCTGTCTCTCTCTCTCTCTCTCTGTCTCTCTGTCTCTCTGACTCTCTCTCTCTCTCTCTCTCTGACTCTCTCTGACTCTCTCTCTCTGTCTCTCTCTCTCTCTCTCTGACTCTCTCTCTCTCTCTGACTCTCTCTCTCTGACTGTCTCTTTTCGGCTCCTCTCTCTCTTCTCTCTCTCTCTCTCTCTCCCTCTCTCTTCGACTCTTCTGATTCTCTCTCGTCTCTCTTTCTGACTCTCTCTCTCTCTCTCTCTCTCTGACTCTCTCTCTCTGACTCCTCTCTCTCTGACTCCTCTCTCTTCTGACTCTCTCTCTTGACTCTCTCTCTCTCTGACTCTCTCTCTCTCTGACTCTCTCTCCTCTCTACTCTCTCTCTCTGACTCTCTCTCTGACTCTCTCTCTCTCTGACTCTCTCTCTCCTCTCTCTCTGACTCTTCTCTCTCTGACTCTCTCTCTCTCTCTCTGACTCTCTCTCTCTCTCTCTGACTCTCTCTCTCTCTCGTCTCTCTGACTCTCTCTCTCTCTCTCTCTGACTCTCTGACTCTCTCTCTGCTCTCTCTCTCTGACTCTCTCTCTCTCTCTTCTCTCTCTCTGCTCTCTCTCGCTCTCTCTGACTCTTCTCTCTCTGACTCTCTCTTCTCGACCTCTCTCTCTCTCTCTACTCTCTCTCTCTCTCTCTCTCTGACTCTCTCTCTGACTCTCTCTCTCTCTCTGACTCTCTCTCTCTCTCTCTCTCTCCCTCTCTCTTCTCTCTCTGACTCTCTCCTCTCTCTGACTCCTCTCTCTCTCTCTCTCTCTCTCTGACTCTCGTCTCTCTCTGCTACTCTTCTCTACTCTCTCTCTCTCTCTGACTTCTCTCTCTCTCTCTCTGATCTCTCTCTCTCTCTCTCTGACTCTCTCTCTCTCTACTCTCTGAATCTCTCTCTCTCTCTCTCTCTCTCGTCGACTCTCTCTCTGCTGACTCTCTCTCTCTGACTCTCTCTCCTCTACTCTCTCGTCTCTCTTCTGACTCTCTCTGCTCTCTCTCGATCTCTCTCTCTCTCTCTCTCTCTCTGACTCTCTTCTGCTCTTCTGTCTCTCTCTGACCTCTCTCTCTCTCGCCTCGTCTCTCTCTCTGGACCTCTCTCTCTGACTCTCTCTCTCTCTCTGACTCCTCTCTCTTCTCTCTTTCTGACTCTCTCTCTCTCTGACTCTCTCTCTCTCTTTCTGACTCTCTCTCTATCTTTCTCTCTCTCTCTCTTTCTGACTCTCTCTCTTTCTGACTCCCTCCTCTCTCTCTCCTTTCCTGACTCCCCCTCTCTCTCTCTTTCTCCTTCTCTCTCTTCTCTCTCTCTCCCTCTCTCTCTCTCTCGTCTCCTCTCTCGCTCTCTTCGCCTCTCTCTCACCAAACTGCTCCAGGATTCTGTCTTTTGCTCCGGAGAAGGGGGAAAAGTTTCTGGCAACCCTCAACTCTGACTCTGCAACTGCACCAGACGGCATCAGCTCAAGTGTCCCAAAAACCTGCTCTGTTGCTCTTCAACTTTATCTCTCTGCCTTTTTCACCCTGTTATTTACCATATCACACATTCCATCTGCTTGGAAATCAGCCAACATCACAGCATTACATTAAAAAGTACAAAAACAGATACCTTTAACTACAGACCAATTAGCTTACTTCCAATAATCAGCAAAGTCATGGAATCAATCATCACAGTTGATAGGAAATCTCTTCTAATCTCCCAACAATGGATGGAGGCCCTCAATGTCAAACATGAGATTAGGACCGTCTTTCTGGACATATCTCGAGCTTTTGATGTGGTCTGGCTGCCTGCCCTGCTCTCCAAGCTCTCTGCCTGTGGAATCCAAAGCCAACTCCACTCTTGGATTGCTGACTTCCTCCACTCTCACAGCGAAAATGTGGCTCTCAATGGAACCCTTTCATCTCCTTTTCCTGTCAAGGCTGGAGTATCCCGAGGCAGTGATCTCGGCCCCATATTATTCCTAATATTTATCAATGATCTCACTGACTCTCTGGAAAGTCCTATTTATCTCTTTGCTGATGACTCCACTCTCTGCCGTGACATCCCTCATCCTTCTGACAGATGGGCAGCAGCCTCTTCTTTCTCTTCAGACCTTGACAAAATCCAAACTGGTCAAACACTTGGAATAAGTCTTTCAATCCTGAGAAATCTATCTCTGTCAATGTCTCTGTCTGTCCCTGTCTCTGTCTCTCTCCTGAAAGGACCACACTGCAAATCCTCCCATATACTTTCTCAGCAACCCTTTCAAACAGCTTCAGTCACTCAAAACTCTTGGGTTTCACTCTCAGCCATGATATCTCTTCGGCAAGCCACATTTTTGAAAGTTGGCCTCGAAAGCCAGACGCTGACTGGGTTTCCTCCGTCCTGCCAAATCCGTCCTTGGCACACCTGAGCTCCTCTCCACCTCCAAGGCTTTCGTCCACAGCTTGATGAAGTACGGCCCTCCCCATGGAAAGCAAGGCTTTCAAGATCATTGGAATCTCTTGCAATGAAGCTGGGTCGAAGGGCCGATCACTTTGCCATCGCTGACAGGTCAGTGGTCGTTCTGTCTTCTTCCGCCTCATTTCTAGTCTTGGTCCCTCTGCCCTCTACATGCTTTGTCCCCCCCCCCTCCCTCCAGGTATCTGCAGGACTCATGCGGTCCACCAGCAACCTCCTCCAAGTGAAACTACTGAAATCCAGAACCACTGCTCACCTCCACAAATATGTCCCGCTTTTTTCCCACCTGTGTAACCACCTTCCACACCTCATCAATCTCATTATTTCCTCCAGGTCTTCAGGACCACTGTTCACCACCATCTCAAGTCATCCTCCATCCGAAACCATGATATTTTCTACACCTCTTAAACCACCTAACCCTTCCAAAAATTTTCCTCATGTATCCATCTTGTCCAACCCTTGCATTCTCCCCTACCCCTCATTGTTACCTGCATTCCTTTGTCCGTCTCCGTCTACTTTCTCTCTTCACCCCGCTGTTGGTGTTTCCCCTTTCTTCTGCTGTTCCCTTTGTTATGATGTGGCCTGATCTGTTCTGTGTCCTCGCCCTTCCATGAGGATTGACCATGTATTAAAAAAAAACAAATAAAACTCAAAATTGCCACCAGGATGGTAGCAATCATATTTCATTTTATGTCCCCAGAATACCAGGAAATTTGTTTTTTGTTTTCTTTTTTACTCCGCCACCGAAGTGGACAGGGGAGGAGGGGGGGGGTTATGTTTTCACCTCTGTTTGTCTGTCTGTCTGTCTGTCTGTCTTTGAGCAGGATAACTCAAAAAGTTAGGGAAGGATTCAGCCAAAATTTGGGAGACAGGTTGGGTGTTTTACAAGGAAGAGTTGCTTTGATTTTGGTGAAGATCCAGATCCGGATACAAGAATATTTAAAATTCGAAGCGATTCTTCACTTCAAAACGAATACATAGCACGTTACGGTATTTCAAAACGTTGTGGACGAATTCGGAACGAAACTTGGTGGATGAGTTGGTTCGGTGACAAGAACAAGCAGATTAGATTTTACTGAAGCTACGGAGGCAGATCTGGCCTATCAGTGGTACACAAGAGGTAAACTGTTCAGCCTGGTGGAGGTATGTGCTCTACCGAGTGCCGTTCTATTCTATTCGTTCGTGGAATTATTCATGATTCTTATTGAAGTGATGGAAATATTTGTGATTAATACTTCCCTTTTCTCTTGTGGCGAAAATCTCAGCAATTCATGTCAAATAACCGACTCCGCTTCTGGTCCAGTCTTCCATTCTTGTTCTTCTATATTTTCCCAGGCAAAAATAACATTCCTTTCCTGTAGTAATTCCCTGCAGACTACTGTAGTATATGAGAGTACAACTCTCATATACTACATTTCTAACTGGATCATTTTTGCGTGGGTTATTTTAAATCGATTTCGTGTTGAAGCTCCTTAAATCTTCTTCCTTAGATTGTCATCCGGTTCTCTGCAAGTCTGAAATATGGGGTTCTCAAAAGGGCATCATTCCATTGGGTGTATTTATTTTGAAGAAACAAATTTGATTACCGCCAGGTGTTTAACCATACGCTCCCACAAAGGTGGAACCTAACGACCATCTTTGCGTGCTCGGGGAGTTGGCGATTTTATAAGCTGTCACACTCATAAACACCACCCGGGCTCTCCAGATGAAACGATTTTCAAGGCACAACGGCTACTGCAGCAAAAGGCAGAAATGCCTATTCAGTAGTTTCAAGTCAAAAGCAAGCGTGCGTTCAATGGTAGCATCAAAGGTGCTGCTCGGCCAAAATTTATCGAACTCCGATAAATCTCCGCTACAATGTCTTCTAGGTTGGAGAAAATGCATCTGCGCCTCACAATTAACATCATTTTTCCTCGAGCATCGGGTATCATATTTGAACGCAGCAAAGCAACTGTGTGCCACGTCTGAGATGCTTCCACGCCCAAGTTAATACATGTGACGACGGATTCTGGAAAAAGAAAATGCTCAAAACCTGGTTTTGATGTTGTGCACAAAAATGAGCAGAAGAACCCATAATACAACAGATCTGGAAGGAAAAAAAAAAATTTAAATCATTGTACATCTTTCTTTCAACCAACATCTGTTTATAAAATGTTTTTAAAGCAGAATTAAGTTAATTACATTTAAAAAAAAAATATTCGTTTTAAGTCAGAAAGACATTATTTAGCAGGAATAGTTTATCGTGAAGTTCAAAAATAACAAGCATTGATGGCAATCTTTGTGATCTGGCTTCTGGATTGGCCATGCATGGTGCAGTATTGCAAGAGCGGCTTTTAGCATGCCAAAGTCACCACAGGGAAAAATATGCGATCTGTGTGGGGTCATGATTGGTCAAAGTTTAAAAGTATTATATTAACTAAACAAAACCGCAAATGCCTTCCGAGCACCTCCTGGGGAGGGCAGGAAAAAATTATGCCTTTTGTCTTCGTCCTTAAGTGAAGATGTCTGCACGAACTCCCGCACAGCAAAATGTAAAGCAGAATCCAAGCCCTTGCGTGACTATTCAAACAACCGTCTATTCTTTCTACAATGGAAGCTTCCAAGGGGTTTGACGCAGATGGTAATGCCAAGCATTATTGTAAGCCAACCAGACCAGTCACTTTCAATCAGCAGCCAATTATGCTCAATTTTCAAAGAAGGCCTTTTATAAGCAATATTACAGCACCACTAGCACAACAAACTCAGCAATGATTTATTGGTTACTCTGTTATGTATGGAAATGTCATGACAGTATTTTGATTAGGATATACAATGTATTTCCTTCTGCTTGATGCACATAACATCTTGATGAAATTCAATATCCAATGTCATGGTATTTATTAAGAATAGGGCATTTTGCATTTCCAAACTCCTATAGTTCTTAGGTCTCTACTGCAAACAAAATGGCAACCCATCCAGTGTATCCCCAGCCAGCATACTCGACCTCCACTTGGATAGATGGTAATGTCATACAAGATTCTCCATTGAATTTTAAACAGGGAGTATTAAAAAGTAACAATGCACAATTAACCCATGAGAACTCAACACTACACCTTGAAAACCAAAGATAAGTAACAACTTAGATATGAATAAAGATCG
>CM068953.1:12412530-12434912 GCA_035128595.1 Eptatretus atami | reverse complement strand
GCTAAAGATAAAATAAATATAATAAAATACACCCGTGCGGGAGTGACGGTCATCTCTGCAATAAACTAGACTAATTGCATAAAACATTTGATGTAGATTGCGCATTTAGCACATCTATTCGACTGTTCGATATTCGAGCATTACATTTTTCAGTTTTGACTGTCAAATATACGTGCTTCCACGTAATAACAAATGGAATCGATATTCGATTCTGATAGCTTCTATGACCTAGGCCTATGGCGATTTGCCGATTTGGTGGGGACATTCGGCTATGAGTGGGGGTACCTAAAAAGCTATGCTATGGGCAGGCAGGCGGCCGCGCGGCGGGCGGTAGGCAGATTATATAATAGGAGTCACAAACGAGAGTTAACGAATACCAAGCACGAGAACGACCTTTACAAGCATGAGTTCCTGTTACTAGGGTGTATGTTCTCGGGTCAGGAGGGATTTTTGGCCAACTTTGAAGTCACGTGACGCGAAAACGAAAGCGAATACGAAAATCCGGCCCGACCAAATCTAGATATTGTCCATACATTCATTTGCCACAATCAAATTCAAGATAACTTAAGAAATGTAGGAGGAGATAGATTTTGAAAATCGTCATTTTGCAACTACATGAAGCAGTTTTCGCAAAATTCAGTCAGGTGACGTGTACGTATTCGAAGATATCGTATTCTTTTGAATGGACATGAAAGACAAGGTCATCTGCTATGCAATGACACCATTCACTAACTTTTACCATGCCAGTAGAGCATATATAGCCTCCTGAAGTAGGGCAGTTTTTGCAAACTTTGAAGTCACATGACGCGAAAACGAAAGCGAATATCGAAAATCCGTCCCGACCAAATTTAGATATTGTCCCATACTTCATATGCCACAATCAAATTCAAGATCGCTTGAAAAATGTAGGAGAGAGAGATTTTGAAAATCGTCATTTTCGCATTTTTTGCAACTTTGAAGTCACGTGACACGAAAACGAAAGCGAATATCGAAAATCCCGCCTGACCAAATTTAGATATTGTCCCAAAAATTCATATGCTGCAATCAAATTCAAGATCGCTTGAGAAATGGCGGAGGAGATGAATTTGAAAATCGTCATTTTCGCAACTTCAAAGGCCTCGTGACCTTGACCTGAAAGTCATACCATCGTGTACGTCTCATCGACCTCTATCAGGATCACTACTGACCAGATCTCCCGCTTCAACTTCATTGTGAACGGACGGACGGACGGACGGATCGAAGGACATCGACACCCATATTATTAGGTCATGCTCGAAGAGATGACCTAAAAAGGTAAAATATATCAGGAATATAAAAGGGTAAATATAAAACAAATATAAAAAGTAAAATATGTTATAAATATAAAAAGGTGAAAGATGTTATAAAATTATAACAAAAAAACCCAAACCACTGTGGTTGCACAAGTTAGTGCACTCTCAGTGCCAGTCCAAGCCCGGATAATAGGGAGGGTTGCATCAGAAAGGGCATCCGGCGTAAACCTGCGCCAAATCATTATGCGGATCATAAAACGGATTTCCATACCGGATCGGTCGAGGCCCGGGTTACCAACGACCCCACCGGTACTGTTGGTCAGCAGGGTACCGGTGGAAATTGTGTTATTGCTGGGCGAAGAGAGGAGAAGAGACGGGGAAGGCGTGTCCAGAGGCAGTGGAGAGGAAGAAGGGTAGAAGTGTGGAGGTGAGAGTTGGAACTCTGAATGTTGGGACGATGACTGGCAAAGGGCGAGAGTTGGCTGATATGATGGAGAGAAGAAAGGTGACATACTGTGTGTACAAGAGACAAGTGGATGGGGAGTAAGGCTAGGAGCATTGGAGGTGGTTTCAAACTGTTCTACCATGGTGTGGATGGGAGGAGAAATGGTGTCGGGGTAATCCTGAAGGAAGATTATGTCAAGAGGGTATTGGAGGTAAGGAGAGTGTCTTGACCAAGTGATGAGTGTGAAGTTGGAAATTGAAGGGGTGATGATGAATGTCATCAGTGCATATGCCCCGCAAGTGGGTGTGAGATGGAGGAGAAAGAAGATTTCTGGAGTGAGTTAGATGAAGTGGTGGAGAGTGTATCCAAGGATGAAAGAGTGGTGATGGAGCAGATTTCAATGGGCATGTTGGGGAAGGAAATAAAGAGGATGAGGAGGTGATGGGTAGGTACGGTGTCAACGAGAGGAATGTGGAAGGGCAGATGGTGGTAGATTTTGCAAAAAGAATGAAATCCGGTGGTAAATATGTATTTCAAGAAGAAGGAGGAACACAGGGTGACGTACAAAAGTGGAGGAAAGTGCACACAGGTGGACTACGTCTTAAGTAGGAGATGCAACCTGAAAGAGATTAGAGACTGTAAAGTGGTGGCAGGGAGAGTGTAGCGAGACAGCATCGGATGGTGGTTTGTAGGATGATTTTGGAGGTAGGTTAGGAAGAGAGTGAGGGCTGAACAAGGACCAGATGGTGGAAGCTGAAGGAGGAAGATTGTTGCGTGACATTCAGGGAGGAGGTGAGACAGGTGTTGGATGGTGGTAAAGAGGTGTGGGATGATTGGGCAACTACTGCAGAAGTGGTGAGGGAGATAGCTAGGAAGGTACTTGGAGTGACATCTGGACAGAGGAAGGAAGATAAGGAGACTTGGTGGTGGAACGAGAAGTACAGGAAAGTATAAGGAAGAAGGGGTTGGCGAAAAATAATTGGGATAGCCAGAGAGATGAAGAAAGTGGACAGGAGTACAAGGAGTTTCCACACTCTGAAGGTGGACCAAGGCGGCGCAAGGCGAAGAGACAGGTGGTGAAGGCTTAGGAAAAGGCATATGGCGAGCTGTATGAGAAGTTGGATACAAGGAAGGGGAAAAGGATTTGTACCGATTGGCCAGACAGAGGGACCGAGCTGGGAAGGATGTGCTGCAGGTTAGGGTGATAAAGGACGTAAATGGGAATGTGCTGCCAAGCAAGGAGAGTGTGTTGAGAAGGTGGATGGAGTACTTTGAGGAGCTGATGAATGAAGAAATGAGAGAGAGAGAAGGTTGGAAGAGGTGGAGATAGTGAATCAGGAGTGGGTGGATTAGTAAGGATGAATGGAACAGCTATGAAGAGGATGAAGAGTGGAAAGGAGTTGGCCCAGATAATATACCAGTGGAGGCATGGAAGTGTTTAGGAGAGATGGCAGTGGAGTTTTTAACCAGATTGTTTAATAAAATCTTGGAAAGTGAGAGGATGCCGGAGGAGTGGAGATTAAGTGCACTGGTTCCGTTTTCAAGAACAAGGGTGATGTGCAGAGCTGTGGTAATTACAGAGGTATAAATTGTTAAGCCACACCATGAAGTTGTGGGAAAGAGTAGTGGAAGCTAGGTTGAGAGAGAGGTGACGATCTGTGAGCAGCAATATGGGTTTATGCAGGAAAGAGTACCACTGATGCAATGTTTGCTTTGAGAATGTTGATGGAGAAGTATATGGAAGGCCAAAGAGTTACATTGTGTGTTTGTGGATTAGAAAAGCTTATGATAGGGTGCCAAGAGAGGAGTTGTGGTATTGTATGAGGAAGTCGGGAGTTTAGAGAAGTATGTGAGGTGGTGCAGGATATGTATGAGGCAGTGTGACAGCGGTGAGGTGTGCGGTAGGAATGACGGACGTGTTTAGGTTAAAGTGGGATTGCACCAGGATCGACTCTGAGCCCTTTCCTGTTTGCAAGGTGATGGACAGGTTTGACGGACGAGATCAGACTGGAAGTCTCCATGGACTATGATGTTCGCGGATGACATCATGATCTGTAGTGAGAGTAGGAGCAGGCTGAGGCGAGCCTCGAGAGTGGAGTTACGCATGGAGAAAAGGGGAATGATAGTCAGTAGGAGTAAAACGGAGTACATGTGCGTAAATGAGAGAGGAGTGGTGGAATGGTGCGGTTGCAAGGAGTTGAGGTGGTGAAGGTGGATGGTTTTAAATACTTGGGATCAACTGTCCAAAGTAACGGAGAGTGTGGTAGAGAAGTGAAGAAGAGAGTGCAGGCAGATGGAGTGGGTGGAGAAGAGTTTCAGGAGTGATTTGTGACAGAAGGGTATCTGCAAGAGTGAAAGGGAAAGTATATAAGACGGTAGTGAGACCAGCTTAGTTGTATGGTTTGGAGGCGGTGGTGCTGACAAAAAGACAGGAAGCGGAGCTGGAGGTGGCAGAGTTAAAGATGCGCGATTCTCGTTGGGATTGACGAGGAGGACAGATTAGGAATGAGTATATTAGAGGGACAGCGCAGGTAGGAGGTTTGGAGACAAAGTGAGAGAAGCGAGATTGAGTGGTTTGGACATGACCAGGAGGGAAGCGGAGTATATCGGGAGAAAGGATGCTGAGGATGGAGCCGCCAGGTAGGAGGAGAAGAGAAGGCCAAAGAGGAGGTTTATGGATGCGGTGAGGGCGGACATGCGGGTGGTTGGAGTGTCAATGGAAGATGTGGAGGACAGAGTGAAATGGAGACGGATGATCCGCTGTGGTGACCCCTAACGGGAGCAGCCAAAAGATGTTATAAATATAAAAAGGTAAATATAAATAAATATAAAAAGGTAAAATATAAAAGTAAAGTATAAAATAAATATAAAAAGGTAACATATAAAAAAATATAAAAGGTAAAATATATCATAAATATAAAAAGGTAAAATATATCATAAATATAAAAAGGTAAAATATATCATAAATATAAAAAAGTAAATATATCAAAATATAAAAAGGCAAAATATATCATAAATAAAAAGGTAAATATATAAAATATAAAAAGGTAAAATATATCATAAATATAAAAAGGCAAAATATATCATAAATATAAAAAGGTAAATATATTCATAAATATAAAAAGAAAATAATCATAATATAAAAAGCAAAATATATCATAATATAAAAGTAAAATATATCATAAATAAAAAAGGTAAAATATATCATAAATTATAAAAAGGCAAAATATAAAATAAATATAAAAGATAAAAAAAAAAAGCAAAATATAAAATAAATATAAAAAGGTAAAATATAAAAGGAAATATATAAATAAACATAAAGAGACTATAAAAGCAACAAACGTCAAATTTCAAAACTGACATATACGAGAACGACACTCGGTGGAGCGCATACATCTGCCAGCCTGAACAGTTTATGTTTTGTATCCATTGGTAGGCCAGACCTTAACCAGAATATAATCGGATTACACAGAAGGAAAAAAAAACAATAGGGTTCCTTCGATACCCTAATTAGCTGTTTGTGGTGTTGGTAATAACTCGCTTATTATTCATCAAAAGAGACCATGGGATCCTTAACGTCCACCAGGTAATGCTAGCAGAAGGGATACCCAGCTTAAACGGCCGCCGAGGGACGGGGCACTCGTCGATGCAAGGCCTGCCCGGGAAACACCAATCGACAGTTTATAGTTGGGGTCGGGAATCGAACACGTTTTGCATGGCTCAAGAGTGATTGCTCTACCTCCGGCAACATCCTGTCAAACTTTTGCAATGTTAAGGCCCAGTCACACCTTGACGTTTTAGCCAACGTATGCCGATTTTTGTAAAAATTGTCTAAAACGCTGGTACACGTCGAATACGTTAGGGTAAGTTTTGATAACATTGAGAGAACGCTGAAAAACACTGCCATACGTCGTTGCACGCTGGCTTTAAACGTTGTACTTTTCGGTTGTCCTCAAAGCTTTCCATGCTTGAAATTTTACGACTTATGCCAGCGTATGACTCACACGTTCCACATAACGCTCGCCATAAGTTGTAGGCACGTCACGCGACGTCGACACACGTTACTTGTAATTTACTCATAAGTCGAAACACGTCGAGGTAATGTTTAGCGTACCCGAAACTTATTTCTAAGCTATGAGTTACGTGTTGTACTTACGTTACGGATCGTTGACACACATCGACACACGTTACTTGAAAGGTGCTCATAAGTCGAAACACATCAAGGTAATGGTTAGCGTCAGTGTTCCAGACTCCCTGGTTTTATTTTTTTTTAATTTTTTTTCTTCCTTCCTTCGGTATGATGGTGATGTTGACACTTCGATTTCTAGTGCGGTTATAATATAATATAATTAACAGACTGCCGCTCAACGATTTAAATCATAACCGCACTGTACACTGAACACCGTCATACCGAAGAAAAAAAAAAACCGGGAGTCTGGAACACTGACGCTAACCATTACCTTGACGTGTTTCGACTTATGAGTACCTTACAAGTAACGTGTGTCGATGTGGTCAACGATCGCATATCGTGCGTACAACTTTTCCCATCACATACGGAACGTGTGTCATACGGCAAGTACGTCGTAAAATTTTCAACATGCTAAAATTACAAGACGTACTCACTTACTACGACGTATGATAGCGTACTTTAGCGTTCTATTCACGCATACCAAACTTACCCATACCGTATTCGACGTGCGCCAGCGTTTTAGACGCATTTTTCAGAGGTCGGCATACGCTGCAAGATCGCCAAGGTGTGACTGCGATGTTGACACTTCCATTTCTGCGGCGGTTATGATTTGAATCGTTGTGCGGCAAGCCTTTCCATAACCTACGCCACGTATACGTCGGCGATGCGTGCAGCGTGCTATGCATGAGTTAGACTATCGTTGGGCATAGGTTGTGAAGGCCGACAACAGGTTCAGCATTCGTTGGTATAAGTTATCTATAACACAACGAAACGTTCTGTGTCCATTACTAATACGTTATGCATAAGACCAAGTCGTTATGAATACGTCCAAATCTTTAAAAAAACATCAAAAGTTCAACGTAAGCCAGCGTTTTACATTACATTTTAATACGTTGCCATCGCTGGCTAAAACGTCAAGGTGTGACTGGGCCTTTACCAAAACAGATGAACGAACAGAGAGAGGTTATTCCAGAAGGGAGGTAAATGGGAAATATTTACAACTCTGCAATTTGGACCAAATGGTCTACCCAAAACCCTTCCTGTTTTTGGTTTATTAAACAAAAATTACTCCAACTCTAAAGTTACTACAAACTTCAAAATAATTTGTTTTTTCTACAATGCAGTACTCCTTGATAAAATGACTATTATATGGACAACAAAACAGCAAAAGGCCTTCCCATTACTCATAACTACAAGGATCTGGGCACAATCATCGCATCAATGTAAAAACACCCTCATAAGACTAATCTCGGAATGAATAAAGGTCATGTCATCTGTCGGACACACGTACTCATATTTGTCCACCTCGTTTACAGGAGAGAAAACAACATGCCATTAGACTTCTCAAATTGAAAACCCGAGTGGAAGAAGTACTTGTCACATTTTTGTGAAAAGTGATTAGAACCAGGAACTCCATCCACAGTATGGTACAATCCATATCTGCAATAATTTTGTTTCAGTACTTCTTCCATCTACAATATCCCCCCAAAAAATGTATACAAAGTTGATGCTCATGGAGGAGATAGAAGATAGAACTGATTCAGGATATAACAGAACAAAGGGAACAGCAGGAAGCGGGTAAACACCAACAGCAGTGATGAGGGACCAAAATATCATGAAACTTGGACAAATAAGGGATGGGAGGAAGAAAGAGTTATAGAGTAGGATGCACGGCGTGTACAGGGTGGATGAAATTTGTCCGTAAGTTCAAATATCTTTTCCATGAGCACATGACACTAAAAACGTTTGAAAGCCGATAATAGTGAACGTTCGACTCCCATAAATGTGGAAAGGAGCTCAAACAATGAGGAAGTCAACATGCTTGAATGTGAATAAGAACAAGGCATGAAGAGAAAAAAAATGGGGACCTACAAGGAACTTGGATACAGGGGGCCATTTGGCCCTTCATGCCTGTGCTACAAACACCACCACATTAATCCAATGTATCAGTTTATAGACTCAATTTATACTTCGTCAACTTAAGATTATCTACTTGAGGAGTGTGGGGATGAGTATGAGATTGGGGGGGGGTGGGGGTGGAATAATAGGAGGGGAACGCTCAGGGGCATCACCAGGGTCGTTACCTCTGCCACTGAGGGTGGACCGAGGCTCTGTTTTCACCCTGTTGGTCTGTCTGTTTGTCTGTGAGCAGGATATCTCGAAAAGTTATGGACGGAATCGGACGAAATTTGTAGGACAGGTTGGGTGTGTGATATCTGTGACCAAGTATGACAAAATTTGGTGGATGAGTTGGTTTGTTAACGAGAACAAGCCGATTACATTTGGGTTCAGGTCCGAATTTAGATCCGGCCGATCAGTGGGTTACAAAACCTAAACTGTTTAACCTGGTGGAGGTATCTAGTTTTTTTGGGGGGGGGGTATGGTGGAAGGGTTTGTTGGTGAAGGAATGAACAAACTGACAGGACATTCACCTTTTAACTAGACCCTCACACAGACATGACAATCAAGACACAGATCCAATCACCAACCCATACCAAGATACCTACCATTCGTACTAATGTCCGTGTGCCCCTCTATCCCCAGTGCTTCTAGGTACCTATCTACTTCAAATTATAAACAGAACTACTGTTTTCTGCTGTCACAACCTTTCCTGGAAGACCATTCCATGATTCCACGTAGACTGACTATGAACCACCCTTGCCTTAATGCTGTCCTATCTCTCCTCATCTTCACTTTCAGGCTGTGGGCCCTGGTTCTATCTGTGTCCATTCCACTGAGAAACTCTTCTGAATTTTTCATTCAAACAATTGTCTGCAACAATATGGCAGTAAGAGCAGTCGATGTTAGAACAGTAGTGGGCTCGTTATAGGAAAATAGGCAGATGAAGCCAAAGGGTGCAGATTATTTGAATAAACGATGCATGCAAGAAGCACATTTTTAGGAAAGGCCAAAGAAACACTCTGTTTCCAGAAACCCAGTTTAATTTTTTTTCTTTGCCAATATCAATAAAGTATTCAGTGACTTCCGTGTCTATTAGAAATTCTTTGTTTTTTCCAGGAGTAACAAAAGACATCATACTGAAAAAAAAAAGGTGTTGCTGCTGAACTACGCAAAGTATAAATAATTTTATCACACAGCATGGACTGCTAAGCTCAATTGGCACTGCAATCAATCTGCCTTTGTCGACTGAAACTGATAGGGACCAATTGAGAGTCTTGCAAGAATCATTCTCAATTTTTGCGGCCTTTCCTGGGCAACAAAAATCATCTCTTCCGTGACATTTTCATGATATGACACGATAATGGAAATGCAGGCGAGGTAATGATACAAACTGACTGCCGATGCGTCAAGTGCAGGAAAAGATAATTGTAATCAAATGATCTGAGATTTTCGAGATCGGCTTTGAAGATCGCAAGCTCAACCAATGAAAATTGCCAACAGAATGATAAGAAAAATCACGCAATCACTGTGCTGCACATGGGCCCGTGATGATGAAAAGATGTTTGGTGATCAATCAAATTGACAACCACATTTGTCATCTGAGAATTCCATCGATATTGTCCACTAGCTAAACAAACCAAGTTGTAGTTGATCAAGCTGAGTATCTGGCAGCCGAATAATAACAATAGAAATATGGCACACGGTGAGTGAGGTTATGATGCTCAGGAGATGACTGAACGGCCTGATCGATGTTACAGTTGACTGACTCTGATAATTTACTCTTGCATCGAAAATGCTGATCACGTTTGCTTTATATTTTCATGTTTTACAATTCCGGGCTGACGCAATAGTCTGTACATATTCTTCCACCGATCAAAAGTTAGAACACCCCGATTTTCCAGTTTTTACTGAAATTAAGCAGTTTAATGTTTCAATGTACTCTGAAATGAAAGCATAGAACAAATAAACAATTGCAGATAAAAAATAAATAATGGAATCTTTTTGTTGAACAAAATTAATCTAAATTTTTGACTCATCAAAGTCGCCACCTTTTGCAGATATAACAGCCGAACATACTCGTGGCATTATTTCTAACAAGGAAATCAAATATTGTTCGGAAAATTCTTCCCAACACTGTTGCAGAAGTTCCCACAAATGTTGTTGCACTTGTAGGTTGCTTTGCTTCACCCTTCTGTCCAGTTCATCTCAAACCAGCTCGATGGGGTTTAAGTCTGGAGACTGTGCTGGCCATTTCCATGATTTGAAGCCTACCGTCTTGTTCTTTCTTCTAAGGTAGTTCTGCCATAGCCTGGAGGTATGATTGGTCGTTATTCTTGCTGTCGGATGAACCCCTGACCAACTAGGCGTAGACCAGAGGATTTTCATGGCGCTGCAAAATGCTGTGGTCGCCCCTTGGTCAGGGCGCCAGTCACTCTGTGCAAGTCCGCCGACTCTGAATCCAGCAAAAGAGCCCCAGAGCATCACACCCCTTCCATGTTTACAGTTGGTGTCACATACTGAGGAACCATCCTTTCACCTACTCAACGGCGTACAAAACCCTACGTGATGAACCGAAAACAAATTTTGATTAATCGGTCCATAAAACCCCGCAGTAGTCTCACTGGCGGTGCCAGACCGAGCAAGCCCTCTGTTTTCTTATTTTGCCAACTTAGCAATGACTTTCTTACTGCCACCGCCTGTCAACCTGCAGCTCGAAGTCTTCTCTCACACTTGAAGCTGAGACTTCCTACTTTGACCAGTATAAGTTGTGGCTTGAAGCTGCTGTCCTGTGAGCCGCCTATCACGCAAGCTGTTGGCTCTCAGAAACTTATCTCTGGATGTGTGGCGTGGCGGCTCCAGACCTCTTCCGCAGAGTTTCCTCCAGTTTCCAGTCCTTTTGGGATGGTAGGAAACTGTACTCACTGACACCTTGGCTTTGCTTTGCAATTTCTCGAAAAGGAAAGACCTACACTTTTAGGAGTTATGAGTGGTCGGTCTTCCTTTGGAATGTCTTTTCTTGCCATTATGATAGCAATATACCACTTCCTGCAGTGCAATATTGTCCAAATAATGCTCAGAGGGTTTCGCAACACAGTCTGTTTCCAACACTGCTTTTGTACAGATGGAGGGTATGTAACCATCAACAAAAGGACACCTGTAGGAATTGCTTGCATCAACTTTCAAGGCTTAATTTTACTCCATTGCTGCAAGAACAGCGCAGTTGCTAACCCATTACTTCTTCCATGAAAGTGCCTTTTTTAACAACTCGTGAAATGGAAGATGTGGAGGACAGAGTGAAATGGAGACGGATGATCCGCTGTGGTGACCCCTAACGGGAGCAGCCAAAAGATGTTATAAATATAAAAAGGTAAAATATAAAATAAATATAAAAAGGTAAAATATAAAAGGTAAAGTATAAAATAAATATAAAAAAGGTAACATATAAAATAAATATAAATATATCATAAATATAAAAAGGTAAATATATATCATATAATATAAAAAGGAAAATATATCATAAATATAAAAGTAATATATCATAAATATAAAAAGGAAAATATAATAAAATATAAAAGATAAATAAAAAGCAAAATATAAAATAAATATAAAAGGTAAAATTAAAAAATTAAACACAAAAGGTAGACTATAAAAGGCAAACAAACGTCAAATTTCAAAAACTGACATATACGAGAACGACACTCGGTGGAGCGCATACATCTGCCAGCCTGAACAGTTTATGTTTTGTATCCCATTGGTAGGCCAGACCTTAACCAGATTATAATCGGATTACACAGAAGGAAAAAAAACAATGGGGTTCCTTCGGTACCCTAATTAGCTGTTTGGGTGTTGGTAATAACTCGCTTATTATTCATCAAAAGAGACCATGGGATCCTTAACGTCCACCAGGTAATGCTAGCAGAAGGGATACCCAGCTTAAATGGCCGTCCGAGGGACGGGGCACTCGTCGATGCAACGGCCTGCCCGGGAAACACCAATCGGACAGTTTATAGTTGGGGTCGGGAATCGAACACGTTTTGCATGGCTCAAGAGTGATTGCTCTACCTCGGCAACATCCTGTCAAACTGTTGCAATGTTACCAAAACAGATGAACGAACAGAGAGAGGTTTATTCCAGAAGGGAGGTAAATGGGAAATATTTACAACTCTGCAATTTGGACCAAATGGTCTACCCAAAACCCTTCCTGTTTTTGGTTTATTAAACAAAAATTACTCCAACTCTAAAGTTACTACAAACTTCAAAATAATTTTGTTTTTTCTACAATGCAGTACTCCTTGATTAAAATGACTATTATATGGACAACAAAACAGCAAAAGGCCTTCCCATTACTCATAACTACAAGGATCTGGGCACAATCATCGCATACAATGTAAAAACACCCTCATAAGACTAATCTCAGAATGAAATAAAGGTCATGGTCATCTGTCGGACACACGTACTCCATATTTGTCCACCTCGTTGTACAGGAGAGAAAACAACATGCCATTAGACTTCTCAAATTGAAAACCCGAGTGGAAGAAGTACTTGTCACATTTTTGTGAAAAGTGAGTTAGAACCAGGAACTCCATCCACAGTATGGTACAATCCATATCTGCAATAATTTTGTTTCAGTACTTCTTCCATCTACAATATCCCCCCAAAAAATGTATACAAAGTTGATGCTCATGGAGGAGATAGAAGATAGAACTGATTCAGGATATAACAGAACAAAGGGAACAGCAGGAAGCGGGTAAACACCAACAGCAGTGATGAGGGACAAAATATCATGAAACTTGGACAAATAAGGGATGGGAGGAAGAAAGAGTTATAGAGTAGGATGCACGGCGTGTACAGGGTGGATGAAATTTGTCCGTAAGTTCAAATATCTTTTCCATGAGCATAAGACACTAAAAACGTTTGTAAGCGATAATAGTGAACGTTCGACTCCCATAAATGTGGAAAGGAGCTCAAACAATGAGGAAGTCAACATTGCTTGAATGTGAATAAGAACAAGGCATGAAGAGAAAAAAAAATGGGGACCTACAAGGAACTTGGATACAGGGGGCCATTTGGCCCTTCATGCCTGTGCTACAACACCACCACATTAATCCAATGTATCAGTTTATAGACTCAATTTATACTTCGTCAACTTAATGGATCTATCTACTTGAGGAGTGTGGGATGAGTATGAGATTGGGGGGGGGGGGGGGTGGGGTGGGATAATAGGAGGGGAAGCTCAGGGCATCACCAGGGTCGGTACCTCTGCCACTGAAGGTGGACGAGGCTCTGTTTTCACCCCTGTTGGTCTGTCTGTTTGTCTGTGGAGCGAGGTTATCTCGAGAAATTATGGACGGAATCGGACGAAATTTGGTAGGACAGGTTGGGTGTGTGATATCTGTGACCAAGTTATGACAAAATTTGATGGATGAGTTGGTTGTTAACGAGAACAAGCGATTACATTTGGGTTCAGGTCCGAATTTAGATCCGGCCGATCAGTGGGTTAACAAAACCAAACTGTTTAACCTGGTGGAGGTATCTAGTTTTTTTGTGGGCGGGGGGTGGGTATGGTGGAAGGGTTTGTTGGTGAAGGAATGAACAAACTGACAGGACATTCACCTTTTAACTAGACCCTCACACAGACATGACAATCAAGACACAGGTATCCAATCACCAACCCATACCCAAGATACCTACCATTCGTACTAATGTCCATGTGCCCCTCTATCCCCAGTGCTTCTAGGTACCTATCTACTTCAAATATAAACAGAACTACTGTTTCTGCTGTCACAACCTTTCCTGGAAGACCATTGCCTTAATGCTGTCCTATCTCTCCTCATCTTCACTTTCAGGCTGTGGGCCCTGGTTCTATCTGTGTCCATTCCACTGAGAAACTCTTCTGAATTTTTTCATTCAAACAATTGTCTGCAGAACAATATGGCAGTAAGAGCAGTCGATGTTAGAACAGTAGTGGGCTCGTTATAGGAAAATAGGCAGATGAAGCCAAAGGGTGCAGATATTTGAATAAACGATGCATGCAAGAAGCACATTTTTAGGAAAGGCCAAAGAAACACTCTGTTTCCAGAAACCCAGTTAAGTTTTTTTTCTTTGCCAATATCAATAAAGTATTCAGTGACTTCCGTGTCTATTAGAAATTCTTTGTTTTTTCCAGGATTAACAAAAGACATCATACTGAATAAAAAAAGGTGTTGCTGCTGAACTACGCAAAGTATAAATAATTTTATCTGACATGGACTGCTAAGCTCAATTGGCACTGCAATCAATCTGCCTTTGTCGACTGAAACTGATAGGGACCAATTGAGAGTCTTGCTAGAATCATTCTCAATTTTTGCGGCCTTTCCTGGGCACAAAAATCATCTCTTCCGTGACATTTTCATGATATGACACGATAATGGAAATGCAGGCTAGGTAATGATACAAACTGACTGCCGATGGCGTCAAGTGCAGGAAAAGATAATTGTGATCAAATGATCTGAGATTTTCGAGATCGGCTTTGAAGATGCAAGCTCAACCAATGAAGTGCCAACAGAATGATAAGAAAAATCACGCAATCACTGTGCTGCATATCGGCCCGTGATGATGAAAAGATGTTGGTGATCAAATCAAATTGACAACCACATTTGTCATCTGAGAATTCCATCGATATTGTCCACTAGCTAAACAAACCAAGTTGTAGTTGATCAAGGCTGAGTATTGGCAGCCGAATAATAATAATAGAAATATGGCACACGGTGAGTGAGGTTATGATGGCTCAGGAGATGACTGACGGCCTGATCGATGTTAACAGTTGACTGACTCTGATAATTTACTCTTGCATCGAAAATGGCTGATCACGTTTGCTTTTATATTTTCATGTTTTACAATTCCCGGGCTGACGCAATAGTCTGAAGATTCTACTATTCAAAAGTTTTAGAACACCCCAATTTTTCCAGTTTTTACTGAAATTTAAGCAGTTTAATGTTTCAATGTACTCTGAAATGAAAGCATAGAACAAATAAACAATTGCAGATAAAAAAATAAATAATGGAATCGTTTTGTTGAACAAAATTTTATCTAATTTTTGACTGATCAAAGTCGCCACCTTTTGCAGATATAACAGCCGACATACTCGTGGCATTATTTCTACAATGGAAATCAAATATTTGTTCGGGAAATTCTTCCCAACACTGTTAGAAGTTCCCACAAAGTGTTGCACTTGTAGGTTGCTTTGCTTTCACCCTTTCTGTCCAGTTCATCCCAAACCAGCTCGATGGGGTTTAAGTCTGGAGACTCGCTGTCGCCATTCCATGATTTGAAGCTACCGTCTTGTTCTTTTTCTTCTAAGGTAGTTCTGCCATAGCCTGGAGGTATGATTTTGGGTCGTTATCTTGCTGTAGAGACCCCTGACCAACTAGGCGTAGACCAGGGTATTCATGGCGCTGCAAAATGCTGTGGTCGCCCTTTTGGTTCAGGGCGCCAGTCACTTCTGTGCAAGTCGGCCGACTCTGATACCAGCAAAAGGCCCCAGAGCATCACACTTCCTCTCCATGTTTGACAGTTGGTGTCACCACTGAGGAACCATCCTTTCACCTACCTACGAGCATACCAAAAACCCTACGTGATGAACCGAAAATTTCAAATTTTGATTAATCGGTCCATAAAACCTTTTCCAGTTTTCAGTAGTCCACTGGCGGTGCTTCATGACCGAGGCAAGCCTCTTTTTCTTATTTTGCCAACTTAGCAATGACTTTCTTACTGCCACTTGACCTGTCAAACCTGCAGCTCGAAGTCTTCTCTTCACACTTCAAGCTGAGACTTCCTTACTTTGACCAGTATTAAGTTGTGCTTGAAGCTGCTGTCCTGTGAGCCGCCTATCACGCAAGCTGTTGGCTCTCAGAAACTTATCTTCTGATGGTGTTGTGGCTTTGGGTCTGCCAGACCTCTTCCTGTCAGAGTTTCCTCCAGTTTCCAAGTACAGGAGAGGATATAAAATAATATAAAAAGGTACATATAATAATATAAAAGGTAAATTATCTATATATAGAGTAAAATATATCATAATTAAAGGTAAATATATCATAAATATAAAGGTATATATAATATATAGAGATATATACTATAAAAAGGTAAATATATATAATTAAAGGTAAAATATATATATATAAAAAGGCAAATATCATAACTATAAAAGGTAAAATAATCATAATATAAAGGTAAAATATAATATAATATACAAAGGCAAAATAACTATAATATCAAAAGGTAATATAATCATAAATATAAAAGGTAAAATATATGATAAATATAAAAGACAGATATAATAACATCATACGCATAAAAATAAAGCAAAATATAAAATAAATTAAAAAGGTAATATAAAGGTAAAATAGTAAAATGACATAAAAGGTAGACTAATAATAAGGGAAAAAAACGTAAATTTCAACTGACAATATACAGCGAACGCACATGGTGGAAGGATCACATTCTGCAGCCTGAGACAGTTTATGTTTTGTATCCATTGGTAGGCCAGACCTTAACAGAATTATAATGGATTAAACAGAAGGAAAAAAACAATAGGGTTCTTCCGATCCTAATTAAGCTGTTTGGGGGAATGTTGTAACTATCGCTTATTATTCATCACAAACAGAGCCATGGATCTTAACGTCACCAGGTAATGCTAGCAGAAGGGATACCAGCTTTAAACGGAGATAGAGGGACGGGTACTGTCGATGCAAATGGACAGCCGCGCCGGCATCGCCCGGAGAACAAAATGGACAGTTTATAGTTTGGGGTCGGGAATCGACACGTTTTGCATGATCCAACGAGTGATTGCTCTACCTCGGCACAACATGCCTGTCAAACTGTTGCCAAAATGTTAAGGCCAGTCACACTTGACGTTTTAGCAACGTATGCCGTTTTTGTAAATATTGTCCTAAAGCTGGTACCTCGAATACGTTTGGTAAGTTTTTGATAAATTGAGAGCAACGCTGAAAAACATGCATACGTCGTTGCACGCTGGCTTTTAAACGTTGTACTTTTCGGTTGGTCTCTAAGCTTTCCATGCTTGAAATTTTCCGACTTATGCCAGCGTATGACTCACACGTTCACATCAACGCGTGCGCATAAGTTTGTAGGCACGTCAGCGATCGTGACACAGCGTTATTGTAAGTTACTCTAAGTCGAAAACAACGTCGAGGTAATGTTTAGCGTACCCGAAACTTTTTCTAGCTATGAAGTTACGTGTTGTACTTACGTTACGCGATCGTTTGACAAAATTTAAACAACAAACACATCCGACACACGTTACTTGAGGTGCTCATAAGTCGCAAACACATCAAGGTATGGTTAGCGTCAGTGTTCCAGACTCCTGGTTTTATTTTTTTTTAATTTTTTTTTTCTTCCTTCCTTCGGTATGATGGTGATGTTTTGACACTTCGATTTCTAGTGCGGTTATAATATAATATAATTAACAAGACTGCCGCTCAACGATTTAAATCATAACCGACTGTAGACTGAACACCGTATACGAGAAAAAAAAAACCGGGGAGTCTGGAACACTGACGCTAACGGCATTACCTTGACGTGTTTCGGACTTATTGAGTACTTTACAGTAACGCTGTGTTCGATGTGTGTCAACGATCGCATCTCGTGCGTACAACTTATTACCATCACATACGGAAGTGGTGTCATACGGGCATAGTCGTCGTAAAATTTTTTCAACTGCTTATTTCAAGACTACTCCACTTACTACGACGTATGATAGCGTACTTTAAGCGTTCTATTCACGCATTACCAAACTTCCATACCGTATTCGACGTGCGCCAGCGTTTTAGACGCTTTTTTTCAGAGTCGCATACCTGGGATCCAGAGGTGCTGCGATGTGAACACTTCCATTTCTGCGGCGTTATGATTTGAATCGTTGTGCGGCAGCCTTTCATAACTAAGCCACGTCATCGTGCGGCGATGCGTGCAGCGTGCTATGCATTGAGTTAGACTATGTTGAGTCATAGGTTGTGAGGACGACAACAGGTTTGAGCTTCGTTGTATAAGTTATCTATAACAACGAAACGTTCTGTGTCATGTACTAATACGTTATGCATAGACCAAAGTCGTTATGAGAATCGTCCGAATCTTTAAAAAAACATCAAAGTTAACGTAAGCAGCGTTTTACATCATTTTAATTTACGTTTGCATGCTGGCTAAACGTCAAGGTGTGACTGGGCCTTTACAAAACAGATTGACGAAGCAGAGAGAGGTTTATTCCAAAGGGAGGTAATGGGAAATATTTCAACTCTGCATTTGACGGCAATGGTCTCACCAAACCTTCCTGTTTTTGTTTATTAAACAAAAATTACTCCAACTGCTAAAAGTTAACTAGCAACTTCAAAATATTTTGTTTTTTTTTCTACATGCAGTAGTCTTGATTTAAAATGAACTATTATATGGCCACCAAAACAGCAAAAGGCCTTCCCCAATTACTCTACTACAAGGAATTGGGCACAATCATCGCA
Source organism: Eptatretus atami (assembly GCA_035128595.1). Classification (NCBI taxonomy): domain Eukaryota; kingdom Metazoa; phylum Chordata; class Myxini; order Myxiniformes; family Myxinidae; genus Eptatretus; species Eptatretus atami. The sequence continues at coordinate 12,416,600 of CM068953.1, read as the reverse complement.
TACATGTAAACACCCTCATAAGACTAATCTCGGAATGGAATAGGTCATGGTCATCTGTCGGACACACGTACTCCATATTTGTCCACCTCGTTGTACAGGAGAGAAACAATCATGCCATTAGACTTCTCTTCAATTGAAAACCGAGTGGAAGAAGTACTTGTCCTTTTTGTGAAAAGTGAAGTTTAGAAGTGGGAACTTCCATCCACAGTATGGTACATCCATATCTGCAGATAATTTTGTTTCAGTACTTTCTTCCATCTACAATTATCCCCAAAACACTGTATACAAAGTTGATGCTCATGAGGGGATAGAGATAGAACTGATTCAGGAATATAACAGAAAGCAAAGGGAACAGGGAAGCGGGTAAACACCACAAACAGCAGTGATGGAGGGACAAATATCATGAACTTTGGACAAATAAGGATGGGAGGAAGAAAGAGTTTAGGTAGGATGCAACGGCGTGCGAACAGGGTGGATGAAATTTGTCCGGGTGTCAAATCTTTTCCATGAGCAGTCATGACACTAAAACGTTTGAAAGCGATAATAGTGAACGTTTCGACTCATAAATGTGGAAAGGAGCTCAAACATGAGGAAGTCCCATTGCTTGAATGTGGAATAAGAACAAGGCATGAAGAGAAAAAAAATGGGGACCTACAAGGAACTTGGATAAAGGGGGCCTATTTGGCTGTCATGCTGTGTACAACAACAATTATCCAATGTATCAGTTTATAGACTAATTTTTATACTTCGTGCAACCTAATGGATTATCTACTTGAGGAGTGTGGGGATGAGTTATGAGATTGGGGGGGGGGGGGGGTGGGGGTGGGAATAATAGGAGGGGGAACGCTCTAAGGGGATCACCAGGGTCGTTTATCGTCTGCCACTGAGGGGTGACGCGAGGTCTGTTTTCACCCCGTTGGTCTGATCTGTTTTGTCTGTGAGAGGATAAATCTGAAAAGTTATGGAGGAATCGGACGAATTTGTAGGACACGGTTTGGGTGTGTGATATCTGTGACGCAAGTATGAACAAATTTGGTGGATGAGTTGGTTTTGTTAGACGAGAACAAGCGAATTACATTTGGGTTCCGGTCCGATTTAGATCCGGCGATCAGTGGGTTTTACAAAACCTAACTGTTTAAACGCTGGTGGAGTTCTAGTTTTTTGTGGGGGGGGGGTATGGGCTTGGAAGGGTTTGTTGGTGAAGGAATGAACAAACTGACAGGACATTCACCTTTTAAACTAGACGCTCACACAGAATGACATAAGAAAAGGTATCCAAATCACCAACCATTATCCCAGATACCTATCCATTCGTCTCATGTCCGTGTGGCCGCTCTATCCCAGTGGTTCTAGGTACCTATCTACTTCAAATATAAAAGAACACTGTTTCTGCTGTCACACTTTCTGGAAGACCTTCCATGATTCCACGTAATGACTGAGTGAACCACCCTTGCCTAATGCTGTCCTATCTCTCCTCATCTTCTTTCAGGCTGTGGGCCCTGGTTTCTATCTGTGTCCTTCCACTGAGAAATCTTCTGAATTTTTTCATTCAAACAATTGTCTGCAGAAAACAATATGGCAGTAGAGAGTCGAATGTTAGAACAGTAGTGGGCTCGTTATTAGAAAAATAGGAGATGAAGCCAAGGGTGCAGATATTTTTGAAATAACGATGCATGCGAAGCACATTTTGGAAAGGCAAAGAACCTCTGTTTCCAGAAACCAGTTAGTTTTTTTTTTCTTTGCAATATTCAAAAAGTATTCAGTGACTTGCCCGTGTCTATTAGAATTCTTTGTTTTTTCAGAGTAAACAAAAGACTGATACTGAATAAAAAAGGTGTTGTGCTGAACTACGCAAGTATAAATATTTATCACAACAGCATGGACTGCTAAGCTCAGATTGGCATGCAATATCTGCTTTGTCGACTGAAACTGATGGGACAATTGAGAGTCTTGCTAGAATCATTCTCATTTATGCGGCTTTCTGGGCAAAAATATCTCTTCGTGACATTTTTTCATGAATGAACACGATAATGGAAATGCAGGCGAGGTAATGATACAAACTGACTGCCGATGGGTCAAGTGCAGGAAAGATCATTGTGAGATCAAATGATGCTGAGTTTTCGAGATCGCTTTGAAGATGCAAGCTCAACAAATGAAATGCAACGAATGATAAGAAAATAGCGCAATCACTGTGGGCTGCACATGGGCGTGATGATGAACAGATGTTGGTGATAATCAATTGACACCAATTTTGTCATCTGTAGAATTCCTCGATATTGGTCCACTGCCTAAAAAAACAAGTTGTAGTTTGATCAGGGTGAGTATTGGCAGCCGAATAATATATAAGATATGGCACATCGGTGAGTGAGGTTATGATGGCTCAGGAGATGAATGACGGCCTGATCGATGTTAACAGTTGCCTGACTCTGATAATTTAGCTCTTGCATCGAAAAATGGCTGATCACGTTTGCTTTTATATTTTCATGTTTACAATTCCCGGCTGACGCAATAGTCTGTACATATTCTTCACCGATCAAAAGTTTTTAAGACAACCCCGATTTTTCCAGTTTTTACTGAATTTAAGCAGTTTAATGTTTCAATGTACTTGAAATGAAAAGCAATAGAAAAATAAACAATTGCGATAAAAATAAATAATGGAATCGTTTTGTTGAACAAATTTATCTAAATTTTTTGACTCATCAAAGTCGCCACCTTTTGCAATATACAGCCGAACATACTGTGGCATTATTTCTACTAATGGAATCAATATTGGTTCGGAAATTCTTCCCAACACTGTTTGCAGAAGTTCGCACAAATGTGTTTGCACTGTAGGTTGCTTTGCTTCAAGCCCTTCTGTCAGTTCTTCAAACCACTCGATGGGGGTTTAAGTCTGGAGACTGTGCTGGCATTCCTGAATTTGAGCTACGTCTTGGTTCTTTTTCTTCTAAGGTAGTTCTGCCATAGCCTGAGTATGATTTGGGCGTTATCTTGCTGTCGGATGAACCCCCTTGACAACTATGGCGTAGACCGCAGGGTATTTCATGGGCTGCAAAATGCTGTGGTCGCCTTTATGGTTCAGGGCGCAGTCCACTCTGTGGCAGTCGCCGACTCCTGATCCAGCAAAAGAGCCCAGAGCATCAACTTCTTCTCCATGTTTGACTAGTTGGTGTCACATAATGAGGAACTATCCTTCAGCCTACTCAACGGCGTACAAAAATAACCGCACGTGATGAACCGAAATTTCAAATTTTATATCGGTTCCATAAATTTCCAGTTTCAAGTAGTCACTGGCGTGGGCTTCATGACCGGGCAAGCTCTTTTTCTTATTTTGCCAACTTAGCAATGACTTTCTTACTGCCACTGACCTGTCAACCTGCACTCGAAGTCTTCTCTTCACACATTTCGAGCTGAGAACTTCCTTACTTTGACAGTATTAAGTTGTGCTTGAAGCTGCTGTCTGAGCCGCTATCACGCAAGCTGTTGGCTCTCAGAACTTATCTCTGATGGTGTTGTGGCTTTGGGTCTGCAGACTCTTCCTGTCAGAGTTTCCTCAGTTTCAAGTGCTTTTGATGGTGTAAGGAACACTGTACTCACTGACACTTGGCTTGCTTTGCAATTTCTCAAAGGAAAGACTACCTTTTTAAGGGTTATATGATTTGTCTGTCTTCCTTTGTTAATTGTCTTTTTATGCCATTAATGAAGCAATATACCTTCCTGCAGTCTAATATTGTCCATAATGCTTCAGAGGGTTTCGCAACCAGTCTGTTCAACACTGCTTTATCAGATGGAGGGTTGTATAATCAACAAAAGTTGGGACACTGTAGGAATTGTGCATCAACTTTCAAGGCTTAATTTACTTCCATTGCTGCAGAACAGCTGCAGTTGCTACCATATTTTCCTGAAGGCTTTTTTAACAACTCTGAAATTTACATTATTTTTCAGTTTTTGGTAACCTAAACTTTTTTTTTTTTTAATCTCTGGCAGTTTACGCCTTAGCTTTGTACCATTTCAGGTTATTCACATGGAACTTGAACTGCTTAATTTAGTACAACTGGAAAATGAGGGTGTCT
>CM068953.1:12376674-12406083 GCA_035128595.1 Eptatretus atami | reverse complement strand
TTTCATGTTTTTTTTTCCTCTCATTTCAGATCATGATAGCTGAGGTCCTGCAGGAAACGATGCCCCTGGACAAATGAAGAAAAGGCTTTCTCCATAGAATCCGACAACAAAACGCAATCCTTTGTCCAAACTCAAAGAAAGTTCAAGAGATAATTTAACTGCAGAGACACCTCATGCAAAGAGAAACAAGAAAAAGAGAAATCAGAGATTGCAGACCCTCTCCAGGACTTGTTTTGTGTGGTGTGTTATGTGGTGTTTGTGTAGTTTTGTGTGGTGTTTGTGTTCTGGTGTGTTACGTAATTAATAAGACACATAATTAGAGCTGCCACTTTATAAATGCTGGCAGTGATGACCGGTTCAGCCCTTTCAGAGAAGAAGGTTTGTGGAGGTTAAAAAAAAAAACAACAACATGGCTGCCGGATCACGTGACCGATGAAATCATGAAAAAAAAAAATTGTGGACCATTTTATCCCTAGATGACCCTCAAAAATTTCCAAACTGATCGGATGTGGTGTTCTACATATGCAATTATGACGTCACAACAAAGCCACCTATGACGTCATTAAAAAAAATCAACTCACTTCCATAGGTACTTGCCACTGTGCCAAGTTTCAATTTTTTCCTTGGTGCGGTTTCAGAGATAGAGGTCCAAAGTTTTTCCATTTTTCCAACATGGCTGCCACACCACGTTACCTATGGACATCATGACTTACCAATACAACATATGACATGAGTAGTCGCAGCAATGGTGAAATTTTGTCTCAATCCGCCAAGCGGTTGCGGAGAAAACCACAAAAGTTCTGTGCGGACAGACAGACAGACAGACAGACAGACAAACGGACTCTCCTTTGGCGAGGGTAAATATTCAAATGGGTGAAGAAATTTTGAGTGTCAGGAACTGTGCACAACTTCAACTCAAAATCAACGGAGGGACCAACTCATTTTGGATGCCCTTCACTGAGAACTCCTGAAGTCATTAAGAGGGTGCAACAGTCGGTCGGAAATGGTCCAAAAGTCTTCGGAGGATTCTCCAAGATGACATGAAACGAGCCATACAGAATAGTAGTCACACACAAACCCAATGACCCAGACAAAACACAAATGGCTTGGTGGTTTGTGGAGAAAATTGAGGAGGGACCTGGTTTTCTCAACGCTACATGGTTCTCTGACGAGGCTCACTTTTTGCTTAAAGACCAAGTCAACTCAAGAAATAATGTCCACTGGGGCACAGTATCTCCTGGTGAATTTAGTCAGAGATCCTAACGTTCAGTGAAGTGCACGGCCTGGTTCTTTGTCTTCATTTGTATGCAGCACAAGGCTGCGGTGCAGCATCATTGGCTGAGGGCACGACTGTGCCGCTGATGCAACTCCCCCTGCTGGTTCGAGTAGGAATTTAGAGTTTGGCCATGGTGCCGGCGACAGCTCGCCTGCTCTTCAAGAAGGGCACTGTGGGATATCTCAGGTCCACCAACAAATGCTGACAGACGGGATTCACATTTAACATGTATAAGAAGGACGGCAAACACATTGATGAATTACCCTGCCTGTGAAACACCGGGATGACAGTTTATAGCTGTGTCAGGATTCAAAGCCAAGCTTGGCAGCTTCGAGGTGAGTGTGCGTACTTCTTGGCCATCCTGTCAGCCCCACGACCTGGTGTGCAATGAGCAAGCATAGCATCATTGGACCGTTCTGGTTTGAAGATGAGAACGGTAATGCCATGACCATCAACTCTTATCGCTGCATGAAAGTGCTCAATGATTTCTGGGCTGCTCTTGATCACAGAAGAAGCTTTCAAAGAGAAGAGCAATGGTTTCATCAGGATGGGGCAAACCCTTCACACGAGTCCCGTGAGTGGGTGACAAGCCACTTCGGTGAGAGAGTGGTTTGCCGATGATTCAGCGTCGAGTCATCTCCACATTCCTTTCATCTACGCCCACGAGATTTTTTTTTTTTACATTTTGGGATATAACAAAGATAACGTGCACATGCAAAACTCGAAAGCATCTTTGAGCTGAAACAAGTGATCACAGAGAAAGTTAAGTCCATCCCACTTGGAAAATGTCAGCGCATAATCAAAAACTTTGCCCATGGTGTTCAAATCCGTATTCAGCGCAGAGGTGGACGTTTGGAGTTTGTGATCGACAGAGTGCCAAACTAAAGTCTCACAAGTTGAGGCTCTGATATTTGGGACACCGATATCATACAAAATGCCGCACATACAGTATTCCTGAAGTTTGATGCAATTCAGAATAAAAATGAATGTATTGTGGACTTTTTTGTGGACTTGGTTTATTTTTTGTGGCACCCTCTTGCATGGTAGGGCCTGGCTAGCAAATTACCAGAATAACACAAGGGTTACATTACAACACACACACACACACACACACAGAGTTTTTTTTTTAAGGCAGAAAGCAATTAAATTGTTGAAATAGCAACATATAACGGGTCAGAGTGTAATTTCAATAGGCAAATGTTGTTGCTAGATGTCCATAAGCTCTGCAGAGTTCAGCTATGTCATACCACATCGGGCCATTTCAAAATCAATTAACGTGTAAAAGATGCAATTAACATCTAAAAGGTCATGACATACACCAATGATTAAACCCAAATACCCACGTCGTCGTTCAACGGACAAGATGATTGAAAAAGCAACTTCGATATACTCGACACAGATGTGTGAAAATGTTGTGTTCATTATCTGATCATTGAAAGTTCCCCTTTGCTCATTCAGGAATACCTGCCGTACTCCCTTCAGTGAAGTGGTGGAAAACTTTCACACTTAACTATATTCGGAGATCGTCCACCTTCATATTTATTAATTGCCTGCAATTCCAAAACAATGTTCCACATTGATGATAACAAATGGAGTTAAATTCTCATTCACTGATTTACAAAGTGCACTTGCACGTGTTTGTACCCATACAAGGTTAAATCAAGGCGTCTTCTGCATTGGAACATCACAGATGGAGGAATAGATAAACAGATATGGACGATGACGGCATTCGGTCGAGCGGATACCTCTACCACGCTGAACAGTTTATATTTTGTATTCCACCGAAAGGTCAAATCTGCATGCGGGCCTTAACCAAAATGCAGTCCGCTTGTTCTTGTCACGTACCCAACTCACCCACCAAGTTTCGGCCGAATCCGTCAATAAATTTTTCAGATATCCTGCTCACAAAAAAACAAACAAACAAACAAACAAACAGACAGACATACAGGGGCAAATACATAACCTCGGTATACCTTAGGTGGCAGAGGTAAAAATTTGGAACATTCCTTTGTTAGAAGAGTCATGTTGGGGTGACTCTTTGAAAAACGATGGATATGGAAAATTAGATAGAGGAGGAGACCATTTGGCCCATCATGCCTGTGTAATATCCACACCCTATTAACTTGACCTATCAATATACTTATTTCAAAACAAGTACTAACTTCACCTAACCTAATATCTTACATCCATTTGATATCTACAAGAAGGGAATTTGGCTGGGGGTATCAGCACACAATAGCCTACTCTTTTTCAAAATATACTATGGATATTTATCATGCACAATCTACTGTCAAGGAATACGAGACAGCCTAAGTAAGGCACGCTACAAAATACAGAACCCACCTGCCAAAACCAATTCACAATGTCAATTTTTTTGTTTTATCCCATCAGTAATGAAATGCACACTCAAAAACTCATTCAGATGGCGAGCGTGCCCCCACCCGACCTGTCCTGCTTCCCCAAACCGAGTGACGTCAACCAACCAAATGGCATTCCGCAACCTTAAAACACCTCAAATGCTTTTTCATCCATTCTCGTTTAAATTAATAAGAAAACGATTTTACAGAACAATGAATGTATGCACAAGGACAATAATAATAATAATAATAATAAAAATATTATTATTATTATAATAATAAATACCAGCAGAGCAGCCAATTTCCACGTCCCATGGGGAGCTTATAGGTTGCTTTGGTCCCACATTCCCTCCCTCAAAGTCTGCGCTTTGCACTCCAGTCCCAACCAGTGTGCTCACAGCATCGTTCTGCAAGTCTATCTGCAAAGAAAATCAGCATAACATTATGAAGTACATTAACGACGTACCTCGACGATGCATACAAAAAAAACAAGCTCGAATGAGCTAAGATCCTTGTCCTCTTAATGATGACGTCATAAAAACGAATATGACGTCATTGTGATGTATCAGGTTTGCGATAAATTATCTGTGCTAATGCCCGGCTTGATTCCCACAAACAAAATTTAAACAGCTTGCCTTGTTTCGGAGATAATGGTGTAGCGATTTAAATTAGCGGTGATATTATGACGTCAACTTTTTTCCTAGGAAGAATTTCCAAAATCGGAGATGGTTACTGCCTGCGCGTGGGCTTTCTGCATATACATGGCAAGTTTCACGAAGATCCCATGAAAACTCTGGGTTGTGAAACAAAAAATGTCAAAAAATAGAAATGACGTCATAAAAATTGATATGACGTCATAGTGATGCATCATATGTGCGGTAATTCATCTCTGCTAATGCCCTGTTCGATTCCTGCAAACAGAATTCAAAAAGCTTGCCTAGTTTCGGAGATAATTTTTTAGGCGATTTCCATTAGCGGAGATATTTTGACGTCATACTTTTTTTCTCGGAGGAATTTTCAAAATCGGAGATGGTTACTGTCTGCGCAGGGTATTTTTACATATATATGCCAAGTTTCAGGAAGTTTCGATGAAAACGTTAGGCTGTGAAACAAAAAGTCCACAAGAAAACAACGTGGTAAGACTTAGAGATCCTCCACGAGGATCTAAAAAGAACAAGAATGGCTTCGGTAGAGCGCATACCGCTGCCAGGCTGAACAGTTTACATTCTGTATCCCATTGATAGGCCGGATCTGCATCCAGACCTGAAGCGAAATCTAAACGGCTTGTTCTTGACACCTACCAACTCAATAGCTCATCCACCTATTTTTGGGGGTGCTTTTTTTTGGATACATAGTGGAGGCTTGTGGAAGAGCTAGAATTAGTACACTGAACGGATTAGGACACAACAGGAGAAAAGGAACGGTTGAGAGAGGGAGGGGGGACAACAACAGCAGATTTGAAGGCCAAGTTGGAGACACACCTGGACAAACAATGGGTGTGGGGAGGAATGAGGGGCAGGAGAGGATGCATATTATGGACAAGATGGACACAGAAGGACAAGTCCAAGGAGGGAAAACTGGAAATTTTGAGGGAGGGGGGATTGGCGCGGAGTCGGGGGTGGTGGTTAACGAAGGTAGAAAAGATCATGGTTTTGGATTGGGGACAATCTGAGATGGTGGTGAACGAAGATGATTGTTAAGAAGTCGATAGCAGGGTTTGCCGGATGGTCCTTTTGGAGAGAGATGATGAGAGTGTCAGATTTGTTTGGATTGAAAGACATGTTCCAAGTGTTGGACCATCTTATGATGTTGTCAAGGTCTGAAGAGAGAGAAGAGACTGCAGGCCTGCCTGTCTCAAGGATGAGGGATGTCATGGCAGGCGGTGGAGTCATCAGCAAATAGATAAAGGGGATATTCCAGAGTCGGAGAGATCATTGATGAAGATCAGGAATATAACTGGGCTCAGAACACTGCCTTGGTGTACTCCAGCATTGACAGAGAGAGGAGATGAAAAGAATTCCGTTGATTTGCCACACATTCGCTACAATAGTAGAGGAAGTCAAAAAGCCATGTGTGGAGTTGGCATTGGATGCCATAGGCAGAGAGTTTGGAGAGTAAGGTAGGATGCCAGACTGTATCAAAAGCATGAGATATGTCGAGAGAGATGACTTTCATCTCATGTCTGACATTGAGGGCATCCATCCATTGTTGGGAGGGTAGAATCAGCACGTCCAAGGTGGAGTGACCTGGTCTGAAACCAAATTGGTGATCTGAGATTAGGTTTTTGGAGAAAAGGGAGGATTTCATATCAACTGTGATGATGGATTCCATGACCTTGCTGATGATTGGAAGTAGGCTGACAGGTCTGCAGTTGAGGAGATCAGTTTTTACACCTTTAAATGTTGTGCCGTGATGTTGGCGGATTTCCAAGCAGATGGAAGATGACCTAGCACAAGTGACAGGGTGAAAATGGCAGAGAGAGGATGGGAAAGAGCAACAATGCAGGACTGCAGGACATGTGAGCTGATGCTGTCCGGTCCAGTTGCAGAGTCATGGGTTGAAAGAACCTTCTCCACCTTTTCAGGTAAAAAAAAAAAAGACAAGAGTCCAGGAGCAGTTGGGTACATCAGGGAAGGATGGGTACCGGGAGTGAGGGATTGGGTGGGGACATGAGACTTGGAAGCAAATACAGAATTGAGGCATTCAGCCTTCTCACGAGGGGAGTCGGCTGTGATGCCATTTGAAGAGAGGGAAGGGATGGAAGGGGAGCATACTCCTGAGACAGACTTAGCAAGACACCACCAGATTTTGAGGAGGGAGACAAGTTTGAAATTTCATTTTTGAGGCTGGACAGATGCTGTTTCTGGCTCTCCTGGGAGTGGACACACACTTGTTATGGACTTTTTGGAATGCACTGTGGTCGCCTTCGGTCGGATTAGCCTTTCAGGAAGAGAAAGCAAGTTGTTTCAGAGAAACTGCCTCATCATATAGGATTCACTGTACCGTGGGTGGGATAACTGAAGACGAGATGGGATGAACCTGTGCATGAGAGAGCAGTTTTCTGGGGAAGAATTCCCAGGCTGAGTTAACATCAGGGGCAGTAGATATGGGAGACCAGTCCTGAATTGAGATGACTGCTTGCAGTCCCTACCAATCCCGACTCACCGGCATTGAGGCAGCTCTCTGAAAATAGCCAGCAAGATGTTGATTTTCACAAGCACGTGATCAGATTAATCAACTGGAACGGAGGAAGAGCAAGAGACATTTTTGGTAAAGTTAGTCATCACCAAGTCCAGAAGGGAGGATTTGCCATTTGGAGAAATATGGGTGGGAAAGGTCACAGATTGAATCAGTCTCGTGGAGTCACAGAAGTCCTTTGCTGAAGTGCCATGGCTGGTGAGAGAGGTAGCAACACCCAGGCAAGTTGCACGGTGACAAATGAAATCACCACATATGAGGAAAAGAGAGTTGGGATGAGTGGTTAAAAGTTTGTTGAGAGAGAGCGGAGAGAGCGAGAGAGAGAGAGAGAGAGAGAGAGAGAGAGAGAGAGAAGAGAGAGAGATATATATATATATATATATATAATATAATATATTATATATATATATATATATATATATATATAATATATATATATATAATATATATATATATATTGTCGATGGAGTCATCATTGTTAGGACGATGCGATACACAGAAGAACAAGAGGTGGAGGAGGAGGGGAGGTTGCAGCCAGAGGTACTCCTGTGGAATGGGAGGTGTAACATCAGTACATGGACAGTGAGAAGTTCAATTATTGATGTAAAGTGCAACAAATGATGTCCGGTTTAACGGTCGTGCCCTGGATTGAGAGATCTCTCGTGTTTGAGTGGAGGGCCCAGATGTTTCGGGTCCACACAGTTAGAGACAGGAGGCAGAGGGAGGGTGCAGGATTAAAGGGGGGGAAGAGGAGGCTTGCATGTGCAAGTGGGTGGAGTGGGGTGAGGGGGTAGGCTTGAGTGTGAAGGGTGTGGGTGAAGGTTTGTTTGTGTGCGGTGCGGCTGAAGGTTTGTGTGTGTGGGGTGTGGGTGAAGGTTTGCGTGTGTGGGATGTGGGGGAGGTTTGAGTTTATGTTGTGCAGGGGAAGGTGTGAGTATGTGGGTGCAGGGGAAGGTGTGAGTATGTGGGTGCAGGTGAAAGTTTGAGAGGGTGGGGTAAAGGGGGAGCATTGAGAGGGTGGGGAGAGGAGGGATGCAGAAAGGGAGGACACGAAGCTTTGCGCGGGTGGAGTGGGGGTGGATACGTATTAGGATTCCAGATTCCCGGCTTTGACAAACGGAGATAAAGATCATTGGATGGGAGATAAGATCCCGTGTTGAAGGCACGGAAAACCGTTGCACTGTACTTGCGGGGGGATGATTGGTGGACCAAGCGCCGAGTAGACAAACACCTTTGAAAAATAAGACTTGCGAAGAAGAAGAGACACATATTGTGATGTCGAAAGAAAACGCGTGCAGCATTTTTAAAAGAGATACAAGGGTTGAAATGAATTCTCAAATTGATTGTAAATACTTTTACAAAAAGAAGGAGTGTTTATATTTAATGTAGATTCAGTTTGGAGATGTTGAGAAAAAAGGGGCAAGGAAAAAATGTGGAACCAGAAGAATAAGGAAATTCAAGTGGAAATGAAAAATAAAGTTTTTGTTTGCTCGTTTTGACTTTTGGAAGCGAGGAAAGAAACCCGAGAAGAAGAAAATAAAACGAGAAACATCGACACAAAGAATTTTCAGACTTTCTCTCCGAGGATCGGCCTTGTCAGGCCTTCAGCATTATGAAACGTAACGGACAGCAAAAACAAGGAACAGATTAACATGAAATATAACACGGGATTACAACAGCAACACCTCGACAAGTCACAAGAACATAAAACACGACAAATCCGATTTTAAAAAACTCAACTTTATGAGGTTTCACCACACAGGCAGAAAAGCCCTGAACCGGAAGATTCAAGTTTTGTCCCAACGCGTCCACGACTTTTTTGAGATATCGTGCGACATCACGTTTTTGTTTGACTCCATCTCTCAATGGTGAAGAATCACCGAGAAAATTCTCATATCCGGATCTGGATCCGGATCTTCACCAACACTTAATCCATTCGTCCTTGTCACACACCCGAACTGTCCACAAAGTTTCGTCCGAATCCATCCACAACTCGTTGAGATATCCTGTACACAGCCAAACAAACAGACAGACAGACAGACAGGGGTGAAAACATAACCTCCATCCACCTTCGGTGGCAGAGGTGTATATATATATATATTAATAAAAAAGGTGAAAAATGTCTTCATACATTGCTGGGAAGAGCATTCATAATGCTCAAGTGTACGGCGAAGAAGCTCGATGGCCTAATTGAAATTCGTCCGCACATCACACGTTTATAAAATTGTATTTCCATTGCTTCAAATATCACAGGTTACAAAGCAAGATAAATGAGCAAAGTCTGTGTTTCCCAGGAATGCAATTTTCCTTTCCCAGCTGTGCCCTTTGGGTGTTTATAATAGTCTTCCAACAATTTGCACCGACATGACCTTGGAATCCAAGAGGTTTGGGAGAACCGAGCGTGTAACGAATTATCATTGCATTAACACAGGGACCACAGATATCATAATATAATATTATATATATATATATATATATATATTTATAATATTTATTATTAATATATATATATACAGGCAATTGTGCACATACAGGTGTGCCCATGAATGCAAGATACCCCAAGTACGGACAGATCATCACACCTGTGTCGCATCATGTGCTGTGTTGCTCATGCCATCCGACAATGGTGTTAGATTGTTTTGCATTTCCATCTGAGCACTTGCCTCATGATATGGTGGACCCAGCTTCAAATCATACATAACTAACAATGGTACCCGACGTTGCGGCAACGCCGCGTCACTCCTTCCACCCCTTCCCCTCACTCTCCCAGCCCTTCCCTCACTCATCCCACCCCTTCCCACACCTCGTCCAACCCAGCCACCTCCAGATTCCCACCCCACAACTTTCCTCCTCCGGACTCCATCAAATATCACCCATCACTTCACTGACGGGAATACTAAGAGAAAGGGGAAGGGGAGAGAAAGAGGGGGAAGAGAGGGTGGGAGAGAAACATAGAGAGAGGGGGAGAGTGAGGGGAGAGAGAGGAGTGGGGGGGGGAGAGAAGGTTGTGAAGTGAGGGAGTTAGGAAAGGCGGGGGGGTGGAGAGTGAGGAAGGAGAGGGGAGGGGAGCAATGCCTTACCACATATTACTATACATTCCGGGAGGGAGGGTGCGAGAGGGGGGTGGGAGCGAGAGAAGAGAGAGAGGAGGGGGGAGAGAGACAAGAGGGGAAGTGAGGAGAGGTGAGGAAGGGGGGGAGAGCGAGGAAGGAGAGGAGAGAGCTACGCTTTACCACAGGTCACGATACACTCAGAAGAGAGGGTGCAAGGAGGGGGATGTGAGCAAGAGAAAGAGTGAGAGGAAGGGGGAAGCGAGGAAGGAGGGGTGCGAGGAGCGGGGGTCAAAGCGAGATATAGAAGAGAGGAGGGAGCGAGGGAGGGGGGGGTGAGGAAGGGGGAGAATGATGCCTCACCACACATCACCATACACTCTAGGAGGAGGGGGTTGGGGGGAGAGGAGAGGAGAAGAGAGAGAGAGAGAGAGGAGAGAGAGAGAAGGGAGGGGTGGGAGGGAGGAGTGAGGAGGAGGAGGGGGGGAGAGTGACACCTAACCACACATCGCTATACACTCTGGGAAGGTCAAAGCGAGAGAAAGAAAGAGAGAGAGGAGCGAGGGAAGGGAGGGTGGAGAGTGAGGAAAGGAGTGGGAAGAGCGACACTTCAAATATTAAATGAAAATTTTTCAAAGATTAAATGGATTAAAATATTATTACCTAATTTTTCAGTTCTCCCTTGAACTCCAGTTCACTTGTCCTGTTGCTTAATGCTTCAGTCACATTTGGCACGGTGGCCGTATGGTCTAAAAAATCTACGGCCACTAGCAATTATAGGGCGGCCGCAGTATTTCGACGGTCACACAATGTAGCAGTCACATATGTTTTTATTTTTCGGGGAGCCGCACGGGGTATTTAGAAATTGTGGAGACCGAAAACGTGGGGTGCCGTACCGTCTTGATTTGATGTCGCACGGTGACCTTAGGGCGCCCTGCGGCGGCCATATAATTTTCAAGGCAGACGCGAGGTAGCCTCAAGGTGCCCGCAAGGCGACCGCAGGGGGCCCTAAGGCGAACGTGGAAATAGTGCGGCCGCCGTAATTTTTTGGGGGTTGGCAAAATTCATTTTCATTGATAACAGCCTACGGAAAACGCACGAATAACGCAAGCCCACCGTACGCCCTACGTACGGTCGACGTGGAACACATCTACGTCATGGCTACGGCTTGTCGAATTGCTACGGCAACTAGAAATGAAAAAAGTTATAACTCCGCGCTTTAATTCCACGGAGACCCCTACGGCCTGTAAAGATAGCCATACGGCGTAGGGCCACCCTGAGGCCACCTCAGAAACTCTGCGGCCGCCGCACGTTTCTGTCAATTCAGGGGGGGTACGGCCGCCGTATCCTAGCCGTAGAGCAAATGTGACTCATGCTTTACTCATTCTAACACTGCTGTTATGTTAATCGTTCTTTTAATTCAATTTTAATTTAATTTTTTATCCTCTTAACTACGAAGATTTCCTCACGGAGGGGATATCCCTATTTCCTGCATTAGTCCACATGCTCCGTTCCTCAAAATCCAAAGATAGATTTTGATTGTGTACTTTGATTAGTCCATGAGAGTACATTGTGGTTCCAAGGCATTTTTGAGCAGGCCAAAACAAATGGCAGCTTAAGACCCCTGGAAGGGAAAGCAGGCTGACCAAGGATAAGCCTGTTTTAGTTTATTAATGATGAAAGGAGTAAATTATCTTCAAAAGGGGTGTTTAAATTTACCCAAATAGTTTTCAAGGGGTCCCCTAGTATGGATGCAAGTGTTCAGGTGCTAGGTTTCATGGTTTTGGAGTTATGAAGGAGATACACACCACCACACCACTTATTTATGTTGAAGATAGACATGTCGATGTGTTGATTGTATCATCCAAGAACGTTTGCTTCTGAAGAAGTGAAGCTTCTCAATCTCTTCTTCTAACACTAAAAAAATAAATATAACATTCCTCCATGGGCCTCAGACAATGTAGAAAAGGCATAATTGGCCGAATGGCTTCATCACGCACCTGGACGATAACCCTCGGAGTTAATAAATTTTATTGAAAATAAAGGAATTGAAAAACCAAACACAAAATGAGGAGACTCCATGCAATGAGGGAAACCTTGTTTTAAAAAACAACAACTTATGAGCATACCTGTGTCTGAATGGAGGCAAATCCGATGCCACCATAGTCATAAGTACCACACACATTCAGGTATCTTCTTATTCTTCTTCTTTTCTGCACTTTAATCCAGCAGTTAGGGGTCGGCCAGTTGGATCAACCTTCTCCATTCCCTCTCTCCTCCGCATCTTCCTCTCTCAATTCCAAGCTCTTCAAATCTCTTTCCACTGACTCCCTTCTTCTCAATCTCTGACAACCTCCTGATGTTTTCGCTCTAATTGGCTCATTCCATGCTCTCTTGATTGATTCTTCATCCTTTTTTTTTCCTCATGATGCATCCAAACCTCCACAACCTAGTCTCTCTAATTCTTTCTGTGTATTTACAACTCCTCTCCCTTGTCTATTTCTCATTCCTCAACCGCTCTCTTCGTGATACTCTGAGAATCCACCGAAGCATTCTCATACCTATCCTCTCCAGCAAATCCTCTTCTCTTTTTCTCAAAGACCATGTTTCTGCACCACACATTATAACCGGTTGGATCACTGTCTTGTACATTTTGACCTTCCATTTTCTCAATACTCTTTGATCACAGACGACTCCACTAACCTCCTTCCATTTTGCCCATGCCACCTTCAGTCCTTCACTCTGTACCGGATTCTGTTTCACAACTCCCTCTTCCTTTCGTGTTGAACCAAGGGACCGTATTTGAATTTGTCCGTTTGTGTCAGCTCTCCCCCTTGTATATCTACAATCTTGACCCTCCATCCACCAGTCTTACCACACACCATTACCTCTCTTTATAGCATTAACCTTCAATCGCTGCCTCTCTAACCTCTCTTACCATTCCAACACCTCTTCTTGTAGTCTTTCCTTTAACTCGCTGTTATGACTTATCTATGACAAGAGCTGCCATAGTTCTCAATCTCTGATATTGTCACTCAGCACAACCATCACCATCACAAACAGAAAGGGACTTAGTTCAGAACCCTGGTGTCGATGGTGTCGACCAACCTCCATTCTAAAATATTGTGAATCCCCATTCATTGTCCTGACCATAGCGTTGGCTCCCGCATTCATTTCCATCACGATCCGAACAATCTTCTCTGGTTCGGCATTCCTCCTCAAACACCAACACTCCACTTCTCTTGGCATCCCATCATATGCCTCCTCTAGATCGATGAATGCCCGGTACAGCTTCTTATTTCCATCCAGCATCTTTCCCTGAATCCGTCTCATAATGAAAATCACATCCACCGTTCCCATTCCTTGCATAAATCCACAACTGTATCTTGTACATTTTGTCAATCTCCCTCAGCCTTTGGTCTCAAATCCTCTCCAGTATTTTCCAAGCAAGCTCCATCAATTTGATCCCTCTGTAATTTCCACAGTCTAAGATCTCCCCTTTCTGTTCCTAAATTGGTATTATTATGCTGTTATGCAATCATCTGGTATCTTCTCCGCACACCGCACTTTACAAATCAACTCGATCATCCACTTAACTCCTTCAGGTGCTCGTGCCTTTACTGTACTGGTATGTACCATCCCAATGAATGGACAGATAATTATTAGAGCTACCCCAAAAGTTAAGTTACACTTTCACTCTTTGAATGGATCAACAATAAAATGGTGAATTGATTAATCACAGCTTTGAATGAAATTGAATGGATGAACGGTAAAGGCATACAACCTCACCTGACGGATAAGGTGATTCTCTGTATCAGCCACAAATATCTTCTTTCCCAGAGAACAGACGCCCTGGGGCATGTTGAAGCGAGCTTTGGATAAGGTTCCATCACTGTTCCCTCTTATTCGACCTAAAAAAAAGAAAACAACAAGGGGCCATATATATCACGTTGAGAGGGGTGAGGGGAGGGTGGGGTCCATGTATTAGGATCACATTAAGAGAGGTGAGAGGGGAGCAGGCCATCTATTCGGGATCACAATTGGAAGAGTCCATATATTTATTGGCCACAATGGAGTCGGAGGGAGGACAGGAACTAAATTAGGCTTAAAATAGGAGCCATTAAAACGGGAGAAAGAAGATAACATAAAAGGAGGAGATAATGGAGGGAAGGATGTGCAGAGGGAGGAGAGAAGGTTGGAAGAACATAAGAGTAAAGGGAGTGAAGAAAAGAGAATGCATTATCATTCCGGAAAGGGGGAGGTGTGGTAGAGATCACATCTAAGTTACCTCAACTACACTAATAAATGTTATGTGTGTGTGTTGTGTGTGTGTGTGTGAGTGTGAGTGTGTGTGAGGTCAGGTATGGGAGCATGCGCCGGAGCAGCGCGTCACGCGTCACTTTCGACCGGTACTCCAGGGGCTCAGTCTCGCCATCCCCCGGGCATATGCCTGGCCCATCCCATCTCCTTGAGATTGTGACCATTTGCTGCAACCAGGAGGCACCATGGTCGGCCCATTGGCCTCCACCACTCAGGAGGCTCCCTCGCTGAGATAATTTGGTGAGCAGCATCAGCATGAGGAAAACGAGCCACATGTCCATACAGCCGCAGGTGACGCTCACGGATTATGCAGGAAACAAATCTCATTTGAGTCTCTCTCAGCGACAGCTCCATCGGACACAACATCCGACCAGCGATAGCCAAGGATTCTCCGAAGAGAGCTGTCCCAAAGGAATTAAGTCTCCATCTCAGATCCCTGGTCAGAGTCCAGTCTCACATCCCATACAGCAAGACTGGAAGCAACAAGGACACTGAAGACTTGGACTTTCGTCCTCTGCAGAGGTACCAACAGTCACACCCATGAAACCGTGAATACATGACTCCCCAGGCCCGACCCAGACATCTATTGACACCTGGCTCACAGACAGCGGAGACATAAATATCGCTGCCAAGTAAGTGAAAATCTACGTGACCTCAACATCCTCACCAGAAAACAGCACAGACAGGACAGCAGCATCCAAGATGTCATTGAAGCCTGGATCTTCGTTTTGACCTAGGAAACCCGTAATCCCAGCGGCTCCACTCCATTCAGCACCTCGAGGCCCCGAAAAGGATATCTAGAGTCTCGCAAATATGACTGAATCATCAGCGAAATCTAGTCTGAGATCTTGACATCCCTAAATGATGCACCGCAGCTTGATCTCTCCGACATCCTCCCCAGAATCCAGTCCATACAAGCAGAGAAAAGTGTGGGCCAGTACACACCCCTGATGAAAACAAGCAACAACTGGAAATAAGTCAGAGATGGCATCACCACATCTCAAGCACTCTCAGTACCAGAGTATATTTCAACATCAGATTGATCAGTTTTGGTGGCACCCCACGGAGACAA
Source organism: Eptatretus atami (assembly GCA_035128595.1). Taxonomy (NCBI): domain Eukaryota; kingdom Metazoa; phylum Chordata; class Myxini; order Myxiniformes; family Myxinidae; genus Eptatretus; species Eptatretus atami. The sequence goes on along the minus strand of CM068953.1, from coordinate 12,390,810 downwards.
GAATCATCCAGAGGGCATCTCAATTCACTGAAATAGAACGCTTTGTGAGATCAACATAGGCTGCAAGCAGCCCCTGCTGAAACTCTTGGTTATGGGGGCACTGTGTAGCAAAGTTTAATCCATATCTTGTGAGGTTATCATTTTTAACACTCAGCAGCATATGAGCGATCACTTTGCCCTCATGACTGTTTCTAAAGCAATTGGTTATTTATATGACTCGGTGCAGTGCTTTACAAAGTTTTGTTTGTTTTTTGAGTTTTCAAAGCCAAATACATTTGATACACTCGATTGCTGAGCCATTTGCCGCATGAATGCGTTTTCTAAATTACAGAGCTAAATTTTTTCACCCATCACACGATGAGTGTGGGTGTGTGTGTGTGTGTGTGTGGTGTGTTGTGTGTGCGTGTGTGTGTTCATAAAGCATAACATTCTCACTGCTAACAACCTACTCCCAACCCTTATTCTCTTTGCCCCATCCTCGCTCCCCCCTGCCGAATACAGTGCACCACCCTCTTTCCACACCTCTCTTTCTCCCCCCCCTCCCCTGCTCTCTCTCTCTCTCTCTCTCTCTCTCTCTCTCTCTCTCTCTCTCTCTCTCTCTCTCTCTCTCTCTCTCTCTCTCATATCCTCAATCCAAGGACATCTCCACTCATGGCTTGCAGTCTTCCTCTCCTGTCCAGTCAACGTGTGGCCCTAAATGGAGTTCTTCTCATCCCCTCTTCCTGTCCAGGGTGGAGTTCCTCAAGGTAGCGTTCTCGGCCCTGTTCTTTTTCTTGTTTCATCAATGATCTCTCCACTCTCTGGAAAATCTCTTTATCTTTGTGGATGACTCCACCCTCTGCCGTACCATCTGTCATCCTCAGACGCAAGCGCAGCTTCTTCGCTCTCTGCAATCTGGATAAATCACAAACTGGTCCAAGACGTGGAACATTCTTTCAACGCTGACAAATCTCACACTCTCACGATGTCTTTCCGAAAGGACCATCTCGGACCCCCCCCCCCCCGGCCCATCTACTTTCATCACAATCCTCTTGAAGGGGTCCTTTCATTCAAGCTTCTATCTCACGATCTGCCATGATTTTTCCTGGGAAAGCCACATTTCCAAACTGGCCTCCAAAGCCAGTCGCCGACTGGGAATCCTTCATCATGCAACTCCCTTCCTCGCACCCTGAGCTCCTGACCACATACAAAGCTTTCGTCTGCAGCCTGATGGAGTACCGCTCTCCCCTCAGGGCTGGTGCTCCTGCCTCTCACCTTTCTCGGCTCATACTGTGGAAACCATGGCATTTCGGGCAGTTGGCATCTCCCGCGATGAGCTGAGTCTTTGGGCCTTCACTCTCTCACCCGCAGAGCAGGTCAGTGGTCTTTCTGTCGTACAGTCTCCTTTCCGGTCTCGCCCCCCCACCCCTATGCTGTCTGTGATTTGTCCCCATTTATTTCCGAGGGCGCTCAAGGTCCGTCCAAAACCCCCTTCTGGTAAAACTACCAAAATCACGAATCACTGCTCACCTTCACTCTTTCATTCCTCTTTTTCCCGCCTTTGGAATAAACTCCCTCACTCTGTTTAATCCCATTCTTCCCTCCAGGTTTTCAAAAACAGCTGTTCACCACCACCTCCTCTTAGTCCTCCCACCAAATCCTCGATCTTTTCTACCCCCTTTAATCCACCCCAAACCCAACTCCTTCAAATTCCCTGCTTTCCTCCTGAAAGTCCCTGTAATGTCCATCTGTATACCCCTGTTCCCCGCCCCATCCCTCCCTTCCAGAGATCTCCTAACGTCTCTGTTCCCCACCGTTTTGTCCTTCCCACTCCGCCCCTCGTCTCATGCCCCCTTGATGTGCGTGTGTGTTAGCTCTCATACGAGCCTCGACAAGGTAAACAAAAAAAAAAATCTGTTATAGTTATTATTGACTGAAACTATTTTTTTGCATGTTCTTTTATTTTTAGACATTGTTTTTTACTTAACTGTTGACTATATAATAAGCCATGTATGCATATATGTATAAACAATGTGTGTGTGTGGGGGGGGGGGAGGGGGTGGGGGGCAGGGGTGGGATATTTTGGAAAATGAAAGGAAGAGAAGGAGATGATATGGGATAAAATGGAAGTATGGAAGGTCGAGGCGTGGGCGGAGGCGGGGGGGGGGGGATCAGGGAAAGGAGGTATGGAGAATAATGGAGGAGAAACAGAAACGTAAGAGGAAAAACAGCACGGGTCATCATTCACCATACTCGTGTAACTTATACGTAGATAATCCCAGTCCCAAATTAAGTATTGAAAAAACAAAAAATTCACATAATTAATGGATCACAGAGAAAGAACAGGAGACAAATGGTATGAAAAGAGATTTTCATTTTTTAAAAGAGAGTCGAATCAACACAACTGCACATGGACACAGCTGTAAGGTTTGGAAAGAAGTAAAACCAAAAAAATAAAATAAAAAACTCAAGCTGGTGGCATGGAAAGCAGATGTGAAAATGTTATGCAAGTGCACACCGGCACAATGAGATGATTATAACACCATTAAAATTAGGAAGCAATTATCGTCAACAATGCAGTAAGCCAAGTTATCGTGACCCCGGCCGGTGCTTGCAGTGTGGAGAGAGACTGCTCGGAATTGAACACACATTCACGTTTCTGGAACGAACGTCTTCGACCAACGAAACATTCGATATCCTTATTAAGAAAATTATTCTGCACTCGTAGCACGCAGCCTTCTTACCTTGCACGCGTTTGCAATCTCAAAAGCCTCAAAAACACCTCTCTGCCTCATCATCTTGATTTGTATGCAGCACAAGGCTGCGGGGTAGCATCATTGGCCGAGGATGCGGCGGTGCCACTGACGCAATGCCCTCTGCCGGTTAGAGCAGGAATTTGTAACTTGTTCAGGGTGCGGGCAGTGTGACCACTCCTTGGCTTTTTTCACAAGATCTTGGCTATTCGTTGTTCACCTTGGCGTCTTGTTTTTCTATAGGTTTTCTTGGCGTAATATGTTTTCTATGATTCATCGCTGTCCTGAAACCTTTTGGCTTTTTTCATTGGCTCACCTTGGCATTTATGAAAATGAGGAGTGGTCACACTGGGTGCGGGCAATAGCTCGCCGACTCTTCGTGATGGACACTTGGGATCTTGCTATTATCCTGTACATTATTACGTACAAGCGAACAATTTGGATAAATTTCACCAACAATTAAAGATCTTCCCTCATATTGATGGCTTACACTTTTGAACTGTACTGAAGATTGTTATTCAAATGTTCTTCACTAATTAACATGTCAGCACAATAATATAAATAAGGACAAACAACATCGCAAAGACAGACACACAGACGGACGTACAACGAAGTAGAAAAGACTTTGTCTTGGAAAATTTTGAAAGTTTTTGCACAATCGGAAACGCAATCAAATTCAACAAAACTTTTCGTTCACCGATACTCATGAACACATTGTCGCCCTCCATCTCTCGCTCTTTCATGAGCCCGAATAATATGTCGAGAAAAATCCAATCAACATCATCACAGGCAGAGAGAGAGAGAGTCAACTTGATTTCTGTAAATAAGAAGTGTTCGTCGTTCCAAATAGCACTAAACATAACACATGGACCGTCTCGAAGAAATCTCGAATCAACCAAATAAAACTCGTGCGCGTGCGAAGCACTGCTCATTAGCAGGAAACGCACCATCTGCCAATTCTTACCTCCTACACAGTACAAAACTTGCCCAGTCGTGTCGATCACCAACACTCGATGGTTCCCTGTATCTGCAATCACCAAGCCAGCTGGCTGCCCTTCCTCCTCGTCCAACAGGCATATTTTACCAGGGAAACGGAGGATGGAAGAAGGAAGAGGCTCTTTGAATGGTGCCAAGCCGACAGGAGAATCGTTTATCTCTCCTTTCTCTCTGTGATAAAAGCAAGTACAATCAATAAGGTTCGTTCGACACAACGGCCAATTTAAAGGCTTTCACGGAATATGCAGAACAAGCATTCAGCATAAACCACCACCAAGAAAACTGGTAAAACTAGAACACCACTCGGTAGAATGCATACCCCCATCAGGCTGAACAGTTTATGTTTTGTATCCCACTGATAGGCCGGTTCTGGATCCAGACCTGAACCAAAATCGCATCGGGGTGTTCTCGTCACCTACCCGACTCATTGACCGAGTTTTGTCACAACTCGTCCACAACCTTTTTTTTAAAAACAAGCTCAAATAGATAAGATCCTCGTCCTCTAAATGATGACGTCATACAACGAATATGACGTCATTGTGATGTATCAGGTTTGCGATAAATTATCTGTGCTAATGCCCGGCTTGATTCCCGCAAACAAAATTCAAACAGCTTGCCTAGTTTCGGAGATAATGGTATAGGTGATTTCCATTAGCGGCGATATTATGACGTCAACTTTTTTTCTAGGAAGAATTTCCAAAATCGGAGATGGTTACTCGCTGCGCGTGGGCTTTCTGCATATACACGGCAAGTTTCACGAAGATCCGATGAAAACTCTGGTTTGTGAAAAAAATGTCAAAAAATAGGAATGACGTCATAAAATTGATATGACGTCATAGTGATGATCATATGTGTGGTAATTCATCTCTGATTAATGCCCTGTTCGATTCCTGCAAACAGAATTCAAAAAGCTTGCCTAGTTTCGAGATATTTTTTAGGCGATTTCCATTAGCGGAGATATTTTGATGTCATAACTTTTTTTCTGGAGGAATTTTCAAAATCGGAGATGGTTACTGTCTGCCAGGGTATTTTTTACATATATATGCCAAGTTTCAGGAAGTTTCGATGAAAACTGTAGGCTGTGAAACAAAAAAGTCCCACAAGAACAACAACGTGAGTAAGACTTAGAGATCTCCACGAGGATCTAAAAATCGTGCTATGCATCGTTTTTGGCCCCATCTCTCAATGCCAAAGAATCGCTTCAAAAAATAAATTAAAAAATTCAAACGATGCGGATCCAGATCCGGATTTGGATCTTCACCAAATTCTCACCAATTCTTCCTCGTGAGACACTCAACCTGTCCACCAAGTCCCGTCCAAATCTGTCCACAACTTTATGAAATATCCTGCACGCAGACAGACAGACAGACAGGTAAAAACATAACCTCCATCAACCTTTGGTGGCGGAGGCAATCATAGACAGGAATGGAAGGATCTGCTGCAACGTTTCCTAAAGAAAAGACGAGAGAGGAACATGCTGTGCATGTATGAAAACGACGAAGGTAATGATGCTCTCAAGTCCCAACGCGTTTGCAGACTCAACTCCAAGCTCCTTTCGGTTCACGTGACAATCGTTGCGGATTTGCCCAGTCGTCGAACACCTTTGCACCTTTTGTATTCCTTTTTGCGATAATGTGCCAATCGGATGCAGTGCAAAGCAAATGTGGTGGAACCATTTAGGCACAAATGCTTGTAAACAATTCCATGCTGCACACGACACAACAGGTACCACACACTACACGACAGGCACCACACGCAACGCTAGAAGTGCCACACACTACAGTACAACAACCATATACTACAAGAAAGGCAACACACACTCGTTGCACAGGTACAGCAATGAGTGACATGTTTTACAGTGATCTCAGGCTCAAAGAGGAGCTTGTCTTGATCCTGCATTCATGAGATTTATGTACGTTAGAAGACATAACCGTAATCAAACACGAATTAGGAGTGCAAGTACATAAAAAGGCAAAAGACGAATACAAATAGTAGTAAATGGGATTTGAACCTCGTGGTTTCTTAGCATCGTGAGCTATTGGTTCAGATGAACCAACACAATGGTGATACTTGACCTAAAAAGTGTAACTTGGTTTAACCAAGTTACAGCCTCTTCCTCAGAGTTCCAGATTCACATTTTGAAGATGGTGACGTTTGAAGTTTGCCTTCATGTGATGTCGGAGGTGGTTCAGAAGACAAAAGGAGTGGAAGTGTATTGTTGTCCACCGGGTTTTTGAAGCACAATGTCAAGCCAGGTTCCGCTGTGTGCATTTTACTTTTTTTCCAGACAGAGTCAAGGAAAGAGTTAGGACACTGAACAGATCAGGAGCAACAGAACAAAAGGAGAGAGAGAGAGAGAGAGCAGAGAGAGAGAGAGAGAGAGAGAGAGAGAGAGAGAGAGAGAGAGAGAGAGAGAGAGAGAGAGAGAGAGAGAGAGAGAGAGAGAGAGAGATTTATGTGGAAGAATTCCCAGGCTGAGTTAACATCAAGGGTAGTAGACGTGGGAGACCAGTCCTGAAGAGATGGCGGCTTGCAGTCCCTGCCAATCTGCTTGAGTGAACTGCCAGACTCACCAGTGCTGAGGCAGCTTTCTAAGAATAGCCAGACCGATATTGACTCTCAGAAGCATATGATCAGATGAACTAATTGGAGCAAAGGAAGAGCAAGCAGGAGACATTTGCGGGGAAGTTTGTCATCACCAAGCCCACTAGAAGGGAGGATTTGCCATTGGGAGAAATCCGGGTTGGAAAGTTCACAGATCGAGTCAGTCCCGTCGCGTCACAGAAGTCCTTTGCTGAAGTGCCATGGCTGGTGAGAGAGGTACCAACACCCAGCCAAGTTGCATGGTGACAATTGAAATCGCCACATATGAGGAAGAGAGAGAGTTGGGATGAGTGTGCATTTAAGGAAGGATGGGGTTAATTTTCACACAAGAGGCAGGAGGTGGCGATGCTTTGACATCTAATCCGAGTTGTCCATGCCAATTAGGTGATGCAAATTAACTTACAGTGTACTCCGTGCTAAGGAAAGGGACGCTTCGTCAAAGTTCCCGCTGCCAGAACAAATTCTTTGTCAAAAGAAGAATCAATGTCCTTTTCAGGATCCCAGCTGTAAAATGCGTCAAGAAAAATAAAAGTACAAGCGGAATTGCATTCCCAAGTCAAAAGAGCAGTGAGCAGGTCAGATTAATCAAGCATACAGTGTTCAGAAGACAAGGGTGACTGCACTATCGTTGGCTGCAGTGCTCATGTGGAATGTGTCCTCTGATTCCAGGGTTCGGCAAAGGACAAAACAAGAGGATGACTGCAACAGGTCAAGGATGCCATGAACGACTTTGCAAACACTTCAACTTGGCGAGTTGGACATCTCAGAATAAAGTGATGAGGATCTCACCGAACATAGTCTCACGAGCTGCTTGGGTGTTGCACATGTCTCCTTGATGCATACATTTGTGGGAAATTTGCGTGACAACTAAAAATATGTACGGTACGTGATTTGTAGAATTATGCATGCATCCCAATGTCATATTTGATCCAACTTTCTCACGTTGCTTCTGCATCATTCCACGTGTACGAGGATCCTGTAACTACAAATCAAGAAGTACGAGGAAAATGCTTCCAATAATTGTAATAATAATACCAGAAAAAGTGTATCCTATCAGGAGGGAATACTTTGAATAAATTCCAGTTGATCAAGGTGTGTGCTTTTCGTCAAGTATTTCATCTCCGCAGATGATAATTTAGTGTCGGACCTTGACAAACAGAGATGCATGCAATGGTGACAATATGAATTCATTTGAAAGATGTGGGGCCTGATGTACTTTACTGGTCAAAAGTTTTCGAACACCCCCATTTTTCCAGTTTTTACTGAAATTTAAGCAGTTTAATGTTTCAATGTACTCTGAAATGAAAGCATAGAACAAATAAACATTGCAGATAAAAAAATAATCATGGAATCGTTTTGTTGAACAAAATTTAATCTAAATTTTTGACTCATCGAAGTAGCCACCTTTTGCAGATATAAGAGCCGAACATACTCGTGGCATTTTCTACAATGGAAATCAATATTGTTCGGAAAGTTCTTCCCAACACTGTTGCAGAAGTTCCACAAATATGTTGCACTTGTAGGTTGCTTTGCTTTCATCCTTCTGTCCAGTTCATCCCAAACCAGCTCGATGGGGTTTAATCTGGAGACTGCCTGGCCATTCCATGATTTGAAGCCTACTGTCTTGTTCTTTTCTTCTAAGGTAGTTCTGACAGAGCCTGGAGGTATGTTTTAGGTCGTTATCTTGATGTCGGATGAACCCCTGACCAACGAGGCGGACACCAGAGGGTATTGCATGGTGCTGCAAAATGCTGTGGTAGCCCTTTTAGTTCAGGGTGCCAGTCACTCTGTGCAAGTCGCCGACTCTGGATCCAGCAAAAGAGCCCCAGATCATCACGCTTCCTCCTCCATGTTTGACAGTTGGTGTCACACACTGAGGAACCATCCTTTCGCCTACTCGACGGCGTACAAAAACCCTGCGTGATGAACCCAAGATTTCAAATCTTGATTCATCGGTCCATAAGACCTTCTTCCAGCTTTTAGTAGTCCACTGGTGGTGCTTCATGGCCCAGGCAAGCCTCTTTTTCTTATTTTGCCATCTCAGCAATGGCTTTCTTACTCACTCGACCTGTCAAACCTGCAGCTCGAAGTCTTCTCTTAACAGTTGAAACTGAGACTTCCTTACTTTGACCAGTGTTAAGCTGTGCTTGAAGCTGCTGTCCTGTGAGCCGCCTATCACGCAAGCTGTTGACTCTCAGAAACTTGTCTTCTGATTGTGTTGTGGCTTTGGGTCTGCCAGACCTCTTCCTGTCAGAGTTTCCTCCAGTTTCCAAGTGCCTTTTGATGGTGCAGGAAACTGTACTCACTAACACCTTGGCTTTCTTGGCAAATTTCTCTAAAGGAAAGACCAACACTTTTAAGGGTTATAATGGTCTGTCTGTCTTCCTTTGTTGATTGGCTTGTTTCGCCATTATGATAGCAATATACTACTTCCTGCAGTGCAATATTGTCCAAATAATTCTTCAGAGGGTGCAGCTCCTTTAGCAAGCGAAACGCACCATCTGCCAATTCTTACTCCTACACATACAAAACTTCGCTATCGTGTCGATCACAACACTCGATGGTTCCCTGATCTCAATCACCAAGGCCAGCTGCTGCCCTTTCTCACTCGTCAACAGGCATATTTTACCAAGGGAAACGGAGGATGGAAGAAGGAAGAGGCTCTTTGAATGGTGCCTAAGCGACAGGAGAATCGTTTATCTCTCCTTTCTCTCTGTGGATAAAAGCAGTACAATCAATAAGGTTCGTTCGACACAACGGCCAATTTAAAGGCTTCACGGAATATGCAGAACAAGCATTCAGCATAAACACACCACCAGAAAACTGGTAAAACTAGAACACCACTCTGGTAGAATGCATACCCCCATCAGGCTGAACAGTTTATGTTTTGTATCCACTGATAGGCCGGTTCTGGATCCAGACTGAACCAAAATCGCATCGGGGTGTTCTCGTCACCACTCCGACTCATTGACCGAGTTTTGTCACAACTCGTCCACAACCTTTTTTTTAAAAACAAGCTCAAATAGCTAAGATCCTCGTCCTCTTAATGATGACGTCATAAAAACGAAATGACGTCATTGTGATGTATCAGGTTTGCGATAAATTATACTGTGCTAATGCCCGGCTTGATTCCCGCAAACAAAATTCAAACAGCTTGCCTAGTTTCGGAGATAAGTGGTATAGGTGATTTCCATTAGCGGCGATATTATGACGTCAACTTTTTTTCTAGGAAGAATTTCAAAATCGGAGATGGTTACTGCCTGCGCGTGGGCTTTCTGCATATACAGGCAAGTTTCACGAAGATCCGATGAAAACTCTGGTTGTGAAACAAAAAATGTCAAAAAATAGGAATGACGTCATAAAAATTGATATGACGTCATAGTGATGATCATATGTGGGTATTCTCTCTGCTAATGCCCTGTTCGATTCCCGCAAACAGAATTCAAAAAGTTTGCCTAGTTTCGAGATATTTTTAGGCGATTTCCATTAGCGGAGATATTTTGATGTCATAACTTTTTTCTGGAGGAATTTTCAAAATGGAGATGGTTACTGTCTGCGCAGGGTATTTTTCCATATATATGCCAAGTTTCAGGAAGTTCGATGAAAACTGGTAGGCTGTGAAACAAAAAAGTCCACAAGAAACAACAACGGTGTAAGACTTAGAGATCTCTCCACGAGGATCTAAAAATCGTGCTATGCATCGTTTTTGGCCCCATCTCTCAATGCCAAAGAATCGCTTCAAAAATAAATTAAAAAAATTCACGATGCGGATCCAGATCCGGATTTGGATCTTCACCAATTCTCACCAATTCTTCCTCGTGAGACACTCAACCTGTCCACCAAGTCCCGTCCAAATCTGTCCACAACTTTATGAAATATCCTGCACGCAGACAGACAGACAGACAGGTAAAAACATAACCTCCATCAACCTTTGGTGGCGGAGGCAATCATAGACAGAATGGAAGGATCTGCTGCAACGTTTCCTAAGAAAAGACGAGAGAGGAACATGCTGTGCATGTATGAAAACGACGAAGGTAATGATGCTCTCAAGTCCCAACCGCGTTTGCAGACTCAACTCCAAGCTCCTTTCGGTTCACGTGACAATCGTTGCGGATTTGCCCAGTCTCGAACACCTTTGCACCTTTTGTATTCCTTTTTGCAATAATGTCCAATCGGATGCAGTGCAAAGCAAATGTGGTGGAACCATTTAGGCACAAATGCTTGTAAACAATTCCATGCTGCACACGACACAACAGGTACCACACACTACACGACAGGCACCACACGCAACGCTGAAATGCACACCTACAGTACAACAACCATATACTACAAGAAAGGCAACACACACTCGTTGCACAGGTACAGCAATGAGTGACATGTTTTACAGTGATCTCAGGCTCAAAGAGGAGCTTGTCTTGATCCTGCATTCATGAGATTTATGTACGTTAGAAAGACATAACCGTAATCAAACACGAATTAGGAGTGCAAGTACATAAAAAGGCAAAAGACGAATACAAATAGTAGTAAATGGATTTGAACCTCGTGGTTTCTTAGCATCGTGAGCTATTGGTTCAGATGAACCAACACAATGGTGATACTTGACCTAAAAAGGGTAACTTGGTTTAACCAAGTTACAGCCTCTTCCTCAGAGTTCCAGATTCACATTTTGAAGATGGTGACGTTTGAAGTTTGCCTTCATGTGATGTCGGAGGTGGTTCAGAAGACAAAAGGAGTGGAAGTGTATTGTTGTCCACCGGGTTTTTGAAGCACAATGTCAAGCCAGGTTCCGCTGTGTGCATTTACTTTTTTTCCAGACAGAGTCAAGGAAAGAGTTAGGACACTGAACAGATCAGGAGCAACAGAACAAAAGGAGAGAGAGAGAGAGAGAGAGAGAGAGAGAGAGAGAGAGAGAGAGAGAGCAGAGAGAGAGAGAGAGAGAGAGAGAGAGAGAGAGAGAGAGAGAGAGAGAGAGAGAGAGAGAGAGAGAGAGAGAGAGAGAGAGAGAGAGAGAAGGTTTATGTGGAAGAATTCCCAGGCTGAGTTAACATCAAGGGTAGTAGACGTGGGAGACAGTCCTGAAGAGATGGCGGCTTGCAGTCCCTGCCAATCTGCTTGAGTGAACTGCCAGACTCACCAGTGCTGAGGCAGCTTTCTAAGAATAGCCAGACCGATATTGACTCTCAGAAGCATATGATCAGATGAACTAATTGGAGCAAAGGAAGAGCAGGCAGGAGACATTTGCGGGGAAGTTTGTCATCACCAAGCCCACTAGAAGGGAGGATTTGCCATTGGGAAGAAATCCGGGTTGGAAAGTTCACAGATCGAGTCAGTCCCGTCGCGTCACAGAAGTCCTTTGCTGAAGTGCCATGGCTGGTGAGAGAGGTACCACACCCAGCCAAGTTGCATGGTGACAATTGAAATCGCCACATATGAGGAAGAGAGAGAGTTGGGATGAGTGTGCATTTAAGGAAGGATGGGGTTAATTTTCACACAGAGTGAACAGGAGGTGGCGATGCTTTGACATCTAATCCGAGTTGTCCATGCCATTAGGTGATGCAAATTAACTTACAGTGTACTCCGTGCTAAGGAAAGGGACGCTTCGTCAAAGTTCCCGCTGCCAGAACAAATTCTTTGTCAAAAGAAGAATCAATGTCCTTTTCAGGATCCCAGCTGTAAAATGCGTCAAGAAAAATAAAAGTACAAGCGGAATTGCATTCCCAAGTCAAAAGAGCAGTGAGCAGGTCAGATTAATCAAGCATACAGTGTTCAGAAGACAAGGGTGACTGCACTATCGTTGGCTGCAGTGCTCATGTGGAATGTGTCCTCTGATTCCAGGGTTCGGCAAAGGACAAACAAGAGGATGACTGCAACAGGTCAAGGATGCCATGAACGACTTTGCAAACACTTCAACTTGGCGAGTTGGACATCTCAGAATAAAGTGATGAGGATCTCACCGAACATAGTCTCACGAGCTGCTTGGTGTTGCACATGTCTCCTTGATGCATACATTTGTGGGAAATTTGCGTGACAACTAAAAATATGTACGGTACGTGATTTGTAGAATTATGCATGCATCCCAATGTCATATTTGATCCAACTTTCTCACGTTGCTTCTGCATCATTCCACGTGTACGAGGATCCTGTAACTACAAATCAAGAAGTACGAGGAAAATGCTTCCAATAATTGTAATAATAATACCAGAAAAAGTGTATCCTATCAGGAGGGAATACTTTGAATAAATTCCAGTTGATCAAGGTGTGTGCTTTTCGTCAAGTATTCATCTCCGCAGATGATAATTTAGTGTCGGACCTTGACAAACAGAGATGCATGCAATGGTGACAATATGAATTCATTTGAAAGATGTGGGGCCTGATGTACTTTACTGGTCAAAAGTTTTCGAACACCCCCATTTTTCCAGTTTTTACTGAAATTTAAGCAGTTTAATGTTTCAATGTACTCTGAAATGAAAGCATAGAACAAATAAACAATGGCAGATAAAAAAATAAATCATGGAATCGTTTTGTTGAACAAAATTTAATCTAAATTTTTGACTCATCGAAGTAGCCACCTTTTGCAGATATAAGAGCCGAACATACTCGTGGCATTCTTTCTACAATGGAAATCAAATATTGTTCGGAAAGTTCTTCCCAACACTGTTGCAGAAGTTCCACAAAATGTTGCACTTGTAGGTTGCTTTGTTTTCACCTTCTGTCCGGTTCATCCCAAACCAGCTCGATGGGGTTTAAGTCTGGAGACTGCGCTGGCCATTCCATGATTTGACACCTACTGTCTTGTTCTTTTCTTCTAAGGTAGTTCTGACAGAGCCTGGAGGTATGTTTTAGGTCGTTATCTTGATGTCGGATGAACCCCTGACCAACGAGGCGGACACCAGAGGGTATTGCATGGTGCTGCAAAATGCTGTGGTAGCCCTTTTAGTTCAGGGTGCCAGTCACTCTGTGCAAGTCGCCGACTCTGGATCCAGCAAAGAGCCCCAGATCATCACGCTTCCTCCTCCATGTTTGACAGTTGGTGTCACACACTGAGGAACCATCCTTTCGCCTACTCGACGGCGTACAAAAACCTGCGTGTGAACCCAAGATTTCAAATCTTGATTCATCGGTCCATAAGACCTTCTTCCAGCTTTTAGTAGTCCACTGGTGGTGCTTCATGGCCCAGGCAAGCCTCTTTTTCTTATTTTGCCATCTCAGCAATGGCTTTCTTACTGCCACTCGACCTGTCAAACCTGCAGCTCGAAGTCTTCTCTTAACAGTTGAAACTGAGACTTCCTTACTTTGACCAGTGTTAAGCTGTGCTTGAAGCTGCTGTCCTGTGAGCCGCCTATCACGCAAGCTGTTGACTCTCAGAAACTTGTCTTCTGATTGTGTTGTGGCTTTGGGTCTGCCAGACCTCTTCCTGTCAGAGTTTCCTCCAGTTTCCAAGTGCCTTTTGATGGTGCAGGAAACTGTACTCACTAACACCTTGGCTTTCTTTGCAATTTCTCTAAAGGAAAGACCAACACTTTTAAGGGTTATAATGGTCTGTCTGTCTTCCTTTGTTGATTGGCTTGTTTCGCCATTATGATAGCAATATACTACTTCCTGCAGTGCAATATTGTCCAAATAATTCTTCAGAGGGTGCAGCAACACAGTCTGTTCCAACACTGCTTTGAAACAGACAGAGGGTTTGTAACTAATCAACAAAAGTTGGGACACCTGTACGAATTGTTTGCATCAACTTTCAAGGATTAATTTACTTCCATTGCTGCAGAACAGCTGCAGTTGCTAACCATTACTTGTTCCTGAA
>CM068953.1:12350241-12376512 GCA_035128595.1 Eptatretus atami | reverse complement strand
AATTTCAGTAAAAACTGAAAAATGGGGGTGTTGTTAAACTTTTTACCGGTAGAGTAAACCCAAATGTTTGTGAAACTATGTTAGATTATTGGGATGTGGTGAGATGCGATCACAGCATCCTCTTCATGCTCTGTATGCAGTGGTCGTACGTCTCTCAGTCCGTGAGCCATCGGTTCGAAAGCGTCAAGTTTGCGGCAATACATTTCGATGACAGTTTACATTTCATAATTTGATCAAGAAGTCAAAACTAAACACTGTCCTTATTCAACAATCCTGGGATACGACACCGCTCTCACTCGGTTAAAACTCAACAAAGGAGAAGTGTATGTCCCTCGATAATTCCAAACCCAACAACATTCCATCATTGTGTGGGACAATATAGACTTCAGTGAGGAGACTCTCAGTGGTCTCAAACACCACTGAGAGTGTTTCTTGCTACCATCGGCAAATGCTTCAGTTGCTCAGGGCTCTTTGATTCGATGATAGAAGTAGAGTTGAAGTGGAGTTGTCAAAAGGGTCCATAAACCAAGTCATGGACGCCAAGAGTTATAATCACAGTGTCTGAGCGCACAGGCTCACAGCAGAAGCTCTGCAGAGGAAGAGACTTGATGCCTTCATCAAATCCCTTGCTGAGTCTGACCGCAGTAAAGTGGAGAGTCTTGTCATCCACATGATTGATACTTTCCATAGAATATGTTCAAGAATCTAGTTATCTCGAATCATTTCTTGTTCTTCTGGCCTATGGCAGCTTTGCTGCCAGGTTGCAATCATTTTGTTTGGGCACGGCTGTGCCACTGATGCTGTGCCCCAATACCAGTACATTGGTACTCATTTCGCTGACCTTGGAAGGATAACAGGCTGAGTCAACCCCACCTGGTGGTAATTCAGTGGCCAACGGGGCTCAAACTCAGGACCCAAAGATCCAAAGCCAGCCACCCTGGCCTCGAATGATTTCCATGAACTACGACAAATGTACAACTCTTTAATTGAATCTCAGTGCGCTGCATATCCCACTTTCGACTTTTGGTCATCTTACATCACCATGGTCAACATTCTCAACCGATTCATCTCGGCAACAAGATAATTAATCTAATTGGAACTGTCATTTTGAGTAATTATTGTAGATAATGCCATGGTTTCATGCGTATGACAAAACAAACTATGCTCGGTACGGTTCTGCATACGCTCTTGAGATGATAAAGTTGTCTGAGAGTCATCATGATATCTACCTCAATGTAAAATCAGGATCATGAACAGTTTAGCAACAAGACCATTATGGATTCTTGGCTACCATATGCGACCAAGTCATCGAAGAAACTTGTGACCGCGATTCACAGATGTTTGGTGGGGTAACTGGTGTGACTCAGGATCGCCATTCTGTACATCGATGGATCCTTTCGCAAAATTAAAGCGACCATTGTTCGGAAATGCGAATTAATGGCTGGATCTACGAACCATTAATGGACAAGGAAGGTGTTGGATGCCACCGATCAGAAGGAGGAAGAGCAGGCCATCAAGATTTTCTTGGGCTGCATTTATGAAATGATGGATCCATTCTCGCAAAACCAAAATAACCTTTATTGAATCAGCTCCGGTGTCATGGCTCGGCAAAAGTAGCCAGCGACCTCCTCAATGCGCATGATTACAGATGAGCAGCTTTCTCTACTTTCATCCAAGACAGACTCAATTCAGGAAGTGTTGGATTCTATCAGCCACTGAAGCAAATTAAGTAAAAGACTTTCACAAGTCAAGCCAAAGTAAAAGTGCCCCGCCAATCTGGTCAGACAGATGTCGTCACAACTGATCGCCAAATGTTTGCCAGATTACTCGTATTGAGTCAACACCGGAAAGTCGACTTGAGGACAGTCCTCTGCTGTTCTCTTGGACCGATTTCCTACCCGTTGTCTTATTTTGACAGGACAATTGTAAAGACTGAGAAAAGCAAGTTTCTGTATTATATCAGGTCAAAATTTCCTGAATCACTCGTCTCAACTGTTCATGACTACGATGCTGTCATCATCAGTGGCATGGTACCGATTCATAAAATGTCTGGCAACCTCTTTGTTACATTCAGGCAGCTGATCCGCGAAGTTATGTCGGAACTGCACAGGATTTCCAAACACGATCACTGCAAGTGGGAAGATGTTGTTTTTGACACATATCCGGTCAATAGCATCAAAGGTATGGAACGGGAAAGGTGAACCCAAGACCCCCTACGTCGCAGGATATTCTCACCAGACCAGAAGATATCCCAGCAATGGAATGGATTTCTTGGTGATGGTGCCAAGAAGAAAGAACTCCATGAGTTCTTATTCTCTTTATGGAGTCATCATTTGGACCACAGTGGTGAGATCAATGTCAACATGACCCATGGACAACACTGCCACCTCGTGTCTCATTCATGAGTGGCCATCATGGAGGAGTTGTCCCACTGTAACCATGAGGAAGCTAACACTCGAGTTGCCTTGCATGCCCTATGTGCAGTAACACTCAGTCCATCCTCGAGGATATTGATAATAATGAGTCTAGACACAGATGTTGCGGTTGTTCTTCTCTCAAACATACACCCGATGTCAGCTGCTGCCCTGATACATCTCCACACGGGCCTCAAGAAGACTGTCAGAATATGTTCACTCGATTCACTCAGTGGATTGGATGAGTTGCTCCCTCATCTGAGTACACAATTTCACGGGGTGCGACTCCATCAGCTGCTTACGCGGAAAAGGAAAAGTGCGACCATACCAGATTGTGGCCGCCTCACCAGAATACCAAGAGTCATTTTGTCAGATGGGTGAAGATTTCAACCTGTCAACAAGTTATTCGCCCAGCTGGAAAGATTCACATGTGAGTTGTACAGAAGCACAGCGACAAACATCAGCGATGTTCGACAGAGGACATTCTGTTTGAAGACTGCCGAGGACCACAGCTTGCCACCTACCAAGGACACTTTGCGGCAGCATTGTCTTTGTGCAAATTATCAGACAGGTATCCACAGATGAGCCCTGAATCACTAAATTGATGCTCCTTCTCCGAATCGTCACAGTTGGACTGTTAAATCCACCTCCATCTGTTGTGTGGATGACTCGGGATCTGGCCCCGATTGAAATTGTCAGCTATGTACACCACGCATGCAAACAGAGCAAGTGCAATACCAAGAGATGTTCTTTTCGTGCAAGTGACTTGTCATGCTCTGTCCTGTGTGGATGCCAGTGATAATAATTGCGCAACGACGACAGAAATGGCATTCGACAATGCTGTGGACATGAACGAGTGCGACGACGAGCGAGTTTAGGTGTAGCGAGTGACAGGCAACTTCGTACGCACCATCCATGCAATACAGAACTTAACATCATAGTTTGGACATGATGTGTATCCTTACTTTTTGGCCCAGTCATGACCCGCCCAAATGAATCTTGATGTAAAGATTAATTATACATCGACTCGACTTGAGAGTTGTTTCCAGCTTGCTTTCATGAATGCACATCGTGAGTAAATATCTGCCATGTTGATTTTGGATTGCATATTTACCTCAAATAAAGCTTGTTCTGTGTCTGCCTGTTCGCTGTGTAACAATAATAGGTTGACAACTCATACTTTATATTCATCAGAACATTTCATGATGCATCTGTTGATACATGAATGTGGTCGCCATTTCGCTTGGTGACTTGTGGAGTGGTCGACAGCATGATTCTTATTTACAATAAAGGCAGACTGCTCCACCGGCAAGGCGATAAGTCATGAAGATCCCAGATGCACAAACCGGTTGCAACAATATTACCCAACACCATTGTCGACAGCATTGAAGGAAGACGATGAAAGTTTGTTCGTGCTCAACACTTCAATGCCTGAGATACACAAAATCTAGTAATATTTGTGCAGCATTCCATGGAGGATCCAACCAAACAACACAAAAACTTCACGATTGTAGTCAGAATGTTTCTCCACATTCATTCATAACCATATAACTGCTCATGATGTGGTTGGTTTTCCGCATATTTTGAAACACGACATTGTGGTAAAAAAAAAAAAATACATACCATAAGTTGCTCCATGGGTACTTTGAACACCCCCAGCATCGAATTGCGAGCGTCTAGCATTAAGTCGGTTGAGAAAGGTCGAATTCGGATTCCGCACCGCAAAATGCTCAGAAAAGTCTACTTTCACACAAGGCCACCAATGGTGCCACAAAATTCGATTTCTCGGCCTTTTTTGATGTGTCATCTTGTGGCACATCGAGAGCCGGTGCCATTAACGGAAAGACAAAACAAAGAGCCACTGATTCTGATGACGTGTCAGACAAGCAATCAAATAATGGCATTTTCAAGAAGGACATCCAGACTGCATGGGTGTTCATTGTGGTGGGCGCAAAAGAAAATGCACCACATGGAGGCACACATAAGATGACCTCCCATGCTGTCACCACAATGGGCATTCATCATGCCACAAAGATGAAAACAGGAAGCTGCAGGAGCTCATCAATTCAAGTGGCAAAGCATCCTGAGGTCTCACATTGAGAGAGTAGGTCAGATGATTCAGGTGGAATGAAAAAAGACATGGACTTTTGTTGGGAAGGGCATTTATCATCAAATCCCATGCGGTGAAAAACACACACACATATATATATATATATATACATACACATGTATATGAAGGTGGCACCCAACCAATAGAGTCAAACGAGAGCGGTACCTTACATATCGGATAAAGATCGCTGCAGATGTGTCACCGAGTGTGAATCCATGTGAGTGGAATGGGAACTAAACATTGCGTTTTTGAAATTGTTCGTACTTTCCATCCAATTCGGATTTTAACGATGCTAAAACGGGTCCGCGGGTTTAAAGAAAGAAAATGGGACAAACCCGCAAAATACGGGTCTCTTGCCATGCAAGAAGATTGACAAGATCTACAGAAACCGAACAACAAACACGTCAACGGCGAGAAATTGATTCAGAGTGTCACAGATTGACAAGGTCTGCAGGAACCGAAGAACAGGCACGACAAAGGCGGGAAACTCGTTTTGCATTCAATCAATGTATCACTTTATAAATGCATCTTGCTTTCCTTTTTATTGAAACGTGTTGGAGTCTGAGTCGCAATGATTGTTCTCCTGCCCGAAACAACAAACGCCCCTTGTGACGCTGGTTATCCCTGCCCGGAGGGCAAGGCAACCAGCTAGTATATACCAACGGTGGTGAAAAATCAAAATCACGAAAGAAATATATAGATACCAAATAACAGCAGCTCAGCTATAGGTAGATATTTGGTGTAAAATTCGTCTCAGTTAGTGTAATAAGAGAGTAATTTCCTTTACACCCATGTAGTGATTAAAGCTAACATTCTAAATACGCATCATATTCATGTAAGAAACTTCATTGACAAGTTTTAAGCAACTACGCCCATAAATAAATAGAATGTAATAAATACCTGTCATTCATCTTATTCCCCACACTAAGAAGGGTTCTCTCAAATTAATGAACATTTGCCTGCGCTCCACAAATTGATTCGAGCATGGGATAACAACACATTGAGTAATGTGATAAAACAGAAACGTCAAACATACCAACCCAAATGTAATTACATTCACAAAAAATGTTACATCACACACCTATAATAGCGTAGGGCAGCCGCGACTGCCGATGACAATGTAGCACTGTGACCCTCCCCAGCAAATGCAAACAGAGGGTTAGCACGTGGGCCAATAAGTAGTACTGTGGGCCAGCAGGACACCCCGAGGGCCTGCCAAAGCTGGGCTTCACCGTCACACACAACAGGGTGCTCAATGTTGTGGCGCTGCACCGCTGCAAGAACACCATCCGTCACCTTCTCATGTGGGAACTTGGCTGAATGGACTCCAATCACAACCAGGCCGTCTGATATTAAAAAAAAAAAAAGAGAACAACAAAGTAACTGGATATTCCCTTTCAAATGGATTAGCAATTATGGACATGAATTATGTCGACAGTTTTCTCCATTTGGCTCCATCAACGCCTTTCAGCACTTATGAAAAATGAACTAAAATGGGCCCGGATATTTCCCAGTTCTCGACCACTTTGAGCAGGTTTAATTCCATTTTCATTCAAACATGAGAGATTAATCTTTTCTGAAATTTTCATCCAGGCTTTTTGAATTTTGATCATCCAATTGCAGGCATTTTATGAAAAAAATATTTGGTCAACCTTGAACAAATTGCAGCAAAAAGTATCTCTGCTGTTTTATACTCCTGAATATGTGCTCTATCACAGATAAAAAAAAAAAGTCTTAAGGGATCCAAGAAGGGGAAATCCGTGAAAATCAATAGAATGTGACGCCACTCCAAAAATGTCATTTTTCCACATTTCAGCCTTCTTTGAACATGTTAAAGCCTATCTGAAGGTTTCAATGGACTGTTAGGTCCTGATTGTTTTCCTGAAACTGTTGGCAAGCAGTTAGGGTTTGAAGAACTAAGACGCAGTCACAGCCGAAAGCTAAACAAATTGATACTAAAACAATGAAATAAAAAGCAATACTGAGATACAAGCTAAGGACACACTGTTCTTGGCACAAAATAACAAAAGTCAACAAGTTAGGAATGATGCTTGCATAATTATGTTAAAAATTATGAAATAAAACACTGAAGACCATTTTCAATTACTGCAGATTGCCATTGCACAAACCAATTTTTTTTAAATGACAAGAAGAAAAAGACGAAACATGTCACGGCTCCCCGTGGTTTTCGTAATTTCACTGTACGGAGTTAAACGACTAGCCCGTATTTACAACATTTATGTACATGTGCAACTGACTTGAGTGGTCAGGTGACATGGAAGGTTGCGCACGATTTGGTTTATTCGGTCATGAACATTAATGATGTGGGTCACGTAGTTAGATTGTGCAAGATTAGTTGGTCACGTGACATGCATGATGTTTCCGATTGGGAATGCAAATTTCGCACAGAAGGGATTCAATGTTCATATATTTTGGGGGAGACGTACTGAATTACACAAACAGTGTAACGTTTTATAATCTTTATTTCTGCATGAAAGAAATTCTAGAACCATAAAACAATAGAAAAGTATCATTCAGTTGAAAATGCTGTCTCATCAGTTTTGTAAACTATACTTAAAGATGGTTTGGGTGAAATTGAAGAGTAATCAGAATTTTTTTTTTAATTCTCATGAAAGATGTTTCACGGTAAAGGTATGAAAAAAACGAAAAAGATCGGTAAATACATGTCCGAGAAATGGTTGAGGACGTGTTCGACAGCGGGTTTTTACAACTAAAATGGCCGCCAGTCGACCATCTTTGATCGAATCACGATACAAAATGTTGTGCATAGCCATCATGTATTGTCTTTGTGCTAAATTTGAACAAAATTGGTCCATACATGTCTGAGATATGGCTGCAGACGGACGAGACCCAAATCTAAAGTCCAAAGGGGGCTAAATATACAAATATTGAACAACATCAACTGGCAGGACAAGTAATGGTGAATTGCAAACATAATAGTGAGAACCTTCACAATATTGAGCTTTCAGAATACAACAAAGAGTCTAAAGAGAACTTGACGGTGAGCATGTACATGTTATAATATGCAAGAGAAGCACAGATCTGCATCGAAGATGAGTAGTCGCCATATTGCCAGCATCTCCCAATAATTGGTGACCTGTGTCAATGTAAAAGATGCATTCAGAAGCCAACATTGTCCTCATCTTCATCTTCACCAACTGCCAGCTTTGTTGTGTTCGTACAACCAGATCCTCTGTGCTTTCCACAAGCAGTACACTCAATGCCATGCTTCTTACATGTACACCTCAAGCTGCTGCAGTCGGTCTGTCAGTTGCACCTGATGACCCAGAGCAGCTCCTCAGGAGCAGGAGCTAGGTCTGTCTGGAAAGGGACAAGCCCCTCGTCGCTCTCCTGACATCTCCACTGTTTTGGAAGGAGTCCATCCCCAGATCCCTTCCAATATTGAACCTGAAAGTACACATGATGCCTGTGGTACTTTGCTGCTGCTGATGTAGGTGGTAAGTTCTGTGGTTGAATGTGAGATGTACTGGAAGCCACCTTCTCACAGAACCCCTTGTGCCACAGAGAGTCAAGCATTTCACTGGATTTCCCATTGTAGAGGATCACCAAGGCTTCCTCTCCTGCAGATACGACATCATTGGTCGAAGCTGACTGCGCATCAAGCACCTCGACTTTCTCATGGAAGTGACTGCTTGTCTTGAATTTATTGAGGAAAGCTCCTTTCCTGATCCCGTAGAAGCGAGATGTTGCGTCACATCCAAGGACAGCATGGAAGAAGAGGATGTGTTTGCATATGTCCGGACTAAGCCGCTCCTTGACCACCTTGATGTTCCGGATGTGAGGGTTCTTTGTGTTCTTCTTAGACTCTGTGCGGAAGAGCAGGTTGACGCAGAAGAGCAGAAGAGGGTGATGACGCAGGCCCAACCTTGGAGGGAGAGCCAATTTGGTGAATTAAATCGGAAGTGCTAACCACTGCTTTCGGCAAAGGCCGTGGATGGCAATGAGGATGGAGATGAAGGATGAGAAGAAAGCGATGAGGAAAAGATGAGGATCGCAAAAATAAATAAAATTACAAATACAATGAAGAAAACGCAACACAAAACCACATCTGATTCTAAAATAACCTGAAAAAAATTATACCTTAGAAGTCAGGACAGGAATGAGACAAAATTGCTTCATGTAAGCACTACTACTGCCGCACCGCTACTGATACCAATAAATTGTTTTATATGCCACGATTGGCAAGTCAAGCATAATCACATATCTTATCCTTGAACAGGAAATTTTAATTGTGGAACTATTGAAATGGCTCAAAGCTTTGATATGCACTAAATATTGAGAAATTTGGAAGCAGAAGGAAGATTAGTCAATTAATGACTGCTATCAAAGAGTATCGTCTGGAGGGTCTACATGTTGTGCTCTGTCAAACTGTCATTTCCTCTCATTTACAATAAACTATTCTCAAAGGGTCACCTCCAACATCACCTCAACTACACAAAAATAGGGGCAATACGTCTGGGTGCTCACCTGGTAGCGGATGGATAACAAAATGAGGAAACCACTGGTAGGTGTGGATGACTCACAAAATATGTAACGGACAAGAAAGTAAATTCCTTTGGATTTTTTTGAATGCAGTGAACAAACTTTGGTGCAATCACGGATGATAAAGGTTGCGGTCAAGTTTCATCAGAATTGTGTGTGTCGTTTCTGAGAAGAGAGCAAATACCTATTTTTGTGGAGAGATCCCCCCCCCCCCCCCCCGTAGACCTCCTGAGACCCCGACTTTTTTGATGGTGTGAACAAACTTTGGTACATCATGGGTGATGAAGGTTGTGTTCAAGTTTTATCAAAATTGTGTGTGAGTGGTTTCAGACAAGAAAGGAAATACATATTTTGGAGCTGCTGAGTTTCTACCAACCGAAGATGACTTCACCCAGCATGTCATGTGAACCAGGTACCAGGTAGCAATTTGGTGCCAGAGCCATGTTGCTTCTCCTATACTGTGGAGTCCAGTTGGCAATGGTTGGAAATTATCATAGAACAATTGTCTTGAGCCAGTTATGTACACAAGGGAAGTTGCTCCCATTCATGTGAGAGGTCTTACACACCTCTACTGCACATGTCATGATTGTCATATCAACAGAAAATGTCAGTGTCTGCAAACAGGACTAAAATGCACAGAATTCTGTGCATGCCAATGCCATGGAGACTATTGCCACAGCTCTATTTTTCAGCAGGAGTCAGTCAGACAGTGATGAATCTGATGATTGATTACTGACACGCATAGTAATGGCTACATTAGTACCAGTATCCTGGACATGGGATAAAACAGATGGAGTACCTGTGCATGTTTCCAATCACTTACTAATCAATAAATCAGATCTTGTTATTAAGTTTTATTGACACTTATACTTATCCCTCCATCCATCCATTGGGATAATACTCTGTGCAGAGCGTTGGTGCAGCCAAAGCAGTCTCCTTGGCTATTGGGTACAATCCTGGACGGGTCACCACCCCGACACAGTATACCAGCATGCTGGCACTCATTTTTCCATCCTTGGAAGGATGACAGGTAGAGTCAACCGCACCTGGTATTACTTCAACAGCAGAGGGGGATTTGAACTCAGGATCCTCAGATCCCAAGCCCACCACCCTAACCATTAAGCCAACACCAGGCATATACTTATACATGTACAATAAAGGCACCGCTTATATATTGTACATCCTACCAAGGCACCAGTAATGTAACTTCATATCTTAAATATTTATTGTGATTTATCATAAACGTAACATTTGTCAATAATTATATGTCAACCAAACCAGTCATTTCATAATTCAGTATTATTGAAAGGTAATGCATTTGGTATTAGTATGTTTGGGACATTCATTCTTATCTCCAAACATAATGTTCGTCTGAGTGGTGGAAATGAGCTATTCACAGAGTGCAATCACAGTGCTATTGTTTGATATCAAAATGGTATTCTTCAATGAGAACAAAGTGAGTGCTGTCTATCCTGGAACGGCCTCCACATCCTGATTCTTTGAAGAAAGAATGCTCCTGGCAACTTCCCAACACTTAGTGGTTTCAATAACTTTTACTGAATTTTAAAACACTCCAAGTGCGATGGTAAAAAAAACCATGCCTTTTCCACACACGACCACCGTACCGTTCCGCCAGACAGGGAAGGGCCGCTCTCGCCCCCTGCCAGCGGAGATGATGCACCCCAATAGCAGAGCATAAATACAGTATGCATGAGGCAAAACATGAATATGCGTGAATACATATTTTACATTCAAGCTTGGTTACATCACACTGTCCTAATAAATGCTTGTGATGGACTAAGCAGAAATGATGAGAAAAACTCATGTTTTAGAGAAAATACCAGTACAAAAAGCCCATAAAAATGATGGGTTGGAATCATTTTATTCAAATTATTAAAAAAGACTGGAAGATATGATGTTTTGTAGCAAGAAGCATTATTTTAAAACGCGACACGTACAGTGCTTATAGAAAGTCTATATCCCCATTTCAAAATGTTCACCTTTTGTTACCTTATAGCCTGGAATTAAATTGCATTAAATCAGACATTTTCCACCGTTATTGACGCATCATAACCCACAACTTCCAAGTGAAAAACAAATTCTACAAATTTCAGAAAATTAATTTAAAATACAAAACTGGAATATCTTGGTTGGATAAGTGTCCACCCTCCTTATAATAGCAATTGTAAGTTAGCTCAACATGAGTTGATATATGTTCCGTTGGGGTTGTTCCCGTCTTAGGTCCCCAAATTAGAAATGGCCACTGGTCTACAGATCAGGAGCTGAAAAACAGTCCAGCTTCAAAAAAAAACCAAAAAGTGACCCCGCAACCCCTCTGTGAACTCTCACCCCTCGCTTTGGAGACGGCAAGGCCCCGTGACGACGACGAGGTGACTTTCGTGGCTAAACTTGGGTTTTAAGGCCTACCCAAACCTTCAGAGACATTTCAGACAGATTACAGAAGTAAAAACTAAAAACATCAATAAATGGGGTCGAAAGGGTTGATAATTTTAGATACAGACACAGGGATGGGTACACATTATCAAACTATTACATAAGCTACACAAATCAAATATCACAATTAATTACTTTATGATTATGCTAGACATTCATTTTAAGGAAATAACTACGCTATACTATCATCTTTAACCCACTAGGAGTCATTTCCACAAAAAATATCAATGAACAATCAAATTGGCTGGACAGCCTGATCAGTGATATAATCTCTCAATTGCACATTATACATGAGTTGGATTATTTGGACAGGTAGAGAAACAAAAAACAACCAAAATCGAAAGATGAATTTTGGGAAATATTGCAGAATGCATGGAACAACCTCCTAATGGAATTTCTCCAGAAAATGCAGGAAAGCATCCCAAACCGGATATCTGCTATTTTGCATGAAAAAGAAGTCGATCCAAATATTTAAATTTCATTCATTATTATTATTCTTAAAGACAATCAATTGTTGTTTATTGAAAAAGAAAAAAAAAAAAAACATGATCATGATAACACCTTCTCTTTATCAAAATATGCCAATGTGATGATAAAAATGTTTATTTTCAAGGTGGCCTTCGACTTTTGCAAATTAGAAAAGGTCACGTCAAAGATACCAAAAAAGCGTTTTATCAGATCGTGAAGTTCCGATGAAAATGAATTAAAATGCATGGAAATTATACATAAACGACATGTTCTCACTTTGCATTGGCAACCAACGATCACCTGCTATGCGAAGAGTTACACGTGAAAAGTGAATCTCATGGAAATGTTGTTCGGTTCTGTGCAATTACAGATTCCTTGGGAGATATGAATTAGGTTTTTCCAAAATGTGTGAAATGTAACCTTTGTCACTTACAATTCACCTTCAAGATTTTGCATCACTTCCTGTCACATATTTGAGGCCAGCAATATTATTTGACAGTGTGTTTCACGATAGATCTACACTATAAAAGTGAATTTGTGTATTTGTTTGTGACCCTCCACCACCGGAAGTTGGGCGGGATTATGTTTTCACCCCTGTTTGTCTGTGAAAAGGATATCTGAAAAAGTTATGGACGGCTTCGGACGAAATTTGGTGGGCAGGTTGGGTATGTGATGGCTGTGAACAAGTTATGACAAAACTTGGTGGATGAGTTGGTTTGTTAACAAGAACAAGCCGATTAGATTTGGGTTCAGATCCGGAACCAGATCCGGCCTATCAGTGGGATACAAAACGTAAACTCTTCAACCTGGTGGAGGTGTGTGCTGTACCAAGTGCTGTTTTACCATATATATATATATATATATATATATATATATATATATATATATATATATATATATATATATATATATATACCGTATATGGACTCACTTCAAAAAAAACCCAAAAACTGATGAACCAAATCCACCAAATTTTGCATGTTGCCTGAAGGTAACCAAGTATGGTTTCTATCTGGGTGGGTAGCATATCTGGGAGAGGGGGTTCAGAGTGGGGGGAAGACCCCAATTCTCTCTACGTAAATGCGCATCATATAACACCACCCAGAAGTTGTCAGTATTACAAATCTCTTCTTCTTCTGGTCTATAAATCTACACGACAAAAGGAGCCGTGCATACATCTGTCTGTGCCTGCATCCGAGTTCCATCCAGTGGTTGGACAGGTCGCTTGACTCCACCTACAATTTATATACAATGGCCGCTACATGTTGGTGCTGACTGCTCTGCGAAGTCAAAGACCTCTTCGGATCTGTCATATTCACAATTGCAAAGCCCTTCATACAAGTTTGCCCTTCAGTGTAAAACGACAGTCAAAATGATTTTGAGCTGATATACGTCAAGGGTCTTGTAAAGATAGGCCTCAGCGATCGAGGCAGCGGTCTGTTGTTTATATACCGCTCAAATAATAACTATGTGTCATTCTCTTAAGCAGGGCACTTACCGCTGAGGTTAGGGCCCTGTCACACCTTGACGTTTTAGCCAGTGTATGGCAAGGTATCAAAATGTATGTAAAACGCTGGCGTACGCTGAACTATTGATGTTTTTTTCCAGTTTTGGACATATTCATAACGAGTTGGACGTTGCATAACGTTTAGTAGTACACAGAACGTTTCGATAACATATAGATAACTTATATCAACGAATGTGAGCGTGTTGTCGGCGTTCACAACCTATGCCCAACGATAGACTAACTTATGCATAGCGCGCGGCAGCGTATCGCCGACGATACTGTGGCGTAGGCTATTAATAGGCTGCGGCTCGACGATTCAAATCATAACCGCACTAGACATCGAAGTGTCGAACCGCTGTCACACCTTGACGTTTTAGCCAGCGTATGCCGACGTATGAAAAATTTGCCGAATACGCTGGAACAGAATCGTCGAATACGTTATGGGTAAGTTTTGTATACGTTAAGAACACGCTGAAGCATGCTGAAGCACGCTGGCATACGTCGTAGTACGCCGAGTACGTCGACAAATTTTCAGCATGTTGAAAATTTTCGACGTATGCCAGCATATGACACACGTTCCGCATACGCTGGCCATAAGTTGTAGGCACGTTACGCGATCGTTGACACACGTCGACAACACGTTACTTGTAATTTACTCATAAGTCGAAACACGGCGAGGTAATGGTTAGCGTCAGTGTTCCAGGCTCCATGGTTTTTTTTTTTCGTCGGTATGACGGTGATGTTGACACTTCGATTTCTAGTGCGGTTATGATTTAAATCGTTGAGCGGCAGCCTATTAAGTATATTATATTATAACCGCACTAGAAATCGAAGTGTCAACATCACCGTCATACCGAAGAAAAAAAAAGAAAAGAAAAAAAAAAACAAGGGAGTCTGGAACACTGACGCTAACCATTACCTCGACGTGTTTCGACTTATGAGTAACTTACAAGTAACGTGTGTCGATGTGTGTCAACGATCGCGTAACGTGCCTACAACACGTTACTCATAGGTTAGAAATAAGTTTCGGGTATGCTAAACATTACCTTGACGTGTTTCGACTTATGAGTAACTTACAAGTAACGTGTGTCGACGTGTGTCACGATCGCGTAACGTGCCTACAACACGTTACTCATAGGTTAGAAATAAGTTTCGGGTATGCTAAACATTACCTTGACGTGTTTCGACTTATGAGTAACTTACAAGTAACGTGGTGTCGACGTGTGTCAACGATCGCGTAACGTGCCTACAACACGTTACTCATAGGTTAAAAATAAGTTTCGGGTACGCTAAACATTACCTCGACATGTTTCGACTAATGAGTAACTTACAAGTAACGTGTGTCGACGTGTGTCATCAACGATCGCGTAATGTGCCTACAACTTATGGCCAGCGTAGCGGAACGTGTGAGTCATACGCTGGCATACGTCGAAAAATTTAAAGCATGGAAAATTTGTCGATGAGCTCGGCGTACTACGACGTATGCCAGCGTACTACGACGTATGCCAGCGTGCTCTAAGGCGTATACAAAACTTAACCCATAGCAGTAATTCGACGTGTGCGCAGCGTTTTAGACAAATTTTTCATACGTCGGCATACGCTGGCTAAATCGTCAAGGTGTGACAGGGCCTTTACATGGGTCCTTACTAACATTTCCGACTATTCTATCGACATCTCCATGATATCGACTGGAAAAGGCGTCATGTGTGCATCCATCCACCTAGTGTGTACTGTCACGCTTTATTTTAAAGGGTTCCTGCTGGGGTGTGTTCCATTAACAATCAGCTTGCTATTATTGCTTGCCAAGCCAGCTGTTCCTTATCACCCATTTTGTTCGAGTGCTTCAGCCACTTTGCGAGCGCTCCACAAGCTGATTGGTATTGGAACACACCCTTGTTGTAGAATAATAAATATGGTACCGTTGCAAAACTAATGATCAATTTCCTTGTAACAAAAATTTTGAAGTTGTAAAATATTCATTTTATCACAAAAATGCCTTTTAGCGGGACTTGCTACCATTTTATTACTCTCCGACAGCAGGAACCCTTCATAATAAAGTGTGATGGACACGGAAGGAGCACACAAACAACAACCACAGCCATGACAACTGTCACAACTACTACTATCTGTTATAAATAAAAAAAATTCACATGTTTCACTCAATTTTACATCCTCATTGAAACTCACAGGTGGACATGCAATATATTCTACACTATAAATCTGGCTGTGCAAGAGTGAGTGCATCCATCCGAAACAGAGAAACTTCCCTTCCACCATTCTTTCCCTGTACTTAGCCATGCTCCAATGAGTAATTAGTGAATAGTGGCTTCCTTCCTCCCTCCAGCTTCTCCCCCTTCCCCCATTTCCGTCCCCCCCCCTCTTCCCCCTCCCCCCAGTCCCGGATCAGATGTCCAAGGGCACATCACCCACATAGGTCAGGAGCACTACGGCAATGACCCACCACTGGGTACTGGGTAAGTGATATGATCTTAGAAATGGTGCCCTGTGACTGACTGTAGGGGGTAAGAAAGGGTACCCCATGACTGTAGGGTGGCCAATGAAATCACACTATCAATGTGGAGGGTGGAGGGGGGGGGGAGTGATGCAATCACCCTATGAGTAAAAAAAAAATCACCATAAACCAGGCTTACAATTCTCTATCCATTGGTGTGCAACAAGTCGTACATGCAACAAAATTGCATCTCGAATAGGAAATTAATGCATTTGACTTTTTGTTTGTATACATAGTCGAGGCTCGTGGAAGAGCTCGTACTCATACAGTCAACGGATCAGGACACAACAGGACAAAAGGAACAGCAGAGAGAGAGGGAGGAAACACCAATGGCAGAGTTGAAGTCCAAAATAGAGGCAGACTTGGACAAACAATGGGTGTGGGGAGGAACGAGGGGCAGGAGAGGATGCAGGGAACGATTTTCAATTTTGTTTGACTGCCAGACAGGCAGAGTTAAAAAAAAAGAAGAAGATATCTTCACCTCCTAATATCTCCATTTTCTTCTTTCCCCAAAGACAAAATACCCATTCACCTTCCCGGCATCCACATCTCTCTCATCCTATCTCAATCTCAATGCCCAGTCCTCTGCTCCATACAAGATAAGTTGTTTTCTTTCCATTTTGTAAATCTTTACCCTTAGCCGAACGTAGAATCTTTCATATTTACATGTTACCTGTAAACTACCCCACCCCTCCAATACTCTACCCGCTCTCATAGCCTCATTGCAACACCATCCTCCAAAGTAAAACTCAGGTACTTGATTTTTCTACCTGCTAATTAATTCCCTGCATGGCCTATCCATAATATCCACATTCTCACTTCCCTCTCTTTTACTCAATATTACCTCTTTTATAATTTCAATGATTGCCAACTTTACTAAATCTTTAAAAAAAAAAAATTCTTCCAGTGACATTTCAAAGAAACCAACCCTGCTCAGGTTTATATTTTCATTTCCTATATTTTTATTATTCTTTGCCTTTTCTTATCTTTCTGCCTTTACTCACCTCGACCTTGAAATTCAATTTGGTGGGTAGCTAAGTGTTACAATGTAGCTACACAGGCATCTTCAGAAGTGCATAAGAAGCTCAATCTACTTGAAGTGCCAAAGTCCACATTCCATTTTAGAGATGGTTTCTTTTGATGTGTAATGTTTGTTTGAATGTCAGGTCAGGTATGGGCGCATGTGTCAGACAGCGCGTCGCTGCACCACTATCTGCCTGAACTCCAGGGGCCTCCATCTGGCATCCCCCCAGGCAGATGCCTGGCCCATCCCCATCTCCTTGAGATGCTGATCAACTTGCTGCAACTACGAGGCACGTGGTCGGCCCGTTGGCCTCCTCCACTCACGAGGCTCCCTCGCTGAGAGAATCTGGTGAGCAGGATCAGTGGCAGGAAAATGAGCCACATGTCTATACAGCCGCAGCTGATGCTCATGGACTATGCAAGTAACAAATCTCATTTGAGTCTCTCTCAGCGACCGCTCGTTGGACACAAAGTCCGACCAGCGATAGCCAACGATTCTCCGAAGAGACCTGGTACCAAAGGAACATAGTCTCTGTCTCAGATCCCTGGTCAGAGTCCAAGTCTCACATCCATAGAGCAAGACTGGAAGCACTAAGGAGGCAGCGCCACCCCAGTCATATTAATCCATGACTCCCAAGCCAGACCAGACGTCTGTTGACCTCTGGCTCACAGCCAGCAGAAGACATGAGTATCACTGCCAAGGTAAGTGAATCTCTCCATGACCTCAACATCCTCACCACAAACAGGTACAGACAGGATAGCAGCATCCAATATGTCACTTAAAGCCTGGATCTTAGTTTTGACCCAGGAAACCCATAATCCCAGCGGCTCTGACTCCTCATTCAGAACCTCGAGGGCCCCCAAAAGGATATCTAAAGTCTCCGCAAAGATGACTGCATCAATGAGTGTACACTGTGTGTCAGATAGTATCGTTGTGGAAATGGCACCGAGGGCTTAATAATGTTTCGTAATGAGCAGTTGTTTCCTTAAAATGAATGTCGAGAGTAAGCGTGAAGTAATTATCATGTTATGAGATATGTGTCGCTTGTATGTCAAGCTAGACGACGTCCACCCATCTAGAATTGTCTGTGTCTAGAATTGTCAACCCTTTTGACTCCATTTTTTTTTTTACTGTTTTACCCTCTGTAAATCTGTCATAAATGTTCTCTGAAGCATTTGCTTGGCCAGCAGTGCACGTTTTGGCAGGAAAAGCCACCACACCATCGTGACTGGGCCGTGCCACCTCAGGATATTGGGATGAGGGGTCACGGAGGAGTCTCTCCACCCACCAGCCTAAACCAGAGGCCAATGGTTAGTGAGAGGGGAGGGGCGCGGCGTGTCATTGGTGACACATGGGCCCGAGGCCATAAAGGTGGCGGCAACGGCAGAACTGGGAGGAGATACTTGGGAGCCCCCGAGCCGATTGCTAGTGCTGCGTGAAAGCCACGTCCACACACAGCCAGCCACGCCTCTCAACCTCCTCGCAGGCATCTGACAGCATTTGGACGGCTTGGAGGGGAAGCCGATTTCCCAGCTGCCGCCAGCTCTGGTTCCTGCTCGTGGCTCTCCATGTTCTCACCAACTCTGCTTGGTTTGTACAAACTCTCTTCTGTCTTATCCTTCCCATTTTGTCTATCGCACATGGGGTGTCTGACTGGGCCCGAACGCTTAAATCATTAAAGCTGCCGTTCATCATTTGGTTTGTGGGTGCGTATGATCGGTTGTGGATCAGGGGGGGTTATATATATATATAAACAGTAAAACTCTTTTAAATCGCGGCCGTTGGGGTCCATAAAATAAAAATCCGCAGTTTAGACGATCCGCGATCCGTCAAATAAATTAAAAAGAAAACCGCGAATCAAATATTAATAAAATATAATCTTGTACCAACGGACCGCGATAGGGAAGTACAAGCGGAAAAAACATGCGAGGCGCGTTCACCCGAACACACTAACCTGCCGCATTGGTCACGTCACCTGATTTTGGCGGCATTGCCTACGAAACGGTCTTCAACATTGAATTAAACCCAAAAGATAAGATAATTTATAGCCAATAAACGCCCGACATTATGTTTTATAATACATTTTTTTTCATTTTGGGGAGAGAACTTTGGGATTAATCGGCCGTTATAATTACGTAAGATTGAATAAAAACAGTTCAAGGTCAAAGGTCAAGGTCGGTCAGTGCTGCAAAAACGGATTGGATTCAGTTCAGGAAACGAACCACGTTATATTACAAATGTCTTAAATAAATTAAATTAAATTAAAAATAGAATAAATTAATTTATGTACATGTTTTATTTACAAATATTATATACATTTTGTACATGGTGTTTTTTGGTTGCAGGGACAATCCAGAAATATAGAAATCGACTGGAATACAGATTAAACACCAAAATTATTACAGATATAGAATCGACTGGAATACAGAATTAAACACCAAAAATTATTACAGATATAGAAATCGACTGGAATACAGAATTAAATACAGATTTACACCAAAATATTATACAGAATACAGAATTTCACAGAGATAATTTTAGGCCTTCTTAAAGAAACTGCTGATGGTAGTCTGCTTGCGGGACGCTGACAGATAGCCTTGATGTCCCTCGTGGAGGACTGCTTGTGCAGGACTTCAGAGGACAAGTCCCTTCTGCCTCGTAGTAGCCGAGCAGTGTACCTGGAGGCTCCAAGGCCTTCTCATCTGTAAACTTCTGTGGAGAGGAAGGTCCTCCTCCTCCTCCTCCTCCTCCCCTCCTGCCTCCTCCTCGACACTTGCAGCATCCAGCAAGCTCCTGCGTCAGACCCGCTGTCCGGCGATGGGGAGATCGTCATCCTGGGAGAATCCAGGCCTCCATGGTCTCCTGATGGGTCTTGGTGCCCATATGTCTCCCCCATCTCATCCAGGAGCTGCTTGTAGCTGGACTTCTGCAAGTCCTCTGGAGTAAAGCCGATAAAAGCTTGTGTGAGGTTCGCATCGTCGTCGGTTGGCTGGTCGGTTGGCTGGTCCCCTGCCATGGGTCACCGAGTGCGTTGTCCCAGCACTTCTTCACGAAGATATCTTAGTTTCCCTGGATATCTTAGCTTGTACTCTCCCTTCCAGAAACATCCTGGTCCACTACACAAAAGTTTTTCGGAAACAGTTCTGGATGTGTGCTTCCTCTTTTCCCCCGGCATGTTGACCGGATGACGTCACAGCACATGCGGAGGGAAGATGAAGAAGAAGCTAGCTTCGATGTTTTGAAAAGCTGTAGAAATGCTGTAGAATGGTTGTAGAATCGCGGCTAATCAATGTGTGGTCTGTAGTAAGTAGTCAAAGGTTATGAGATGGATTGGCCTGAGGTTTTATACCAGAAAGAGGTGAGAGCGAGTTATGACACCCGCCCACCTCAGATTCGCTACTCACCGCGTGTCAAAAAGGACTCAATTGTTGGCGTTAAACGGCGTTTAAGGGCTTAAACCGTGGATTATAACAGGTGTCGGCGTTAGCGAACATATGTCAATGATCTTGACAAGGCCATTGTGTGTTTTACAACAACATCTGCGCATTCACCATTGATACAATAGTTCAGACCGCGGTTGAGATCAAAGACCCACATTCCACCCAAAAAATACTACTATTTCATGTTTAAATTTGGGGTCCACGGTGGGCCCGGGATTAGCCGATTTCCGGTTAAAAGGCCGCCAATTAATGAAGGGTTTTAACTGTAGTATATATTATTCTTTATAAGTACATTGTTTCAGAATCAATATAGGACCAAGACGACACAGACTAAAACGAAGGCAGCAGGAGACATAGAGGGTGTGAGAGGGATCAGTACAAATACATAATGAGCAGAACATTAAGATCTGTGGAAGGGAAGAGGGAGGGGCGGCGCTATCACGGGCTGTAAACACAGATGGACGCACTTAACCAGGACTTTCAGGAAAGAAGAAGTGGGAATCTGTAAGGAGGTGAGGTTGAGGTGGATATAATGGGGTGAAATATCGAGGATTTGGTCACTGGGGAAGAAAAAGCATGGTGCGTCGCCAACACGCCTGTTTCCGAGGAGGGCTGCAATAGACTTCTCCTGCGACTGGAGGTACTGAGTGGATTTGGAATTGAGCTGTGAGTTTGTCCAGAGGTGAGAAAAATGAGGAATGGACAACGTGAAGGTGAGCAGGTTACAAAAGCAGAATCTGTTGGCATCCAACAAATTGACAAATTGACGCGTCTCTTGTGATACTTGACATCCTCACTACATCAATAAAGTAGAAGTTATGGAATTGTTTTGGGAATACTAAATTTTGGGATAGGGGCGCTCACGATGTTCCTTCTTGCTTCCAGGCCCCTCCCAGTGAGCCTCTATGTCATCATCTGCCTCACCACAGGTTAGGTTCACCATGTCACTACTCCGATGATAGGTGGCATGGGCAAACAATGATGGGCTTTCTGTGCTTTCGCAAGTTACAGATATGAACATGTGAAAAGACTTATCTATCGACAAAGATCATGAACACAGGTCATAGATGTAAAACAAATAAATATCACAGGTAGGATTTTTAACAATTCGATCCCACCATTAGATCTCACTGCTCAACGATGGTCGTTAGGGTGGGTGGGGGGAGGGGGGCATGGAAGGGTCTTACTGGAAGAAACGTGTGCCTCCTGGAAACTGGATGGGATGGGGTTGAAAATGGCGGAGGTATCCGTGGGAGTCAGAGCTGATGAGAACAGAGGGATGACTCAACTTATCGGTAGCTATGGTTCGCGGTAAGAAACGTTGGAGGCGCACTAATACTGCCTGTATGTGAGAGTATCCGGGCCTTATGGTTCGGCCCTCTGCGGGGAGATTCAATAATATCAGAGAGCTTTAAGATTCCTACATAATCCATCCAGAGAAAGAGTAGAATGTGATGCCTTTGGGCGTCAGTCCTGAGGACAAGAGCATGCAGACTCCATTGATCTATAGGCCAAACAGCTTGTAGCGTGTAGTAGTTCTAATTTTTCTTTGGATTCCTGGGACCAAACGAAGGCTATGCCCAGTCTGCCAGCTGGCTTTTGAGGCGCGAAATTTCCATGTGTTTGTCGTATGTCTACCAATACATTGTAAAAAATACAAGCCCTGACTGCTTAGCAAGTTAGTGCGGGCTGAGTCTTGAGGTCCTAGGGTCCTGAGCTTCGAGCCCCAGTGGGCCACTGACATTCAAAACTCCAGGAAGAACTGAGTCCAGCCTTGTCATCCTTCCGAAGGTCGGCCAACTATGAGCACCAGTGTACTGATATATCGGCCGGGCACTGCATCATGCACAGCCGCCAGTCCCTAACCAACGATTGACACCCAGCCAAGCCTCAGCGTCACACGGGTGTGTGACGCTAATGTTAAAATTAGATATCGATGTCTTTTCAAAAAAGCGCTTTAAGGTCGACGCCATACAACATGTACACCACATCGGAAAAACGGATTAAGAAGTTTTGACGAGAAAGCCCCTCAATGGAATGTACTCGGCCTGCATTAACATTCCAACCCACTGTTAGTTTGATCTCAATTAAAGGCCAGCCTTTGGTAAATAAAGTCAAAATAAGCGGGGAGTAGAGAGAGAATAGAGAGAGAGAAGAGAGAGAAGAGAGAGACGAGAGAAGAGTGCCGAAAAACAAAATCACCGACTAAGCTAAAGAGAAAAAAAACCCTAGATGCTTCAAACTCTTGAGATGATCTGCAAAATGCATTTTCAAAGGGCACTCATGGACATTTTGACCGTATGAACCCCAAAATTGAATCAGTTCATCTGTATCAGTCCCACTATTCGTGCCAAGTTTGGTCTGAAATCCCTTCTGTAGTTCAAAATCTAATTTGTTGTTACACAAGATTTCAATAATACCACCTATCATGACCTTCGAACCTTACACCTTTCCAAACCCCCAAAACTCTCATCAGTTTCATCTTCGCCATTATTTCATCTGTACATATTGTAACTAAGTTTCGATAATCAAAATCCCCTCAGCACCGGTTCACAGTTATATCGCGGAAAGGAATCTTGCTTCGACACACGGACTAGTGGGCGACGACGACGACCCCAGAACGATGATGCTCCGTTGCGTTCGCTATGAGCGCGAAAAAAAAATAAAGATAACGCAACAAGAATTATGACTAGTTTTTGAAGAAGTTGAAAGCCCAATTTACATAGCTGATTGATGTGGGGCCCTGTGTAACATACGACGTTTATACGTATGCCTTTACTCTCCTCTCACAACACCAAGTACCACCACACATTATATTTAATTAGCTCATTTACCTATTTACAGCTCGGAGCCTGTACAACCCAAGCAGTGTCCTTTGGCAATGCTCAGTTATTTAACAATCTAAACTCAACCCACAGTCGCCCCTTAAAGAATACCAACAAGTGAACAGCAACTAAAGTTGTCCATTCACACGAATATTTTTGGGGAAACACTCCAAGCCACAAGAAAAAACAAAAACCTTTAAAGCATTACAAAGGGAATAAAATGCAAAATAAAACATGCTCAATCTAATTCTCAGTACTCCTGCACTGAAAGCCAGAATCGTTCGGCAAACTATTACACTGGTCTTGGCTTCGAGTTGCATTCCCAGTCGATACGTCAAAGCAGGTAATTGGAACGTGTTCACTCGGCAATCGGAACTTCTATCGATTCACTGGGAATGATGGAAGCGGCTGCAAGTGGGGATGTGCCCGCTTAATACCTCCATCTGAGGGACGGCGCAAAACTTTTAATGCCTCGCCGCTGCATGGAACGCAGTACGAGCAAGCCCACCAGCCCTCTCAGATGACCAGTTTCGCAGCTGGTGTTGGATTCAAGATCTGGGCGTAGACAATCAGAGGAGAGTGCCTCGAAGGATACCCGAAGCTAGTACCCTGCCAGCCTAAAATGCAAAATAATCAGCTCAACGTAAGAGCAAGCAAAGGATAGAGCAGCACAAGGAGGAAATAAAAAGAGTGAGAAATGTAAGATACATGAGTTAAAATATATGTGCGTGGGGGAAAGGTTGGAATATCTCGTTGTAGGACGGAAGAGGGTTTTTTTTGAAGAATGGGAAAAAATTGAATGAAATTAATTTGGCTCAAACCCAGTATCACGCCGAGCTATTCGCTTTTACCAATTTCCTGGTTAGAAAATACCAATTGCAGTCAATGTTGTTACGATGGTAAATTACACACAGCTAAATAAATGCCACATGAACAACTGCTTCAGTAAATACCAATAAATGTCATTTATAGTATCGGTCCAATAACTTTTGTGTGGTCCACCTCTGGCCCTTTCTTAGTGCATTCATCCTTCCTTGACGCCAAACTTCCTGATACTGAAGCACCTTCTTACAGGAATATTGTGGCAAATATCCTGGAGTACATCTACCAGTTCTGTAAGCTTAGTGTTTCCCTTGTTCTTCTCCGTTTTCTCAGAATAATCCATATGGCCTTGACAGAGCTCGTATCAATACTCTGAGGGCGGCCATTCCTACTAACACTTGGAAACACCACCTCTGTAACCTTATTTCCAAAATACTGTTTACGTTTTTGAAGCGTATTTTGATCATCAATTCTTGTTGGGAAATGAATTATCTTCCGTTTAAAACGATTTCAGGAACTGCATGGTGCTGCAGTATCTGCTTGTACTTCTCTTTTGCTAGCTTGCCATTGATTTAACAAGTGTTCCTTACCCAACTAAGCTAAGATGCAACCCCAGAAACGTCACAAATCCCTCCCCAGTGTTAACAGTAGGCTGGCCAACATTGTGCGCCGCAACGTCTTCCTTCAGGTCTTGCGACGAACTGAAGTCTTAGATCCAAAGAGTTAAACCTTGATTCATTCAGATCAGAATACTCAATTCCCATTTGTTGGTGTTCGCCTTGTAAATTTGAGTATTTCACTTATCGCTGTGTCCTCCGCCTGTGGTTTCTTTGGCAACAACTCTGCTATGAAGAACCTGCTGATCCTGTGCACTGTCTGGAACGACATGTTAATATTCCAGGCCTGCTGTCATTTCATTTTGTCCACCTGGTGACTTATTTTATCTGTCGCATAAGATAAGCAACTTCAAAGAGGCGTTGTCTGCCCCGTTGGGAAGGTTGTGGTTCGCTGGACTTTTCTATGTCCTGTACCGACCGAACCAGTATATTCCAAGTGTTGCAAAGTTTCCCTCACAACCAGTGGAGGAGATCCTTGTCTTTTCTCTATTTTCTTCAGTGTGCCTGAGTGCCCTGCCGGAAATAATGGAGGGGGGGGGAGATCAAAACTGAGAGGAGGGGCAAGCTGAAGAGGAGACGGTAAAGAAAGACAGAAACACCACCGACCTGCCTGCGGTGAAGAGAAAGTGGAGAGACCCAAAGCCTTAGCTCATGCCAAGGAGATACCAATGATCTTAAAAGCTTGGTTTCCACAGCGTGAAGCCGAAGAAAGGTGTGAGTTTGGAAGTGCCAGCCCATAGGGACAGCAGTACTCCATCCGGCTGTGGGGGAAGAAAACTTGCTATGTGGTTAGGGTTCAGGTGTGGCCAAGGAAGGACTTTGCACGACAGAGGATGCCCCCAGTTTGGAGGCCAGCTTGGAGATGTTGGCTTTCCAAGGAAGACCATGGCAAGATAGTGAAACCCAGGAAGCTTGAATGAAAGGACTTCTTTCAAGAGGATTGTGGAAAGTAGATTGGGGGGGGGAGGGTTCCAGACGGTCATTTCAGAGAGACATAGGTGAGCAATGTAAGATTTTGACAGGGTTCGGAAAACATGTTCCAAGTATTCGGACGAGCTTGTGATTTTATCCAGATCTTGCAGAGAAATGAAGAAGCTGGTGCTTGCCGATCTGAAGGATATCGATGGGTACTGGCAGAGAGTGGAGTCATCAGCAAAGCGATAAAGAGGATTTTTCCAGAGAGTCGGGACAAGATCATTGATGAAAAAACAGAAAAAAGAACAGGGGCCAGAACACTGCCCTGAGGACTCCAGCCTAACGGAGGAAGAAGGGATGAAAGAACTCCATTAAGTGGCCGAACGCGTTGTCCTGCAGACAGGAGAGGAAGTCCCTGCGAGCCCATGAGTGGAGGAGTGCGCCTTGGATACCATAGAAGGAGTTTTGGTAAGCAGGTGCAGTTTTCCAGCCAATCGAAAGCTTGGCGAAATGTCTCGGGAGATTGCTCTGATCTCACGTCTGGCATTGAGGACCTCGCATCCATTAATGGGGAGACAGCAGAAGTAAGCATTATGTCGGCAGAGTAGAGTGACTGTCTGAATCCAAATTGATGAGTCG
>CM068953.1:12336442-12350013 GCA_035128595.1 Eptatretus atami | reverse complement strand
ATTTCACAGAGATAATTTAGGCCTTCTTAAAGAAACTGCTGATGGTAGTCTGCTTGCGGGACGCTGACAGATAGCCTTGGATGTCCCTCGTGGAGGACTGCTGTTGCAGGACTTCGAGGACAAGTCCCTTCTGCTCGTAGTAGCCGAGCAGGTACCTGGAGGCCTCCAAGGCCTTCTCATCTGGAAAGACTTCTTTTATGGAGGAGGAAGGTCTTCCTCCTGCCTCCTCTCGACACTTGCAGATCCAGCAGCTCCTGGTCGGACCTGGTTCGGCGCATGGGGAGATCGTCATCCTGGGAGATCCAGGCCTCCATGGTTCCTGATGGGTCTTGGTGCCCAATGTCTCCCCCATCTCATCCACGAGCTGCTTGTAGAGCTGGACTTCTGCAAGTCCTCTGGAGTAAAGCCGTAAAAGCTTGTGTCGAGGTTGTCATCGTCGTCGGTGGTCTGGTCGGTCTTGTTGGCCGAGTGCGTTGTTCCAGCACTTCTTCACGAAGATATCTTAGTTTCCCTGGATATCTTAGCTTTACTCTCCTTCCCAGAAACAATCCTGTCCACTAACAAAAGTTTTTCGGAAACAGTTCTGGATGTGTGCTTCCTCTTTTCCCCCGGCATGTTGACCGATGACGTCACAGCAATGTGCGAGGGAGATGAAGAAGAAGCTAGCTTCGATGTTTTGAAAAGCTGTAGAAAGCTGTAGAATGGTTGTAGAATCGCGGCTAATCAATGTGTGGTCTGTAGTAAGTAGTCAAAGGTTATGTTGAGATGATTTGGCCTGAGTTTTATACAGAAAGGTGAGAGCGAGTTATGACACCCCGCCACCTCAGATTCGCTCACCGCGTGTCAAAAAGGACTCAATTGTTGGGTAAACGGCGGTTTAGGGCTTAAAACCAGTGGATCTATAATAACAGTCGGCGTGTCGTGCCGGCGGTCTAAGTCGAACATATGGTCAACTCATTTGACATAGCTCGACTCGTTGTTGTGTTTACACCAACACTCCCGCACGTATACTGCAGCCTTCTAACACTACCTGATACAATAGTTTCAGGACCGCCCACGGCTTGTTACAGATTCATAAGATCATCCACATTACCACCCCTCCATAAAAAATCACTAACTATTCAAGTTCTTAAATTAGGGTGTGACGCACGCGTCAGGCGCCCGGTATTAGCCGATTTCGCGGTTAAAAAGGCCGCCAATTAAGAGGGTTTTACTGTATATATATATATTTTATATACATTGTTGAGAATCATATAAGGACCAACACACAGAACATATAACAAAGGCAGCAGGAGACAAGAGGGGTGGGAGAGGGAAGTACAAAACAGTAATGAGCAGACATTAGATCTGTGGAAGGGAGAGGGATGGGGCGGGCTACACGGGGTAAACAAGATGGACGCTACAGGGACTTTCAGGAAGAAAAGTAGGGAATTTGAAGGAGGTGGGTTTGGGGTGGATTAATGGGGGTGGAAAATATCGAGGATTTGGATGGGGGAAGATAGAAGATGGTGGTGAACAGCTGTTTTGAAGACCTGGAGGGATGAGTGGGATTGAATTGAGTGTGAGTTTGTTCCAGAGGTGAGAAAAATGAGGAATGGAAACGTGAAGGTGAGCAGGTTTACAAAAGCAGTAATCTGTGTGCATCCACAAATTGACAAATTGACGGTCTTTGTGATATTGACATCCTCACTACATCAAATAAGTAGAAGTTATGGAATTGTTTTGGAATATAAATTTGGGATAGGGGGCATGGTTCTCTTTGCTTCCAGGCCCCTCCAGCCTTTGTCGATCAATTTCCCAGGTAGGTTCACCAAGCACCTCATGAAGGTGGCTGGCAAACAATGATGGAGGCTTCTGTGTTTCGCAAGTTACAGATATTACATGTGAAAGATATTATGACAAGATACAAACAGTCGTAGATGAAGACAAATAAATATCACAGGTAGGATTTAAACTTCGAATCCCACCATATGATCTCACTGCTCAACGATGGTGTTAGGGTGGATGGGGGAGGGGGGGATGGAGAAGGGTTACTGGAAGAACGTGTGCCTCCTGGAACTGATGGGATGGGGTTGGAAAAAATGGGGGAGGGGTGGGGTCAGAGGCTGAGAGAACAGAGGGAGCTCAACTATGGGTAGATGAGTGGTGGTAAAAAGTTGGAGGCCACTAATCTGCCTGTGATGTGAGAGTAATGGGCCTTATGGTTCGGCCTCTGCGGGAGATTCCAATAATATTGAGAGCTTTAGATTCTACATAATCCATCCAGAAGAAAGATATGTGATGCTTGGGCGTCAGTCCATGAGGAAGAGCAGTACTCCATTGAGCTATAGGCAAAAGCATTGTAGTCCGTGAGTAGTTCTAATTTTTCATGGATTTCCTGGGACCAAAGAAGGATGCCCAGTCTGCAGCTGGCTTTTGAGGCCGAAATTCCATGTGTTTGTCTGTTGTCTACCAATACAATGTAAAAATAAAGCCTGACTTAGCAGTTAGTGCGGCTGGCTTGGGTTCCTAGGGTCCTGAGTTTGAGCCCCGTGGGCCACTGAATTAACTCCAGGTAGAACTGAGTCAGCCTGTCATCCTTCCGAGGTCGGCCAAATGAGCACCAGTGTACTGATAATCGGGGCACTGCATCAGTGGCACAGCCGCGTCCCTAACCAACGATGCAACCAGCAGCCTCAAGGTTGCACACGGGTGTGTGCGTAATGTAAAAATTAGATCGATGTCTTTTCAAAAAGCGTGGTGATAGTAAACTGGAAAAAAGAATTTGACGAGAAAGCCTCAATGGATGTGGCTCCGCCTGCATTACATGTCAACCCACTGTTATGTTTGATCTCAATTAAAGGCCACTTGTAAAGTAAAGGTCAAATAAGGGGGAGTAGAGAGAGAGAGAGAGAGAGAGAGAGAGAGAGAGAGAGAGAGAGAGAGTGCGAAAAACAAAATCGAGATAAGTAGAAGAGAAAAAAAAACCATCAGATGCTTCAAACTTGAGTCATGATCTGCAAAATGATTTTCAAAGGGCACATGACTTTTGACCTGTTGAACCCAAAATTGAATCAGTTCATCTTGTATCATGGTCCATACTTGTGCCAAGTTTGGTTGAAATCCCTTCTGTAGTTCAAAATTTATTGTTGTTACAAAGATTTTCAATTAAAAGCTCACATGACCTTCGACCTTTAACCTTTTGAACCCCAAAATCTCATCAGTTCATCTTTGCATCATTGTACATATTTGTACTAAGTTTGATCAAAATCCCTCAGCGGTTCACAAGTTATCGCGGGAAAGGAATTCTGCTTCGCACACACGGACATGCGACGGACGACCCGCAAACATGATGCCTCCGGTGCGTTCGGCTATGGAGGA
This sequence comes from Eptatretus atami, assembly GCA_035128595.1. NCBI lineage: Eukaryota > Metazoa > Chordata > Myxini > Myxiniformes > Myxinidae > Eptatretus > Eptatretus atami. The sequence continues at coordinate 12,346,653 of CM068953.1, read as the reverse complement.
AAAAAAATAAAATAACGCAACAAGATTTTAATGATTAGTTTTGAAGAAGTGAAGCCCATTACATAGCATGATGGGGGCCTGTGTACATACGAGTTTATACGTTGCCTTTATCTCTGCGTCTCCAACAAGTCACCACACATTATATTTAATTAGCTCTTTACCTTATTACAGCTGGAGCCTGTAAACCAAGCAGTTCCTGCAATCTCAGTATTTACAATCTAAAACTCAACCCACAGTGCCCCTTAAAAATACCAGACAGGAACAGCAATTAAAGTGTCATTCACAACGAGATTTTTGGGGAAACACTCCAGCCACAAGAAAAACAAAAACCTAAAGCATCACAAGGGAATAAAATGCAAAATAAAAATGCAATCTAATTCTGGTACTCTGCCTGAAAGCAGAATCGTGGCAAATATTACACTGGGTGGCTTTCAGTTGCATTCCCAGTCATCGTCAAAGCAGGAATGTGGAACGTTCACTGGCATGGAATTCTGGCATTCACTGGAATGTGGAACGCTGGCAGTGGGGATGCCCGGCTTAATATCCATCTGAGGGACGGCGCAAACTTTAATGCCTCGCCCTGCATGAGAAACACCAGGATGACAGTTTCGAGCTGGGTTGGGATTCAAATCTGGGCGAGACAACTCAGAGGAGAGTGCCTCGAAGGGATACCTCGAAGCGACTCTGCCAGCCTAAAATGCAAATAATCAGTCAATGAAGAGCAAGCAAAGGGATAAGCAGCACAGGAGGAAATAAAAGAGTGAGAAAGTGTAAGATACATGAGTTAAATATATGTGCGTGGGGGAAAAGGTTGGAATATCTCGGTTGTTAGGACGGAAGAGGGTTTTTTTGAAGATGGGAAAAATTGATGAAATTACATTTGGCTCAAACCCAGTATAGCCGAGCTATTCGCTTTTACCAATTTCTGGTTAGAAATACAATTGCAGTCATATGTGTTTACGATTGTAAATTAACACACTATATAAATGCACATGAAACCAACTGCTTCAGTAAATACCAATAACAGTGTCATTTTATAGTATCGGTCAATACTTTGTGTGTCCACCTCTGGCCTTCTTGAGTGCCATCAATCCTTGACCCAAACTTCCTGAATACAACTGAAGCACTCTTACAGGAATATTGTGGCAAATATCCTGGAGTACATTCTACAGTTCTGTAAGCTTAGTGTTCCACTTGTTCTTCTCCGTTTCCAGATAATCCCATATGGCCTTGACAGAGCTCGTATCAATACTCTGAGGCGGCCATTCTAACACTTGGAACACACCTACTGTAACCTTATTCTCCAAATACTGTTTACGATTTTTGAAGCGTTTTTTGGATCATCATTTTGTTGGGAAATGAATTATCTTCCGTTTAAACGATTTCAACGAGAAACTGCATGGTGCTGCAGTATCTGCTTGTACTTCTCTTTTGTTAGCTTGCCATTGATTTAAACAAGTGTTCCTACACCAAAAGCTAAGATGCAACCCCAGACAGTCACAAATCCTCCCCAGTGTTTAACAGTAGGCTGCCAACATTGTGCGCCGCAACGTTCTCCAGGTCTTCGGCGTACGAACTGACGTCTTAGATCCAAAGAGTTCAAACTTTGATTCATCAGATCAGAATACTCAATTCCATTGTTGGTGTTGCCTTGTAAATTTGAGTATTTTCACCTTATCCTGTGGTCTCAGCTGTGGTTTCTTTGCAACAACTCTGCCATGAAGACCTGCTGCAATCCTGTGCACTGTGCTGGACGACATGTTAATATTCAGGCCTGCTGTCATTTCATTTGTCACCTGGTGACTTGATTTTATACTGTCGCATAAGATAAGCAACTTCAAGAGCTTGTCTTGCCTTGGGAAGGTTGTTGGGTTCCTGGACTTTTCTTGTCCTGTACCGACCGAACCAGTATATTCCAAGTGTTGCAAAGTGTACCTCACACCAGTGGAGGAGATCCTTGTCTTTCTCCTATTTTTCTTCAGTGTGCCTGAGTGCCTGCGGAAATATGGAGGGGGGGGGAGATCACAAACTGAGAGGAGGGGCAAGGCTGAAGGGAGACGGTAGAAGACAGAAACACCACCGACCTGCCTGCGGTGAGAGAGTGAGAGACCCAAAGCCTTAGCTTCAATGCAGGAGATACCAATGATCTTAAAAGCCTTGGTTTCCACAGCGTGAAGCCGAGAAAGGTGTGAGGTGGAAGTGCCAGCCCAGAGGGGACAGCAGTACTCCATCCGGCTGCGGAAGAAAACTTTGTATGTGGTTAGGATTCAGGTGTGCCAAGGAAGGACTTTGCACGACAGAGGATGCCCAGTTTGGAGGCCAGCTTGGAGATGTGGCTTTCCCAGGAAAGATCATGGCAGATAGTGAAACCCAGAAGCTTGAATGAAAGGACTTCTTCAAGAGGATTGTTGAGAAAGTAGATTGGGGGGGGGAGGGTTCCAGACGGTCATTTCAGAGAGACATGGGGAGCATGTAAGATTTGACAGTTGAAAGACATGTTCCAAGTATTGGACGAGCTTGTGATTTTATCCAGATCTGCAGAGAATGAAGAAGCTGGTGCTTGCCGATCTGAGGGATGATCGATGGTACGGCAGAGAGTGGAGTCATCAGCAAAGCGATAAAGAGGATTTTCCAGAGAGTCGGACAGATCATTGATGAAAAACAGAAAAAGAACAGGGCCCAGAACACTGCCTTGAGGAACTCAGCCGGTGAACAGGAAGAAGGGATGAAAGAACTCCATTAAGGGCCACGCGTTGTCTGCGACAGGAGAGGAAGTCTGCGAGCCATGAGTGGAGAGTGCCTTGGATACCATAGGAAGAGAGTTTGGTAAGCAGGGCAGTTTTCCAGACCATATCGAAAGCTTGCGAAATGTCTCGGGAGATTGCTCTGATCTCACGTCTGGCATTGAGGACCTCCATCCATTATTGGGAGAGCAGAAGTAGCATGTCCAGAGTAGAGTGACCTGATCTGAATCCAAATTGATGATCGGAAATCAAGCCATTGGGGAAGTGGAAGGATTTAATGTCGGAAGTGATGATGGATTCCATAACCTTGCTGATGATTGGGAGAAGGCTGACAGATGGCGGATGACCTTGAGCAAATGAGAGGGTAAACAGAACAGAGAGAGGGTGAGCAAGAGCAGAGGAGCAGGTTTTTAGGACACGTGGGCTGATGCCGTCTGGACCGGTTGCAGAATCTGAGTCAAGGTTTTGACAGCAAGCTCTCCACCTTGTTGGAAGAAAAAGACACAGAGTCCAGAAACAGCAAGGCATGACTGGGTAAGGTGGATACAGAAAGCGATGAGTGTGGGACACAAGATTTAGAAGGAAACACAGAGTTTAGGCATTTAGGCGGTAGAGTTATTGGGGGTACAAAAGATCATGGGGAGGGAGGAGAGATGACATGAGACGCATTTCATTTGTCGGACCAGCGGCTAATGAATTCCAGATCACAAGAGAGTGCCTGTCAAAAGAAGAGAGAGTTTTGCAGATCATTGAAGAGGTCGTTTATGTAAATGAGGACCAAGATTGGGCCCAAGACAATGCCTCAAGGCACTGCAGGATTCGTTGGGAGAGGAGAGAAGGTTCAATTGACAGCATCACGTTGACTGGGCGAGTGAAGGTCTTTGAGGGGAAGTCAAAAAGGCAGGTATGAAGGCAGCCTTGTCCACAACAGGAAGCAAGCTTGGCAAGCGGAACAGGAAGCTACACGATGTCAAATGAAATTAATTCGTCTCAAAAATAGTTCAACCTTTTCTCTATTTCTTTTTTTTGCAGAAGTTAAGGCTCATGGAAGAGCAAAATGACAGAGCAGTGAAAAGATCAACAGATTGTCACAGGGACAGAGAAGGAATAGATGGACAAAAAAACCAACATATCTCCATTGGTATATGTGAAGGGAAAAACTAGTCTTAAAGACACTCTCTTGTATTTACAAGATCCAATAGCCACATACTGTCGTAACAAGACGGAAGGTTAATTAGTTTATTAACCTCATTTCCAAATGTCAGCTTGAAACGGCATCATCAATTGGTAAAGAAACTGATTGAACCACACAGTCATGAGCAACGATAATCTCCCACAGTACAAACTTTGTAATCCCTTCAATGTCTGCACAGGAAATAAAGGAGTGATTGAGTCAAACGAGTAGGAGGTGTATCACGCAAGCACAAATTTCAGGTGTATAATTTGGCAAGCACATCAATTCACAGATTCCACGAGTGAATCATTTCACACATTTAAAACACATCGTGATATTCCGAGCGGCCTCTTCGCGCAGCGTTTGCTTGTTGATGTTTCTGTGCTTCGAGCTCGTCACATTTCGTTGTTACTGCTGCACATTTCATTTTTACTGCCACACTTCGCAAATGCTTTTTCACAACACCGATGTCACAAACCAATAGGTATTATTTCCCCCAATATTTGCCTTGAATGTCATTCAATGACAGCAAACCATGAAGATAAATAACAGCATAGCTTTCAAAAATGTCACGTGCGCAATTTCAATAAGGGAGTGAGGCACCGATGGGTGTGCCGTCCCTCGGATTTACGTTACACTGCTGTCATGTCTGAGAGCATTAGTTGGTGGACGCTAAAGATGCCATGGTGTCCCTTCATGAAGAGTGAGTAAGTTATCATCGAAACCCTGAAAATACAGTCACCTTTAGTCACCCCCCCCCATCCGAGTCAATAAGTTGTAGAATCGCCTTTGATAGCGATTACAGCTTCGAGTCTTTTGGGTATTTCTGTATCAGCTTTGCACATTGGATATGGGAGTTTCTCCCATTCTTCCTTGCAGATTTGCCTCAAGCTCTGTCAAGTTGGATATGGATCGGGAGTGTTGGTGAGCAGCAATCTTCAAGTCTTTCCACAGATTCTCAATGGGATTCAAGTGTGGGCTTTGGATGGGCCACTCGAGGACTTTCACATTCTTGTTCTAAAGCCATTATAGTTTTGCTTTGGCCGTATACTTGGGGTTCATTGTCCTGTAAGAACATAAATCTTCGCCGCAGTCGAAGGTCTTTTGCACTCTGAAGCAGGTTCTCCTCAAGGATTTGCCTGTATTTTTGGATCCATTTGTTGTTCACGCTATCCTTGCAAGTCTCCCGGTCCCTGCCACTTAAAAGTATCCCCTTAGCTTGATGCTGTCACCACCGTGCTTCACGGTAGGGATGGTGTTCGATGGGTAATGAGCTGTGCTCAGTTTACGATAGACATAGTGCTTTGCATTGAGGCCAAATAATTCAATTTTCATCTCATCAGACCATATAATCTTTTGCCTCAAGCTCTGAGAGTCTGTCACGTGCCTTTTTGCAAACTCCAGGTGTGCCGTTATGTGCCTTTTTCTCAGGAGTGGCTTCCGTTTGGCCACTCTCCCATAAAGCCTAGCTTTGTGAAGTGCTGCAGAGACTGTTGTCCTTCCGGCAGGTTCTCCCATCTCAGCGAAGGAACTCTGTAGTTCTGTCAGAGTGGTCATTTGGGTTCTTGGTCACCTCCCTGACCATGGTCTTTCTTGCCCGGTTGCTCAGTTTGATCGGATGGCCAGCTTTAGGAAGAGTCTGGGTAGTTCCATATTCTTTCCATTTCCTAATGATGGAGCTCACTGTGCTCTTGGGAGCTTTCAATACTCTATAAATTGTTTTATACAATTCCCCAGATCTACACTACCGGTCAAAAAGTTTTAGAACACCCCAATTTTTCAGTTTTTACTGAAATTTAAGCAGTTCAAGTCCAATGAATAACCTGAAATGGTACAAAGCTAAGCGGTAAACTGCCGGAGGTTAAAAAAAAAGTTTAGGTTACCAAAAACTGAAAAATAATGTAAATTTCAGAGTTGTTAAAAAAGGCCCTTTTCAGGGAACAAGTAATGGGTTAGCAACTGCAGCTGTTCTGCAGCAATGGAAGTAAATTAAGCCTTGAAAGTTGATGCAAACAATTCCTACAGGTGTCCCAACTTTTGTTAATTAGTTACAAACCCTCTGTCTGTATAAAAGCAGTGTTGGAACAGACTGTGTTGCTGCACCCTCTGAAGCATTATTTGGACAATATTGCACTGCAGAAAGTCGTATATTACTATCATAATGGCGAGAAAAAGACAATTAACAAAGGAAGACAAACAGACCATTATCTATCGATATAGATTACTAAAACTCTCATCTTGTATATATGTATGAATGTATGTAGGTATGTATGTTCCCGAAATACAGCCAAAACGGTACACGGTAGCGCAAAGATTTTCGGCCCACCTTAATTACCATTCACCTGTGGTGTGCAGTATCAAGTTTCGTTCAAATCGGGCAACGAAAAAACATTATTTAAAAAATCAATTCTCGATTCAGTCAAGTACTCTTCGGGAGAATTTGATCAATTCAAACAACCTCAGCAGAATAGTTCTCTGGAGCTATCTTTTTTTTTTTAACTTGAAATTATTTATTTTAAAATCTCAAACATTTAGTATAGACAAAGAACGATTTATTTTGAAGCATAAAATAAACATCGCCAAACATCGCCAACATCGCCATAACTCTAATACTTTCGTGTTCATTAATAAATAAAATGTGTTTAGAAGATTACGCACAATAATTTCTTCACATTCTTTTCTCCGTTGTTGTTTTTTTTCACATTGACGCACAATATCAAGTTTCGTTCAATCGGACAACGAAAAAAATTATAAAAAATCAGTTCACGATTCAGTCAAGTACTCCTCGGGATTATTTGATCAATGCAAACAACCTCACGGTATATTCACTGGAGATATCTTTTTTTTTTTTTTTGAAATGATTTTTTCATCAACCGCTGTCACAACGGGAACCCAACGGGTTCACGGGTCATCTAGTAACCCTAAAAGTGTAGGTCTTTCCTTTGGAGAAATTGCAAAGTAAGCCAAGGTGTCAGTGAGTACAGTTTCCTACACCATCAAAAGGCACTTGGAAACTGGAGGAAACTCTGACAGGAAGAGGTCTGGCAGACCCAAAGCCACAACACAATCAGAAGACAAGTTTCTGAGAGTCAACAGCTTGCGTGATAGGCGGCTCACAGGACAGCAGCTTCAACACTGGTCGAAGTAAGGAAGTCTCAGTTTCAACTGTGAAGAGAAGATTTTGAGCTGCAGGTTTGACAGGTCGAGTGGCAGTAAGAAAGCCATTGCAAAGATGGCAAAATAAGAAAAAAAAGCTTGCCTGGGCCATGAAGCACCGCCAGTGGACTACTGAAACTGGAAGAAGGTCTTACGGACCAATTAATCAAAATTTGAAATCTTCGGTTCATCAAGGGTTTTTGTACGCCATCGAGTAGGGAAAGGATGGTTCCTCAGTGTGTGACCCAACTGTCAAACTGGAGGAGGAAGCGTGATGATCTGGGGTCTCTTTTGCTGGATCCAGAGTCGGCGACTTGTACAAAGTGACTGGCACCCTGAACCAATAGGGCTACCACAGCATTTTGCAGCGCCACGCAATACCCTCTGGTCTACGCCTAGTCGGTCAGGGGTTCATCCTACAGCAAGATAACGACCTAAAACATACCTCCAGGCTATGTCAGAACTACCTTCGAAAAAAAGAACAAGACGGTAGGCTTCAAATCATGGAATGGTCAGCACAGTCTCCAGACTTAAACCCCATTGAGCTGGTTGGGATGAACTGTTCAGAAGGGTGAAAGCAAAGCAACCTTCAAGTGCAACACATTTGTGGGAACTTCTGCAACAGTGTTGGGAAGAACTTTCCGAACAATATTCGATTTCCATTGTCGAAAGAATGCCACAAGTATGTTCGGCTGTTATATCTGCAAAAGGTGGCTACTTTGATGAGTCAAAGATTTCGATTAAATTTTGTTCAACAAAACGATTCCATGATTTCTTTTTTTATCTGCAATTGTTTATTTGTTCTATGCTTTAATTTCAGAGTACATTGAAACATTAAACTGCTTAAATTTCAGTAAAAACTGGAAAAATAGGGGTGTTCTAAAACTTGTGACCGGTAGTGTATGCCTCCTCACAATTCTATCTCAGAGTTCTACAGACAGTTCCTTGGACTTTATGGTAGAGTTTCTGCTCTGGCATGCACTGTCATCTGTGGGACCTTATATAGAAAGGTGTGTTCCTTTCTAAAGCATGTCCAGTCAATTGAATTGGCCACACCTGGACTCTAATCAAGCTGTAGAGACATCTCAAGGATGATCAAAGGAAATTGGATGCACCTGAGCTCAATTTGGAGAGTCATATCATGGGGTTGAATATTTCTTGACTCAAGAAATTTCAGCTTTTCGTTTTTGATAAATTTGTAAAAATTTCTCAAAAAAAATTCCACTTTGACATTGTGGGTTATGATGTGTCGATTAGTGACAAAAAAAACTTCTCAATTTAATCCATTTTAAATTCAGGCTGTAACACAACAAAATGTGAAAAAGTCAAAGGGTGTGAATACTTTCTGAAGGCACTGTGGTTGTGTTGTCTCAAATTTTTGTCCCTGTGAAAGTCCGGCCTACTCGCCGAGTTGGCATGCCTCTTCCATCTCTGCTTTGACCAACTCTCCCCAAGCCCACCTCTTTCCAACTTTATGGTTTTCCTTCTTGAGAGTTTGCTTCTGGATCCATTTTGTCCACCCCCTGTGTCCTCCCGAGTCCTCCTTCTTCCTCACATCCAATATCTTTGAAGTTGCTCTCAATTTTGTAACTCGGCCCTGCTGTTGTGTGTTCCCCCACTCCTTCTGCTTGGTCTATTGGGTCCTGATCCATTCTATGTTCTAGCTCCTCCATGAGCCTAGACTCTGTTTAAAAAAGTAGTAGTTGTAACTGTAGTAGTAGTAAAAATTGGACCGCCTGTCCTGAAGCTCACCTGCATCAGGAGCAACAGTCACTCAAACCCCCCGCAAACCCCCTTCAATCCTGATTTTTTTTTATGCCATGAACAAATATTGGTATATCACGGGTGATGAAGGTTGTGGTCAAGTTTCATCAAAATCATATGTGTAGTTTCGGTGAAGAGAGCAAATACCTATTTTTGAGGGGGGGGGAGAGTCAAAAAAACCCCCATAGACACCACCAATGAGCACAGATTTTGATGCGGTCAATATACCTTCGTTAGGCATCAGATTTGAAGCTTGTGGTCAAGTTTCATCAAAATTGTGAGCTTGGGTCAAGCGATAATGACTGTTGTGGTCACAGACTGACCGACTCACACACTCACTCACTCAGTCATCTACGGACAATACTCAATCGCATAAACTCAACTGAATAAAGTCCAGGTGAGCTAATAATAGCAGTAAGAATTATTGTATGCTGACTAGATGTGGTGGCAAAGATAACACAACTCACAGTGGCACGCTTGCCTCACGTTTATCATTTTGGTTTAATGCACCGGATGGCGATGGGCCTCCAAACTCTAGTTATCTTCAGAATTATAGCAAACAATTCATTATATTGCAATAAGATAAAAGCAACCATATTTATGAAAACAATGAAATAAAAATATTACCTCATTTTCATGAAAAGGTCTTGTACAAAATGTTACAGCTTTGTGGCATTCGAGATAGCTGCCATCCTCCCACTTCGGGCAACAGTATATGGACTTCAGCGGAAATGAGAGATGATAAATTGCCATTTCAATGTCGGCTCATTCAATGTCGTTGAAGAAAAGATTGAAGCGGCTGTGGGATTTCAATTGTGGAGCCAATTATCCCGCAGGTGTGCTAGCTTTGATGAATGATGGAAGAACTACAAACAATTATTACAGATCTTCAAAAAGAACATGATGCACCTTTGAACATACTGCCTTTTAAAAGTATAATTTGTGAGTGTGTTCGTGTTCTCGTGTTTTAATAAGAGCATGTTGCCTGCCAAGTCGACACCATGAACAGCCAAAGGGGAAGAAAGACAGTCAGGAAATAGATATGCAAATTTGGACACCGACTTGTGCGCATCGTTCAATGGGTAGACAGCATGTTATGCACTGCTTCCACTATAAGGATGGATATCAACATGAGCAAACAACAACCGAGATTTTTAAGAGCTACATGCACACATCATTAAAAATGTTTTCAAAATGTGCCCGTAATTGCATTTTTTGAATCTGACCTTTTGACCCCACCGCAGGAGGCCAGGGCCAAAAATGATACTGCTCTCACACCTTCTTGGGACGTGGTGACCATAAATACAAGTTTGTTGAATTTCTTCACAACCATTTAGGAGGAGATAGCATGACAGACAGACGGACAGACGGAC
>CM068953.1:12317748-12332270 GCA_035128595.1 Eptatretus atami | reverse complement strand
TTTGATTCAGTGAATCGGGATCCCCTCTGGAGGATTATTGGTCTTCGTGGGGTGCCACCAAAACTGATCAATCTGATGTCTGAACCATACTCTGGTGCTGAGAGTGCTGTGAGATGTGGTGGTACCATCTCTGACTTATTTCCAGTTGTTACTGGGAGTTCCTCAGGGTGTGTTCTGGCCCCCACACTTTTCAGCACTCGTATGGACTGGATTCTGGGGTGAATGGATATGTCAGAGAGATCCAGCTGCGGTGCATCGTTTGGAAATGTCAAGATCTCTGACCTTGATTTCGCAGATGACGCAGTCATCTTTGCGGAGACTTTAGATATCCTTTTGGGGCCCTCGAGGTGCTGAATGAGGAGTTGGACCCACTGGGATTATGGGTTTCCTGGGTCAAAACTAAGATCCAGGCTTTCAGTGACATATTGGATGCTGCTATCCTGTCTGTGCCTGTTTGTGATGAGGATGTTGAGGTCACCGAGAGATTCGCTTACCTTTGGCAGTGGATATTCATGTCTCTGCTGGCTGTGAGCCAGAGGTCAACAGACGTCTGGGTCGGGCCTGGGGAGGCATGGATTTACTGTATCATTTGGTGTGGCACTGCCGGTACCTGTGCGGGAGGACGAAAGTCCGAGTCTTCAGGTCCTTGGTGCTTCCAGTCTTGCTCTATGGATGTGAGACTTGGACTTTGACCTGGGATCTGAGATGGAGACTTAATTCCTTTGGTACCAGGTCTCTTCAGAGAATCCTTGGTTGTTGCTGGTCGGATTTTGTGTCCAACGAGCGGTTGCTGAGAGAAACTCGGATGAGATTTGTTACTTGCATAGTCCGTGAACATCAGCTGCGGCTGTATGGACATGTGGCTCGTTTTCCTGACACTGATCCTGTTCACCAGATTCTCTCAGCAAGGGAGCCTCATTAGTGGAGGAGGCCAATGGGCCGACCACGTGCCTTGTGGTTGCAACAGGTTGATCAGTATCTCAAGGAGATGGGGATGGGCCAGGTATCTGCCTGGGGGATGGCCAGACGGAGGCCCCTGGAGTACCGTCTGAAAGTGGACGCAGCGACGCGCTGCTCTAGCGCATGCTCCCATTACTGACCTGACCTGACCTTCCCCAATACATGAAAGCGAGGTTCGTCTGTGAACATGACCTTTTTTAGGTCATCTACGTCATCCTCTCTGGGACGTGGGACATCATCCTCTATGCAACATCAAAAAAAAAGTTGTTTTAGATTTTGGGCTCCAACCCATGCTACGCATGGGTACCTCACTCGTATACAATCCTGCATTATCACATATCGATATAGGTGCATACAATATGTCATATAATTGTGTGTATAATCAGTGTGTATAATATGTATAATATCCATCAATACATTGGGACCATATTGTGTGCAGAGCGTTGGTGCTGCCGAAGCAGTCTCGCATTTGGCGATTGGGCACAATCCTGGATGGATCGCCACTCCGACACAGGATACCAGCAAGCTGGCACTCATTTTGCCGACCACGGAAGGATGACAGGCAGAGTCAACTCCACCTGGTATAAATTCAACAGCCAAGGGGGATTTGAACTCAGGATCCTCGGATCCCAAGCCCACCACCTAACCATTAAGCCAACACCAGGATATGTATAATATGTTACGTATAATATGTCTAATCACCTATCATTATGTGTATAATCACGTAAATATATGCGTGTGTGTGTGTGTGTGTGTGTGTGTGTGTGTGTGTGTGTGTGTGTGTGTGTGTGTGTGTGTGTGTGTGTGTGTGTGTGTGTGTGCTGCGGGCTTCTGGAAATCACGTATTTATAATCACAATTCATGTGCGTGTACAATCACAACCGTGCATGTGTACGTATAATCATGATCCAACGGTCGTCATCTCCCACTTGCGAGTCTCTAATACTGGAACCTTCCCTGTTCCTGAAGTCCCATCTCCAACCTAGCAAGGAACCATGACTCATGGACCAATCAGTCTCTTCATTCATGCTCTGCTGCTGATCACCATCTCCACATGCGGTCCCACCGAAGCTCAGTCCCATCCGTCAATGGTGAGAGGGAGTCGTACAGTGGAAGGGAGTCGCCAAAAAGGAGTCATCCTCGGCGGGAGGGACGAAGCGCACCAAGCTGAGGGAGTCGACAAAGTGCGCAAACTGCCTGGCTTAGCTGCGTCCCAAACGACTCAGCTTCACTAAAGCCGTTATATTCTTTGCAGTCGTCGACCCCAAACTTGGTCCCTCCCTTAATTGGATGGCGTGAATAAACCCTCCAGGCTGCATCACAAACGCATGTCAATCAGAGCAACACCGGGCGCCACATGCACGGTCCTCTTTCCCACCAAAACTGCTGCCCTCATCGCAGTCTTTGCTCCCATCGAAGATGATATTAGGCACAGTCTTCAGTCCCATCAGTCCCTGATGAGAGGAGGCAGCAAAGTGTACCACCTCCTCCTTGTGTGTGTATGTCTGTGTGTGTGTCTGGATCCAGAACCTTTCTTTGTAAATTTGTTCATGTACGAAAGTCTGATTTGGTTCAGAATATAAGCAGGTATAAACAAACATCTGTGAGAAGGTGAGGAAACATCGGTACTACCCAACAATTAACACCCCCCAAAAACCGTCAACATGTTGCATGTAAAAGTATTCGAACTTTATTACCTCCGCCACCGAAGGTGGAGGAGGGAGGTCATGTTTTCACACGTTTGTATATCTGTTTTTCAGCACAATATCTCAAAATGTAATGGACGGATTCAGACGAAACTTGGTGGATAGGTTGTGTGTGTGAGAAGCACCAAAATTTAGTGGACAGGTTATGTGTGTGACAAGGACGAATGGATTCCATTTTGGTGAAGATCCGGATCTGAATCCGAGAATTCTTCATAAAGTATAGCACGATATCTCAAAAAGTTGTGGACGAATTCGGACGAAACTTGGTGGACGATTTGGGGAGGTGAGAAGAACAAGCCGATGAGATTTTGACTCAGGTCTGTATACAGATCCGGCCGATCAGTGGGATACAAAACGCAATCTGTTCAGCCTGGCAAAGGTGTGTGCTCTTCAGAGTGCCGTTCTAGATCTATTTGTGATCTCAAAATTATCATCTGAGATTATTCTCATGTTACTCAATCATAATGAAACTATAATATGGGGTTTTGGGCAAAACGTTGACTTGTACCAAACCGTTCAGTAAAATCAACTTTCATTACACACTAATTATACATGGTGGATGATCGACTCTGCCATCACGCCAAGCATCACCAAATCTCGAAGAGCGAGATATTGTGCTGAAAGTAGGTGAAGTTTAAAAATCAATTGCACATCATTGTCGATATCCCAAGCTCGGCCTTCTTATCTGCCTGCACGAGGCAGGATGTACCGCATTGTCCGATCATCCATTCCACAATCGGAGTTTGGTTTTTTTCATCATATCCACACAGCTGAGCACAATCAATATGATTGACTTGTTTTTTTTCCTCTTCGTTCTTATTGCTCTTTGGTTTATGTACGTGGGAGGAGTGGGACCAGGGTAACTTATTATAATGAGGTATAGACACCAATGTGTGAATCATGTACTGCAGCTTTGACTGCAATCATGTACCGCATTTACGTCTCCAGACGTAAATCTATAATTGAGGAACGACTTAATTTCAATCGAATGTTATATTTTGAACACTATAGATAGAACATGCATCGGAACATGACCTTGCAATTTATCAGTGCCTTGGCACTGCATTTAGTAAATTGTACGGAATCTCATCCTGATCGCACATAAGAACAGAGGAGTGCCATCATTTTTTTTATTTTTTTTTAACTCTTTCTGCCTGTCTGGCAGTCAAACAAAATTGAAAATCATTCCAAACAGGAAACTTGCTGTTCTTAAGGACGTCACAAAGGACACAAACAACAGGCACGAATAACTAATGCAACATGTTAAACAAGGATGTGAAAGAGACTCTGCATCAACGGCGGTAAACGCTTGAAAAAAGGGGGTTTTTTTTCCCCCTTAGACTTATGAAACCTTTATTTTATTTCAATTGAATTATATACTTGAACAGAAATTGTCTTGTTGGCACTTCCAAAAACATTTCGTTTAGCAGTCCTTGGACAAAATATTACAGCAATTACATCATCTTGACCAATCAAATGTGCTGCCCACGCTGTCAGCATTGGGAAATATCAAGACAGACAAAATTGAGGCTCATAGGAAATATAGATCGTGCTCGGAAATGCAAAGCGAGAATTGCAAAGACCCTCCCCATGTCCTTGTCCTCAAGATTGCGTGGGGTAAGGTATTCTATGAACTTTCTAGTTCTCCTTGTATTAAGTACATGTGGATAGGAATAAGTTTGCCGTTGTTATGTTGCCGGGGTGACAACACGGTCCAAAATAGTGGGTAGAGAGAGTAAGGCATTGTTTTCCTCTTCCCCCTTTTCTGGAACCAGGTGAGGCCAGGTAACTGTGGACGACACTGGATGCAAAGATCCACATGAATCGGGACAGGTCATTTTGGGCGTGAAGGCTAGACTATAAAGGCAGAGGCTTTTTCAGTGTAGGGACATGATTGGCTGCAAGGTTCAGGTGCATGCACGACCTTTATTGGCGGCTTGGTGCTGCCTTCATGCGTGCGGCAGGCACTAGTTGTCTGGCAGAGCAGGTCCGCCTTCGGGAGAAGAATGGGGACCGGTGGTGGGCGAGGCTACAAAAACGCTGGGCCAGCAAGGTCCCATGGGTTGTTGAAGGAAGCTGGAGCCTCACAGCAGATCACTCTCTCTCTCTCCTCTCTGGGCCCATTGGGATTGTCTCCCTCCACTGGGTTCTGGAGCTGTTGACCCTTCTGCCTGCCCCACTCCGCTCTGGTTCACCAACTGTCACTGTCACTAGATCCCGGCTACGCAGCAAGTCCCACTCGACTAGTTCCCTTCAGGAGTGCAAAATGAATGATGTTTGTGGCGCCGAGGGGATTAGTTTCATTGTTGAGTATCGTGTTTATTTGTTCATCTTCATCCAGGATTCCATGCTGTGTGTCGGTTGTGGTTAAATTTATTTATTTTCATTAAGGCAGTGTGCGTGTGTCTGTTTATGCCATCTTTTTTGCAGAAACCAATTTGGATTATTAAAAGACCCCTGGAGGGAAATATATTAATTTGGGAGATCCCCTTTTGTGGGAAATCATGCGAGTTGGACACATCACGCTTGTAAAGTGTAAAGATGTGTTGCAGCAATCTACAACCGCTTGAGCCACGCAGTCGAAACTTGGCTTTTTTATTTTACTATTTGAGGGAATATTTCTCAGCATATCCAGTTCCCTCGACTGTTCCCTTGTGGTTGTGGGTGTGGAGAGGTAGTAGTGGGGAGTAGGAGACATACACAGCATTACGATTTAAATTCCGTTTATTTATTCTCCCAACCTAAATTTAACTTGATAGTGTGTGGTGGGAGCAGGTAACAAGGTTTGAGCCAATGCTTGCACTTATCCCTCGGGTGGGCACATTGTAGGATACCTACCTTTGGGTCACTGTGTTTGAGTTGACGCCTTGTGGAATTTGTCTTTAGTTGATAAAACTATCTGTGGAAGTGCACCTCTGAAGATGTTAATCAAGTACAACATGCTCGATCTTTCGGCCTGCTCCAAACTGGCAGGAAAATGGTTATACCTGCATGCATAGCTTGTTTTGAAATTATCCATATACAGTAATGTATCTGCAAAACTCGAAGTTGCATTGATTAACTAGAATTAGCAAATTTACATTATGGATGAAAAAATGCACAATCAATGCTGACTCTGCAAAAAGCTGTTTTGTTCTTCTCGTTCATGCACTTCAGCCCCAAATGGCAGTACTTTTCAACATTACTACGGTGAGACTAAAACACTTCCTTCAGCTAAGGCCATGCTTTATCATCCCTGTTGTCCCCAAAAACTCCCGTTTTACTCAACACCTTGATTGCTTTACAATGAGCTGCATCATACCTGGCCAATAATGTCTCTGCAAGAAAGTTTGTGCAGTGTCTGCACAGCTCTTGGAACACCTCCACTGACCAGAATATTTTTTATGACCTCCCAGATGCAACGCCATCTTATTACACCACCATCTTACTAAATATGTCATCAGAATGCCCACGAACGTCAGATAGTCAGATGGAGTCAGGTATATGGCTTACGGTGTTCAACTGCTGTCAGCGAAGCGACGGGATGGGATATGTGCTGGACGCCAGGATGACGTGCACGTCCATAAAGGCCTAGCCTCGTGCTAGATGTAATGCCATAATGATGTCCCGGTGAAAAGAGCGTGACAGACAGAGGGACAGAGATGGAAAAATTTGGCTACTTTAAGATATATATATATATATATATATACATATATAAATTTTATATATATATATACATATATATATATATATATTGTTGCGGAAATGACCCTGAGTATGCTATTAAATATAGGATTAGCCCAGATCCCCATTAAATGCATGTTTAGCCAGGCTGTTCGGTAAAATGGACGTTGCATGTGTGTCGGGAGGTGTCACAGGCTGTTGTTTGTTTGTGCAGTGGTGTGGATCGAGAGCTTCTTCTTCCTTCCTTCCTCTCTCCAGACAATAGTCCCTGCCCAGCGCCAAAAAGACGAAGTGAAACTGGAGAAGTAAAAAACTGCAGTCGGCTTTGAGGCGTGCTCGGGCTTCGAGGCGAGCAGAAAAAGGAAAGCCAGTGTGATTCTGCAGAGAGAGAAACTGAACCTGGGCGCGCCGGGTCTGCCTTCTGTGGCCTGGAGAAGCGAGCCAGGGCCGAAGGAAAGGCAGGGAAAGGACTGCATGAGGTCTGTCTGCCCTCGGCTGGATGAGAGACGACTGGTGGGAGTCGTGATCTGCTGTGTAGGGACGGCTGTGTCTGTCTGTGATCTGCTTCGTGAAGGAGGCCTGGTGAACAGGCCAGGCCTGGACTTGTATGCTGGACCTTGTGAAAAGCCAGCTGGAGCATACCATCGTGAATCTTTCGCTCTGGTGCATTCGACCTCGCGGGGTCTGAACGCGTGAGAGTGCGTGCGTGAGGTCTGCGACAAATGGACGACGCCTCCATTTTGTCACACGGCGTGCTCGAGCTTGGGGCTCGAATCCGTGGACATCAGCTTGTTACGAGCGACATTCGTGCTTTTGACACTTTCCTCTCGTCCATGAAACACCACCAAGTACTCTGTCTTGTCTGCATGCTGTCCGTGTCTTTTCTGCATGTTGGTTCAGGTATATCTCATTAGGGTCCCCCTCGAAACCCGTAGTTCCCTAATAAGAACGGGTTATAGATTGATAATAACATTGTCGTGAATACTTTGCTTGTGTTGTGTTCCCCAATAAATCTGGCTGATTCGTATGAAGTTGCCGCTTTGAGTCAATTCGTGCCGCGCTGAGAAACAATTCACTCGATTGGTATATAAAACCAAAATGGTTACAGACTGGCAGAAAACGCTCCGTATCTGACAAAACCAGTCTGTAACCAGGGTCTATTTCCCCAACTGGTAAGGTCCAGGGGTACGTTGGTATCGCGATTGAAGACGCGTGACCCGGCCTGTGCCGAGCCAGCCGGCGTTATAACCCGGAGACGGTGGTGGTGAGGTGGTGCCGAATCTGTAACATTTGGCTGTCGAGAGTCGGGTGCGAATCCCGCCACGCTGAATCCTTAACAATATATATTAAAAAAAACTTCCCAGGGATGGTTTTTAAGATCTTCCCAGATTCTTCTTTATCATTCCCATTGCTCCAACTATCACTGGCACAATTTCAGCACTCTTCAGCTTCCAGGCTCTTGTGACTTAATTTGGATCATTTCCTTGACGTCTGCGTTGTTTCAGCCAAAATCGCTCGGAACTGACACCTGAATTAGCAATGCCGTCTTTTCTATTTTGTGCCAAAGCACGAAATCAGGCTACAATGCTTTGTTTTCTATGTTCACGCTCGATGGGATCATCAGGACATACGTGTGATACTTCATTGTTTTCAAAAATCACTTTTGTTTTATGGTTCCATGAGTTTTCTAAAAATATAATGTTGAATTTTTTTCAGGTGTGCCAAATGGATTACTCCACATACTTTATTGTGCCTTTGAGTGTACAACTGTTCTGACATTCATTTTTTTACATCCCAATAGGAGGTGACTCGCGCTCTCTGTTTCCACCTTGCAGAACCTTCACCTGTCCGATTGACTCAATCCCTCCATTTTCGGACAGTGTCCTTGATCTTGGGCATTTATAATGATTTGTTGTCCGTCCCAGTTGAGCTGACCTCTTCTTAGCCATTCTAATGAACCTTCTTTATCTCCCAATGAGTCTGTCAAATTATTTTTATATACCTTCATGCTGTTTTATCGTTCAGCCAGTTGTCGGTGTATATTTGTTGAGATTCGATTTATATTTTTCTTTTGTCTTTTTTCAGTCACAGGTGCTGTGTTCATTGGTGTTTCGGTTTCATATGTGACATCTTCGATTTGCACCTGTCTTTTGAAATTGTTTACAAGGAGGGTTAGGGATAGATATCACAACAAGGAAACCCCTCCTTCTCATCGCAGCAGGTACATTCTCAGGATGCATTGATTTTGGAAAACATTTTGTGGATAATGAGAAGTTTCCTTGTTTTGATATGTAGTTGTTTTTGTTTGTTTATTGTGCTTGGTTGTTTTTTGTTTACAAAGTTAAGGCTCGTGAATGAGCAAGAACAGTGAAGGGGTCAAGACCCAAGAGAACAAAAGGAATAGTAGAGAGAGCGTGGAAACTCCAACAGCAGATTTGAAGGAGAAAATAGAAGAAAACTGACAAATGACGGATGTGGGGAAGAATGCCCGGGTAGGGGAGGACGCGTGACTTGGATAAGATGGATACAGAAGCAAACTCGAAGGAGGAAAAAGTGGAAATTTGAATGGAGATGGGTTTGGGGGTTGGGGGGGATGGGGTTAGGGTTAGTGAAGAGTGAAGAGCAGAGGATGCAAGACCATAAACAAGAAAAAGAGCAATCGGAGATTGCAGACCCTTGCCAGGAATCCTTTTGAGTGGTGTATTTTATAGGTTTTAGGGTAAATCCAACCGTATGACCTATGATATCATATGTGTGAACCTTTTGTTCCTCACAGACAGGCAGTCATACGTGTAAACTTTCACCTCAATTTGTTCGCCCACTTCAGAGAAGATTTTTGAAGGTTTTTTAAACTTTTTTTAACAATATGGCTGCCGAATCATATGACTGATGACGTAATGAATTTTTTTCTATGGACCATTTTATCCCTAGATGACCCTCAAAATTTTTCATCCTATTGGGATGCACCGTTCTATATATGCAATTATGACGTCATATTGAGGGCAACGATGGTGTCTTTAAAAAATTACCCCCGTGTGGGGGTGACGGTCATCTCTATAATGTTTTTTACTATCATAATCGATGAACCGTTGCCAGATATCTCCTAAAATGACAGACTAGATAGGTTTTGAAAATGGCAACTTTCACAACTTTCGTGACCTCGTGACCTTGACCCTGACCTCGAATCTGGGAAAAAAATATGTCGTTGGGTATCACTCATCGACCTCTACCCACATACCAAATTTCATCAAGATCAGAAGTAAAAAGTTTTCTTTGTACCGGGAGGTGTTTTTGACCATCTTCCAGGTTACGTGGCGGCCAAACGGGACGGAAATTCAAAAATCTGTCCGGATAGATACAAGATAATATTTTTTACTATCATAATCAATAAACAGTTGCCGAATATCTTGTAGAATGGCAGATGAGATAGGTTTTGAAAATGGCGATTTTTATAACTTACGTGACCTCGTGACCTCGTCCCTGACCTTGAACCCGGACAAAAGTTATATCGTTGTGCAACACTCATCGACCTCTACCCACATACTAAGTTTCATCAAGACCGGAAAGAAAAATTGTTGACGGACGGACGGACGGACGTACGGACGGACGGATGGACATTTGGTCCGGCTTTATTAGGTCATCTCGGTAGAGATGCCCTAAAAATGAAACTCATTCCCAATGAGGAGTCCTTGCTATGTACCTAGTTTCAATTTTTTCCTTGTTGCGGTTTCAGAGATACAGAGGTCCAAAGATATTCCGTTTTTCCAATATGGCTGCCACACCACATGACCTACGATGTAATAATTATCATTAGCACATTCTACATGAGTAGTCGCACCACTGGTGAAAATTTCCTCTCAATCCGTCAAGCGGTTGCGGAGAAAAACACAAAAGTTCTGTGCGGACAAACAAACAGAAAAGAGAAAACAGACAAACAAATGGACCCAAATGCAATACCCTCTCCTTTGACGAGGGTAATAAGGCGATAGAAGACAGAGAGACCACCAACCTGTCCGCAATGGGAAAGTGATTGGCCCAGAGACTCAGCTTCATTGAGAGATATTCCAATAATTATCTTGAAGGCCTTGGTTTAAACGGCATCGAGCTGAGAAAGGTGTGAGGCACAGGCACCAGCCCAGAGGGGAGGCCTTGCAGGTGGATTGGAGTATGACAGAGGATGCCCAGTTGGCAACTGGCTTTGGCAGCAAACTCAGAAATGTGGCTTGCCCAAGAAAGATCGTGGCTGATGGTGTGACCCAGGAATTTGAGTGGCTGAACTTCCTTAAAAGGATTGTTAAGAAAATAGATAGAAGAGAGAGAAGAAAAAGAGAAAGAGAAAGAGAAACAGAAAGAGAAACAGGATTGAAAGACATATTCCAAGTGATCGACCAGCTCATGATTTTGTCAAGGACTAGAGAGGGAAGAGATTGCTGCCTGCCTGACGATGAGGAATGTCATATCAGAGGGTGGGGCCATCAGAAAATGCATAAAGAGGATTTTCCAAAGAGTCAGATTGTTCATGAAGATTAGGAATAGGACTGGGTCGAGAATAATGTATTGGGGCCACTCCAACCTTCACAAGGAGAGGAGACGAAAGGAATCTGTTGAGAGCCACACGTTTGCTGAGAGAGTAGAGGAATTTAGAAAGCCATGTGTGGAGTTGGCCTTGGATGCAATTGGCAGAGGATTTGGAGAGCAAGGCTGGATGCCAGACTGAATTGAAAACTTGAGATATGTTTCGAGAGATGGCACCGATCTTGTACCTGACATTGAAGACCTCCTTCCATTCATTGTCGATGAGTCGAAGCAACATATTCAAGATAGAGTGACCTGGTCTGAATCCAAATTGGTGATCTGAGATGAGGCCGTTGGAGAAAAGGAAGGATTTCATATAAACTGCGATGCTGGATTCCATGACCTTGTTGATGAGTGGAAGTAAGCTGATAGGTCTGGAGTGAAGGCGATCGGTTTTTGCACCTTTTTAGTGTGATGTGGTGATGTTGGCTGATTTCCAAGCACATGGAAGATGACATGCCTCGTGTTGGCTTAATGGTTGGGGTGGTGGGCTTGGGATCCTAGAATCCTGAGTTCAAATCCCACTCAGCTGTTGAATTAATACCAGGTGGAGTTGACTCTGCCTGTTATCCTTCCGAGGTCGGCAAAATGAGTGCCAGCTTGCTGGTATCCTGTGTCGGAGTGGTGACCCGTCCAGGATTGTGCCCAATAGCCAAGTAGACTGCTTCGGCAGCACCAACGCTCTGCACAGAGTATGGTCCCAATGGATGGATGGATGGATGGATGGATGGATGGAGGATGACCGAGCACAAATGACAAGGTGAAAAGAGCAGAGAGAGGATGTGCAACAGCAGCAAAGCAGGTTTTTACCCCGAAGAGTAGAAGACACCACGGGGTCTAAGCGCCGCTCGCGTTCTCTCTTTCTTGTGTACAGTTCATTTGAACGTCTATGTCTCCATTATACGTGAACAGAATTCGATAAAAATTGCCAGGCATGTACTAGACACATATACGCAGGCAGTAACTGAGCCCAAAGTGCGATTGCGGCCCTTCGGGCCAAGGAACGGCCCATTTTGGCCCATTTTCTTAAAATTGTTATTTCTCGGTTATTAGTGAACAGAACCGAACCAAATTTGACAGGTATATTCTTAAGGTCACTCTGCAGGCATTAACTGAGCCCAAAGTGAGATTATGGCCCTTTGGGCTGACAAACGGCCCTCTCGGCGCATTTTTTAAAAATATATATCTCTCAGTTGTTCGTAAATGGAACCGAACCAAACTTGACAGCTATATTCTAGAGACCATTCCCCAGGCATTAACTGAGCCCAAAGTGCGATTCCGGCCCTTTGGGCCGACAAATGGCCCTTTCGCCCCATTTTCTCAAAATTGTTATTAAAATTTTTTTTTTTAATGCGCTGGGCGATGCCCAACGCAAAATTAAGTCACAAATGATGAGATGAAACTAGCCTCACTCTTGTGAGATGTTCTGGTTTCTTTTTCTGATGCGATGGAAATCTTACCAAATTTCAAAACTATCTGTCGTCCGTGCTATCGCTCACCTGAGAGTTGTACAAATGAACTCCCACGGGGTATGTTCGCATTTCGAACTTGTTATGACCTGTGAGATTATCTCATTTGGCCCAGTTGCAGAATCAGTCAAGGGGTGCTAGAAACTTATCTACATTCTCAGGTGAAAAAGACACAGAGTCCAGAAGCAGATGGATGTGACTGGGTCGGGTGGGTACAGAGAGCGTGGGCTTGGAGACAATATTTGGAAGTAAAGATAAAATGGAGGCATTCAGCATTCTCACGAGCGGAGACGGCTGTGGTGCCATTTGAAGTGAGGGAAGGGATGGATGGGGAGCACACATCAGAGACAGACTAAACAAGGTGCCACCAGGTTTGAAAGATGGAGAGAAGTTTAAAAAGTTCGATCTTAAGATTGGACAGATGTTGTTTTCTGGCTCTCCTGAAAGTGGACACAAACTTGTTGCGGGCTTTGTGGAAAGATCTGAGATCGACTTCAGTTGTATTTGCTTTCCAGGAGAGAAAGCAAGTTGTTTCAAAACAACAACCTCACCACAGGATTCAGTGTACTATGGGTAGGAAGAAGGGTGTGATCATTGAAGATGAGAAGGAAGGAATTTGTGCATGAGAGAAAGCAGGTTTCGGTGGAAATATTCCCAGGCTGAAATAATATCAGGGGTGGAATACATGGAAAACCAGTCCTGAAAGTGAGATGGCTGCTTACAGTCCATGCCAATCCACCTGAGTAAACTGCCAGACTTGGCAGCATTGAGGCAGCTCTCTGCAAATCGCCTGACAGATGTTGCCTCTCACAAGCATATGATCAGAAAAAAAGGAAGGATTGTTGATTTCCAATTGTGGCCGCTATATTTGAACATTGGTACGGCTCGCTGGTTTATGGCTTTGATTTTGTTTCTTTGAGAGAGGTGGAGTATATTTTCAAGATCAGCCTCATTCTATGTCGGTATTCTTTGGAAATTGTTTTGCACAACTGTTTGCGACATATTTGCTGGCCGTCTTCTACTCCAAGGTATTTGTATGACGCTTTGATTTTTTGCTGTTGTATTGTATTGAGGTCGATTTTTAGTTTGCCCGTTTTTGTTGGTTTACCATGTACGAATGTGCACTTGGTACATTTATATAGGCCAAATTCCATTTGAATGTCATCGGTGTACTATTTCACTAATTTCAGTTGTACTGCCAATTTTTTGTCAATCAGCGGGTAGAGTTTCAAATCATGATTGCAGAGTAGACGTGTCAACTTTTCTTGTTTCTTTGGATGTTCTTCCATTGGATGTGAGGGTATATCCATGGCCTTGCTCATTATGAGGTGCCAGTGGGTGCAGGGCCAGGAAAAACGGGAGGGGAGAAGCTGCCTCTCTGGAAGATCCTGCAACGTATCTTCACTCTTGGGATTTTGATCTTTCATTCAAAGTACTGGAATATCAACGTGGTGATCCAGAGCGCCATTGCTTTCTGAATCAGTTTGATAAATGTGGGATAGATCTTTGTTCGTGTGTGTGTGTGTTGTGTGTGTGTGTGTGTCCAGAACCTTTCTAACCCCCCCCCCCCACCCACCATCCTCAACCCTAAACGAAGCTACCCACCCTCCCCCAAAGAAGGCATCTCTTACCCTCCCCAAAGAAAGCTTCTCTCCCCTCTCCCCCCAATAAAGCCCTCTCTTCCCTCCATTGTGGCAAAACTCTCCCACTCTGGTAATCCACCCCCACCCACTTCCCAATGTCATGAGCCCTGAATGAATCTTATTCTTCACATGATCTTCCATGAAACTCCAAAAGCTACGTTGTTGAATGCAACACAGAGGTATTTGGCTGACTTGTGGTTGTCCACATTGGTCAGAAAGACTGCGAGCAGTACCCTCATTCTGAATGCGTGAAAAAAAGGAAAACATTCATAAGTTTGCAAGAGAGCTTACCAATCAAACAGATAAACCTCAGATACAATAGTTTATATGTGTTTATCTAATATATAAAGCTGAGTTCATGTCTGTGAGTGGGTGGATGTGTGGGATGGGGGTGTGTGGGTGGGTCGTAAGCACCACCCATTCTACAGGCGACCCCTTCCCCTCTCTCCCCAGCATCAGAAGCACCATCCATTAGCCAGGCGACCCCTTTCCCTCTCTCCCCAGCA